>OY720345.1:93221551-94421551 GCA_963082975.1 Labia minor | reverse complement strand
AAAAAGTCGTGGACTTATTGACTTGCCCTCATATAATATATATAAATTATCATTATAAATATTAAATTTATTAATTTATATTACTTTTTCAATGCATCTTAATAAATCAATATATGATAAATAATAAAATTATAATTATAATATAATTTTTGTCTATACATTGCTCAGAATTTATAATATTTCGCATATCTTCGCGATGCATGACCTCTAGAATCCAAAAATGACTTTAGAATTTGTCATGACTGTCTGTCTGTCTGTCTGTGCGGCAAATTGTGACGTAATAGACTCAAAATTAGCTGAACTGATTAACATGAAATTACATCACAATATTCTTAGATACATCTATTTCAAGATAGGCTATATATCAGAGGTTCTTAAACTGTGGTCCGCGGACCCCTGGGGGTCCGCAAAGTGATCGTACAGGTGCACGAGAAAATGATGAGTCAGTTAAAACTTTATTTAATATAAAAGGAGCGATGGCATGGCTTTGTGAGGAACCAGAGATCAAATACCCAAATCCAACGAAATGTGCAAGAAAACTATTGCTACCGTTTCCATCTTCATATTTAGCTGAATTTTCTTTCTTCAATATTATAATTTCTAATAAAATGTGTTTTACAATATGCAAAAAAATCGTTATTCACCAATCACTTTTAGAAATATTCATCATATATCCTTGTTCTTATGAGATCGTAAGCCAGAAATTAACTAATAAAATGACGTAAAGTACCTAAAGTTGGGATGGGGTCCGTCAAAAAAATTTTTTTCAAGTGGGGGTTCGCCGAGTACATAAGTTTAAGAACCTCTGCTATATATTATAGCAAAAAGTATTCAATAACCGAAGAAAATATATTAATTTTTAAAAATTTATATAATACTCCATTTTTGTCCCCCTGTTTAGGTGTGAAGAACGTCGAAGCCGGTTTTAACTTTTAGTAAATAAAGATTGTAACATATTACAGATATTTACTAATAATCTTTATTAGGAAAAATCCAATACAATCTTTTCCTTTTACAAATCAATAAATCCATAATAAACAATAATCATAACAGGAAAATAACACTCGACCAGCTTCTTGGATGATACTCTTCTACACTACAAGATAAAGAAAAAGAAAAATATTCTAAAAAATACGTTAACCCTACTTGTAAGAATAAGAAATTCCAAGTATATAATAATAATTATTTAATTTATTTTATAATTTCAATTAAATCTTTGACAAAAATCAATCTCGTAATTATGTTTGTTATTTATTTTTTTATTTTATTATTATTTTTTTTAATTTTATTTCATATTGATTTACACACAAACATACATACATATAATATTATTTTTATTATTGTGTGATTGATGTTAAAAAAACTTTCGTATATTTCATTCACTTTACATACTCTTTCTCTCTCTCTCTCACTTTTACAAACCCCTATTTTGTACACCTTTTTGTAATCACTCTTATATTAGTAAATGTCACTCTCACATGAATTTGTTTTGTGTCAAATACATAAATTTTTTCTTCCATTTAATTACTTGCTTCATTAAAATAAAAATATAAATATCTATATGCTATATATATATAAAAAAAATCTAGGGTCTCCACTCGACTATCTCGCAAATTTAGATTGGATTAATTAACATATATTATATATTTAAATTTTATTTAATTAATTATAAATTATAAATTAAAATTAATAAATAGTAGTTAGGCTCTTTGTTAATGGCACCACGTCACGTGCTGGAGCGTGATTGCCAGTCAACGCGCTAAAAAATTAATTCCGGTACTTTCAATCCATCTAAAATTCTATATATAGCAGTTTTATACAATTTTTAATCATGTGACAAACTATCAAACATATATCTTTATTTTTAAGGTCACTTTAGAGGGAAAAAAATCAAAACGTTGAAGGTAATGACCCTCACTTGTGTTGAGGCAATTGGGACGTTTTTCAATTTCAAATGCTTCACGCAGCGACGCCCTGAACCTCCCCCCGTCCTGGAAATTAGCTCTGAAATCACACTCCCAACCTTCCGTCAAAACTCCAACCCAATCAACTTCATCTCCAACCATTAATTTACAAACTCCTAAAAAAACTTGCCACTAATAATGTTGATCGCACAAACAGCTGGATTCCCGCCTCAGATCCAGAACCAATAAAAATCCCGCCATAAAGTTAAGCTCCGCCCACCAGAGTATACAAAAGCTCATTGCGCATGCGCAGGTAGCAAGCTCAGGTAGAATCCAAAGGGTCGGGTCCCAGTTGGCCTCGAGTTATTGTCCGGTACGGACGTGTGCCGGAGTCAGGATTACCCAGGATTCTTTGGAGCTCCACAGCAACGCAGTGAGTACAAAACCATCCGACCTATCAACCCAAAATCCCGATATTAACCCTTGATCACACAGATTAAGACCCAGAATCCCAACAATATTCCCACCTAAATAATCTCTTGAAAATGGCGCTAAAATGGGTGCCAAAACATCGAGAAAATAATCTCACAAAAATACGTGATTATATCGCTGATAAATCTGATAGTAATAATAACAATAACATTCAAGGAAACCTAAACCAACATATATATATGGTATATAATTGTATATATATTTGTATAATTTTGAATTAATTTATTAATTAACAGCTCGAAGGATTTTTTTGAAATATTAACCATAGATAATATTTAGAAAGACAAATCGATGTATATTGATTTCAGCGTGTAGAAAAATCATCTTCACTAGTTTTTTCTTAATTTAAATGTAAATATGTCATCCATATTTTCCCCTTGCCATTCTTTTTTAATTGAAAAAGTATTAAATTTTTACCGACCGACGATAGGAAGAGAAGGATTGTTTTCACACCAAATTTCACATGTGGAGATTTTTACATATCTCCACGAATCATGCATTTTCTTAACAGAAAAAAGTATTTTTAGCATGATGTCTGTCCGTCCGTCCGTCCGTATAGATGTGTACAGCTTGAACGGCTCAACCGATTTTGATGAAATTTGGTATATTTACTTAATGCATCAGTGGGATGAATTGATCAACTTTTGGTGCAAATCCGAAAACCGGAAGTGGTAGTATTAGCGATCGACGATAGGAAGGGAAGGGTTTTTTTTACACCACATGAGAGAGGAGATTTTTTACATATCACCACGAATCATGCACTTTGTATTGGTTTTATCCTAGAGAAAAATCATATTTAATAGTTTTTTCTTGATTTAAAATTATATGACGTCATCCAGCCATTTATGACGTCACAGCCTGGTCTTGCATATATATATATATATATTATAAATAAAATAAAATTAAAAATGTTTATATTTATTATTTATGTATATCTATCTGTTTTTTATTACATTAATAGATATATGAAAATTATTTGAATTTGTTTCTGTAGTTGGAAATTAATTTATTTCAAACCGTCGGTCGGTTCGGACCTGGCCACAGGTCAACTTATTTTTATCTATTTTCGCGTTTATTTTTTATTAAATTTTCAATTTATATTTATTTAATCATTATTCTTTTATTAATTAATTTTTAGATAGTTTTATAATTTTTTAATATTTTTGAACTAAAATATTATTTAAATTTTATTAATATTATTTATTATTATTGAGAACCCGAAGTTCCATTCATTTTAATCAGATTGATGCAATGATGTAACATTTAATACCTCAAGTCTCCAAATTTAAATTTTATTAAATTTCATTATAATTAAAAATATTCAATAAAAAAAAATTAAAATAAAATAAGAATATAAAATGATTAATAAATATTATACTCTATTATAATATATACCTACAAGAAAATAATAATAATAATTAATTTATATAATGATTAAATTAAAATATATTCTAAATAAGAACACAAAAAAAAGAAAAAAATAAATGATTTAAAAGACTGAAATAAAATGAATGAAAACCTATTGCAAACAGACTTTCAGCAAATTACTACATATGTATGTATCAATTCGTGGCTACAGCGGGCAGAGCTAGTAAATTGTATTTAAATAGAAGAGAAGTAAGAGAGAGAGAGAGAGAGAGAGAGATAGAGATAGAAATATTTGATATTTGACAACATATGTTGGTAGTACATATTTCCCAAAAATAAAAATCCGCAAAAGTATTTCATATGGAAATAAGAAAATACTAAAATGAATAATAAATAAAATCAAGTTATTAGGATATAAAACACAATGGCTAATTTCATTTCAAAATTTTTACTATCTCGTAAGAGATAGTATTGCGATCACGAAAATTTTCGATGTTGAGATTTTTATGTTTTTATACGTTTTGAAGGTTCCTGAATCATTTTCACTAAGGTTAAGAAAAATGTCTGTGTGTGTGTGTGTGTATGTAGTCAAGATTACCCAAAAACGGTTTGAGCTAGAATGATGAAATTTGGTACATGAGCATTATTCAAAATTCGTAGTTTTCTATCCACTTTTGAGAAATGTAGCTCAACCGGAAGAGGGTTTTGATTTTTTTCCTCTAAAGTGACCGTAAAAATAAAGATATATGTTTGATAATTTTTCACATGATTAACAATTGTATAAAACTGCTATATATAGAATTTCAGCTTGATTGATACGCTGAAATTACCAGAATTAATTTTTTAACACTGCAAATCTCACGCGCCAACACGTGACGTGGTGCCATCAACACAAAGCCAAACATGCGCTGGTTTAATATTTATTATTTATAATTTATAATTAATTAAATTTAATTTAAATATAATATATTATGTTATTTAATCCAATTCAAATTGCGAGATAGTCGAGTGGAGACACTCCAGCTAATTCTTTTTTCTTTTTTATATAGAGAATTAAAATATGGATATAAATTGAAAATTATTAATAATAAGAATTAATTATTATTGGTATTGAAGTGTTCCTGTTGATTTTATTTGGAGATCAATGGATAAGATGGATGAATGATTGAATGAGTGAATGAATGATGAAGGAAGAGATAGGATACACATAATGTATTTTAAATTGTACGAAGTGAACGCAACTGGAATCCACATTCGAAATTTCTCTTTACACGTTTTGTGTGTTATTTAACATAAACTGACTGCACACATTTGCTTGTATATTTCAGTGCGGATGAAAGATGCAAAACTCTTTTGCAACAAATTAACCACCCTTCGTGCAACTATTATTCACCAGTCACCTGGAAGGAAGGATTTATTCAATCCAGGCATGCATAGATACTGTCTTAACGCAAATGGAAAATATCTGCTTGTCTGCCTGTTTGCCTTCCTGAGGTCATTCGTTCTTTTTCTTTTTTTTATTTCTTCTTCCACCACCTTCATTCCCCTCCCTTCCTTTCTCCTCATTCTTCTTCATTGTGTCAACTAAAGAAAATTGCTAATATTTGTTAATTTCTCATTTCTCTCCTTCTCCTATTTCTTATCCAATTGTACGCCATTCATTTGACCCACCGCAAATCATGAAAATAGGTCCTTAAAACATTTCTATCACTTTAATAATAAGTACCGGGACCCCGAGCCTCGGCTCGGTACTTAAGTTAAAAAAAATGATTCATTATTATTGGGTTTGGCTGGTAATATTAATACCTGGGATACCGAACTGTCGCTCGACCCTTTAAAAAATATTAATATATAATTCTTTAATTATTTATTACAATTATTAAATGTTGCATCATTGCATCAATCTGATTAAAATGAATTGAACTGGGGTCCTCAATAATACAAACAAACAATTTTAGCTAGCATAATAAGATTAATCCAAGTAATATCGTCTATTTATATTCGACACTATTTTCACTTATGAAATGAACAGTCAGTAGAGAGTAAAAAAATTGTAATTGAACACCGCCGTTTTTTAAAATAATTAAATTATTTTAAAGATTATAAAATAAAAATTATTGTATTAACATTAAAAATATTGAAATAAAAAATAATAGTTTGATTTAATAAACTAAAATAAAATATTATAAACATTTTTAGTGGAAATTTCTCAGGGAGGTAGGGAGCCCAATTCATTTAACCATCCATGTTACATAAGGCAAAATAATGTCTTAACACTCCGTTTTTTAAAATTTAAAATAGAGGGAGAGAAAGAGTTTCAATTATATTCGAATAGTCGATATATTCTATATATCAGTATTTTTTTCTGAATTTAATACCAAGTTGATTTTCAAAATTTTCTATTCTTTATGCATATGATTGATTACATGTGTTAAAATTTAAACAAATTCAAATATTCTAATTTTTAAATTTATATATAATTTAATATTATTTTTTCGAGACTAATGGCAAATACCGGTGGCCCTAATCAGAGCAAGAGAAGACTCCTTAAGGTAGCGGCCCAGTCGATGATTTTATATGGGTCGGAGATTTGGGCTTTACAACTATATTTTAAGTGAAAAAATGATTTCTTGGTTATATAAAAATTAAAATATGATTCTTTATATCTTTATTATTATTAATTGTGTTATGGACCGTCTTGGATCACGCAAAGCTCCCATTCTTCTTCTATACATTTCTCTAATCAATCTACATATTCTTCTTTGCCCGCCAGATGTCTTTCATTTTTTCACTGTGGGCCTTTTTCCGTTCTTCAGACCATTTCGTTCCCGTTCTTTTTACTATTTCTCTTTCTGGCTCGATCTTCCATTCCTCGATCTTTCTCCTGTATACACTTCTATCAGCTGCTTCGGCTGAGTCGATTCCTGCTCTTTCAAGGTCTTTGTTCACCTCTCTTATCCATTGGACATTCTTTAGTTTTCTGGAGTAGACCAGAATCTTGTTCGTCAATCTTTCCGGAGAAAGTCTTGATATATGGCCATAGAACTTTATTCTCTTTTTGCGCATATCCGCCGCTAAGTTCGAGAGTTCGTCCGTTTCTTCCCTAGATCTCATTCTATACCCTTCTTCTGTTCTTACAGGTCCGAGTATTTTCCTCATTATTTTTCTTTCTTCTTTCAGTATTTTCTCCAGGTCGCCTTTTCTAATGAGGGAAAGGGTTTCGCTGGCATATAGAATTCCTGCTTTAATGACCGTGTTATAATGTCTAACTTTCGTTTTCTTAGATAGGCACTTTTTATTGTAGATGTTTTGAATTTTTCCGTACGCTCTCTTGAGTTTCAGTAGCCGACTTTTTAGTGCCTCTTTTTCTCTCCCTGAAGGTTCAATTATTTCACCCAGGTATTTGAAATATAGCACTCTTTCAATTCTCCCGTATTCCGTTTCCAGACCCTGAAGATTGCTTTTAAATGCAAGGAATTCTGTCTTTTCAAAGGAGATTTGTAGGCCCACTTTCTCTGCACACTCTTTGAGGACATTTACTTGCTTTATTGCCGTGGCTTCGTTCTCGGCCAGAATTGCCAGGTCATCTGCGAATGCCAAGCATGTCATCTCGATGTTATCTCTCTGTCTTCCTAATCGTATAGGCTGCCAGTAGTTCTGATTTTTCAGCTCCTTCTCCCATTCCCGAATGACTTTATCCAAGACTATATTGAAGAGAAGTGGCGAAAGCTCATCTCCCTGTCTGACACCGGTCCCTATTATGAAAGCCTCTGAGATTTCTCCCATAAACTTTACTTTTGAGCCGGTGTCAATGAGTGTCTCCTTGATGATGTTGAGTGTCTTGGAGTCAAGTCCTTGTTCTTCTAGAATTTCGAAGAGAGATTGCCGATCGATCGAATCGTATGCCTTCTTGAAGTCCACAAATGTTCAGATGGTTGTTTTGCCTCTTGCTGCTCTGATCTTTAGAGTCGTTTTTAGATTAAAGACCTGTTCTGCACATGACCTCCCAGGACGAAAACCCGCTTGATATTCACCAATTTTATGCTCTAGTTGTTCTTGAGTTATTTTCAATAGGCAGGCTGAAAGAATCTTATAGCCCACTTGCAGGAGCGAAATACCCCTGTAGTTATTTAAATTGGTCTTGTCTCCTTTCTAATGGAGTGGATAGATCAGTGCGTTTTTCCAATCGCCCGGTAGTTTCTCGCTTTGCCAAATCTCTCTTATTATCAGCGTGAGTTCTTCAAGTGAGCTTGGTCCGATGTTCTTCAGCAACTCTGCGATAATGGCATCTTCGCCTGGTACTTTGTTGTTCTTTAATTTATAGATATGCCCTTGAATTTCTTCTCGTGTTGGAGGTAATGAAGCCGGAGCGCAGACCATGGGTGCCTCTTTGGGAAATCTATTAGCCGGTGTTGGACAGTTAAGGAGCTTGTTAAAGTATTTCGCCAGTTCTTTACAGTTTTCCCGGTCGGTTAGAGCTGGGTTACCTTTTGGCGTTCTAAAGCTCAGATTTTGGGGCTTGTAGCCTTGAATTTTCTCTTTGAACATTCTGTAGAATTTCCTCGAGTTGTTA
Organism: Labia minor; assembly: GCA_963082975.1. Taxonomy (NCBI): domain Eukaryota; kingdom Metazoa; phylum Arthropoda; class Insecta; order Dermaptera; family Spongiphoridae; genus Labia; species Labia minor. The sequence continues at coordinate 94,413,214 of OY720345.1, read as the reverse complement.
GTTCGAGAATTTTCTTCCATTTCTTCTAGTTGTTCTTTAACATGTCTTCTCTTGACCTGCCTTATGATTTTTGCTGCTCTTTTTCTTGCTTCGTAAAACACCCACAATCTCACCCCGGTCTTACTACTATTATACTTTTGAAAGGCATTCTTCCTTTCCTCTATTGCCTTTTCACACTCCACGTTCCACCACGGGTGTTTCGAGCTTCTTTTCAATGGGACCAATTCTTTGGCTTTCTGGATGATCTTATCACGGAATTTTTCCCAGGTGTTTGCGGGTTTATTTTCCCATTCTTTCTTCAACACATCGTTATTTTTAATTTTAGATATGTCAAATTTCTGGATGTTATTCTTCTTTGGGTAGATTTTCTTCGGAGTGAATTTCATTTTAATTCGTACTAAGTAATGGTCGGAATCTATATTTGTTCATTTTCGTACTTGTACGTCATGTATTTCTTTCCAGGACGGCCATGAGATTGCCACATGATCAATTTGATATTCACCAAGATTTTTATTTGGGGATCTCCACGTCTTCAACTTCTTTGGTACTTTCCTTAGAGAGGTGGACATTAATTTTAAATTGTTAAGCTGACATAGTTCAATTAGCCTCATCCCGTTCCTGTTCGTGAATCTGTGAGCAGGGTATTTTCCTACCGTAGCTTGGAATTCTTTTTCTTTTCCAATCTGTGCATTGAAGTCCCCCATTAAGATTTTGGTATCTTCTTTCGGGATTTTTGCTATGATCTTTTCTAGATTGGTCCAGAATTTTTTTGTTTTTTCCGGTTCTTTCTTATTGCTTTCATTAGTAGGTGCATGGACATTTATCACTGTGTATTTCTTGTTAGCGCATCGCATCCTCATGGTCATGGTGCGATTGCTTATGGCGTTGACTTCTAATATTGAGTCGATGATCTTCTTGTTCACAATGAACGCCACGCCAAGAATTGGTAAACCTCTACCAATTCGCTTGGCCGTCTTGCTCTTGAATATGCGATAGTTCTTATAGTCCATTGTATTTTCATCTGTGAATCTTGTCTCTTGAAGAGCAATTATCTGGATATTCTGCCGATCGATTTCCAATATCAGATTATGTAGCTTCCCTGGTTGAATGAGGGTGTTGATGTTAAATGTGCTAATGTATGACCGTTCTTTTGGTGTTAGCCTCATTATTCTTCCTCCTCCTTGAGCTCGTGAAGGTCCGGGTCCTCCAGAATCCGAGTGCCCGGTTGCCGCCTGACGACGAGTGGATTGAATACCACCTGGAGTATTATTGTTGTTTCCATCACGATTCATGGTTGCTTGTTTTGAGGTTATCCTGCCGGAACAGGCTTTGTAGAACCAGGGCTTGTCAGTTCCTGGAGCTGGGGCAGCCGATGTTAAATTGAATTATATTTTTTATTTTTATTAATTAAATAAATATATAATTTTGAGTTCTATGCTGGGATTCGAACTCAGGCTTCCTGTGTAGAAATCTCGTACTCTACCCACTCAGCCATTATATCTTTATTATACAGAAAAGTAGGCGTGTTAATATAAAATATATACCTGGGACACCGAACTATCACTCGACCCTTTAACCAATTTATACAATTTATTTTTATATACTTTAAAAATTTTACAATTTTTCAATTATTTATTATAATTGTTAAATGGGATTTCTAAAAATGACCCATTAAAAATTTGTTTCCTAAAATGTTTCAAATTAATTAAAATAAATTGAATAAATGTTCACATTTATAAAATCTATATATCTGTGTGTCTGTTTTTCGATTTTTTAAATTTTGATTTTGGATTCGATTAGAGCTTAAAATGTGTAAATATAAAGTGGTCTTGGTTTTTTAAAATTCGTTTGGGAACATGGTCAAATTGGCAGTCAAAGTTGAAAATTCCCCATATATTATAACTACTGTAATTAGTATTATTATAATGTAAAATTATAAAGAAAAAATGTTTTGACATTATTATAGACATTTTCATTCTGTAAATTAAATAATTTTATTTCATTTATATAAATATCTATTTTTAAATATTTTTTTCTCTATACATTATTTATCTAATTCTCACAATATATTAAGATCATACCGGGACCCTGAGCCTCGGCTCGGTAATTAAGTTAAAAAAAATTAATTCATTATTATTGGGTTTGGCTGGTAATATTAATACTTGTGACACAGAGCTGATATACAATTTTTTAATTGATTTATTACAATTATTATCATTGCATCAATCTGATTAAAATGAATGGAACTGGGGTCCTCAATAATACATAAATATGTATTATTAGGTATGTTTCTAAGTGCATGAATATTTTTTTTTATTGGAAGAATGATATATATTTATCGTAATTTATAATTATAAAATATTATTAAAATATATATTTTTAATTTTATTTCGAAATTAAATAAAAAATTTTAAAATATTTTAAATATAAAAAAAATATTAATACAATATCCTTTAAAAAAAGGCGGGAGTCAAATTTCAATGTGAATGTAATTTGTGACGTCATATATAAATTAATAATAAATGATATTAATAAATATTAAATTTAATAAAAGAACAATGAATAAATAAATATAAAATAATAATTTATTAAAAAATAAACATGAAAATAGATTAAAAAACAAAAAAAAACAAATTTATTATTTTTAAATATCGATGCTCGAGTCAAGCTTCGACCCTTCAACTCCACTCGCACTCAGTCAAAACAGTCTCTACCCACTGGTCTAAGATATTTATATAATTTTATTACCATCTTCCGAAACCAAATACCAAACCATATTTTATTTTGTTGTTATTTTTTTTTTGAGAGAGATTAATAAATATATATATATATTTTATTAAAAATAAATATTTTTAATTTTATTTAGAAATTAAATAATAAATTTTAAAATATTTTAAATAAAAAAAAAATATTAATACAATTTCAGTTAAAAAATAAAAATGGATGCCAATTTTGACGTTTTCCATATATAATTTTAAATTAAGAAATAAATAATGAAGGTGTATTTTTCAAGAGATATGATCAATAAAACTTAATTTTTCTTTATAAATACTATATCTAGTGTGAATTTGAAAAAAATCGTTAGAGCGGTTTTTGAGAACCCATGGCTATATATAGATATATACAATTTTAGCTAGCATAATAAGATAAGATATTTTGATTAATTCCATTGATCTTTTGTATATGTACATTATATATATATATATATATATATATATATATACATTAATATTTATAATTTAAATAAAAAGTATTTACTGTTATATTTCTACTTGCAGTTCATATATTAATAAATAAAACAACTCCTCCTGTATTCCACTTTATCCCTCCCTCTCAGAAAAAATTAAAATTAAATTTTCCTAATTTTGAAGTGGAATAAAATAAAATAACATGAAAAATATTTACATTTGTGAAATATAAAATTATTATCAAAGGGGATCAAAATTAAAATGTAATTATTATAATAGAATTCATCGCAGTATTTATGGGTCAAAGAAAGATGAGGACACCGAGGAATGGCGGAGACTCCATAACGAAGAATTGCATGACAAGGAGGGACCTGGACCTGAGAGAGATGGGCAGGGCCGCGGCGTGCACGTGTGCAAGGTGGGCGCTGCCCACGGGCGCCTGGTGTAGGGGGCGCCAAACTGACCATTCTTTTTTATTTTATGTATTCTGACTATATTTTTAAATTTATTAATTTATTTAGAAATATTCAAACTGTGAATTAGAGCATTGTGCGTAAAAGTGTAAATTAGTGCCAATAGCAATTAAGTGGTAAGCTTTTATTGTTCTATTGATAAAGGGGGCGCTTTTTAAAAATTTGCACACGGGCGCTTTGCACCCACGTCGCGGCCCTGGAGATGGGAGAGGGTAAGGACTGGAGGGTTGTCGCTCAGAATAGGAAGACTTAGAGAAATGTGGTTGATGCGGACAAGAACTTTCGAGTTTCGTAGTATTTAACATAATCTTAATAATTTAAATACAATTGAAAAAATTAATATTATAATAACTTTTATTAATTAATATTAAGGAATAGATTAAATAAAAATATTTAATTAAATTTAAAAGTAAATTCAAAAAAATGTGTAGAACCTTTAAATTACAAAATTATTTTAAAATAAATGCATATATTATTCGATTATCTAATCATTAAAATTGTACTTGTTTTTTTTTCTTTTTTTTCTTTTTCTACTTTTACATTTTGGGTTGGTACTATAAACTATAACCCACCTTGCATTTATAACGTATTCACATTATTAATATTCTCAAAAGATTTTAAAGAAAAAGTAAAAATTGCCCTTTTAATCTATATATATAAAAAAAGGTTTTTGTCTGCACATTGCTCAGAATTTAAAAATTTTTGCATATCTTCGCGTTTCATGACCTCTAGAATCCAAAAGTGACTTTAGAATTTTTCATGTCTGTCTGTCTGTCGGTCTGTCTGTCTGTCCGGAAAATTACTATTTTATAGACTCAGAATTGGCTGAACCGATTTCTTTGAAATTACATCACAATATTCTTATATACCTCTAGAGTAACATAGGCTATAAATTTTATTAATATCTTATCAATAACCGCAGAAATTAATTTTTTAAAGTTTATATAATTCTCCGTGTTGTTCATTCAAGAGCAGCTCGCGGCTCACTGTCGGCCTAGCGGAATCATTTCAAACAATGAATTATCATAGCTATTCCCAATCAAAGAATTATTATAATATTTCGCTTTTTATTTTAAATTCTAATATTCAAATAACAATTCAATTAGATAATTTATTCTAAAAGTTCCCATTTTAATTAATTTAATAAAATATTTAGATCATATTTATATTAACTTAATTTTTATTTATTCTTTCTATATATTTGAATATTTCTTCTTTTCTATTTGAAAGTGAAAGGTTAAAAAATCTCGCTAAGAACATTCAATATTTCTATACACAAATTATTCAGAGTCTTAGCAAAGCGTATCATTCACAATCAGTTTAATTTGAAATTTATATAAATTAACAAAGTGAAAATTTTTATTTGTTTAAATTTTATTACAATGAATCAAAAAAAATTAAATATATAGATCACATGATTAAGCGAAGCAAGAAACTTGAGGGAAATAACTGTTGGACGGAGGTCGGACATGACAGAAACTGTAAGCGAAATCTTCATATTGCGACTAATAATTTTCAAATCCCCTAGCACCACAGAATTAGATAAGTTTCTTTTAAGGGAGGAAAAAATAACTATGATATAAAAAAATTAATAAATGAACTTGATAATAAAAAAAAACAAATAAATCAATTAATACTATTAATGAATGTATATATTGGTAATTTATCTATGGTTTTCTACCGTTAATTTTTATATATTGTCTCAAGTCTCTATTTTTGCATTTTCTCAAGTTTCATTATAATTAAAAATATTCAATAATAATCTAGCAATGAAAATAAAATATCAAAATGTAATGATGAAGATATATTATACTATTATAACTTAGAAAATACTTAAGAACCATAGGCGGAGGAAATATTAGGAGATATCATTGCAGGTTCAGGCCAAATCGACCAACATTAATTAAGATATTATCATTATGACAGATATTAGAAAAAAAATCGCGAATTCAATATTTCTGTTCACTAATTATTTGTAGACTTTAGTAAAACATACGCATGACTCAATATAGATCAGCATAAACTTTTTCAAATTTTGATTTTCAAATTTGTCTTGAAGGTAGCAAAGAAAAAATAAGATACGGAAATCAATTGTAAAATATTAGACGACTTAAATATAATAGGAGATTCGGCAATTGCAATTACAGATAGCGAGGAAAAATTAATGGAGGTTTGAAATTAATAGTGATAAGAAAAAATATTTAGTAACAAAGAGGAAGAGTATTAACATACAAAATCTTAAGATACAAAATGTAGAATTTGAATATGTTGAAAAATTGAATGTAATCCCAAAGGATAATAATATTTGAGAAGAATTTAAATCGGGGTTGCAATTGGGAAACGCCTGTTATCTTGCAATAAAGAGGTTTATCTCATCAAAATTATATCAAAGGGAATATATAAAAAAATTATTTTGCCTGTAGGATAGGATTCTTCCCTGCATTTATTGGCCAAAGAAAGATGAGGTCACCGGGGAATGGGGGAGACTGCATAACAAGAAATTGCATGGCCTCTCTGCATCTTCAGAAATATTATTAGAGTTATAATAGGGAAAAAGCTGCGATAGGCAGGGCATGTGGCTAGAATGGGAGAGGAAAAAGATATTGGTGGGGAGACCGATTGGAAAACGTCCGCTTGGAAAACCAATGACGCGTAGGAAGGGAAGTAAGAGAGATGGGACAAGGGCTCAGGATAGGGACACTTGGAGAAATGTGGTTGTTGCGGCCAAGAACTTTCGAGAATCTTTGAGCCACATACATATATATACCATATACAATAATAATATATATAATTAATTTACTGATTAAATAAAAATATATTTTAAATAAGAACACAAAAAGAAATGAATGTTTTATGAAATATATTGATTGAAACAAAATGGATGAAAACCTTTTACTACTTTCAACCAAATACTATGTACCACTCGGGGGTACAGGGGGCGGAGCCCCCGTCTAGGGGTGAAGAGCGCCGAAGGCGCTCTGAGCAGCTAGTTGATTATAAAATCTACTATTCAATTATTACTCTCTAAACATGAATATAAATGAACTAAAACAAGTTTTTAATTTAAAGATTGATTATTTTTAAATATTATATATGATTTATAGCTATGCTATTAAATAATATTTTACTAACAGAGTATAATAAATAACATGTTAATAATACATTATACTAAATAAATTGTTTGGTTATTTTTTATATTCATTTTATTTTTTATTTCTTTTGATTTTTGCCGCTCTGAGAATGAAAATAAAAATTGTAGATGTTATAATAATTTTGATATAATTTCCTAGATTATATATATATATATATATTGTAATATATAAATATAAAAATGCCTTTTTTTTATGCTTATATATTGGATGTATTATGATACTGAAATATAGAAAGTAATTTGTTTGAGCACATGGCAGAGTGTATAAAAGGTGACTTTCTAAAAATGATTGTTTTAAAAAGAACCCAAATGATATACCTCTTCGTTACCCCACAAGGGAGAGAGGGGTGGACAATTTTGCCAAGTGGCATAGGAGGGGAGAATGACCAGCTACATTTTTAGACATTTTTTGGTCATTCTTGGATCATTGGATGGAGTGTAAGGGAAGCGACTTCATCTGACTAAGTGAGAACAAAATACAAGGATCAGCGAGTGTGCAAGGATGCTGTGCCTGCCCTGATATGACGACATGATACCTTGAGGAAAATATCCAAGAATCATCTTAATTGAAGTCCCAGTGTTCCCCGAACTCATTATTAATTTGAATAACAGCTAAGTAGTCGACTATATATCTAAATAATTGCAATTATTCTATGAACTAAATTCCATTCAATTTATACTCCTCTTAAGTTTTTACGGTACCATTAAAAATATTCAATTTCTAATTAATTTCTTATTATCAATTGTATCAAATAATTTCTTCTATTCTTAGTAAATAAATAATTTTTCGTTGTAATTTTATATAAGCATTTTTTATATTGAACCTATTCAATTTTATATTTTCCCCCTCTAATCAACCTACGCGGATTCAATAACCCTTTTAATTATTCTAAATTCAATCCAGAGTGCTACCAATTAATTAAACTAATTTTATAACCCAATTTTTCTTATAAAAATACCTCACCCCTTATATCTTATACACGACAATATATATATATATATATATATATATATATATATATATATGTATAATTAATAATAATTAATCAACCTATAGAATAAAACAAGAAAATAAAAATCATTGCATTTGAAATTATTAATTATTTATCTTGTTTGATTTTTGTTAAAATCTAACTAAACAAACTTAAAATTTCTGGAGTAGTAATTGTTGTTGTTTGAACTATTAAAGGGTGAGTCTGTGCCTATATAAGCTTCCATGTCTATAACGTACCGTGGTTTTCAAGCTCATCACCAGGAATTGATGTGATTTCGTTGTGAATTGCTGCCTTCAACTCTTGAATGGTCCGGGATTTGTTCATGTAGACCCCTGTTTTTAAATAGCCCCATAAGAAAAAGTCACATACTGCGAGGGGGCCAATGGAAATCACTGTTAATTCGCAGCGTTATGTAAACATGATTGAAGAATTTCTACTCCCACAACTTGAAGAGTACAATTACGACAAAGAGAATATGTGGTTCCAACAAGACGGGGCAACTGCACATACCGCTAGGATATCAATGCAAGCTGCTTTCCCGTAATGGATGTAATTTTTAAAAACTAACTTTACTAATTTTTTGTTAATAAACTTCCATTGCAACTACACGTTTTGGACTTTATTTCAATCCAATATCTTTAAAATTGACAGTTTGACAAGTAGTTTAAAACCACCCGAACCATCTGCGTCACCCTGTATATAGGCACAGTGTACTAATTACAAAAGATTATCCTGTCATTTTGTTCTTCTGCATTGTGACCTGAACATGACGTATCATCCCTTTTCTAAAGACATTTTTCTTCTTTCCTACATATAAACTACACAATTGAAATGAACTCTATTCACTGATAATCTCGTTTTCTCATTTTTTTTTTTCACTTAATCACTTACTCACTTAGTATTCATTTAATACATATATTTCTTTTAAAAATATAAAATTCAAAAAAAAAAAAAATAAACAAATAATTATTTAATTTAATTTAAAATTAATTCTCTTTGATAAAGAATAATTTTAAATGAACTTATTCTTTAATTATATGTTTGTTAATTTTTTAATTTTAACTTTATACAATTTTATTAATTACAGTATAAATAAATATTGTAAGGGGAGGGGGTGGGGAAAACAGAGCCCCGACGTTGGGCGTCAATTTGTAAGGGGGGAGGCCCACAGTGGATGCCAACAGGCCCCTTACAAGGAGGAGGGAAGAAGGGGGAGAGAAGGGAGGGAAAATGTGATAGAAGAGAGAAGAGCGGAAATGGGAGAGGGAAAAAAATGGATCTTATGTGGAGAGGGAAAAAAAGAGTTTAAGGTCTCCACAGGTAGGCAGGTGGATATCTTCTTGAAGGGGGAAAATATTACCCGCAGCTGCAGAGAACAAACTACCTTTCCTCCAATGGTCCAGCAGAGATGAAGGTTAAATGGGCGCCATGCTATACTCAGGGGTAAAGCAGATTTAATGAGACTGGTCAATAAGGATGTAGTTTAAGTTAAATTGAAAAACGGTTGTTTAAAAGAAAATGTATAATTATAAGAAATATTATATTACTTCTCCACCATGGGAGTCAAAGAAAATGTATAATTATAAGAAATATTATATTACTTCTCCACCATGGGAGTCAAAGAAAATGTATAATTATAAGAGATATTATATTACTTCTCCACCATGGGAGTCACAAAGGATCCATCCAACATGGAGGATCATCAAAACACGTCTTTACATAAAGAACGCGGAGACAGGATAACACGTCTTTACACAAAGAAGGTTAGCATCTGACTGTCTATATAATGCCAAGTCACCAACCGTCGTCGGAATCCCCTAGACGTTGCCATTCAGTCATGCAACAGCGCCTGGGGTGACTTTGTCATATATATATATAATAAATATACATCCGTTACATCATATTATTTATGTATAGATAGATAATTTCAACGTGAGATTAATTAATATTATTATAATTATAGATACATATATGTTGTGGGTAAATTATTAATAAATAAAATTGTTAAAAATTTCGTTTCCAGATTATAATTATTCTAGGCAGGTTTTATCATAACTTTATAATTAAAAAAAAGTTTAACAAAATGAATTTTATTGGAATAATTTATAAATTTAGTATTTACATATTATTTGAATATTTCCATATTAATATATAATATGTATATATATATATATGTTGATTTTTAATTAATCTAATGTAAAAAATGCATTTACCCCAATATAAGAATATATATATATATATATATATATATATATATATATATATATATATATTTAAATAAAAATTTATTGAAAATATTTTTAAGTAGTAAATTAGAATAAAAAGAGTGAAAAGAGCTAGATAGATAGAGGGATAGGGAGAGAGAGAGAGAGAGAGAAATTTGCATTTACAAATAAAAATAAAATGATTGAATTGATTTTTATCTTGTCAAAAATAAAAAATAAAATATTGAATAGATTTAATATTTTATATTGATGCATAAAAATGGATAATGATTTATCTTTAAATGTCAAAAAAAAAAAATTATAAATTATTATTTGATGATTTGGATGATTTCTCTCTCCCCTCTTTTTTCTCTCTTCCTCTATAATATCTATAAGCAATACTAACTGATAGAAAGAATTACTCAGCAAATTTTATTCAATTAAAAATAAAAAAATGAAAACAAAATTGTATTAGGTATGAAGGATAAGTGTGAAGGGTGGGGAGGGGGGTGGCAAGGAGTGGTGGTTTGATTTTAATTCAATCCCTGTCTATAGTAATAAATCTTATTTTATCTAAAATATTTTTGTAATTTTTTTTTTACCATATTAATTTATGTAACATTTATAATAAATTTAAAATATTAAATAAAAAAAAATATTTTAAATTATAATAATAATTTTTATTTAAAAATTCTAAAAGTTTTATTTATCAAAAATTGAATAAATTATTCAAGATAAAATTATTTATATAAGAAAAGGAAAATTATAAAAAATAAAAAACTAATTACAATTTCCAAAAACAAATATGTAGATAATGCTACATGTTTTATCTTTAAATCATTTTATTTTTTTTTATCATCAAATAATTTCTATGTTAATTTTAATTTTTATTTAAAAATACATTTTTAAAATTTCTAGTACTATTCTTAAAACGAAATCTCTATAAGATATTTTTCAATTGAATTAGCTATTTGTTTTTGGAATTTGGAATAAGTTTTTATTATTTTTCTTTTCTTATAAAATAATCAAAATTGTGTCTCAAGTAGTTAAATAATTTATTCAATTTTCAACAAAGAAAACTATAATAATTTTTAATTAAAAATTATTATTATTATAGAGTTTATAAGATTTTTTTAACTATAGACAGGGGTTGAGGATATATAATTATATAAATGTATAAATGTATAAATTTTTCTTATCTAAAATTGATAATTTAATATTATTTTGGTTAAAATGCCATCTCACTTTCTATAGATGTGCTAATCTATATTTTCTTATGAACGATAACTATAATACTGAACAAAGAAATAAAATCCAGTACCTATTCTATATTATATATACCTATATATTAAAGAGGGAAAGAGAGAGACTGATGATATTCTCTTCTCAGAGTGACTTAAAATGGCAAGAAGACTAGTAGGTAGTAGGGTAAAAAAAAAGAGAGAGAAAGTATCGAGTGTAGAATTTTTTTTGTTTCTTTGCTTTTTATTCGGATAATATTCGTTCGTAGTTTGAAATTCAGTTTGCAAAGCCATAAAAACAACTCAAGATAGTCACACAAATATATATATATATATATATATATATATATATAAGCAGACACGATTTAGAAAATGTTTTTAAGCTCTATTTTATCTATTTTCGTTTTGTTTTGTTTTGTTTTGAAAACTTAACTTTTAAAGTAAACTTTAATAAAAAATAAATGTACAAATTATTCGTTGAATCATTATGTTTTATTTATTTAATATCACTTTATAAAAATATCATAATGTATAGTATCTATATAAAAAAATACTATTAAAAAATAATTTATATATATCTATAATAATAAAAGCAAGTGTAATGTGTGTGTCTGTTTGTCTGTCTGACCGAGCTCTCCAGCCAAATCTATCGCACGCCGGGACCTGGAATTTTTTACACGGAAGCACAAAGGGGCTGGCCACCAGACCTCGAAGCCCGATTTTCGATTTTTTAATTAGTAAAATTTTAAAAAAATTATAAAGAATAATTAATTAAAAATAGTTTAGTTACCATACTAGATCATAGAGGCGCCGGTGGCGATAATTTGGCGGTAATTTAAATTCTGAGCAATGTGCAGATAAAAATCTTTTTATATATCTATTGATATTTACAATATCTCAATTGATCTTATTGGCCTTTTAAACTTTGAAAACATTCACATTACGGCTATAATTTAATACTATTAATTTTTAAGATTATGTGAGTAAATTATTTTAATTAAGAAAATTTGATCTCATAATTGGATTTTCACGTAAGATTTTAATATATAATATATTTTTTAATATTATTTTTATAGTAGTTTAGTGTTATGCTAATTTTATATTTTATTTTTATTTTGTTTACTCTGATTTTTTTTTTAAATAAATTAATAACATTTAAAGTAGCATAAAAAAATTAATCGAGGCAGGAAAATTGATGGGGTTTGAAATTAATAGTGATAAGACAAAATAATTAGTATCAGAGAGAATAATATTTGCAAAGAATTTAAATCGAGGTTGCAATCTGGAAATTATTATCAAAGGGGATCAAAATTATTAAATTATTAATTGTATTATATGGGTGGGAGGCATGGTCTATAACCCTGGGAGATGAGAGTAGATTCAGAGTATTTGAGAATAGGATTCTTCCCAGCATTTATGGGCCAAAGAAAGATGAGGACACCGGGGTATGGCGGAGACTGCATAACAAGGAATTGCATGACCTCTATGCATCTCTAGATATAGTTAGGGTTATAAAAGCGAGAAGGCTGGGATCGGCAGGGCACATGGATAGAATGGGAGAGGAAAAATATATTGGTGGGGAGTTCGATTGGAAAACGTCCGTTTGGAAGACCAATTGTGAACAGGGCGGACAATGTAGGAAGGAACGTGAGAGAGATGGGACAGGGTAGGAGTTAGATGGTTATAGCTCAGAATAGGGCCACTCGGGGGGTACAGGGGGCGGAGCCCCCGTCTAGGTGTGGAGAGCGCCGAAGGCGCTCGAAGCAGCTAGTATATATATAAAGAAACAAACATTACATTAATAAAAAAAATCAATAAATTTGAGTGAATGAAAGAAGCCTATAAACCTATAGTAGAAAAGTAGAAAAACTTAATAATAAATGTCATTGAGTAATATCGATTTCAAATAAACTTTTTTATATTGAATAAAAAACAATGTTTAAAAACTACGTTTTGTAAATGAAATGTTAAATTTTGAAAAAGAAGAAAAAAGATAGAGAAATATCAAATTAAATGTATTTAAAATACATTTAATTTGAATAAAAAAAAATTAATTATAAATAAAATCGTTGCGAGTTGTTTATTTTACGTTCTTAATTGAAAATAAGCTGGAGTGTCTCCAATCGACTATCTCGTAATTTGAATTGGATTAAATGACATATATTATATTTAAATTAATTAATTAAATTATAAATTAAAATTAATAAATAATATTTATTAAACCAGCGCGTGTTTGGATCTTTGTTGATGGCGCCACGTCACGTGCTGGCATGTGATTTGCAGTGTTAAAAAATTAATTCAAGTACTTTCAGCGGTTCAATTAAGCTGAAATTCTATAAATAGCAGTTTTATAGAATTTTTATTCATGTGAAATTTTGAATAATGCCCGTGAACCAAATTTCATTATTCTAGCTCAAACCGTTTTAAATAAATTTAAAATTATCATTAAGTCAAGGATCTTGCTATAAATAAACATGAAGATTAATATAATATAGTATTTTATTTATATTATTATAAATTAAAATACATGAAAATCTTTTTTTTTGCAATTAAAACTTTAAAAAAAAAAAACAAAACACATTTTTTAGATTAAGCAATAGTATAATAAATACAATATATTTTTTAAAGAAAATATAATAATAGATATAATAAATTAATTGTAAATAATAAAATTACAATGCTTTTATTATTATTTATAAATTACTTATAATTTCTCTTGAAATTTTTCATCGTTCTTATTTTACCACTTAAATTTAAAAGTTTGTGAATCATCCCCTAAACAAATCCCCTAAAAAAATCTATCCCCTAGATTTTCTACTAGTCCGCCTAAATTCTACTAAATTTAGGGGAAAATCCTCTAATCTGGTAACACTGAAGCTATGTCTTGACCACATGGCCTTCGGATAACACTGAAGTTAATGGGGCACTTTGAAGTGTCAACTTATAAAAATTAAAGTAAACACTATAATTATATTACTTATCTTATTAGAGTTAATTTAAAAAAAAGCCTTTATTTAATATTCAAAAATAACTTTTGTATTATACTTAAGTAAATATTATTGGTAAATTCATTTTGTTTTGGAATTTTGAAATATTTAAATTATTTAATTTAGGTTTAAACATGAGGTGGGTTACAAGAGAGTAAAAAGTAGAAGTAAACTTAAAGGATAAGAGAGAGAGAGAGAGAGAGAGAGAGAGAGTTCAAGCCCAATTTAGATATATGAAACTTCCACTAGAAGAGAGAAGAGTACAGGTTGTTAAGGAGGAGGAAGAGGTTTGGATGAAAGTAGGAGAGGTTGACTGTAATGTAATAGCCTTGTATATGTATGTATTTATATATATATATATATATATATATAACATCCACTTTCAACATGGGAGTCGAATTTGTCATTCTCTTCTTTTTCTATTCTGCTATTCTACACTTGTTTAATTAATTACACGGATGCCTTCATGTTTTAAAGTGGAACCCACCCATCACCTCCTATACGCCTATATCCATCCAGAAATAAGAGAGAGTATATCTACTTAACATGAATTTAACTTTAAGTAGATGACTAAGTTAAACGAAACTCAAAGACACCATTTCAGAGCATGAGTATATCCGATTTATATAGTAGATGTAATAAATTCAATACTACGGAGAGTATTTATTACTAAATTAATTAATTAGAAATACAAGAAATAAATACAATAAAAGTTTTATACATCTTTCATTATTATTTCTAGACTATTAAATAATAAAATTTCTATTCCAAAATTGCATTTATATATTATATATTTCTTACTAACTTTTGTTGTCTTGTTATCTTAGAAATGAGGGTGAAAATAATTTTTTTAATAGTGGTTTTTATTTAAAATTAAAAAAGTTGTTATGGGTAGAACAATAAAAAATCCCTTTCCGGTTTTTTTGCTAGATATATGTGGCATTTTGAAACCTCGGCTGCCTCCGGACACCATCGCGGTCGCTGCCGTCATCATTCCCTTCCTCACCTTCCCGGCTTGCAGAGAGTAGGCAGATTGAGACTCTGTCAGCCATAGCTCACTTATCCTTTCCGGCTTGCGGGGAGTAGGCAGATTGAGATTCCGCAAGCCACCACTACCCTCCGGTCAAGGGCATCGTACGCTGACCAATCCACCGGTCAACGCAGTTCGTCTACTGACCGTCTTCCCGGCTCATCGTCCACTGACCATCCTCCGGGCCACAGGCATCCTCCTCCAGTACGTCGCCCACGAGTCGCCCTCCGGTCCCCGCACACTGCTCAGGGACCATCCTCCGACTCGGCCGCATCGCTCACCGACCGCCCAGGGCCATCTAGCAGCACTCCGAGAGGACTTTGTACTCTGGGTCCCGCACCGACGTTCCGCCTTCGGCCGACTTCAGCTACTTCAACAACACACCAACTTTGTAACCTCTACTCCCGAACACGTCAAACAATAAATACCGAATATATAAACCATAACAGCCTTTAATTGTCCCCTTGATCCTGCTGGCCTCAAATGAAATATTTAATTATATTCTGTATTTATTTAGTGATATCTTATGTGTACGGTTAGTTAAATGATTAATTAATTAATTGATTGATTGATTGATTAATTGATCTTATTTTAAAATTTATATTCTCTTTTATTATAATTAAATGTAAATCTTAAATTTTCTCCATTGCAGAGCTAATCATCCAAACGCGAAAAGGTGATTTCTCTTCTTCACAAAAATTAAATCATGAAACATCAACCACATTACAGAGTGATCAGGGCTAGTAAAATGACGGAATTAAAATTAGGAAGAGATGGAATCTACGTAGCTTATATAAACCAGGGGGGTTCCAAAACTTTGTAATGGAAATTAAGAAATATGATTTAGACATAATTGCCTTACAGGAAATGAGGTGGGTGGGAGAAGGGAGGATTGATGCTGGAGAGTATATTTGCTTATACGGCGGATCGGAAAGGCATCAACTGGGACCGGGCTTTATTATTAGAAAATCAGTGTAGCTACCGCAATTAAAAATATAGAATTCATAAATGATAGGATATTCATTTTAGTACTCAAGGGCAAAATGTATATAATATGATGTTAATTTAAGTGCATGCACCTACAGAGGATAAAGAGGAGGTAATTAAAGATAAATTTTATGAGGAATTAGAAGCCATAATAGATCAGGTCCCAAATTATAATAGTAAAATAATATTAGGTGATTTTAATACCAAAATTGGTAAAGAGGAAATATTTCTACCACACCTAGGAAAAGAGGGCCTCCACGATACAAGCAACGACAACGGGGTTAGGCTAATAAGTTTCACCACCACAAAAGATCTAATAATAAAAAGCACATTTTTTAGACATAGAAATATTCATAAGGGCACATGAAAGTCGCCATATTATTTTTATTTAATTTAGTTCTAGAATATGTAATTAGACAAATTAGAGAAAAATCAAACGGAATCGAATTAAACAAAAAGATTCAAGTATTAGGTTACGCAGACGACTTAAATATAATAGGAGATTCGACAATTGCAATTAAAGATAGCGTAGAAAAATAAATTGCAGCAGGAAAAGAGGTGGGGCTGGGAATTAATAGTGCTAAGTTTGTCTTAGCAGAGAGGAATAGTATTAACACACAAAGTCTTAACATACAAAATATAGAATTCGAAAATGCAGAAAAATTTAAATATTTAGATTCTGAAATAACGAAGGATAATAATATTCGAGAAGAATTTAAAGCAAGGTTGCAATCGGGAGGCGCCTGTTATCATGCAGTAAAGGGGCTTATCGCGTCAAAATTATTATCAAAGGGGATAAAAATTAAAATATATAAGAAAATTATTTTACCGGTTGTATTATAGGCGTGTGAGGCATGGTCTATGACCTTAGGAGACGAGAGTAGATTTCCATCGGATTTCCATTTATTCCAATTGCTACAAAATTGTTTAAGTGGTAAAAAAAATGAAAAATTGAATGATGTCTAAAATGTCATCTTCAGATATTTTGCTTAAAAACTAATTGAGTTTTATCGATCCGGCATTGAAAATTTGCTTACTAGATGGCAAAAGGTTGTTCATAACGACGGTGATTATATAATTGATTGAAAATAAAAACTTGTTAACAATTTATTGGTTTGAATTTAATGTAAAAAAACGACATTACTTTCCGGTCCCCCTAATACATACTCTACAATGTAATGCAATATATATCTTATCTTCTTATGAGAGTAAAAATTGTTTGTTTGTTTCTCTGTTTCTCTGTTTCTTTCTTTGTTCTCAAAAACCGCTCTAACGATTTTTTTGAAATTCACACCAGAGATAGTATTTATAAAGAAAAATTGAGTTTTATTGATCACATCTCACGAAAACTACATCTTTATTAGTTTTTTCTTCTAAATTTAAATGTATATATGTGACGTCACAACCACCGCCTGTGAGATATATACATATCTATTCTTAAAATAAAATTAAAAATATTTATATTATATTCATATATTTGATTTTTTAATTTCATTAATAGTTTTACATTTAAATTATTTGAAATTGTTTCACACAACGTTTAAAAGAAGATTTATCTTTATATTCGATTCGATATATAGTAGGAGAATTAAATGACGTTATCAATTTATTATACTCCGGTAAATATTATAAAATATTATATATTAGCTATTGATTATATTGTAAATAATATCTTATATACTTACTTGAAAATAATTTAAAAAGTTTTAAAAGTTTTTTTTTATGAATTCAAATCGTCAATTGAAAATGAAAATCCAATTATGAGATCAAAATTAAAACTATTTATTCATATAATTTTGAATGTTTTCGTGTTTTATAAATAAAAACAAATATACATATTGGACCATATGGGAGCAGCTCAAAGTGGATGATTCCCTTCCAATCCCACCAAACACACAACAAAACCTTCCCGGCTTGGCCACTGTTTGGGACGATTCACAGGCCTTCGACTACGACCGTTTTCGCTTGATATTGTCGTATGTAATCTATTTTTCGTCGCCAGTCACCATCCGCTTAAAAAATGGGTCAAGTTCGCTCCGTTTCAGCAGCATTTCGCAGGCGTTGATTCGGTCCAGAAGGTTTTTTGCGTCAAATCATGCGGCACCCAAACATCAAGCTTTTTTTTGTATCCAGCCTTCTGCAGATGGTTGGTGACTAACTCCCATCTCCTGGGCGATGTCACAAGATACCACATGCCGGTCTAACTGGATGTTTTCCATGATTTGATCGGTATTCGTCGTCACGGGTCCTCCGCCGGCTGGCTTATCCATGGTGTCGTTTTCACCGGCTCTGAATCGTCGAAACCATTCCTCTGCGGTTCTAAGTGATAGAGTACCATCCCCCAAAACACCATTAATCTCACAGAACGTTTCTCTAGCGGATTTGCCTTTAACGAAGGAAAACTTTAAAATAGAGCGAATTTCGGCGTTAGTGAACTCCATGTTTACACGTCTATAACTGTTGTACACAATATCCAAACTAATCATGCATAGCGTCGTTTTGTAGATTATGTCAATACCTTTCAAATGATGTATAGTATTGCCAGATACGAGGTATGTAGCGCTTTATACATAGCCGCGAAATTCATAAGACAAAAAGGCGGAAGGGAGATATTTGACAACCTAAATTGTGAGAATTAGATAATGTAGACAGAATGAAAATGTCTATAATAAAGATATAAAGAATCATATTTTAATTTTTATATAACCAAGAAATCTTTTTTTCACTTAAAATATAGTTGTAAAGCCCAAATCTTCGATCCATATAACATCATCGACTGGGCCACTACCTTAAAGAGTCTTCTTTTGCTCTGACTAGGGCCACCTGTATTTGCCATTAGTCACGAAAAAATAATATTAAATTGTATATAAATTTAAAAATTAGAATATTTGAATTTGTTTAAATTTTTTAACACATGTAATCAATCATATGCATAAAGAATAGAAAATTTTGAAAATCAACTTGGTATTAAATTCAGAAAAAAAAATACTGATATATAGAATATAGACGATATTACTTGGATTAATCTTATTATGCTAGCTAAAATTGTTTGTTTGTATTATTGAGGACCCCAGTTCCATTCATTTTAATCAGATTGAAGCAATGATGCAACATTTAATAATTGTAATAAATAATTAAAGAATTGTATATAAAAAATAATGAATCATTTTTTTTAACTTAAGTACCGAGCCGAGGCTCGGGGTCCCTCGGTACTATATATTTAAGTTCTTTGAGTAAGTACGTATAAACCAATCAATCTCGGGTGAGGAGTATCCATGTAACTTTACATAAATTTTCTTCAATCGATTTTACACAAAAAATAAACTTTTATTTATTTTATAAACAAATGTAAATAAGTACTACAATTCAACTACAATACATGTAGGAGTTTACAACACAATACAACTATAATTAGATAGCATTTTTTAGAAATACCCCCCTACTAATTAATTCGAATCTCTTGCTTACACTGAAAATAAATTTATTCAATTTAAAATAAATATAAAAAGAGAAATATTGACCAGGGAATGTGTGTGTGTGTGTGTGTGTGTGTGTGTGTTAGGGATAGAGAAAGAGAAGGGACCTCTAATTGTTTTATTTTTTATTTCCCATCTTGTTTTGTATTACATGTTGTTATCACAATGCATTCATTTGCATAACATGTTTCTGTACAACGATTCATTATTATTTTAAAAGATTTAGTAGATTTCGATACTTGTAAAAACAAATGTAAAAAAATGAATAAAAACATAATTATTATATACCTACCTATATATATATATATATGTAAAATATTTTATATTTTGTGGAGTTTACGGGGAACTTGTGTCTGTGAGGTTGTGGTAGTGTTTTGTTGTTAAAGGATTATTGTGTGTGTGTGTGTGTGTGTGTGTGTGTGTGTGTGTGTTTTGCCAAATAAACAATTTTTAAAGAGAGAATAGTTGGTAAATATTAATAAATATAATATCTAGATTTGATAATAAAAATAAATGAGGTGTTAACTTTGAAAATCAATTGTTTTTTAAGGTAACTTGTTTATATAATTTGTTTATGTTGTTCTTTGTATATGTTTTTATTAAATTGTTTTTTTTAAGGAATCCATTGGTCAAGTCATTTAACCTCAAACTAATTACCAACTTATATATATATCTTATCTTATTATGCTAGCTAAAATTGTATATATATATCTATATATCTATATTTCTTTCTATATATAACCATTGGTTCTCAAAAACCGCTCTAACGATTTTTTTCAAATTCACACTAGATATAGTATTTATAAAGAAAAATTGAGTTTTATTGATCACATCTCTTGAAACTTACAGCTTCATTATTAATTTCTTAATTGAAAATTATATATGGGTGTGACGTCATCAATTTTACTTCAATTAATATTTTTTTTATATTTAAAATATTTTAAAATAAAATAAATTTCGAAATAAAATTAAAAATATTTATTTTTAATAATATATATATATATATATATATATTTATTAATCTTAATTAATTAATTATTAACAAAATAAAATACGGTTGGTTGATTCCCGCTTTTTTTTAAATGAATTGTATTAACATTTTTTTATATATTTAAAATATTTTAAAATTCATTATTTAATTTCGAAATAAAATTAAAAATATTTATTTTTAATAAAATATATATATATATTTATTAATCACTCTCAAAAAAAACAAAAACAAAAACAAAAAAACATATAATTCTTGCAAAGAGAGTAAAAATGTCATGTTAATTAACTAAATATATATCAGTCTAATGGGTAAAGGCACTGTTTTGAATAGTCAACTTAGCAGCATCGAAACCGGCGGAAAAAATTTTTTTTTTTTTTTTATCTATTATTTTATATTTATTTATTCATTGTTCTTTGATTAAATTTAATTTCTTTTATTTTATTTTATTAATTAAAATGATGCAACATTTAATAATTGTAATATTGCAATAAATTTTATTTTTTTTATTTTATTAATTACTTATTAGTCATTAACTAATAATTTAATATTAATTCAAATTTTTTTTTTATTTTTTATAAATTTTTATTATTTAATTTTGCTTTTGTTTATATATATATTTTAATTAACTTATCTTATTTGACTCCCGCCTTTTTTTAAAAGATATTGTTTTAATATTTTTTTTATATTTAAAATATTTTAAAATTTTTTATTTAATTTCGAAATAAAATTAAAAATATATATTTTAATAATATTTTATAATTATAAATTACGATATATATTTATCATTCTTCCAATAAAAAAAAAATATTCATGCACTTAGAAACATACCTAATAATACATATTTATGTATTATTGAGGACCCCAAGTTCCATGCAATGATGCAACATTTAATAATTGTAATAAATAATTAAAGAATTGTATATCAGCTCGGTGTCCCAAGTATTAATATTACCAGCCAAACCCAATATAATAATGAATTATTTTTTTTTAACTTAATTACCTAGCCGAGGCTCGGGGTCCCGGTGTGATCTTAATATATTGTCAGAATTAGATAAATAATGTAGAGAGAAAAATTATTTAAAAATAGATATTTATTTAAATGAAATAAAATTATTTAATTTACAGAATGAAAATGTCTATAATAATGTCTAAATATTTTTTCGAGCGACAGCTCCGTATCCCAGGTATTAATATTACCAGCCAAACCCAATAATAATGAATCATTTTTTTTAACTTAAGTACCGAGCCGAGGCTAGGGGTCCCGGTACTATATATATATACTAGCTGTCAGAGGCGGATTATCCGTAAGGCAAACTAGGCACGTGCCTAGGGGCGTGTAGTTACAAGGGGCGCGCGAGCTCAGAATTTTTAAAATTTATAGTATTATGATGGGCATTTATGGCCGATACAAGGGCGCCGATAAAGTGATTGCCTAGGGCGCTCTGGATCTTTAATCCGCCACTGCTAGCTGTTCTGCTCGCCGGCGTTCTTCACACTTAGACGGGGACTCCGCCCCCTGTACCCCCGAGTGGTATATAATATTTGATTAAGAGTAGTAAAAGGTTTTCATCCATTTTGTTTCAATCAGTATATTACATAAAACATTCATTTCTTTTTGTGTTCTTATTTAAAATATATTTTAATTTAATATGTAAATTAATTATATATATTATTATTAAAATTGTATATGTTATATCTAGCTATCTATGTGACTCAAAGATACTCGAAAGTTCTTGGTCGCAACAACCACATTTCTCCAAGTGTCCCTATCCTGAGCCACATCCATTGTTGGATGGATGTGGTTGTTGCGACCAAGAACTTTCGAGTAACGTTGAGCAACAGAGATAGCTAGATATAACATATACAATAATAATATATAATTAATTTACTGATTAAATTAAAATATATTTTACAAGTCCTACCCTCTCCCATCTCTCTTACGTCCCTTCCCACGCATCCTTCGTCTTCCAAGCTGACGTTTTCCAATCGGTCTCCCTATCAATATCTTTTTCCTCTCCCATTCTAACCACGTGCCCTGCCTTTCGCAGCCTTTTATCAGATATGATTTATCATATATAAGTAGATTTGAAAGAAAGTTTATAGTTAAATATTTTAACGTGCCGAAATGTGGCCGGTGGCAATAATGTATACGAACAGAAGTACAAATTTACAAAACTTGTTGAGGATCTCAGCATCCCAAACACAACCGGACGTAAATGAATTATCCAACAATATTCAAGAACAAACATCGCATTGAACCTTAATGAATGAATAAAATGAAAGATATTTTATATTCACATAATAATGTATTTTTGTAATTGAAATTGTATTTTCTTTTTTCCTTTTAGAAACTGTATTATTTTTGTTTTCTAACATTCTTGTTCTTTTATTATAATATTTATTTCATTATTATATTATTTTATTATATTTATAAGTATGTAATTGGAATCGTATGTTTTTTTTAAGAATTGTAAAATTTTGTCAATAAAAAGTACTTTTTTCTATAATCTTTTAATAATATTTATACTTGTATATGATATAAAAGCACTATGTAAGTTACATTTGAATGTGCGGCCCGCATAAAAAAAAATTATTTTGAAAATGGCCCGCCATCCGAAAAAGGTTGCCGACCCCTGATCTAAGGGATTCCCACTGGCACTCGGTGCAGTTGGCGACTTTTAGCATTCTATAGTCAGTCTTTTCTCCACGTTCTTTATGTAGTGTTTAAAGGTGATCCTCCATGTTGGATGGATCTTTTGTAACTTTTTGTCCATAATGAATGTTCTCAAGTTATCCCATATGTTTGGGGAGAACATCCTCTTTTATATTTAGTTAATTAATCCCTGTAACTGGGTTATAATTATATTATTTGTGACTCCCATGGTGGAGAATTGTTATAATATTCCCTTTAACTTCTTATAATTACTATTTATAATCGTCTTTAAATTGATTTAACTACTCCTTATTGTCCTGTCTCTTCGATTTGCATTACCTTGAGTATAGCATGGCGCCCAAATAAATCCATCTTCGTTGGACTACAGCAGGAAAGGCAGTTTGGACTCTTCAAATGCTTGTAATATTATTTTCCCTCTTCAAGAAAATACCCACCTG
Organism: Labia minor; assembly: GCA_963082975.1. NCBI lineage: Eukaryota > Metazoa > Arthropoda > Insecta > Dermaptera > Spongiphoridae > Labia > Labia minor. Next base: position 94,389,380 of record OY720345.1, on the reverse strand, counting down.
CCTACCTGTGGAGACCTAAACTCTTTTCGCTTTCCATAAAGTCCATTTTTCCCTCTTCCACTTCCCTTCTTCTCACTTTTATCACATTTTCCCTCCCTTCTCTCCCCCCTCTTCCCCTCTCCTTGTAAGGGGCCTACTGACACCCCGAACGTGGGCCCTCCCCTTACAAATTGGCACCCGCCGTGGGGCTCCCCTTACACTACTTAATTTTTACAATTTGATTATTAATATTTTGGTTATTAATATATTACGTGATTAAATAAATTGGGGAGAAATCGAAATAGTATTAACACACAAAGCCTTAATACACAAAAGGTAGAATTTGAAAATGTAGAAAAATTTAAATACTACGATTCTGTAATCACGAAGGATAATACAATATTCGAGAAGAATTTAGAAGATTTAAAGATTGCAATTGAGTAACACCTGTTATTTTTCAGTAAATGAAGCTTAAATCGTCAAAATTATTATCAAAGGGGATCAAAATTAAAGAATTATTATTAAATTGAGAAATGTGGCTGCTACGGCCAAGAACTTTCCGAGTTCTGTAGAGCCAGAGAGATAGATAAATAGGTTATTAATATATTATTAAATTTTTATTCATATATCTTGCTAATTTAATTAACATTATTCCATTCTCTCTCTGAATTTAATTTATTTTAAAATAATGCCTAAATTAAGTAATTATTTTACAAAAAACTAGAACGGATAAAAATGCAAGATGGAGAGAGAGAGAGAGAGAGAGAGAATATTCATTCATTGGTATTTAACGAATATTTATTTATTTTAATATCTTAAAAGGCCTTTAAATTTAAAATCCATTTCACGATCCACTTTAAGTCACTTTTTTTCCATGTTCTCACTTATTATTAAAGTATCAATATAAATAATTTAATAGTATTTATGATCCAAAAGGAACTATACTATTATTATATCAAATCTACTAATAATGATTTACAAATTAATAATTAAGTCTATTTATACAAATTTATTTATATGTCAATGAAATGTATTTATTTATCATACTTATTTGTAGGTAATAATTTAATTAAAATTTTTCCTCTTTAAATTATTAAATAAATATATACATGATATGGAAAGTGGATAACATGTCATATTTAATCAAAACAAATTTATTTAATCTTTGTTTAAAATTATTTATAGAGACAAAGATTAAATAAATTTAGACAAATCAATATACTAGTGATTCGTAGTTTTCTCTCAACTTTTGAGAAATGTAGTTCATTCAGAAGTAAGAGGAGAGAGAGAGATTTGCCTTTTGTATAATAATAATAAAAACAAGTCTCATTTTCTTTGTTGTTGAAATTCTGACAAAATCTTTCATAAAAGATGAAATGTATATTATTCTTTTTAATTTCCAATAGCTATAAATTCAGATAGGCTTTACATCGAAAAGAGCGGCAGAAGTTGCAATTGAAATTATTCCAATATTTTCAAATTAGATAAGAAAAAAAATCCAATTTTTTGTTTAAATCATCTGTGTAAAAATTTCTATCGTGATAATAATCCTATTAATTGTATTGCTACTTTAAACTTTGTTGTTGTCATTCTTTTCTCTTTAATTTTTAATTTAACTAATAGTGCGTAACAGAGGTTTAGTGTGATGTTTGTTTTAATACAAGTTTATCAGATGTTTCCTTTAAGATAAAAAAAACATCAACACCATTTGCCAACATTCAATTAAATTCTTAAAAAGATAAATGAATAAAGACATAAGACTTTTCTTTCTTTCTTTTTCTTTATCTCTCTCTCTCTGTTTGTCTCTCCTTATTCTTCTTCTTCTAGATCGACGAAAACAAGTCCTTCTTCTACTTTTTTTTTTATTTTATTCCTCTTTGTAATATATATTTATGTGTTTGGTGGATTTAATTTTATATTTAATACGCCCATAAATAAATAAATAAAAATATTAAAACTTAACCTAAATGTAAAACTGGAATCTAGTATAAATGGAATACCCATTTAATAAACTTCCACTTAATCCCAGGACTCCACCAAAAAGAAGTATGAATGAATGCGAAATTACGGACACAATTTTGCAAAAAGAAAGAAAGAAATATTACATCTTAGTCTGTCCTGGAATCAGTAAATAAAAAAACTCACTGATTAAGTCAGAAGGTTAGTTGGATTTCAACAAATTAAAAAATTAAATTCAAAATAAGAAATCAAAAACTCAGAAAAAATAAAGCCTATCGAAGTGGTTACATACCACACTGATTCTTTCTTATTGGAATCTTAAAGCACTCAAAGAAAAAAATGAAAAAAAGGAAGACAAATTTCTCTCCTGAAGGTCTTTCTTCTAATCAACAAATTAAGATATATATTTTTTTCTAAGATTCTAAGACACTAGGAATCAACGACAAAAATACAAATCAAAATTCATAGTTATCTCCAATGGGAAAACAACAAAAAATATAAATAACCCAATAGGGAATCTTGAATCTTTGTAGAGAAAATAACTAACTTTGTAGAAAAAAATAAAATAATAAAAAACACTTATTCATATAAAAGTCTCCAAAAATGACTCACAATCAGTTAAAATTAACTGATTTAGTATAACATCCAGAAAGAAAGCTACTGTTCTTCGTGAATGGGCCAGAAGACATGGCAAAGTAATTTTATTACACGACAATGCACCTGGCCACAAATCAAAACCGGTTCAGGATACAATCAGACCGCTTGGCTGAGAGCTGATATCCCCAAACTTGATCCCTTTCAACTGTACCATATGTTTTCATCGATGGGACACGCATTGGCTGAGCAGCATTTGAATTCCTACGGGGTGTCTGGCTGATGGTTTGATTCCAAAGACGAACATTTAATCTATTGGCATGTGGTATCCAGCAATTGCCAGTAACGTGGTTAAAATGTGTAGCACAGACCATCCGTATCAGACCTGGACACTTAATGTTATATTTCCTGAAACAGTGTTTTTACCGCCACTATGCGGTGTGCATACTGCAAGATCGGGCTTGTGTGTGTAAAACACACACACACACACGCACACTGAAAAATCGGCACGAAAAACACTGTTTCAGAAGACCGACAAAGCTGTCCACCCCTGATGTGTAGAAAGCAATGGTTAATACTTTGAATGAATTTTTTTTTACGTTCAAATTCAAAAATAGTGTTTCATTTTCACAAAAAATGCTCACTTCATACCGGTAAACCTAGTAATATATAGCATGAGTGTAAAAATATATTTATTTTATTTTTCAATTCATTCCATACCATTTAATTTATACATAGATAATATAAATGGAATGAAATATTATTTTAATATTAAAATGAATGGAATTGCTTTTCTTTCTTTGTATTCATTTAACATTAAAATGGTATTAAATGTCTATAGAAATAAAATGAATAGAGATAATCATTTTATTACTAAATCTTGATCGTTAACTATTCAAAATTCAGTTTGCATATTTATTCAAATGGCCAAATGGATCAAATTCTCAACTTTGGACGCATCAATGTAATACTCTAGCTACCTCTATATCTTGGACACCCACAGATAGATAGATATTGACTATCATCTCAACTTGAAAGAGGAAAGGATTGAATGAGAAATTTATTCACACACACACACACACACACACATATATATATATTTCTAAGTTACAAATTTGTCCAAACTCACGTAAAGACCACACGGCGTGTTGGTTAGAAGGTTGGATAAATGGAGAGAGAGAGAAATAGAGAAAGAAAAGTAAGAAAAAAAAAAGCGGTGGAGCAAAGAAAAAAGTCTACATTTGGACGACCAATTTACAAATAGACCAATATACGAGTACATGCATACATTAGCATATGTATGTACATATATCTATTCATTGAATGCAAAGTATTACATGTGTGTGGATAATGTTTATAAAAAAAATACTATATGACCCACTGTACTTGTGATAATAATTAAAATATAAATAATAAAAAATTGTAGTAAAAAATGAGTGAATTAAATAAATATGGAAGAAGAGTAAAAAAGAAAAAAAATCTGGAAAAGACACACTTAAAAGTTTTCATATAATAAATGCATCCTTCTCTCTCTCTCTCTCTCTCTCTCATACACACACACACACAAATCGTACAACATTATATCAAATCTCGCTAAGAACATTCAATATTTCTGTACACAAATTATTCAGAGTATTGGCAAAGCGTATCACTCACAATCAGTTTAAATTGAAATTTATATAAATTAACAAAGTGAAAATTTTTATTTGTTTAAATTTTATTACAATGAATCAAAAAAAATTAAATATATAGATCACAAGAAACTTGAGAGAAAATAACTGTTGGATGGAGGTCGGACATGACAGAAACTGTAAGCGAAATCTTCATGATGCGACTAATAATTTTCAAATCCTCTAGCACCACAGAATTAGATAAGTTTCTTTTAAGCGAGGAAATTAACTATGATCTAAAAAAATTAATAAATGAACTTAAAAATAAAAAAACAAATAAATCAATTAATTTAAAATAATACTATAAATGAATGTATATATTGTTAATTTATCTATAGTTTTATACAATTATAAATTGTCTCAAGTCTCTAACTTGGCATTTTCTCAAATTTCATTATAATTGAAAATCAAACATTGAAAATAAAATACCAAAATGTAATGATCAAGAAATATTATAGTCTATTTCACTATTATAACATATACAATACATAAGAACCATAGGCGGAGGAAATATTAGGAGATATCATGCCAAATCGACCAACATTAATTAAGATATTTTCATTATGACAGATATTAGGAAAAAAAACCGCGAATTCAATATTTCTGTTCACTAATTATTTGTAGACTTTAGTAAAACATACGCATGACTCAATATAGATCAGCATAAACTTTTTCAAATTTCGATCTTCAAATTTGTCTTGAAGGTAGTAAAGAAAAAATAAGATGCGTAAATCAATTGTAAAATATTAGGTTACCCAGACGACTTAAATATAATAGAAGATTCGGCAATTGCAATTACAGATAGCGAGGAAAAAATAATGGAGGTTTGAAATTAATAGTGATAAGAAAAAATATTTAGTAACAAAGAGGAAGAGTATTAACATACAAAATCTTAATATACAAAATGTAGAAAAATTGAATGTAAACACGAAGGATAATAATATTTGAGAAGAATTTATATCGAGGTTGCAATCGGGAAACGCCTGTTATCATGCAGTAAAGGGGCTTATCGCGTCAAAATTATTATCAAAGGGGATTAAATTTAAAAAATATATAAAACAATTATTTTATCGTTTGTATGTTATGGGTATGAGGCATGGTCTATGCCACTGGCAGATAAGAGTAGATTCAGAGTATTTGAGAATAAGAAAGATGAGGTCACTGGGGAATGGCGGAGACTGCATAACGAGGAATTGCATGACCTCTATGCATCTCCAGATATATTTAGAATTATAAAATCGAGAAGGCTGCGTTAGACAGGGCACGTGGCTAGAATGGTAAGAGGAAAGAATGGCGAAAAATATATTGGTAGGGAGACCGAGTGGGAAACGCACGTTGGAAGACCAAGGACGCGGTGGGTGGATAATGTAGGAAGGGACCTGAGAGAGATGGGAGAGGTTAGGGATTGGATGATTATGGCTCAGAATAGGGATAATTGGAGAAGTGGGCTTGATGCGGCTAAGAACTTTCGAGTTCCGTAGAGCCACAAAAATAGATAGATAAATCGTTAATATGAAACAATTAATTAATTATTTTTAATAAAATTGTGGTCGTAAGTACTGTAAAATATTTCGCGTAAATATTTTTTTATTTAAAACTAGCTGCTCAGACCGCCTTCGGCGCTCTTCACCCCTTTGTCAAGTTTTCTTTACCTACCCTTATTTTAACAAATTGTCTTACTCTCATTCCAATATATTCTTCATTTATTTGACATTAGCTACGTATGAAGATTTAATTTTTTGCAAAATATTATATAAAAATATGAATGAGAGGCGAATGGATAAAAGTGGTTTTATTCAAGGGGATTGTGACAGGGCATTAAGACCAAAAAATTTCAAATTGAAATTTAATTTCTGATAGATGAAAAATAATACGATGCATACTCTACTCTACGTATAACTAAATTTCTTTTGAAGATAAATTACAAATAAAATAAAGATATATTCAGATATTGCTTTATATAATTTTTAAATATTTATATTTATCTATATAATTATTTCTCTCTCTCTCTCTCTCTTTTATATATATAATATTTCTATTCATTCATTCAACTACTGAAAAGATATATTTATTATACATTTATTATTACTCATATATATATATTAATAAATATTAATTGAAAATAGCGGATAATAAAATTTCCAAAGATTTAATTAACCGATAATCAATATAAAATGCCTTTAATAACAAATAGTAACATTTAATTCTAAATTGATTTTGTGAGAATATTTTTTCAAGAACTGTACAAATATTTTTTATTTTTTTTTTATTAAATGAGCACCCACCACCACTACTGTATACACTTGATATTGCACCATTCCAATTTTGTATTGTATAGTATAATGCATAATACAATTTATCTTTACAATTTATTAATTATTAATTCGGATGCTAAATAAATTTTTCACTAATTTTATAATTGTATTTAAACCAAAAAAATTATATTTCGAATAATAATAAATATGCTAAAAATTATTTTATGTTTCGCTTTTAGAGTAATTTTTCGATTTGTTAATAATATTATTATCTAATATTTAAGTTTGTTTTACTAGAGAACTTCTTTAGAATCCATTTAAATTTATGAATTCTATATATCTATTTATTATATGTATTGTAACATATAAGCATAAAAATGCTCTATATTAGAAAAAAATAGTGAAAATACTATAAAATTCACTTGATAACAGGCATTGACATTCTCATTAGAAATAAAAAAGTCAAACTATAATATTATTAGTAACATATGTATAATATTATTAGATGAACAAATATTAATGTTCTCAACCAGATTATAATCTTTTTTCCTAGTATTTTATTTTCTATGATATATTTTGTATAGATTTGTTATTGTACATATTTCATTAATGTAAAAAATAAAAAAAATATTTAATTAAAAAACAATACATGTAATTATATGTATTCAGGATATTTATTATATAAGTATCTAAAAAGTAAGTTGCAATGGAAAAGAAAAGTCAAATAATCTATTTAATTAATATTTATCATAAGTTGTTAGTATAATATTTTTTTTTTTAATTTTAATTAACCAATAAGTTTCAAGTAGTATCAAAAAAGTAAAAATAAATAAAAAGGGTGGTTGTTGTTGTTGTTGTTGTTGTTGTTATTGAAATACATAGTTTATTTTCAAAAATAGATTTAAAATTGTAATGCATTTAATGAATGAATTGACAATATAATACATACAAATTTTTTATGGTATAATACCATATATATATATATAAAATCATAAGTCATTATTTTTGAAATTGTATATCTACTATCTATTCGAATAATCTAGTTACTAATACTTACTTACCTTAATTGCTATATAATATGTAATGAATGGTAAGAAAACACACACACAAATGCTAAAAAAAATATTCTTAAACAAAAAAATTATAAATCACAAAGACCTATAAGATAAGGGAAAGCGTGTTAGTGTTTTTTTTTTTTTTTTTTTTTTTTCTATAAACCATGCAAATTTTGTATGTTTTAAAAAGAGTAGATGTTGTTTTTTGTTTTTATATTGTTTAAGTTTATTATATATAGATATTATAATATTTAGGAAATAATAATAAGGATGACAATCAATTAGGTATATTGAAAAATATTTGTACTCACCACCATTGGGACAATCGTGTTCATCGGTACCATCACTACAATCACGTATTCCATTGCATCGTTGCGACATTGCTATACATCGTTGATTATCACATGCAAATTCTGTTGATGAACATTCTATAACAAAAACCAAAAAAAAAACATTACAATTAAATCAATAATAAATAATCAAATAAAACAGCTGGTAGATTAAGCTAAAAAATTTATAATAAAATGTTTTAATATTAATATATAATATGTATAAGTAATCATTATGTAGATATAATATAGGGACATGTGCACTTACATTCATGAAAAAAAAAAGAATTTCTCATATATATATATATATATATATATATTCATGATTATTTAATTATAAAAATGTTATAAAATAATAATAAATAATAAGGAAGAGGAATAGAGTGAATAAAATAGAATGAGTGTGGGGTAAAGAAGAGAGAGGAAGAGAGAGTGAATAAGATGGGAAATGGTAGAGTTTGTATTTTTTTAATTTTTTAAATTGCTTATTTAACTGAAAAAAGGAAATATTGTCCTCATCATCTAAGAATTTAAATAAAATCTTCAATCAATCTTTTGATACTAGTCAATCCTGATTTTTTAATTTAAATATTTATTTATTATTATGAATATTTAGTTGTTTATTAAATATTGATCTGGGCCACTGAAAAATTTTGTATATATGGAAGAAATAAAATTAAATTATAAGTAATTAATTCAATGTAGCGAATAAAATTGGAAAAACGTTATTTAATAAATTTTATATATAAGATAGATTATTTGAAAGCACCTCCGATCAAGAAAATCAAGATAAAGGTTGAGAGGAACCGTTCTACTGATCATAGGACACCTCATTGATATAATCGGCTTGATAGGACGTACAAAGTCAGAGGTTTTGTTTTTTATATAGAATAAGTATCTGGAACATCGAGCTATCGCTCGGCCCAATTCTTTAATTATTTATTACACTTATTCAATATTATATCATTGCATCAATCTGATTAAAATGAATGGAACTTGGGGTCCTCAATAATAATAAATAATAAATAATAATTTAGTAAAAAAATATTAAAAATTATAAATATTTAAAAATTTATTATAATAAAAAAGAACAATAATTAAATAAAACAAACTAAAGAAAAAAAGGGCTTGACAGGTATTTTAAATTTATTTTTATTTATTGGGAATATTGGGAATTAAAAAATTATTTATTTGGAAATAAAACTGACGCTTTTCTATTTCTATTTAATATTATTAGATCAGATTTATTCAACAAATTATTTTGAATAAGATATTCTTTAATTATCATTTTAAATGAATATGCGCCCAACGTTTTTAGTTGAATATGAAGTAATTCACACTTAAACTTTCTCAGGCTTATAGAAAAAATATTTTGTTCTTTTTAGTCCATGAGAAAAACATTATTTTATAAAAATTTTCGATGTTCAAGATTTTGATGTTTTTATACGTTTTGAAGGTCCCTGAGTCATTTTCACTAAGGTTGAGAAAAATGTCTGTATGTGTGTGTGTGTGTGTGTGTATGTAGACAAGATTATGCAAAAACGGTTAGAGCTAGAATAACGAAATTTGGTATATGTATTTATGTAAGATTTGACGTCACGGTCAAGGGTTGAAACTAAATAAAAGCGTGTAAAAAACGACTTTACTTTCCGGTCCCCCAATATTATTATTATTAATATTTCAATTTTTATGTATTTTTAATTCTAATTAAGATATCCATCCACTAATGTGAATTTCACGAGTGCTTTAAATACTAAATATGGACTATTAAGTAAATTCACTAATAACTACTCTCTCTCTCTCTTTCTTTCTGAATAAAATAATTTTACTTTGTAAAACACATTAAAATATTAATGATATTCTTATATGATATAAGTACGCATACTACTATTTTTTTTTTTTTAAATAAATTAATTTTACCTTAAATCAATATTTTGTTAATTTTAAAAGATTAATTTTTCTTGATTAACGATAAAAAATGCTTACCTCTTAGATTTAAATCTCTTTTTATTTATTTATTTTATTTATTTATTAAACGTAACTCCAAAGAAATTTCTATTCAAATTAGAATTTTCTTCGTAATTATCTATTTATTTGTTATTTTTTTTTGTTTTGTTTTATACTTTTTCTTCTTGTACCTAAATGTTCATATATATATATATATATATATATATATATATAATGTAGTAATTAGAGTATTTAAAAATCATTTAACGAATTATTGTTAATCAATAATATATATATATTTCTGAGTTTGAGAGAGAGAGAGAGAAATGTTAAAGAACTATTCTCATATTTTTTCAAAATTGATAAATAGGGATATTTTACTTTAACATTAATGATTTTGTTTGTTACATGTTGTTAGTTATTTTGTTAAATTCATTATTCATAGATTATGAAGAATATATAAATATTTGTGTCAAAGTAATGACATTTGAAACAAATGCAATTTCTTTTCTTTCACTGAAAAATATTCTAGAAAATTAAAAAAAATCGCTTTTTTATTAAAATAGGAATTTTATTAAACTTACTGTTTGATTGAAATTTTTTACTTTTATTTAACTTTTCATCTATTTATTCTTTGACTCGAAATTTTACATATATAATGGCTATACATTAATCAATAGTTAAATAAACTGAAAAAAGAATAATTAATGAAAATTGAGTAATTTAAAAAAAATCAACTTGTAAAATAAAATTCAAAAGTGTGATCAATTCCATAAAAGTTAAAATTTTGAAAAATATTTTATAAAAATAACTATAAATAAGGATAAATTTAATAATTTTATTATTATTATTATCTTTTAATGTTATAAATTATTTTGAATTTCTTTCAAAATGAAGACCAACTTAATATTTGTCCGTCAGATGGCATGAATGAAAATACAAATATTAAATCAAATTATCTTTAATTACATTAAAATTAATTAACATAATTAAATATTGTTTCTTCCATACCTTTTAGGGATCCATTGAAATATCTATAAAAATTTCCAAAAGTCTATCTCAATATAAAGTTGATGAAAAATCAATTTCAATTTATCTAAAGAACGAACAGACAGACAGATATGAAGCGGACTTGATAAAAACGTTATAAAAAAGTAAAATAAATATATATGCTCTTATTGCTATAAAATAGTGATTTAAATTAAACATGAATATAAAAGTATTTAATATATATATATATATATATATATATTGAATTCTCTCCAATAATATATGACTAGAATACATTATAATGACTTTCATGAAACTTTTGGTGGGGTGGGTTTGGCCAACCTAAGGTTATGTGAGAGAGGAAGTTCTATATCACCTTAACCTTTTCCCTTTCCTGTCTTTCTCCCCCCCCCCCCTTAACATATACATACACATATATACCTATATATGTATATCCAGGACCACCTCGATATATACTAGTTCAAAAACATCATGAAAATCTGTGTTTCTCCAAACGAGAGTTAGTCGATTGAGTTTGTCAACTTGTGAGATGAATGTATATATATATATATATTATATACATGTGTTTGTGTGTGTGTGTATGTTTGTGTATGTAATGCTGACAGCATACAGGTATACTACTCTACACTTGTTTCTTACTCATTGCAAATGAAAACGCTTTACGAATATTCAATGAATAGAACGAGAGAGTTAAAGAGTAGAAGAGAGAGAGAGAAAGAGAATTATTTACAAAGTAAAAGAATTTTTTCTTTTATCTCCTATTAAAGATAATACGAGTATATTCAATTTTCAATCATAATAAACGACTAAAAAATAAGAATAATAACACAGGCCAACAAAAAAATTTTTTTGAAAACTTTTTTCACGTTAATAGGTGATGTTTATAGATTTTTTTGAGCTGAATCCAAATCTGGCCTTGGTTTTTTTGTATCACGCACAGTTTTTGAACAATCTGTTTTTTAATGATATAGTATAAAACCACTTTAGTATATAGGGAAATTAATGAAACGCTATGTTAAATCATAAGCATGGTTTGTATTTATAGTTTAAAACAGTGACCGAATGTGTGCCATTATAGGTTTTTATTGATATTACAGGTTTCACTTGTCAGCTGGAATCGGTTTATACTTCCGTTCTCTTTTTTCTTTGAAGCTTTTTATGTAGCTTTTTCTTCGATGTGTTGCTTGCTGAACTTCACGGTGAAGTGACCAACAATAGTCCCCCATCATGTTGGTGTTCCAGCGGCCCTGGTAGCGTTTTTCCATCACTTTAATGTCTTGGTGAAAACGTTCGCCTTGCTCCTCGCTAACATCTCCCAAATTGTCTGGGAAGTAATCAAGGTGGCTATTCAAAAAGTGAACTTTCAGGCTCATCAAACATCCTAAATTTTTAAACTTCTTTAACATGTTAGCTACAATAGAAACATGTTCTGGATCTTTTTTATTCCCCAAGAATTTTGTAACGACTTGCTTGAATGATATCCATGCTTCTTTCTCATTTACGGTCATTGTGGATTCAAAGTTAACGTCAAACATCATTTTTCTAATATCAGGTCCGACAAAGACGCCTTCTTTTAGTTTAGCTTCTGAAAGGTGTGGAAACTTTTGGCTGAGATACTTAAAACACGGTCCATCTTTAGGCAGAGCCTTAACAAACTGTTTCATGAGTCCTAATTTTATATGTAGAGGTGGTAGGAGCACGTTTTTTGGATCTACAAGGTTTCTGCGTAGAATGTTCTTCTCACCTGGGTTTAAGGACTTCCTCACAGGCCAGTTCTTTCTGCACCAATGTTGATCCCTAGCCCTACTATCCCACTCGCAGAAGAAACATGGAAATTTGGTAAAACCAGCTTGCTGACCTAGGAGCATGCATGTTACTTTTAAATCACCACATATCATCCAACCATGAGCAGAATAGTCTATTTTATTCAACACTATTTCTAGATTTTCATAACTTTCTTTCATATGTACAGAATGGCCAACAGATATAGATGCGTACATGTTACCATTGTGTAATAAAACTGCTTTTAAACTTGTTTTTGATGAATCCATAAACAGCCTCCAGTCTTCTTTTTTGTATTTAATACCAAACTCGTTCATGAGACCAGAAATGTCTGAGCAGTATACTAAATCACCTTCTTTTGATTTTTCACCTGATTTTTCGGCTCCCTTCATATCATAGGAACAGCAAATTTAAAGGTTTCTCTCTCCTTTTTTGACCATTTTCTTAGATCTTCAACACAAACATAACATATCTTATGTGGTGCCCAAGATTTCTCCAGATCACCAAGTTTAGTTCCAAAATATGATAGATAAACCTTTTTCACAAAGTCTGTAATGTTTCTTTGGTGTTTTTTAATCACAAACTCACCACAAATATAACAAAAACTGTCAGCAGAGTTTTTACAACCGCGATTAGACATTTTACTGAGCACATGTAATAGAAACGTTAAAGTGAGGTTTGGTTGACAGTAAAGAAAACACCAGCTGTTTGACCAGCAAATGTTTTTTGGCAGTGCTACCAACATCATCTACATCCATTAGACCTACTTTTCCAATATACTTATAAATATTATAATACTATAAATCTGTTTAAATTCTTTAAATATCGCTAAACGCAAAAATCTCGAAAAAAATGCATTTACTAAGAATCGCTAATTTTATTCAAAGGACACTTTCGATTCAAACAATTAATATCATTAAAGCAACCTAGACCTGGAATTAAATATTGTTTCTAGCCTGTGATTGTATAATCTGGACTTATTTTGAACGTTTTAGTATACATTGGCTCACAAATTGACATTTGACAATTGTAAAACAATTAATTCACCACATCTCGACAAAGACCATTTACTAAATACCGACAAAACACTTAGTAGTTTCCTTCAATTTTAGTAATATAATATTTAGTAATTTTATACTTTTTTATTTTATTTTGAATTTTCTAATTAAACTGAGTTTCTAAGATTTTATATATTATACGATTTCTTTTCTTATTTTTCTTTTTTTTTTTCTTAATGGAAATTTGACTTTTACTTTTCTTACTTTTTTTCTTTCTTTTATTTTTTCTCTCTCATCCCTCTTGATACTTTTAAACGGGTTCACTTGAAAAGTTTCTATCATAACGACAATTTAGAGCAAGAATAAGAAACAAACTTCTCTTTCTCTCTCTTTCTCTCTCTCTCTCTCTCTCTCTCTCTATATATATATATATATGTTGGTTTAGGTTTCCGTGAATGTTATTGTTAATTCTGATAGTAATATATATATATATATATAAGACATATGTATTGTCTTTTTAACATATGGAAATATGTTTTTTTTTTAATTATCTTTAATATTTTATATATATAGATTATTAATTTTCATTTATTTAATTGGAGTAAATTTAGGTTGTTTTCAACAAACAATTCAATTGAAAAAGCAAAAAAAAAATAAGTTGACCTGTGGCCAGGTCCGAACCGACCGACGGTTTGAAATAAATTAATTTCCAGCTTCAGAAACAATTTCAAATAATTTTAATATATCTATTAATGTAATAAAAAACAGATAGGCATATAACATAAATATTTTTAATTTTATTTTATTTATAATATATAGCTGAAGTAGCCGGCGTTGCCGGCGTTACCCGACGTTGTGACGTCATGAAGGGCTGGGTGACGTCATATAATTTTAAATTAAGAAAAACATAATGAAGATGATTTTTCCCGAGGATAAAACCAATACATTCGTGGTGATATGTAAAAAAAATCTCCTTATGTGAAATTTGGTGCGAAAATAACCCTTCCCTTCTTATCGTCGATCGCTAATACTACCACTTCCAGTTTCCGGATTTACACCAAAAGTTGATCAATTCATCCCACTGATGCATTAAGTAAATATACCAAATTTCATCAAAATCCGTTAAGCCGTTCAGGCTGTACACATCTATACGGACGGACAGACGGACGGACAGACATCATGCTAAAAATACTTTTTTCTGTTAAGAAAATGCATGATTCGTGGAGATATGTAAAAATCTCCACATGTGAAATTTGGTGTGAAAACAATACCTCCCTTACTATCGTCGGTCGGTAAAAACGAAACAAATAAATACTTGAAAGGTAATTAATTATGTAAAGAATACATACAATAAAAAAATAGTAACTACAAATATATTATAAAATATTATAAAATAAAATTTAGAATATTTTTTATTTGTATGTATATATCAATGTGTGTAAAATTTTAATATGATATGATATGATATGTAAGTGTATATCTCATAAATCTTATAGTTACAAGTATATACGAGTACATACGAGTATCTATGATAAATCTATGTTTACCTATGGACATTAATCATCTCCATTCAATTTCTATTCTTTCTCAATTGTCTTTTATGTCTGATTTTTTATTACAAATTTTCCAATTTTTTTTTTCTAGAAAAATTTACAATGTAAATAATAATTATGATCAATATTTGTGGTATATATAGTATAAATATATAATTTAAAATATATATATATAATCAATATATATCAATAATAATAATTATAATAATAATGAAATAAGATTTGTCAGATAGATAACATCAAAAACCAATAACTCCTAAAATATAGGCAAATAGTTTTATCAAATAGTGAATTAATATTTTATAGGTACTATATAATTACAATATACAAAATAATTAAACAAAACAAAAAACACATAAATATAGGAAAAATAATTTATAAAGAAATTGAAATTGAAATTATTTATTAATAAATTAACTTTTCTCTAATCTATTCTACTATTATTATACGAATATTAGGGGTGTTGACAGTTCTCTCTCTTTCTGATTGATTGAAAACGACTCTAAAGATTTTATTTCAAATTTAAAAACTTATTTGTTAAATTTTACAATTTTCGAAAAATGTTTTAGATTTGGTTTTTATGTTATTATGACATTTGGATAAAATAATAATGATATTAAAAGAATTTCTAACATAAAACATTTTATTTATTTAGAATTTTGACACAATTAATATTAAAAAATAAATAAATAAATTTAAATTACTTTTTCATTTATATATATTACATATATGTACATACTAGTGATATAATAGTGACTATGTCTTATATAAATATTTGACTAATGAAAAGTAAAAAATAAATTTTACATAATCTACGTAATATGAATGTAATAATAGATAATAGATCAGACAAAACTGTCTACTAGGATTAGAATTAGAATTGTTTAGAAAAATAGAAGAATATAAGAAAAAAACGGATTCGAATATTTTGTTTGAGTGTAGATAGAATGTATAGGTGAGGGTATGTTAGTGGGGGAAGGGATGAGAGAGGATATTCATTTAATTAATGGCTCCAATGAAGAGAAAGAGAGAGAGAGAGAGAGGAATTATTAAATGGCAAACCCGTTTTTATTTCTAAACCAGATTAATGCGAGCCGTTAAGTCAACGAACAAATGTCAAAGGCAATTAACAAACAGTCGCTATTTTTCTCTTCTCATTTTTGATAGGTGAGAGGAGAAATGAGTAAACGTCGAGAATGAATAGGGATATAGAAAAGGGATTACAAAGTAAAAGAAAATATATAATCTTGACTTTGACACAATCCAATTGCTAAATCAAGTTTTAAATTTGGTAAAAATTTATTAAAATTATTATAAATTTATAAAAATATAATTTACTTAACTATTAAAGATACTTTACATTCATTCATTTTATCTATCCTACCTAATCTCATTTTTTTTTTCGAAATGTGTTTTTTTTTATTTTTTTATTTTTTATTTATTATATATAGTCTCTTTAATATTCCCATTTCATTTCTACTTCACCATCACTAATGTTTAAGTTTAAATGATGAATATAATTTAACATAATTATATGATAAAAATACTCAATAAAGATAATCGAAATTATACCTACTTAATAATATATATATATATATATAGTATGTATATATTAAAATATAATATCTCAATTCATTATTTTTATCTTTATCTTTCTCCCTTTGTGTGTTTAAAATAAAATAAAATAAAATAAAATAAAAATTTAGATAAAGAAAATAAATAACTAAATAATATATATATAAAAGGTTTTTGTTTGTACATTGCTCAGAATATAAATTTTTTTGCATATCTAGAATCCAAAAGTGACTTTAATATTTTTTCAATTCAAGTCTGTCTGTCTGTCTGTTCGGAAATTGTGACTTTATGTACCAAAATTGGCTGAACCGATTTCTATGAAATTACATCACAATATTCTTGCATACATCTATTTGAACAATATAAACAATATAAAGTGTTTTAGCTAGACAAATAAACAAATTTAGATGCCTCATGGGTATATAATTTGGATTGGGAGAAGAGACAATTTATATAAGTTTCTTCCAATCTTAGGAGAATATCAATGCAGATTAAGGTTAAATCAAACAACATTAGAGATCATATCTAATCTCGCAAAAATATTTAATATTTCACTTCACAAATTATTCATATTTTTGGCAAAGCGTATGACCCAATTTAATAATTAAAATGTATATAAATTTACAAAATGAAAATTTGAATTTGTTTAAATTTGAATATAATAATTCAAACAAATGTAAATTAAATATGTAGATCACATGACTAGAAGAGTGTGAAAGACAAGCATGAAACTTGGTTAGTTATGGGCAGACCAATTGAAACTGAAACCTTCAGTTGGTAGACCAAAGATAAAGGAGACCTTGAAGAAGATGTGAGAGAGAATAGGTGTTGGATCGAGGTCCGTCAGGTCACAGACTGTTAGAAAAATCTGTTTGCTGTGATTAATAATTTTAAAAAATACCCTAGCTCATCATAGTTAGATAAGTTTCTTCTTAATGAAGAAAAATAATTATGGTCTATAAAAATTAATAAAAAAACAAATAAATCAATTAATTTAAATTAATAATATGTATATATTTGTAGTTTATCTATAGTTTTTTAACATTCAAAATGTTAATTTTAATTTTATAAAATGTCTCAGATTTAGCTTTTCTTAAATATTATTATATAATTAAAAATATCCAATAAAAAAAATGAAAATAAAATATTAGGGTTTTTTTTAAAGTTCAAGATAAAAAAACAAATGAATTTATGTTTTTGTGATCTATATGTCATTGTAATTAACATTAAGTGTATTATTCCCTTTCACTCCACACTGCACACCACGTTTGTGCTTTTTCAACTTAGAAAATCCATTTTCTAGGATTCCGAAAAGCACTCCTACTTGATTTGAGCTCCTGAATCTTGTTTTTCTCGTTAACCAAAAAAGTCAGTGATTTATCCTTAAGCAAAGGAAATGGATACAATAAAAAATAAAATAAACAAAAGAAAAGAAAAAAAAGGTTATAAGATCATCAAGAGCACCTGGAGAGAGTGGTTGGTTGATAGTGAAAGTAGAATGTGATGAGAAAAGAGATTTAGGCTCAGGATACTAAAAGTCTTAAACAAAACATAATATAACCCAAACAATATATAAATAAATAAAAAATTATTAAATTTATTTCTAATTTATGATTTATTTATTTTTCAAAAAGTAGTTATGATATATGAAATTCTACTTATTTAAATTTAAATTCTTATTCATACATTTAGTGAATACAATTTATAAAATCAAAATCAAATCTGTTTTTAATTAAATTAATGATGACTTGAATAAAATCAGCCATAATTTCTACATTTCTTTCTTTCAATAAATATGAAATCGTTCAATTATTAAGTGAAAAAATGATTTCTTGGTTATATAAAAATTAAAATATGATTTTTTAGACATATATGATATAAACGAGATGTTTTAAATTTTGAATATTTTTTTAAAATTTGTTTTAAATCAAAATTATTTTTTTATAATAGGCTTCGTTTTTTATTTTTAATTTTAACAACAATTGATCAAATTAATAAATGAACTTAATAATAACAAAACAAATAAATCAATTAATTTAAATGTATACTATTAATGAATGTATATATTGTTAATTTATCTATAATTTTATTTTATAAATTCTCTCAAGTCTCTAACTTTGCATATTCTCAAATTTGTATTTAGCAATACATAATGGTATAACATTTAAGAATTACGACTTTTTCTATTTCTTATATTCAAATTTAAATTCAGTATAGAAATTCTATTTAACTGAAATATTTTATAAATTAACTTATCAGATGGTTTTTTTTGTGTGTAATTATAAAAAAGATAACACGAAAATATATATATTAGTTCAATAGCTCTTGCTTGAAATCAAAATAAGAAAAAAAAAAAGTAAATATATTGTCTCGAGATATATGTATACAATAGAGTATAGAATACGCGAGTAATATATAATATATATTATATAAAGCAACGCCTACGCTGGTTGGCTACTAGAAGCTTCCAATAGAAGCTTCCAATTATTTCCAAATTTATAATTCATTCATTCTAATAAAATATCTGCCTTTATAATCAGTTGTATTTGAAACTGTTGTTAATCAATGTATCACATATTAATTTTTTGTTATTATATATAACTTTTAATGAAATAATAATATTTAGATATAATAATATTTCAAAGACACATAATAAAATTCTTGTTTAATAAATGAAAATATTAAAAACTGACCTTTTCTATTATCTATAATTAAAAGAGAATGTTAAAATGATTTCTATTTAAATTTCAATTGATTTTTGATTTTGATAATCATGTAGAAGAAGAATTCTCAGAAAATAATTGATATTGAAAGAATAAATATTTATCAGAATTTATCATTTTTTAGATAAATTAAACAGTAAATTACAAGATAAAAGAAAAAAAAAGAAAATAAATTAGCCCTGCCGTTTGGGCGTCTCTAGAATAAATGTCACTTCAAGTTGAAAATAAAATTAGCTGGAGTGTCTCCACTCGACTATCTCGCAATTTGAATTGGATTAAATAACATAATATATTATATTTAAATTAAATTTAATTAATTATAAATTATAAATAATAAATAATAAATATTAAACCAGCGCATGTTTGGCTTTTTGTTGATGGTACCACGTCACGTGTTGGCGCGTGAGATTTGCAGTGTTAAAAAATTAATTCTGGTATTTCAGCGAATCAATCAAGCTGAAATTCTATATATAGCAGTTTTATACAATTATTAATCATGTGAAAAATTATCAAACATATATCTTTATTTTTACGGTCACTTTAGAGGAAAAAAAATCAAAACGTTGTAGGTAATGACCCTCTTCCGGTTGAGCTACATTTCTCAAAAGTTGATAGAAAACTATGAATTTTGAATAATGCGCATGTACCAAATTTCATCATTCTAGCTCAAACCGTTTTTGCGTAATCTTGCCTACATACATACACACACACATACACACACACACACATACACACACACACACACACACACACACAGACATTTTTCTCAACCTTAGTGAAAATGATTCAGGAACCTTCAAAACGTATAAAAACATCAAAATCTCAACATCGAAAATTTTCGTGATCGCAATACTATCTCTGGCGAGATAGTAAAAATTATATTTACTTAAATGAATAATAATATCCAAATATATATTAAAAATATCAACTCATATTGAATAGAAAATATTAAAAAATAGAATAATAATAATAATAAATAGAAATATATATATATATATATATATATATATATATATATATATAGGTTACGATATATAATATATCCTATTATATTAAATGAAATGAGAAAAATGAAATAGAAAAGAGATTAATTAGAAGAAAAGCAGATATATACATTTTCAAATTCTAATAAAATGTGTAAATAATTTTAAATTAAATTTTGAGTAATGTGCAGATATATCACGTTAAATATATATATATATACATATATATATATATATATATATATATATATATATTAATAAATAAAATATCATTCATAATATGAATATGAAATAAAAAACAAATATGATATTTTTCTATTAAAATAATTATTAAAAAAAATCAGTAAATCATTTGAGACTTTATTACAATGATGGTACGATGATGTTAATTGATCGCTTTATATTGGTGAATTATGATAATTTCAATAGAAAATACACTTACGCTTTTGATATAGTAGAGAGAGAGAGAGAGAAAGAGCGTCATCGCCGCCCGCCTGGTTTGATTTGGCATGCGCACTCACACAACGAAATCGACTGACTGACTGACTGAGCGATCGTTCGTTCACTCGACTAGGAGCCCCTGGCATTTAGGCAACCGGCAATACAAGCCACCCAATTTAAACTTGAAATATTTAAATAGTATAGTCTATTATTATAATTGATTATTATCGTATTAATTCTGCATCTAATATTTACATAAACAATTTTAAAAGAAACTATTGGAAAATAAAATATGATTTATAGTATAATATCAAGATAATATCAAGATGATAGATATATCATATATATTAGGATTTTTTGGAATATTGTTTTGATATTTTCATAAATGGGTTTAAATAGAATTAATAAAAATAGAAAAGTAAAGAGCTATCAAAAGATGATTTAAATACGAGACAAAAAAAGAAAATTTATACAAAGTTGATTAAGGTACCTTAAGTCTATACCAGTCTATGCCAGTAGGTATAGATGATTATTAAGAATAAGTAAATTTGAAAATTTACTTTATTTAATAAGTTAATTAGTGTTTCATATTTTCTCTCTTTAAATGACAGTGGGGTAAAAAAGATCATCCACCCCCTTTTGTATTGAATGAGGTGTGTGATTCTATCTATCTCCGATCATAAGATTTAAAGATGAGGTCACCGGGGAATGAGGGAGACTGCATAACAAGAAATTGCATGACCTCTCTGCATCTTCAGAAATAGTTAGGGTTATAAAAGGGAAAAAGCTGCTATAGGCAGGGCACGTGGCTTGAATGGGAGATGAAAAAGATATTGGGGTGGGGAGACCGATTGGAAAACGTCCGCTTGGAAAACCAATGACGCGTAGGAAGGGACGTAAGAGAGATGGGACAAGGGCTCAGGATAGGGACACTTGGAGAAATGTGGTTGTTGCGGCCAAGAACTTTCGAGTATCTTTGAGCCACATAGATAGATAGATATAACATATACAATAATAATAATATATATAATTAATTTACTGATAAAATATATTTTTTAAATAAGAACACAAAAAGAAATGAAAATGTTTTATGTAATACGAGTATACGGATTGAAACAAAATGGATGAAAACCTTTTACTACTTTCAACCACCAAATACTATGTACCACTCGGGGGTACAGGGGGCGGAGCCCCCGTCTAGGTTTGCTCTGAGCAGCTAGTTATTATATAATTATTGAAAAATTGTTGTATATTTGATTCATTATTCATTCTAATTTTTTAATTTTTCAATTCAATTTAAAAAAAATTGAAAAAAAAAAATAAATTTTTCCATTTTGGATTAAAAGTTTTTTTTTTATAGAAACGCTAAAATTAATAAAATTTTGGAATTTTTTGTTGTCCAAATTAATTTAAATTTTATTCATCATTCATGTTTTTTTTTTGTATACGTGTTTTGGCACGCATATCTTGGTTGTTAGAAATTTGCCATTTGAATAAAATTTAACAAGAATTAACATAATAAAGAGTTGAATGATCGAAACGTTCTCATACACACACACACACACACACACAAATAAAATCAACTGCATATTGTCCATTTTTATAAATGTATACATAATTTATAAACAATTCAGTTTAGCGAGTCCTTGTAGCATTTTAATAATATGATAAAAATGTATTTTTAGTGAAAATTAATCATTATTAAATAAGATGAATGAATGAAGGTCCCTAATGGGAAGTAAAGGATATCCGATTACAATCATCCATACTTTATAAAATATTAATATGTGAATATAAAATATTATCTATATTTATATTTCACATAAACACACACACATTCATACATTAAAATTTATTACCAAGAAGAGAAAAATAAATAATTATTTAATTTTTTTTTTATTTTAATTGATAAAATAATTAAATCATAAAGTAAATATTTATTAATTATTATTATTATCCAGAGCACTTCAGAGCAGGGTTTGGGAGTACTGTTTAAGCGAAATCTAAAGAAGTTTCTGCGTCGTTTCGTGACAGTCGACAAAATATGGATCCACTAGTACACACCAGATACCAAGGAACAGACGAAAAAGTGGGCTTTACCAGGCGAACGTGTTCCGAACAAGGCGAAGACTGTCCTATCGACCGGAAAGGTGATGGCCACCGTTTGCTGGGATTCACAAGTTGTGATCTACATCGATTAGCAGGAGAAGGGAAAGACGGTCACAGAGCTGTACTAGGCCGAGTTTTTGACGCTAAATTGAAGAAAAAACGACCCCGTTGGGCGAAGAACAACACATCATGATAACACACCGGCTCATACCTTCGGCTTCGCTACAGCCAATTTTGTTCGAATTGAACTACGAATTGATGCCCCATCCACCGTATTCTCCAGATTTGGCCTCGTGCGACTTCTTTTTGTTTCCAAACTTGAAAAGTCACTCGCCGAGCAGAAATTTGAGTCGGATGAGAAGGTAATCGCCGCCATGGAGGCCTACTTTGCATACCTCGAGAAATCGTATTTTTCAGACGGGTTAAAGAAGTTGGAGCATCGTTGGGTCAAGTTTATCGAACTAAAAGGAGACTATATTGAAAAATAAATCGCCACTTTTCCCAAATTTTTATATTTCTTTTTTAGGCTAAACTTATCCAACATCTTAAATCTATCTATCTATCTATTTACTATTGGATTGAAATTGAAAATAAATATATATATATATATATACTATATATATATTTACATTTTCGGAAATTGAATTGAATTTACATAAAAAAAATTTAATAATAAAATAATTCTTCATTAATAAGAGAATAAATAAATATTACTTTAAATATATTTTATTAATAATATAATCATTTCTTTTTTTTTTTTTTTTTTTTTTTTTTTTGATAACTTTTGTATTTAAAAAAAAGTTAATAAATGATAAAATGTTAAAAAGAGGCACTGACAGTTTTATAAAGACATAAATAACTTTAAATAATTAATTAAATTTGAAAAATATGTATAGTATTCAAACATAAATGAACCATATATATTCCATATTAAGCAATAAATTTCTACTTTCATTATTTTTTGCTTTTCACACACATTTTTAATAAATATTCATAACAAAAAAAAAAAAAAAGAAAAGGCTAATATATTTACATATTTTTAAAGAATTTTTGAATTGTTTTCAATCAGAACAATCTTCTTCTAGTATCTTTTAGATATATATTATAAAATTAATAAATAATAAAAAAAAAATTTAATTTAATTGTTTTTACCTTTTGGCAATAAGAAAATATATTAATATACTAAGTATATATATATATATATATATATATATATATATATATATATATACTAATAATAATCCATAAATAAATATTCAGATGAATTGACTTGACTTGACTGATAGGGTATTATTTTAAAAGGATTGAGATTATAAATGGAGGTGTGGAAACATGATTGAACGATAAACAATTTAATAGATAAAGCAATGCATTAAGTCAGTAATCGAATGATATGTTCAATTTTTGTTTTATTATTATACTAGTGCTAGTAGATTGATAGTAGTATTGATATTGTTTGCCCCAATTCACGATTATTAATTAAATTAACCTCTGGACGACCAGTATTACTTATACCAGTGTACTAGACACAGAGAGGTCCAACCCCATCTCTTAAAACTCACCCGCTTTCAGCTCTTGCATTTCAATTTAACATCTCAACCCCTATTACTCTTGAACAAATGACATTAAAGTTTGTCGACATGGAAGCAAATTTATAGAGTTTGAAAGAGGGAGGAGGGGTGGGGAAGAATGGCACAAGCTGCTTGTCTTAAAAGTTCAATCACAACGAAACGTATGTACATACATTTTATTACTTTTATATTTCATAAAAGGCTAAGAGGTGAATGAAGAAATTAAATGAGAGAGAATCGATAAGATGGAAATCGAGGGATCCAAAAGAGAGAGAGGTAGAAAATTTCTAGAAACACTCTAACTTTGTGTTTGACTCAAAGTAACAATAATTATAATTATAATAGAATATCCAATTTAAAGATCATATTTTACTTATAAGAATGAAAGTTTTAAGTAATTTGAAGAGAATAGTAATAGTGAAAGTATATCGTAGATGGACAATTGCATTATTATTTATATTTTAATAATGGCTATACTCCAAAAGTAATAATTAATTATAAATAATAATTAATAATCATAAAATCAAAGCCTCTAATCTCCTTGGTAAACTCCACCTTGGCCAAATACTTTAAAACACCTATAGATAAATATATCCTTCTTATTTAAAAAAAGTAGTATTTTCGATATAATATTTGTTAAAAATCACGTTTTCTCTATGAATTCAATGAAAATAATTAAGATATCAATGAAATATGAATTGATTCATGTTTAGGATCAAAAAATGAAGCAACTGATATATAATAGATAAATATATCCCTCGTATTTAAAAAAGTAGTATTTTCGCTATATCAGACTAATTTAATTTAAGATAAATATGTATGATCTCATTATTTAATTTAAATTTTATTTGAATTTTAGAAATTGAAATAAAAATTTAAATATTATATTCATTCTTAGAGGGAATTACTAAAATATTCATATTTATATTTATTATTGAGCAGGCAATGAATGAGCCATGGTCTCGATGAACAACATGGAGCATTAAATAAATTTTTAAAAGTTAATTTATACAGTTTGAAATTAGATATTCATAAAATTTATGTACAGATAAATCAAATGGAGGTAGATAAGAACATTGTAATGTAATTTCATAGAAATCGGTTCAGCCCATTTGAGTTTATATAGTGGAACAATTTCTTGAACAAATAAAAAAAAAAAAAAACAATCAGAATAACAGACATGAAAAATTTCAAAGACACTTTTATATTAAAAAATTTTAAAATTCTAAACAATATTCAGACAAAAACCTTTTTTTCTATATTATTTATAAAATTTATTATTTTAATTTTGTTGTGAAATTAAAAGGAAAAAAAAAGTTGAATAATAAAGAAATAAAAGAGTGGTTTGATCATGAGTTGAAATATGGTTAAATGAAAAAGAAAATTGTATTAAAACATTGATAAAGATGATGATGTGTTGATGATGATAAAACATGTCCCATCCTTCTGGCAAGAAGTATTTTAGAAACAAAAAAGACTGTTTTTCTTTTTTTCATCTAAATAATATTAAACTTTTATTATGAGTTGCTAAAAATGGGTTTGAGAAGTGTAGGGTGGAATTAAATGATAGGGGAAACAAGAAGTGGGAAAGATTAGAACCAACGAAAAAATAATAAAATAAAAATATATTAAAAGAAAGAATTGATTTTTAGAAATGGAGAGAAAATAATAATAATAATAATAATAATAATAAAATAATTTTCATAAAATCTATTATTTTGTGGTGTCAGTTAAATTTAAATTATTTTGTAAAAAAATAAATATATGTTTAATAAAAATTAAAATTATTTAGAAAGTTAAATATATTATATTAAATAAATAATATTATTTTAAACACTGGTGACCCCGACGTGACGTGATATGAACACGCCGTTCCTCAGTCCCCAGTTTCGTTTTTCGGTTGTTGTGTTAAATCCAATGACTCCTTCATAGTTATAAACAGAAGGGGTTATTTATTAATAAAACACATTAATATTTTATAAAATATTTTACTTGTTAATAATAATAATAATAATAATATAAGAAATGGTGATGAATGAACTCGGTGTTGGTCGGACGTGCGTCGCATCGCTGCTGATTCCTATCCGATTTCCTTGGGATATTTGTTAAAAACGCCACACTAAGTTTTATATCATCTTACTCATTTTGAAGTGCTCTTTCACATGGTCAATTGCTGTCAAGATGGATACGATGAGCCCTGAATGGTTAATTCTCGGTTTGAGATTGACTCATTAATAAATTTTTAGTTTAGTGTTAATCATTCTTCATGATAATGACTATTATTTTTATTTTTTCTAACTCTGCCGAGCCAGAGTTCATCGTTCTACCAAACAAGTACCCCTCTACCACTCCTGTTTTAAACCCTCTTTATCTATTTATATATTTCTATTAACATCTAATCGCGATTAATATTTACTAATATTATCAAATAAATAAATAACACTTTCCTTTATCCTATTAGCTCGCAGCTTTTGAGCTGATAGGGAATGGCGTCCCTTCCCTCCCGGAGCCAACCACCCACCACACATGAAAATGGAGTACAAAAGAAGCCTCGGAAAAGGGCCGCTGCCTGAGGATCGTCAGGGCGTGGACACGACAGTCGGCGAGGAAGCGGGTACAAGAAACTACAGCCACCACCACCACCAACTCTGGAAGAAGTGACAGAAGAAATAACAACTGATTCTAATCCATCCGCTCCATCTCAAGTGGCGACTGCTAACAGTAATAAACGGATTAAGTGGACGCCTATTATGAATAGTGATATAATGTCAAGTTTGCGATGATATATGTACCTCTTCCTGGATATAGACAACCTCTGCATGCAGAATTTAACAAAATCCACCCAGAACTTCTGCTTTCTGAACAAAATATTGTAGATAGGAGAAATGTTTTGGTTTTTTTTTAAGTGAATTTTAATACCGTATTTTAAAATTTATGTATATTATTTAAAAAAAAAAAATAATATATTACATTCGACCTTTTTTTTTTTAATTAAAATAAAGAGGCAAAGAGAAGAGAGAGAGAGAGAGAGAGAGAGTGAATATATGTATAAATATATTGTAGCATCCAACAGGATAAACAGGAAGGGGAAATAAAATTTAAATATTTAAATTATATTATTTTTATTATACAATTATTAGCACTCAGTCTTCAATAAAATTATATTAAATATAAATGAATTTTAATGATGAGATCACTAAGAATATTGGTCTGAGAGTCCGGCCAGCACTGAACGAGAGAGTGTGCCTAGAATTTTTGCCGCCCGGGGCGATCTCCAGTTTGCCGCCCTTTCTATTATAAGTCAATCAAATAGTGGTTTTTATAAATTAATACACATAAATAAATTATTAAGTTATTTAATCAATATTAATTAATACACAGAGAGTAAATTTTTATACACATTTTTGTATGCACTCGTAAACATATTTATATAATATTTACTCTTCTAGCTTTCATACTAGAAAGATCGTGTATAATGCTATCAAAATTTATATTATATTGCAAGATTTTGTAGTCTTAATTGACTCATTGTAGAACGAAGATAATTTTGCCGAACAAAATCTTAAAGATGCGTTTACGAATTCAACGAATTTTAATGAATACAATAAAATAAAATTATTATCCTGTTCTTGGAATTAGAATTCAAAATTTACACTAAAATGCATTTATATACACCGAGGAATAATATTCGAAATCATATAGTTGATCATAATTTATATAAATCAAATAGTAAACTTATAATAATCATAATAATAATTTATTATTCAAGAAAGAAAAAAAATAAATATGAAATGAATAAGTTGCTTTTTACAACTATAACGAAATATAAAATATGCCGCCCCAAGATAAGTGCCGCCCGGTGCGGACCGCACCCACCGCACCCCCCCCCCCCTTAGGTACGCCACTGGAGTGTATGATTTCACTTGTTTGGGTTCGCAGTGTGGCTGCTGATGGAAGATGTCTCGTGGATTTCTTGAAATCGAAAACCTTTCTTGATAGACCTGGATTCGGCTGAAAGCGGCTTATGAACTGAAGATATATAATTATGTTTAGAGACAGAGCTCTTATCGTCGAGGGATGTTCGTTGGTGGATAATCGTTGGTGCACACCACAGACTATCTGCCCTCACGCCTTTTATATGGGTTCAACACAATCGACCCCTTACACATTTCTTCTAGGCCATTCCCAGAACTAGGTAAGGGGTTTGTAGAGAGGGGACAGAGGACTTTCTGTCTACAATCTACAATATATATATATAGCGCTGAATAAAGGGACGGAGAAGATGGGCGACTGCCCGGGACTTCAAATTTTCAGAGGCGCCGAAATAAGAATAAAATATTTTTTTACACATATTATTTTTTTAGATTTTATAAAGTAAAATTGATTATGAGACATCCATTTTTTTAGCAAGCAATAATAAATTGTTTTTTTCTTTATCAATATTAAATAAAAATCACAACTCTAATTTTTTATTATTTCCAAAACAGAATGAATAATTGTAAAAGTATTTTGAAGAAGTATAGTCAGAATTCATAATAATTTAAAATCTATCTATCTAGTATCTAGTGTATCTCTGTGGCTCTACGGAACTCGAAGGTTCTTGGCCACATCTCCTAGTATCCCTATTCGGAAGCACACAACCCTCCAATCCCTACCCTCTCCCATCTCTTTCCTTCGTCCCTTCCTACATTATCCACCCACATTTTTGTATGTTAAAACTTTGTGTGTTAATACTATTCCTCTCTCTCTGTTACTAAATATTTTGTCTTAACATTATTAATTTCCAGGTCCACCTCTTTTCCTGCTTCGATTAATTTTTCTAACATAACTTTAATTGCAATTGTCGAATCTCCTATTATATTTACCATAAGTCGTCTGCATAATCTAATTCTTGAATCTTTTTGTTTAATTCGATTCCGTTTGATTTTTCCCCAATTTGTCTAATTACATATTCCAGAACTAAATTAAATAAAATTGGTGATAATGCTTGTGTCTCCTTGTTTTAACCCATTCCAAATTTCGAAAGTTTCTGACAATGGATTCCCGCATTTTACTCTTCCTTTACTACCTTCAAGACAAATTTGAATCATACGTATACGTACAGGGTGAGCCAGAGAAACTTACTTATTTGAAAAAATTCCCGCGCGGTGAGTTGGGCGGGTAGAGGGGCGAGAGGGGGCGCATCTGGAGGGGAAAGTTCCCAAGTTTGTTTCTCTCTCCAGTCAGTTGCCATCATTCTCTGGTCTAAAGAGCAGCGGGCCTTCGCAGTCGAGAGCTTCTTTTCTAACGGTCGATCAGTTGTTATTGGTGTGGTGTAAATCCACGTGAGCTTCACCAGAAGCCACTTAATTGTGAGCGAGTTATTGTCTGGTGTGCGATGTCGGTAATGGGAATAATTGGTCCTTATTTTTTTGATGAAAACGAACGCGCAGTTACCGTGAATGGAGCTCGTTGCAGGAACATGATCGAGGAATTTTTTCTTCCAAGACTCGAAGAAATGAACGTTAGGAACGTGTGGTTTCAGCAAGATGGAGCCACAGCACACACAGCACGAGATAACATTTCCCCGACCGCCTCATCTCTCTCAGAGGCAATCTCCAATGGCCGGCACCCTCTCCAGATTTGACTCCATGTGATTTCTTTTTATGGGGTTATTTGAAATCCCTGGTTTATGTCGATCGACCACGGACCATAGCACACCTCAAGAACAACATTCGCGACGCCATTGCCAATATACCGATTGATATGCTGCAAAGAGTGGATACGAATTTCGAAAATCGACTTCATCAATGCAATGGGGGTCGCCATTTATCCGATGTCATTTTAAAGACTGCATGAAAAAAAAATTGGGATATTGTATTCTCAATTAAAAAAAAAATAAAACAATAACTGAAGTACTTTTGTTTTTATTGACCTTTCAAAAAAGTAAGTTTCTCTGGCTCACCCTGTACTAGTTTTTTTTTTTTTTTTTTTTTTGAATTCTCATTAATATCAAAATTTGAAAAAGTTTTGCCCGGTCTATATTGAGGCATATCCTTTTGTAAAGTCTACAAAAAATTGGTGAAACAGAAATATTGAATTTGTGTTTTTTTTTCTAATATCTACCTTAATAAGAATATCATAAGATCTACAGTTGATCGATTTGGCCTGAACCCGCACTGATATTCTCTTAATATTTCCTCTGTACATTCTATCGTAATTTCATTGAAATAATATTCGAGAGAATCTTATCTTATACGATGTCGTCAAAAGAGATATTCCTCTGTAGTTATTGCAGTTGGTTTTACACATACGCGTATTTCCCTTCTTAAAGAGTACGATAATAATTGCCTCCTTTCTAATGCCATTCTCTTTTTCTTATGGCAGATCGAAAGAACTAATTTGTGAATACACTCTACTAAAGATTTTCCTCCATATTTGAATAATTTTCCCGTTCTTTTATTCTTTTTAGATTTTCCAAATATCATTTCTACCTCATGTAATATTGGTTCTTCGAGATTAATTTCTGCTGAGTCTACCGTTAAGGTTTCTGATCTATTTACTAGATTCGAATTTAATAATTTTTCAAAATAGTCCTTCCATCTATTTTTAATATCTCCCACGTCTGTTTTTAAATTATTATCAACATCTCTAATTAAGTCTAACCGTGACTGATAATCCTTTTTAATATTCTTGTTGCGGTTACTTTCCTCTATATTTATAATATTTTATTTATTTTTTAGATTTTCTCTTTTTTAGTTCTTAATGACTTTCGTCACTATTTTCCTGCTATTGATATATTCTAATCTATCTACTTCGCGTTTACTATTGACCCATTGTCATTTTGCTTTTTTTCCTAATCTCTATTACTTCTAACCATGGTTTATGCTTTTTGTTATTTTTTTAAAACCTATAGTATTTGTATTATATAATTCAAAAATAAAGATTAATAAACAAAACCAAAAAATTACTAATAAAAATAATGAAACCTAAGAATTTATATGACTTTTATCACACTACATGGATACAGACATTAATCTTTTAAAAAGTATATTTTATTTATTTATTTATTTTGTCTTTCAATCATAGTTTAATTTAAATTTTAAA
Organism: Labia minor; assembly: GCA_963082975.1. Lineage (NCBI taxonomy): Eukaryota > Metazoa > Arthropoda > Insecta > Dermaptera > Spongiphoridae > Labia > Labia minor. The sequence continues at coordinate 94,357,760 of OY720345.1, read as the reverse complement.
TGAAATTGTAAGTTAAACTTCTTTAGTTTTTAGTTTTTAATTTTATTCAAAAAAAAAAAAAAAAAAAAAGAATCTAAAATCTAATGTATTTTGTTCAATGTAATACAATTTCATTATATGCATGTGTGAGTGTGAATGAGACAGAGATATTAATATACGTTTAGATTAGTGACTAGTATATATAATGATTGTAGATAAATTACTCTAGTGGCAAGGCAAACGAATTTTTGATTTATAGACAGACAACTCTCGGCTAAAATTCATCGAATTTATTTCACATTCTCTCTCTTCCTCTCCAACTCCTCATTGCCGCCCCATAGTCATCCTACAAAACAGTTGATTTTTCAAAGTACGACAAATGAAAATTTACACGATGCTGTTTTTATTAGTGTTGACGTTGAAAAGAGAAAAATTATAAAAAAAAAAAAAAACTTCGAAAGAGAGATGATCACTTGTGAGTGAGTGGATGGGTGGGTATTGATAGATACTTGTTGTCAACACAGATGGAACATTTTCAATGAGTTCTTTCTCTTACCATTTCTCTCTTACTCTTTACTTTTTTATTTACTTCATATTTTATTAAGCAAATTTTATATATAATATTTTCCAGAAATTTAATTCAATTCAATTTAATATAGCAGTGATTCTTGCTTGACCTGTGGGGAGCGAGAATATCCAAAAGCAAATATTTCTAAAAATTTGTTTTGGCAGTTTAGTTTAAAAATAATTTAAAAACAGAATCCAAAATACAGGCACAGTGTTGTAAAAATGTAAACGTTATGCATACATTTTTAGCGGCCTTTGTCAATTCTTTTGTCTTTTTCTACCGGTTGATTATCTAACAACAGCGCCCTTATGGCGATAACATTTTTCCATCACTGTATATTAAACTTGTATACATTTTATCTTATTGTAAACGGGGACACGATGAAAATTATAATTGAACACTTCACGGCGAATTCTGAAAGGTTGAAAAATATTGGTTTCAATACTTCTTTTAATATATTTTCTATTTTTTTCTTTTTTTTTTTTTATATATGAACAAATATGTCATATTTAATTGATCACAAAACAAAATGGAATATTATTACATTTGACATCCGTATTGACTCTAACAGGACAATACTTAATAATTGAGTCTTTCAATAATTAATAATAATAATAATAATAATAATAATAATAAGGAGTAATATTTTAATGTTCTATCTAATCTAATCTTTTATAATACTTACTTGATTTCCAGATGATACTTAGAAGCATGTCTGTTTGAATATTAAATATACATACGTATTATATACAAGAACAAGTATTTAATTAATGTTAATGAATTAATTAATAAATTAAGATTCATATTTTAAATGATTTCGAATAAATAATTAATTATTTGTACGTACAATAGTATAAAATTAATAGATAATGATATAATACAAAATAATTTTCGTTAAGACTGACTATGTAATTATACACCATTAATATACAACTTTATAGGAAATTTCCAATTATTTTTCTGTTTTGAGGATTTTTATAAACTATTTTACATATTATCTTTACCAAACCATCTATCATTATTTATCAGTTACTTATAATTATAAAAAAATAATAATTATAATAATGTTTGTAAGTGTTTGAATTACTTACAATTAGATTAGATTAGTACAAGATTCTAAATATTTATAAGCATTAATATATTATTATAGATTGTAAATTTTATCCAGTTGGTAATAAGCAGAATTAATATTAAAATCAATTAATTAATTAATATACAAATGAGCTTGTTGATATTGTCGTTGTTGTTAGCAAAGTCAGAAATAAAAGTAAATCTGTCACCAAATAATTAAAACACATATATAGATTTATACAATACGTTTATAGTGTACATTTATTAATTACAACTGTAATAAAAAGAAGATAAAAAGAAGAAAATGTAAAAGAAGAAGTCGAAAGAGAAGAAATGAGCCCATAGCACAACAAAAATAAGAAATTATAACGACAGAATGAATGATCAAACGAACGAACGAACGAACGAACAAACAAACAAACGAACGAACGAATGAACGAATGAATAAATCTACCGTTTGTGCAGTTAGCCTCATCAGCCCCATCAGGACAATTGATAGTGCCGTCACACAATTGCACTAAGCAGATGAGATGAGTGGAACCTGGACACCGAAACTGGTCGTCGCCTCGGCAACCACTGGAAGTCTCTTTTGGGGGTAGAGGGGGTCCACCAGGAAAGACCTGCCCGGAGGCCTCGCCTAACCAAAAAAATCCACTCATCATATAAATTCCCATCCATATTTATACTCACAATCATACATATACTACGAGTATACATTTAATAATAGAGATATTAAATAAATAAATAAACAAAGTTATATTAACTAATTAAATATATTTTTAATTGTTATAATTTATTTATATTATTTAATTAAATTTAATTTGTATATTTATTTATTTATATTGACCTTTTCGTTTCATTCATAAATATTGTTCAATTACTACATGGGCTGAAAAGTCCCGGGATTTTTCAATAGGTGACGCCACTAGAAAATGATCATGGCTCATTTCGAGAGGCTCAACTGTCACTAGTTTATGTATGAAGTATCATGACATTTCGAACATTCGTTTACAAGCTACAGTCGTTTGATTGACGCTACTTTCGCCTTCATAAGAAAAATTATCGCGTCTTGATAAATTGTTGTTCTCGAAGGAGCAGATGTGGGATAACATTCCTGCAACCACTGCAATGATTGTTCCATTAAAAAATAATGTTTAACCAAGACGCGATATTCCTGTTTTTCCATTTTTCTTATGAAGGCGAAAGTAGCTTCACTCAAACGACTGTAGCTTGTAAACAGATGATCGAAATGTCATGATACTTCATACATAAACTAGTGACAGATGAGCCTCTCGAAATGAGTCATGTTCATTTTCTAGTGGCGTCACCGATTGTAAAATCCCGGGACTTTTCAGCCCATGTAGTAGTCTATTTTGTCAACCAATTTTCTCTATAATGTAAATTAATATAAAAAATATTACATACTATATATTTATCTATATGACTATCTATCTTCTATATATTGTATTTATTAGACAATTGAACGTGAATATTTTTGATAGAATTTAAGAAAGACATTCCTTCAATTGTGTTCAATGTCATATTTATTTTTTCTTTGGATGAATAATAAATAAGTAAAATCATGTAAATATTTAGAGATTAGAAAAGAAATATCTGTTAAAAAAATGAAATGTGAATTAGAAATAAATTTTATTTGGGTCCGTGAGATAATCAGATGTATTATCAACACTCACACAAACACATTCTCATCTAATAATAATTTAATCTCAATCACCTCTGTGCAAATATTTGTTTTGTTTTTTTTTTTCTAATTAAAATAAAATTTACTTGAAATTCAATATGATTTGTTTTTAAATTTCAATAAATAATTAAATTAATGAATATACCTCTATTAATAAGAAGAAAATAATTCAGAGAAGCTAATTAAGGTAAAACTGAGGGATATGACGTGTTTTCGATGGCATGGGAAAGGCATTAGGAGATGACAGTAGCCACATACACGACCAGATAAAGAGTGTCTGTCTAATTTAGTTATAAGCGCACCATCGTGTAAAGAGGATTTTCTTTGTTCGCTATCTTGAGGATCAACACAAGCGAAATTTCATCATCTTTATTTCAAATGCCCGTAATTTATTTATTTATTTATTTATTTTTCAATTTTTGCAAGTATAGTGAATTCTACGTTTTCTTTAAAAATTTAAATATTAAGACTTATTTATTCACTGAATAAAGTCATAGGTAGCGTTTAAGATTTAGCCAAATTGTGCGTCAGATCCCTCGGGTTTACCTTATATAAATATTAAATAATTATTTAATATATTTTTTTAAAATTATTAATATAATAAATAAATTATTTTCTTAAAGTTAAATTATTAATGTTAACAAATCAATTACTATTAGTAAATAATAATATCTTTATATAATCTATAATATGTTCTAAAACCTAGTTAGATTATTTATATTTATATTATTATTATTATATTATATATGATGATCAATAGATTATTCTTTAATTAAGTATAGTATATACAAAGTTAAGATTTATTTATTATTTTTTATTTTTATTTTTTTTATATGTAATATAATTTATGTATTAATCATAGAACAGATTAGTAAGTATAAATATTTAAATTAAAATTACTATTTTATTTAAGTAACATAAAATAGTGGATAGGTGTACTTATTTATTGGATATTTTTTTTTAACATATTTAGAAGACAAGAATTAATACGCTTGTATTTACTCCCTCCGCCCTCATCCCCACTACTACTATCTATTGACAAATACTCTAACTAAATGATACGGATAGAAAATATTTAAATAAAGGGCGGAATTTACAACTATTTCTTTTATTAAATTAATAAAAAAAAAAAAAAATAAACTATAACCATCTTGTATTTCTTGTATGAATTAATAGAAACTATATTTAATTCAATTCAAAAATATAAAAATTAGAATTATTTTAATAAATTAATTTTGAATTCTTATTCATTAAATAATTAATTCATTTAGTTAATTGAAATAATAATTAATTATCATGAATGTATAATAATTATTTTTTCTTGTTATGAATTATCTTAAAATCAATATTAAAAGCATTAAAATTTAAATTTTATTCTATAAATAATAAATATATTTATATAATTTATGATTAAAAAAATAATAAAAAGAAAGAGTATATATAATAAAAATAATAATGAAAAAGTATAAGGAAAAAAAAAACAGAAAAAAAGTGTAATTACCATTGTGAACGAGAACATGATGAATTTGATCTTTATCCACGTGGATGTTTGATGAAGAGGAGGAAGAGGAAGTGGTTACAGCAGGGGGACATCCAGCTTCATCGGAACCATCGCGACATTCACTTACGCCATTACATCTGGCCTCAGATGGTAGACATTCACCGGAACGGCATGGCAGTTGATTAACATCACATTCGGATGATGAAGAACTATCAGAGCCTATATTTTGGGGTTGTTTGGATTTTTATTTTATTTTTTTTTTTTTTTTTTTTTTTTTGTTATTTTTTGTTATTTTTTGTTATTTATAGGCAGAGATGAAGAAGGACAAGTTTAATATAAAAAGAGAGGGGGTTATGGGTAGATAGAGATAAGAGATGATAAGACAAGAGATTCAAAAGATAGATGATAGATGAGATAGAAAGATAGATAGAAAAATATTAAGAGAGAGTGGATGATTAGACATAGATAAAGCAAAAAAATAAAAAATAAAAAAATAAAAATAATAAAGAAATCATTTTTAATCAGCAACCCCAACATATTAATTTGTTAATTATAATAATAATGTTAAAAAAAATTAAATATTTGTTATAGTTGGTTATTTTAAATGAGAGAGAGAGAGAGAGAGAAATAAAGAAAGAAAATCAGGTATAAAGGTTGTAATAAAAGAAAAAAAAATAATAATATATAATATTAGAAATATATTATTATTAAATTTTAATATAAACTTAAAACTTAAAATTTTATTCTTATTATTAGAGGAAACTATAAAGTATTTAAGAAAGAAGAGTGACATTAAGCTAAAAAAATTAAAATTTTGAAAAACAAATTTATTAATGAAATAGAAAAAAAATAAAATAATGAGGGGTGAGCAGCAACCTTTTATTATCAAAGTTATACATTTCTTGGCCTGCGGTAGATAAAAAAAAAAAAAACTAAATATATTACTAAACCTCTTCCATATTTAATAAACAATACACATAATACATGTCTCTTTCAAAATCTCAAAAAATTGTTTCATTGTTATAGGGATTATTATATTATATTTTAAATGAAATTGTGTAGTATTATGATTGGCGGGGCTGCTCATCCCTTTATTAGATAATATTTAAGTAAGTAATATGAATTAATATTTCATATTCTACATAAAAAGTAAAGAAAATAACCGTGATTTAACTTTTCTACTTTTCAATTAATATATTATAAATAAATAAATATTTTCTTGTATTTTTATAATTTATATGATGATATTAATTACCTTGATTTTCACGGAATGTAAAATTTTCATCAGAAACAATCAATGGGCCAAGATTTCTTCTACGTCGTATATGATGAAGAAGTCGTTCTTGAACATTTCTACCATCTTTTAAATTGCCTAATACTTTTAAATCGATTGTCACTTTACTTTTGAAGACATCATCCGTGTGTCTAAAAACAAATTAATTTATTAATTTAAAATAATTTTTGTATGTTTGTATTTATTTTATTTCATGGTAAGTAATAATTGTAAGCAAGATAACTTTTTATTTTGCACATGAAAAAATAATAAATAAATGAAATATTAAATGGTAACATTTAAAAAAAAATGGAAAGATTCAAAACGTTTGTCATAAAATCAATTTTTCAATTGAAAACTACAATACGCGTATTATTTAGTAAACAAAATGGAACCTCGTTCCGTTCCTTAATATTCTATTCAGCTATAAATCAAAAATCTTTATAATTTTGTAAAATCTATATTGAAATTATTATCAACAATAATACCATACATAAGAGGTCTGTTCAAAAGAAAAGGTGAATTTTGAATTTTCGAGGACTGTTTACATTCCATTATTGAAATTTTTTGTTATGTTGGTACACCTATGTTTCTCATAGGCTGATATTATCAGCCATTTTGGGTTAGTAGTTTGTTTTTCACAACTGAATAAATTAGTCACGTTTTTGTGTGTTGTTCGATTTTTTACTTAAATAAAATGAATCAAAGAATCTGTATTAAAAATGGAATAATGTGCTCCAATGCACTTAAAATGTTGTCTGTGACATTCGGCAAGTCTACTTTATCTCAAAAAAATGTTTAAAAATCACGCCAAGCGCATTTTAGAAGTGCTTCGACATTTGGAAGAAGCGCTGGCATAAGGACATTATAGATGAGAGGAATTACTTTAAAGGGGACAAAAAATGGATATTGATGATTAAAGAAATACTTTGCGAAATAATTCAAAATTCATCTTTTCTTTTGAACAAACCTCGTATATCCATTCCCAATACAATATCACTAAAAAGATATTATAAAAATGATTAAATTTTTTGATCAAATAATAATAATATTTTAAGATATTTGTAATTATAGTTTATTATTATACCTATATAACTTATATAATATATAATATAAGATAATATTAATAAAAAGTTTCAGAGGAATAAATGAAATACTATTTTTCTTAAGATGTGTGTGTGTGTGTGTTTCCTTTTGCGGAGACACCATTTTATATATATATATCCCGTAAAGTCCTTCCATACCCCTCTATTAAATCTTTCCATCCATCTTAAATGCAATTGAAACTTTCGAGTAGAGAAGTGAGAGAGAGATGATCTTATTGGATCCTATCTTGGATAAATTGATATCGTTTTGATTTCATCTTGATCGTTTTGAGTTTAGACGTTCATCAACAGACAAATTGTGTTACGAAGAATTCAACATCCGCTTGTCCAGTTGTAATAATTTATTTATTTATTTTTTTTTTACTTCAAAAATAAAAAAAAAAATAATAAATCTCCATTATTATTGTTATTATTATTATTATTATTATTATTATTATTAAAAAAAGATTGATTTATAATTTTATAAAATAATATATTATTTTTTATTAAAAATCTTTTTAATAATTATAAGGAAAAAAATACAAAACCTTTAATAAGAATTTTTTTCTGTCTATCTCACCTGACTAGTCAGTTAGTTATAGCTATTATGATTGTGATGTTATTAAATATTAAATATCTGGACCATTTATTATTTTTTAATATTATTAATTGTATTATATATAACATATAATGACATTTAAATTGATAAATTAAAAGATATCAAATGTTGTTAATCATTTATTAGATATAATTTATTTTTATTTTTTTCAAAAATATGATCAATAAACTACAATTAAATTAAACTCTATAGCATGTTCATTTTCATTTTGAAATTTAATAAAAAAAGATTTTAATAAATTTAAATTCTCTCAGATAATTGGCATTGGATGTGAGACGGATCTGATGTCTGGTCTTTTTAGGCTTCCAGATGAACTTTGGATGAGGAACTACTTTCTATCTGTCTATGAAATTGGCAATGCAACTGAGATCATTCATGATGAATGAATGATGGATGATGGAGAAGGAAGGAATCAGAAGACAAAGCTCACAAGCATTTCAATTTTTATTTGTAATTAATTTAATACCGTAGTTATATATATGTAATGTATTTTAGCCTTTGAGGCAATGGCCGAGTCAATGTAATAATAATAAATAAATAAAATAAATAATAATAATAAATTTAAATAAAAAATCTAGCCTTTATCATTTATTTTTGATAAATTAGTTTGTAAAATAGTAAATAATAATAATAATATTAATAATAATAATAATAATAATCAATAGTAATCGACGAAATTAATGTATGTTTGAAGTCATCCATTTTATGAAAATATTTCAAAACCCTCCAATTAAAATAAGAACATGCAAGTCCAAATGCATAACGGCCGATCTGGAGAAGTATATTTCTCATTCATTGCTCAAAATTAAAAAAATTATATTTGATTGAGCGAACGTGTTATATTGGCTGCAAAAAATGGAGATGTCAACGAAATGAATTTTCAGATTCAAAATAAAATAGCCTTTGAATGGATGACATATCAATCAGTTGATTCAGTTACTAACCAAGATGATGTTGTCAACTATCCAAAGGAATTTTTAAATTCACTATGATTGTCTGGATTATCACCTGATAATCTGCAATTAAAAGTCGGACCGGTAAGCATGATGTTGCGGAACATAAACCAGCCACGACTGCTTGTGGCGAAGAAATTAATGAACAACCCCATCAAAGCTACAATTTTGAAAGGAAAGTTATACAAGGCGAAGACGTTTCGTTTCCACGCATCCCTATGATTCTGAACAGTGGCGTACCTAAGGGAGGGGGGCGGTGGGTGCGGTCCGCACCGGGCGGCACTTATCTTGGGGCGGCATTTTTTATATTTCGTTATAGTTGTAAAAAGCAACTTATTCATTTCATATTTATTTTTTTTCTTTCTTGAATAATAAATTATTATTATGATTATTATAAGTTTACTATTTGATTTATATAAATTATGATCAACTATATGATTTCGAATATTATTCTACGGTATATATAAATGCATTTTAGTGTAAATTTTGAATTCTAATTCCAAGAACAGGATAATAAGTTTATTTTATTGTATTCATTAAAATTTGTTGAATTCGTAAACGCATCTTCGGCAAAATTATCTTCGTTCTACAATGAGTCAATTGCAATATTGTCAATAGAACAAGAAATTACAAATAATATAAATTTTGAGAGCATTATACACGATTTTTCTAGTATGAAAGCTAGAAGAGTAAATATTATATAAATATGTTTACGAGTGCATACAAAAATGTGTATAAAAATTTATTCAGTGTATTAATTAATAATGATTAAATAACTTAATAATTTATTTATGTGTATTAATTTATAAAAACCACTATTTGATTGACTTATAATAAAAAGGGTGGCAAACTGAAGATCGCCCCGGGCGGCAAAAGTTCTAGGTACGCCACTGATTCTGAACGAAATTCGATTTTCGAATGGTTACAATTTCCAGTGTCGATAAATAAATCGCATGGACACTCGTTGAGTGTTTGTTTAATTTAATTTAATCAAATTAATTAATTTATGTATTTACAGTAAACAAAAATAAGAGAATCGAAATTGAAATAGAATTGTTGTGGATGTAAAATAATAAATATATATCTACATATTAATCATAGTTAAGACAGGACAAAGTCTGTCGGATCAGCTAGTAGGTAAATATATAATAAGAAAATTAATTATTTTGATTCAGATTAAGTTCTCTTGAACAAAGATTAATTAAAGAATTTTAAATTTTTATTAAATTATCATGAATAATTCGAATTAAAATATATCTCTCTTTCCAAAATCATCTCCCTCCATTTCTCTCTTCTCCAACATCATTCTAATAATTTCTTCTTCTATATTAACTCTCAATACGTCCAACAGATGTCGCCACTAAACTAAAATTGATTTTGATGGTTTTAATCTTATATATAAATTAATATTAGAGAAAAAGAGAAATAGAGAGATCAAGTGTATATGTGTGAAATAGTAAATTTTATTATATTATATATAATAAAAAAAATATATTTATTATACTCTTCACTTCTCACTCAATGCAAATCTTATATGATTAAATAGATTTTCCACACAAATTATATCTTATAGTATACGCGTATAATAAAATAAAATAAATAAATTATATTCTTGATTTTTCCTTACTCAATTTTGATCACATTGGATTTCAGATTTAAATCATCGAAAATAGAGTCGACAGCCCTTGTTAAATTATCAGCAAGTTGTCTAAATATATCCGATCTTCGATTTTTAAAATCATCATGATAAACTTCTTGTAATGTAAATGTAACACGATAAGATCCTAGAAAACAAAAACAAAAACACATACAAAATAATAATTTATTTATTATAATATTATATTATTATTATTAATATTATATTTAATTATATATAATATATATTATATATTTATTTATAAAAACTAAATAAATTGGTAAAATTCTAAGTTTCTATTTTCTAAGTAGGAGCTGCCACCTAATATCATTTGCGAGAATTAATTTGTTATTTTGATATTATCTATTTATATTTAATAGAATTAAAAAAAATAAATTATTATTAATAAAAAAACTCAAATTTAATTTCTTTTTTCTTTACTATTTTTATTTGGCCTTTTTACTATTATTTTTAGTTTGTTTTTAAAATAATTTTTCAAACTCAATTTAATAGAATAGAAAAAAATATAGCGATCGCGTCTCGAGACATATATTAAGAAACGAGAATTTATATTTATTTAATTATTTTTAAGCAGTAGAGTATATAATACAGTAATAATATTATTAAATGAAATAAATAAATTGAAAAAAATATAATTTTATCCATATTCAAAGATATCGTAGTTAGAAAGTTTGTCTTGATAAATAAATGGAATTTATTTAGTAAATCTAATAAATTGTACTTTTATTAATTATCTTTCTATCTTTCTTTATATATATATATATATATATATTAGATAGAGAGAGGGAGTGCTACTGTTGTTTTTTTTTTTTTTGTTAATTAATTTAAAATTATTGTTTAAGGAATATTATAATTATTATTATCATTAGTAGTAGTAGTAGTAGTAGTAGTAGTAGTAGTAGTAGTAATAATAATAGTAATTAATGCCAATGTATTTTTTGTAACAAAAGAGATGATAGACAAACAACATCTTTATCGACAACAACAATAACAATAACAACAACAACAACAACAACAAATTAACTTATTGAGCCCCTTACTCATTTTTTGCTCGCCACTATCTTGTTCATTATCGTCAGGTGGCAGTTCCGTTTGTCCACTTCCGAGGTAGAGGCCGTTGTTACCTCCCGTTTCATCAAAGTCTCCACTTGCACCAACATCATCTTCATCATCAGACCGACGTAAAGCTGCTGCTACTTGGCCCAATTGATTAGTCGATGCCTCCGGAATGATTGTTGAGCGACGCAATCTCTCCTCACTTAAGTCAAAAAACAACATTTTATTTATTAATATCACAATTATAAGTATAATAATATATAATAGTTAGTAAAATATAAATAAATAAATAGAAATAAAGTGGATATCGTAATAAATATTAATATTTACATATTAATAATGTGGTAAATTACAATTTGAAATTTGTTCGTTGCAATAGATTCTAGTTTGAATTGGAACGAAACGAAATTCCAACACTATCAGCGAGTTCTCTAATTGCCAATCGACGATTTTTTGGACTTGGTTCTCGTCAGTAGACGTTGATGCTCGGCCCGCTTTGAAATCGTTGTACCACTTATAGACGTTTGCTATTGTGATATACATGTAGTTTGACCACCAAACGCATTCTACGTGTATACACAAGAATATTCGTTCCGCAAACAAAATTTGATGCAAGTTCTTTGATAAACAAAATCATCCATTTTAAACAAAAATCGCTTTTGGATGATTACATAAACACATATGTAACTAGGAAAAAAAATTTACCTGCCGCCAGGGAGGTTTAAATGACAATTTCACCTTACTTTTTGATCACTGGTATCGGTGGTATATATTATTGAAGTTCTTTTATTACTTAAGTCTATTATCCTTAAAAAATCTCGACCCCCTTTTATATTTTTTGTTCATTATACTTATTAGTTTAGGATCTCTTTAATTTTATCATATATGTATGATTCAATTTAAAATTTTCGTTGTCAAGATTTTGATGTTTTTATACGTTTTGAAGGTTCCCGTATTATTTTCACTAAGGTTAAGTAAAATATATATATATATATATATATTCATTTTCTTATTATTTATATTATTTTTATATTCAACTTTAAATTTAGTTATTTATTTTTTAAAAATCCCATAACACATCTAATATATTACTAGGTTCTCAGGCCGCATTTGGCAATCTTCGTACCTAGACAGGGGCTCTTCCCGCTGTGCTCCCGAAGTGATACATAGTATTTTGTTGAAAGTCTGTACACAAAATGTTTTCATTCATTTTATTTCAATCAATATATTAAAACATTCATATCTTTTTGGGTTCTTATTTAAAATATATTTTAATTTAATCAGTAAATTATAAACTTATTATATATTTTATTGTAAATGTGTTATAATTGAGTATAATATTTCTTAATCATTTCATATTAATATTTTATTTTCATTTTTTTTATTGGATATTTTTAATTATATAATAATATTTAAGAAAAGCTAAATCTGAGACATTTTATAAAATTAAAATTAACATTTTGAATGTTAAAAAACTATAGATAAACTAAAAATATATACATATTATTAATTTAAATTAATTGATTTATTTGTTTTTTTATTAATTTTTATAGACCATAATTATTTTTCTTCCTTAAGAAGAAACTTATCTAACTATGATGAGCTAGGGTATTTTTTAAAATTATTAATCACAGCAAACAGATTTTTCTAACAGTCTGTGACCTGACGGACCTCGATCCAACACCTATTCTCTCTCACATCTTCTTCAAGGTCTCCTTTATCTTTGGTCTACCAACTGAAGGTTTCAGTTTCAATTGGTCTGCCCATAACTAACCAAGTTTCATGCTTGTCTTTCACACTCTTCTAGTCATGTGATCTACATATTTAATTTACATTTGTTTGAATTATTATATTCAAATTTAAACAAATTCAAATTTTCATTTTGTTAATTTATATAAGTTTTAGTTTAAACTGAGTTCATACGTTTTCAAAAAACTCTGAATAATAGAATTTTTGCATCTGACTCATCCAAAAGTTGACAATAATATTCAGAAATCAGTTGAATACAAAAAGTCGTGAGAAAAGACCTGGCTTAAAGAAGAAGAAAATCAGTTTCCATCAAGACAATGCACATGTTCACACAAGTGTTTTAACGAAGGCTACATTCAACGAATTAAAGTATGAATTGTTTGATCATCCACCGTATTCACCAGATTTGGCTCCCACTGACTTTTAACTCTTCAGGAGCAATTAGTTCGTGGAAAGCATTTTTTGTCGAATGAAAATGCTATTGCAGCCGTAAAGGGGTATTTAGCTTCCGGAAAATCATTATGGGGATGATATAAAATCATTGGGGGAGCAATGGAATAAGTGTATTGAAGTTGAGGAATGTTATATTGAATAAAAAAACTAATATCGTTTAAAAATCCACATTCATTCATTTGTGCTTTCAAAATTTTTCAACCAAACTGTACAATCATGATAAATTTATAAAAATAAATCTTACTTATATTAATAAAATATACACTATACACTATATGAATATAATTAGAACATTTTCTCTCTCTCTCTCTCTCCCTCTATTTTAAATTTGAAAAAAACGGAAAGCGTTTTAGACAAATTAAGAAATTTATATGCCTCATGCAACATGGATGAGTAAATGATTTGGGCTGAGAAAGGTGACCAGTTATAAGTTTCTTCTAATCTTAAGAGAATATCAATGCAGATTAAAGTGAAATAGGACAGCATTATATCAAATTTAATCTCATTAAGAACATTCAATATTTCTGTTCACAAATTATTCAGAATTTTGGCAAAGCGAATGACTCAGTTTAAATTAAAACTTATATAAATTAACAAAATGAAAAATTAGTTATGGGGAGATTTTGTGAGAAACCATCAGTTGGTGGACCAAAGGTAAAGAAGAACTTGAAGAAGTTGGGAGAGAATAACTGGTGGATGGAGGTGGTTCAGAACAGAAACTGTAAGAGAAATGTTCTTGCTGCAACTAATAATTTTCAAATCTCCTATCACCACAGAGTTAGATAAGTTTCTTCTAAGGGAGGAGAATAACTATGGCCTAGAAAATTAATAAATAAATAAATAAATAAATTTAATTTAAATTAACACTGTTAATGAATGTAAATATATTTCAGTTTATCTATAAATAGAAAGTTAAAAATATTAATTTTACTTTTATAACATGTCTCAAGTCTTTAACTTTAGATTTTCTTAAATTTCATTATAATTAAAAATATTCAATAAATATCACAAGCAATGAAATTAAAATATAAAAATAGTTAAGGAATAGTATACTCTATTATAACACATATACAATAAAATATATAATTAATTTACTGAAGAAATTAAAATATATTTTAAATAAGAATATGAATGTTTTAATGTGCTGATTGAATTAAAATGAATTAACAACTTTTGGATACAGACTTTCACAACCAAATATTATGTATCACTTCAAGGGTACAGGGGGCAGAGCGGTCTCAGTAGCTAAAGCTAAGTAAATGAAAAAATTAACACTTTTTTATCTTGTACAAAAAAAAATAAATAAATAAATACAATAAATACAATAAATAATAAAATGATCTTAAATTTTTTATTTATATAAAAATATAATAAGATTTTGTAATTAGATTAAATTTTATTTTCAATTTCTTTTGTAATTAATTAATTCATTTACTAAAATAAAAACAAAATATTTTAAATAATACCTGTCTATTAATACTTCATTTTTATCTTCAGTATTATTGGAAATTCCATCATTTTTTGTTTCAAGTTTTTTATGATTTTTATGATGTTTCTTTGAATGAGCTTTTTTATGATGTTTATGTGGTTTATCTTCTAAAACTTCCACTTCATTAGTATTTTCTAAAAAAATAATTTAAAATATATTAAAAAAGATTTTTTTTTTATCAAGGTACAGCTTATAACTTATAAAAAGATATAATTAAAAAAAAATGTCAATAAAAAAATTAATTTTTCTTTAAAACAAATTATTTAGTTACTAATATGTATTTGCCTATTCAAACTAAATTATTTCAATTATTAGTATTATTATAAAATAAACTAATTACTTACTTTCTAATGATGATGATGATAATGTAGAGGTTGTTGTTAATAAATCATTTACTTGTTCTATTTCAGCAGATGTTTTTTCTTTTGTAGTAATTCCAACCCAATCCAATAATCCTCGTTTTATTCTTCGTGTAAATCTTCCCAAATGATGTATTATACCATCCTCATTATTGTTATCTCTCAATTCAGATGTCGATAAACTTGAGGATACGATTGAATTATGTTGTTCACGAAATGCATTTTGAATTATTGCTGGTTTAGATTGTTCACCAATATCATCAAATACCAAATCATTATCATAATACTGTAACAAAATAAAAAAATATTAGAATTAATTAGAAAATTTTCAAAAGATGGAAATAATAGAATTAATAAAGTGACCCTTTAATAAATCACCATCTTTATTTAGTATTTTTTAATAGTAATTAGATAATACTTATTCTATCTATTGTATATATTGTATAACCTATAGTCCAGCGTTTCCCAACGATTTTTGTGTCATGCCCCACCTAAACCCTTCTAAAATTATTATGCCCCCCCCCCCCCTATGTAACATAGAGATAATTTTTAATATTAAAAAGGGTTAAATTCGTGTCGAGTCCATTTTCGAATTGCCCCACTTTACATTCAAATTGCCCCCCCCCCCTCCCCTGTGGGGCTTGGGCCCCACGTAGGGAAACACTGATATATCTGTTATCCTATGTTATTTAAATTGATTTTAGAATTTTAGTTTTTTATAATTTTTTTGTATTTTTGTATTTTTTGTTCTTTTATTCTTTCAAATTTTTATGTTAATTATAATATAATAAAAAAATTACTTCCATTCCTCTTGTATTCTTATGTAATACAATAAAATGTATTTATTTTTTATTATATTTGAAAATTTAGTTTATTCTATTATTATAATTTTTTATTTTGTTTTTCAAAAACTTATTAATATATTTTGAAATAATAATTATAATAATTCCAATACATGTATTAAACTTATACGATTTTATATTATTTAAATAAATATAATAATATCGACACAAACGCATTCATGAATCAATCTCATAATGAAGCAGAATCATTCCCCAAATTTATAATTCAACTAAAGTTTTTTTTGTTTAAATCAATATATTTTTTATTTAGTTGATGAATAACGTAAGAGGAAAAAATGACAATCCAATGACAAAACTCAATAATAGTATTTTAATTTAGAATATTATTATTATTATGATTAAAATGGAAAATATAGTATATATTTTATAAATAAATTTTAATAAAATTAACTAGTATATACATATATTTACAAAAAATATTTTAATTGTGGCTTAATTTTACATATGATATACATATATATTTATTTCTTACAAAAATTACATTTTTTAAAAACAATTCCATTATAATATCCAGTATAAGTAATAATAATAATAATAATAATAATAATAATAATAATAAAAAATTAAAAAAAAACTCATAGAGTAGAATTATTTATCATAATAATTCTAATAAACTTTTAAATATAATCCTTTAGAAGTGCAAATTACTTATATTGTAATAAAAGAAAAAAAAAAGACAGAATTATTAGTGAAGAAGAGGAGGAGTAGAAGTGTGGGTATAAGTGGAGGGGTTTATGGGGATGATGAGATGCCGGTGCACATTCTCAAGTCCAGTTTGAAAACGTTGACTTAAAGGCTTAAAAACTCTTAACTCGTAAAAAAAAAAAGAAAAAAACAAAAAGAAACAAACAACTCTAGGATAAGTTTTAACTAGCGGTTTTCTCAATGAAGGATTTAACAAATTGTGTGTGTGTGTGTGTGTGTGTGTTTTTTTTTTTTTTTTTTGGGGGGGGGGGGTGGGATAGTGAGAGAGAGAGAGAGAGAGACTTTGAATATAGTATCTAAAATTGATGGCTGGGTTGAAAGGATATACGTATTTTATAAATTGATTATGTAAATAAATAATGAATAAAAATTAATTACATTATATTTTTAAATTAGTTAATTATTTTTTTAAATTTGAATTGATTATAATTTTATTTAAATTATATTTATTAATTTATATATTTGTTTATTTGTTATTTGTTCTGTAGGTTTCTCCAGAAAATAAAATTTGTTATCAATCTTTTTTTTATATTTTCTAACTAACATTCTTCTTCACATTTCATCTCATTCGTTAATTGATGAGAATAATGATGATAATGATGATGAACAAAAAGATCAACATTCAAGGTCATTTGCTAAGATAATTAAGAAAATCATTAATTCTATTTCATTCCGTGACCCACCCACACCAATCACCTTTTTTTTTTCTTTTTTTACATTTACATACTTACATTTCATTGATTTCCTTAAAATTCATATCAACACTTGCCAAAGAATTGTATTATTATTCGTATTATTATTATTATCTTATTATTATTAAGTAAAGATAATAGAATAAAAAAGAAAAATGAAATATTTCATCTCATTTCGCGACATTTCTAATTCTTTAACAAAAGAGAGAGTGAGCAAGAAAAATTAAATATCGTTAATCATATACATTAATTACTAGTCTGTATGTAAGCATGTATTTTCTTGCGAAGTAAATGTACTCGTAATACAATTATCCTACTTATTTGCTATTGTAATAAAATATTATTATTTTAAAAAGATTGGAGACATTTTTAAATTTTAGCGAGATTTAATTTAATTAATGCATATATATTAAAAACTATTATTTCCTAATTTTAAATTAATTAATAGAGAATATATTTATTTAAATTTCACTTATCAATGATTGAATTTAAATTAATAAATATAAAAAAATGAATTAATTAATCAATAATGAGATAATTTTTTTGTTATTTCACCTCATTGTTTATTTATTTATTAGTATGTGCACTTTGACTAAAAATATAATAATATATACTAATGTACATATATCAAAAAATAATATAACAATTAATATATGTATTTCATTTCGGTAAAAATACTAGAGATGCTTTAATTTTAAGTCAAATAATAGATATCTTTTTTTATATTTTAACGTTTTTATTAACTTTGCTTCATGTCTGTCCCCTCACTCTTATGACAAATTGAAATCGATTTTTCATCAGCTTTAAACTTAGTCTTAGACTTTAGAAAATTTAGAAAATTCTTATAGATATTTCAATGGATCCCTAGAAGGTATAAAATAAATATAATTGAATTATAATTAATTAATTTTAATGTAATTAAACATTAATTGTTTTAATATTTGAATTTTCATTCACGCCATCTGACGTATAAATATTGAAGTGGTTTTCATTTTCAAAGAAATTCGTAATAATTTATAACATTAAAAGATCATTTTTTTATAATAATTATAATAAATATATTTTAAAAACATTACTTCAAATTAATAACATTTATTTAATATAATAATAACCAGCTGGTCAGAGCGCCTTCGGCGCTCTTCACAGCTGGACGGGTGCCCCGTTAAAAGTACTGGTACTTAAGTTAAAAAAATGATTCATTATTATTGGATTTGGCTGGTAATATTAATACCTGGGACACCGAGCATTCGCTCTACCCTTTGAAAAATATTCATATACAATTCTTTAATTATTTATTACAATTATTAAATGTTACACATTTGCATCAATCTGATTAAAATGAATGAACTTGTGCTCCTCAATAATACATAAATATATAATATATACATATATTTTTTTTTTCTATAGTGTTTTTTTGAAAAACTGTTTAGCCCCCCAAGTGGTTATAAAACAAACAATTTTAGCTAGTATAACATACAAACAGAAAAGTAGGCGTGTTGATATAAAATATATACCTGTGACACCGAACTATCACTCGACCCTTTAACCAATTTATACAATTTATTTTTATATACTTTAAAAATTTTACAATTTTTTAATTTAATCAGTAAATTAATTATATATTATTTTTATTATTTGTGTCCCTTCATACAAAATGTAAATTCTCTTTTTTGATATGTTTTCCTAACATAAACAAATATTTTATAATATTTACCGGAGTATAATAAATTGATAACGTCATTTAATTCTCCTACTATATATCGAATCGAATATAAAGATAAATCTTCAAAACGTTGTGTGAAACAATTTCAAATAATTTAAATGTAAAACTATTAATGAAATAAAAAAAATCAAATATATGAATATAATATAAATATTTTTAATTTTATTTTAAGAATAGATATATATATCTCACAGGCGGTGGTTGTGACGTCACATATATACATTTAAATTTAGAAGAAAAAAACTAATAAAAATGTAGTTTTCGTGAGATTTGATCAATAAAACTCAATTTTTCTTTATAAATACTATTTCGGGTGTGAATTCCAAAAAAATCGTTAGAGCGGTTTTTGAGAACAATGAAACAAACAAACAAACAATTTTTACTCGTATAAGAAGATAAGATAATTTTTTGTTTTATTCAATTTGCAAATTTTCGTATAACTTCATCTTTTTCTATTTCTCTTATATTAAATAAATTTATCAAATTAAAATTGCACTAAAAAGAATAAAATAATTTTTCTATTAGCCTGACAAAGTTTATAGATGAATTGCTTCATATTCAACGAAAAACGTTGGGCGCTTTTAGTTTTCATTTCCTTTCTATAATATTTTTATCAAATTAAATTCCTTTATAGAGCTATAATTTATATATATACTCTCATACCACACTAAAACACTTCATTAACAAGTAACCCTATTTTTTCTAATATAATCATTAATTGATATTATGTAAATTTAATTAAAATTCTTTTAAATTTTGTTTATATATATGTGGGAATGGAGCCTTTTGGCTCATCACCGTCCGAATCATCAAAAGCCTGGCACATCTTACTGCCTCAGGGTCGGCCATTCTCAACCACAATATCATCGGAGTTGGTGCTTCCTCTCAACGCCGCTCCAAGCAGCGAGCGCCCCAGACGCCGTCGCCGCCTCCCCACCATGCGCTACCATCACCGTCGCCGCCATTCTCCCACTCCACGCCACCGACCAATAGCAACCGAGTTCCAGCTGTTTGGACTTCCTTTTAAAAAGGACACGGACACGATTCGAGTTTAGTTGTACAGTTTCAGTTTAAGTTCAAGTATATAGTCAGATTTCAGTCAGTTTACAGTTAAGAGTTTATTCAGTCTTTTGTTCATCGCCAGAAGTATTCAAGAAACGAAGAAGTTACGATTTCATTTATCTTTACACTGTATTTTTATCTTGTTCATCTTTATTCAATAAAACGATATTTTTGCAACCATTTAAACAAAACAGATATTTTTTGCTAAACAACCCCTAGACAACGAAATTCCCTACAAATTGGAGGCTCAGTCCGTGATTGAAAACAACTCGTTTATCGTTCGGGCAAAAGAAGATTCCTAGACTTATTCACTCTCAAGATTTTATGTGAATAATCTTCAAGAAAAGATACAAGATTCAAGATTCAAGTCTTATTCACTTTCAAGATTTTTGTGAATAATTCTTACGAAAACGATACAAGATTCAAGATTGAAGATTTATTTACTGTCAAGATTTTTGTGAATAATTGTCAAGGAAACGATACAAGATTTAAGATTGGAAACTTATTCACTTTCAAGATTTTTTTGTGAATAATCAGCAAGAAAGAAAATACAAGATTTAATACAGTAAAGATTAAAGAAATAAAAATATATTAAGATGTTGAATTTGTTTTTTTTTCCAAAAATCGCAAAAAACATCAATGAGGCCAAACCATATGAATTGAAAGGATTAAAAACGATAATAACGGGTGACGCAACATGCCGCCTCAGTAGAAAAACCCTACTCAACTTTGAAGGGTTCAACTTTGTTGAAGGTTCTGAGGAATACGAAAAGAAAAATGAAGAATTAAAGGAAAAACTTACCAGTAAGCAACTACGTCGAACATCTAATATACTCAATCTTCCTGAGCAAGACAGCGACGAACTAATCAGAGGTAACATTCTATCTTGGTTATGTACACTGGACGAAGATGATGAAGAAGAAGAAAAAGAAGAGACTGATAAGAAAGAAGAGACTGAAAAGAAAGAATCTAATAAAAAAGAAGAGACTGATAAGAAAGAATCTGATAAAAAAGAAGAGACTGAAAAGAAAGAATATGATAAAAAAGAAGAGACTGAAAAAAAAGAATCTAATAAAAAAGAAGAGACTGAAAAGAAAGAATCTAAGAAAAAAGAAGAGACTGAAAAGAAAGAATCTAATAAAAAAGAAAAAACTCAAAAGAAAGAATCGGAGAAAATAGAAGAGACTGATAAGAAAGAATCTGATAAAAAAGAAGAGACTGAAAAGAAAGAATCTAATAAAAAAGAAAAAACTCAAAAGAAAGAATCGGAGAAAATAGAAGGGACTGATAAGAAAGAATCTGATAAAAAAGAAGAGACTGAAAAGAAAGAATCTAATAAAAAAGGAGAGACTGAAAAACAGGAAGTCAAAGAAGAAAAGAATGAAAATAAAGAATCTCTAACGACTGATAATGAAAAAAAGACCGAAAGTGAAGTTAATGAAGAGGATAAAGTAAATGACGATGAATCAATGGAAGTTGATAAGGATGAAAGCACTTCAGAAGATCGAAATAAAACAATTCGTGAAGAAGAGATTGATCCCAATGATAAAATGTTTTATCTTGATGAAACAATGCCTGAAAGTGAAGATGGTGAGAAAGACAGTGAAGAAGATGACGTTACTAATTTAAAATTCGCCTGGAAAGTTTTAAAATTGGCAAAAGTGATTTATGAAAAACAAGCAAATGAAGGAAATAAAGAAACAAAATTAAATTTAGAAAATGTTTTTTTAAAATTAGACGAAATTAAAGAAGAAAGTTCTAACGATAATGATAAAACACAAACTGCAAGTAAAGTTGAAACTGAAGATAGTGTTTTAAATAAAGAAAATGAAGATTTTAATGTGGATTTAAATTTAGAAACAGGCATAAATGATTTATCCAAATCACAAGATATACTATTTTACGTGAAGAAAAAAATCGATAAATATCGAAAAACGAAGGCGAAGTGGAGAGATAAGGAAAAGAAGATTAACGTATTCGAGGCCGAATACATCGCAGGACGGCCGAATGTGGGAATGGAGCCTTTTGGCTCATCACCGTCCGAATCATCAAAAGCCTGGCACATCTTACTGCCTCAGGGTCGGCCATTCTCAACCACAATATCATCGGAGTTGGTGCTTCCTCTCAACGCCGCTCCAAGCAGCGAGCGCCCCAGACGCCGTCGCCGCCTCCCCACCATGCGCTACCATCACCGTCGCCGCCATTCTCCCACTCCACGCCACCGACCAATAGCAACCGAGTTCCAGCTGTTTGGACTTCCTTTTAAAAAGGACACGGACACGATTCGAGTTTAGTTGTACAGTTTCAGTTTAAGTTCAAGTATATAGTCAGATTTCAGTCAGTTTACAGTTAAGAGTTTATTCAGTCTTTTGTTCATCGCCAGAAGTATTCAAGAAACGAAGAAGTTACGATTTCATTTATCTTTACACTGTATTTTTATCTTGTTCATCTTTATTCAATAAAACGATATTTTTGCAACCATTTAAACAAAACAGATATTTTTTGCTAAACAACCCCTAGACAACGAAATTCCCTACATATATATATTACAGCGAACAATAATAAAAGATTAATTTCTTAGCTCTTAAACAATTTTATTGCATAATAAAAAAATTGTCAGTTTATGTGTTTAATAAAATTTTTATTATTATAAAAATTTGACTTGATTTTTCATATAAATAAATAAAACTAAATGCGCTCAACGTTTTTCGTTTAATATGAAGCAATTCATCTATAAACTTTGTCAGGCTAATAGAAAAATTATTTTATTCTTTTTAGTCCATGAGAAAAACGTTATTTTATAATTTTTTTTTATATTTATATTTTTAATTTTTTTTTTTGTTATCATCTTCTCTATACCTTCCTCTCTCTCTTTCTACCTCCCTCCTTCTTCCCTCTCTTTCTCTCTTTCTTTATCTTACTCGGATCTATCTAGATTAAAATCCTTGATAAAGGTGGATGGAGGGAAATTCGATGACCTCAAAGGTCATCTTCCATTAATCGGTTTATAAGGAATCTTATTGACTCTTATATAATATTAAAAAATAATCGCTTTACTAGTAAAAGATATTTTATTATTTTAATACAAATGAATAAGTAAATATTAAAATACTATTTTTCTTTATGATATAATAAAAGCTATTTGGTGTTTTTATTAAGGGAATTTTTATTAAAAGACCACATTATTTGTATAAAATTATTTATTAAATTAAAATAATTGTACAACGTTTCAACTGCTTATTCTGCAAACGTTTTCAAGTAACCGTACGCTTGCTTCGATTCAAGCGGACTGATGCATGTTGGGACACGTCACCTCTTAATTTGGTGTTTTATTGGAAAAAAAATCAACTAACAAAAACAAAAACAAAAAGAGGTACAAAAGATTCAAAAAAATGTACCAACCTATAAGTTATCTAATAAAGACTAAAAACTAAAAAAGTTAAATTATAATATAATTTTAATTATATTATAAACCGAATTTTGGAGTATTTTTTATGAATATTTATTTATTCTTTAATTAACTGATAAATAACCATTGATGAAAGTATAATTGGGTATAATTTAATGATTACTATACGTCGGATGTTAGTATTCTTTAAATTTTATTCATAATCTAAATATACCATATAAAGTAGAAAATTAATTTCTATTATAAAAAAAAGTATAGCTATATATATATATGCTATATTTAATTCTCTCCATTCTTTTTCGAGTGTCTGTATTTAGATCTTTTTTTAAAATATATATATGTAATTGATATATATATATATATATATATATATATATATATATAAATAACGAGAATATAATCCCATATTTATTTTATTTTGTTTTAAAGAAAAGAAAAGTGTATTATTTTTTTTTCTAATGAAAACTTTTATAATTTGGCTGAAAACCTCATTTCAACTTTTTCTTTAACCATTTTAATTTATTTTATTTTATTTTTTAATTTCATTTCTTATATATATATATATATATACACGTATATATTCTTTTATTATTGTTTTATTTCTTTATGGTTATTTAATATTAATAATAATAATCAAATTGTCACTATTAATTCTTGGGCAATACCAACTCTTACGTACTCTTTTGGTATTGTTAAATGGTCTGACATTGATTTGCATTAACTTGACCGTCTTACGTGCAGAATATTCAATAAATTCCGATGTCACCACATACAAACTCATCAAGTACCAGAATATAAATACCAAGAAACGAGGGAGGAAGAAGATTAATTAATTATATAAAGAATATGT
Source organism: Labia minor (assembly GCA_963082975.1). Taxonomy (NCBI): domain Eukaryota; kingdom Metazoa; phylum Arthropoda; class Insecta; order Dermaptera; family Spongiphoridae; genus Labia; species Labia minor. The sequence goes on along the minus strand of OY720345.1, from coordinate 94,332,942 downwards.
AGAAATTAGAAAAAGTAGAAATATATCCTTTTATAATTTCGGTATGAGATAATGTATATAAGGTCTCAAAAAATTTCTAGAACAACTTGAAAAAAGCTCAACTCCCGATCAAAAAGCGGTAATTTTACAAAGTTGCATATTGTTAGAAAATTCTTAAATGCCTAATCTCAAATTATCTGATTAGTGATTACTAATAATAATAATAATAATAATAATGAGCCTGAAAAAAAGTTCGGTGCCTTCTAAAATGTAAATTACTCGAAAATGTGCTTATTTAAAAACTCATACAAAAATAATGAAAAAATTCACTTAAATCATTCATAAAACTTAAAATTTATTTAACTCGATTTCTTATATTTATTTGATTAGTTTATTCTCTATCTATAGAGAGATTATACCAGACAATTGGAAGCGACCTTTAAGAGTTAGGGTGCCAAGTTTTAATGCATCATTCATATAATATTAACATAGCACCCACCCACCCTCTTTCCCATCACTTATTACTTATTACACTTATCTCTTCAAAACTCTCTTAAGTGTAATAAACTGGATTCAAAAGAATCCTGTAAAAATAACTTGATTTAGTTTTTCAACGAGATATTTTTTACAGATGGCATCCTAGTTAGATCCCAAGAATTGTCAATAAATAATGGCGTATTTTTGGTTGAATTAGTTTCATTTTCGTTTATTCAAAAAACGAGTTGTTAACTGTTATTTCACATTCCTTTTTACTTTCCCGCATACTTCGTATAAGGGAAGTATTTATAATCGTGTTGTGTAATATTAGATCATAGTATAAATTTATCATAAAGTTAGAGTAGAAATCTCTCTATATATAATATATAGAATAGGTATATGAGAGAGAGAGAGAGAGAGAAAGAAGAAAGAAAGGAAGAAAAAGTTTAGATTGATTTAAAATGATAACAAAGAAGTGTCATTTGTGCCCTTACTAAATGCTTACTAAGATGACAGATAACAGATAGATAGATAGATATCCTCCCTTTTTGAAAATTATTTCACGATCATCCGATTATATATATATATATATATATATATATATATATAGAGAGAGAGAGAGAGAGAGAAGAGCGCGCGAGTGGTAACATAAATTGGCTTTATTTTTCCGAAAGATTGAGAGAATGGAATGAGTTGAATGGGGTTGGAAAGAGGTGGTGGCTTTCGGTTTGCCAAGCAAGAAGGTATCAACCACTAACGAGCAGTCACGCATCAGAAACGTTTCGGTATCCAGGTCACGCCTCATGCGAAGCCCTCTTAGACGCTAGCATTAAGACTCATATTTACCACGTCGTCGTCGTCGTCCTTTAAACCTTACCCCAAAACCACCTCATCCTCATTCCTAAGGACAGCAGCTTTTAAATTCCCTCTTTTGCTTTCTAAGACAAAAAAAAAAAGAGGTGGGTTGGGTTGAGAAGGCGAGTGAGGAGTGGGGTCAACGGCGCGAAAAGATTTTTTCCCTTCCTCAATAGGAGAGGAGTCGATTAGGTGAAGATAGGATGTTTTTTTTTTGGCAATTTGTTACTGCAAATGGTAATAGTGTGGGTGGTCTCTATTAAAAATCAAAGAACATGCTATTTTTGAAATGGACAAAACGTTCCTAGTCATTTATACTTTAAACATTTTTTTTTTCATTTTATATATATTATATAAAATATAGCAAAAGAGAAAAAAAAAACCAAAAATTAAAAATAGGAGCATAAAAATTATGAGCTTAAAATAAAAATATTAATATTAGAAATATTAAAATCAATAAATATAATATTTTATAGTAAGAGAGAGAGAGAGAGAGAGAGAGAGGAGAAGAGAAAAACAATCTATCAAAGAGAGAGTTGCACAAGCGATTTGATAATAAATTCCCAAAGGGATAAATTAAGTGTATTCCTGTAAGACGGGAGGGGGCGGGTGAAGGAGAGGAAAGATGGAAGTTTCTGTAAATAGAAAAGAGAGAGTGAAGACACCTGAAGAAAGAGGATTCGCAAAACTTTTTAATATATATACATGGTGTTTCAAAAAAATGTACTAACACTTTGAATGACTATAAAACATTACTTTTGAAAATAAAGACAAGTTTAAAGGCTTGTATTACAGAACAAAGATCTAATTAAAGAATAAAAGAATCATGTTGGTAAATGCTCAAATTGATGACCGTTATTGTCCAAATAACGCTGATAACGTGATCCAATGGTTTTGAGACACCCTGTATATATATATATATATTCTCGTATATGATAGATATAAGATATTTGAATTATGATGATAGAAAAAAAAAAAAATTTCAATTATTAATTATTATATTGTGTGTATTGGTATGTTTTTATGTGTGGGTAATGTTGAAGATAATATATGGAAAGAGTGAATGAAGAAAATCATTTATTAATTCAAACTAATCAGATAATTTCTAAAAATAAATTTGATAATTGAATTAAAAGTGATTTTCACAAATTCTATTTTTACAAAAATAACCAACATCATGATTATTTATCATTATTTTAACTACAACGAACGAATCATACATATAACATTATTATTATTATTGTTATTATTATTATATATAAATCACTCCCTCTTGGGATATTGAAATGTTGAAATACTCGAAACAGAATTAATAAATCATCCTAGGATATTTATTTTTTTACTATTCGAATCTATAAATATTATACAAAATTAGATAAATAGATATTATATAATATAATAGTAAAAAGATATAAGTATAAGAGTTGATAACTCATGTATAAATAGCAAATATTAACAAATATAATATATACCTCTCTACAGATTTATTTTTAACACAATTAAGTATTTATATATTTTAAATGATAATCATAATAATAATAATAATAATTATTATTATTATTTAAGTATGATTAATTAGTTATTTAAAATTTTGAAAAACACTAGTGGCGAAGTAGGCAAACACAGTCACGTGACATGGGACTAAGAATTTAATTATTTATTTACCTACTTGTTTTTATGCCTTTGGTTGCAAGCTTATTTCCCGAATACCATTGAATCCAGGGGGGGGGGTGACATTTGCATTAACAGTAATAATTTATTTCTCTTCGTCTCAATCAGCATACAACAAATCTTACAAATTCCAAGACTTATTTATATTGTACAATTCAACAAAGTTCTATATTCAATAAAAAAGAAAAAGAAAAGAAAAACTTATATATTTTTAATTACTAGTTGCTCAGACCTCAAACACCTCTTCGCACCTAAACAAGCGTTTTCTGCCTCCTGAACCCCCGAAGTATTTGATTGAAAGTTTGTATGTAATAGATTTTCATTTATTTAATATATAAACCTAAAACAAACTTTTTTAACCTGTTAGGTTTCCACACAACCATACAAAAGTTAAATAAATTCAGATATTTATTTTTTTTAATTTAAATACGATTGAATTTGAAATTGTGAGTCACAATAATTGATGTACAGAAATATTGATTAAATTTGACCTAAAGTTGTCCGATTTGGCCTTAATCCGCATTGATATTCTCCTAACATTAGAAAAAAAAAATAAGTCGCCAGTGCAATTACTTTACCCATCCAAAAGTTGGATGATAAATGTTTGATAATAATAGGGATATTTTAAAATTATAATTTAATATTCAAATATTTTTAATGTATTTTACTTGAACTCATATTTCGGAATTAAATAGCAAGTAGTAGGTTTTCAAAATTCTCTATTTTATTTGCAAATTTGTTAAAATTTAAACAAATTCAAATATTCTAATTTTTCAATTAATATATGTACAATTGAATAATATTTTTTATTAATATCATATTACAAAAGAGAAACATAGTAAAGAAAAAAAAAAACATTTTAATAATTTTTTTAAAGAAATTTAAAAAATTTGCCCAATTTTAAAAGGACAAAAAAATTAAAACAATTTCTTCATATCATTATTTTAAAAAATCATATTTTAATTTTTATATAATCAATAAATAATTTTTTCAATTAAAATAAGATAGTAATTTCTGAATTTAATAGCAAGTTGATTTTCAAAATTCTCCATTTTATTTGCAAATTTGATAAAATTCAAACAAATTCAAATATTCTAATTTGAGAATTGAACTAAAAACAAAAACAAAGATAATATAATTTAGTCATTTTAATTGACTTTTTAAAAAAAATTTTGATTTCAACACAAACACTAAAAAATGTTTTTTTTTTTTTTTTTTTTTTATTAGACATAAATAAAATTATATTCTTCACATTTAAATAAAAAAATGATCACTATTCAAATATATTAAGAATAAATAAAAAATACTATGAAATTCCTTAACAACTACTTATGATGTTCATATGCGACCTCGCTTTTTGTTGGGCATATGTAAAGGATAATATTCAAGGTTTAATTAATATTTTATTTTCTATTTTTAGGACATTTTTAATTAAAAAGCGTGTAAATAAAAAAAAATATTAATTTTTTTATAACCTTAAAAATGATAATTTTACTTTTATAAAATGTCTCAAGTCTCTAAATTTAAATTTTCTTTTTTTTTCTCATTATAATTAAAAATATTCAATAAATCAATGAAATTAAAATCTCAAAATGTAATGATTAAGGAATATTATACTCTATTAAAATATATACATTAAAATATATAATTAATTTACTGACTGATTTAAAAAATAAATAAGAACAGAAAATGGAAATGAATGTTTTAATATACTTACTGATTGAAATAAAATAAATGATTACAGAAAGACTTTCAACCAATTACTATATAATGTATCACTTCGGGGGTACAGGGGACAGAGCTCTCTGACCAGGTGTAAAGAGCGCCTTATGCGATCCGAGTAGCTAATTAGTATAATATAATGATAGAGATTATAGATAAATCCCTTCATTTTTGTAACTTGTCACACACCACCTGTACTTTTCAAGAATTATGTTACGAGCCAGACATTTGTTAGTGTCAGTGTGCTAGTGCCGAAAATAATTCAGAGTCTCAGAACGTAATAAGTCAAAGTATACCCAACCATTCAATTAAAATTTCCATCCTGAAAACAAATTCTCTTGAAAGTGCCGCCCAAAATTTATTATTAATTCTTTAGTAGTAGATAAAGTACAAAAGTTATTTATTATTTTTTTTTTTTTTAGATTGAAAAAGAATTACATTTACTCAATAGGTTAAGCTTTTACCCCATCCATTCATACACACACATATATATATATATATATATATATATATATATATATAAACATAATCATATTAGATTATAAAACATTCTATCGTTTGTAAAAAAAAAAATAAAAAGAAAAAAAATGCTCTCTCTCTCTATAAAAAAAGGGTTTTTTTTTTTGTAAATGATTTAACTAGATCGTTTATCAACTTTGGATCCATCATCCATCATCAGTTATAATATTTTTCCTCTCTTACTTTAACTCTCTTTTTTTCTCTTGAACTTGTTATATACTTTTATTTTTTTTTTAACTCACATTCGGATTTTTATTACAAGTCAATTACAAAAATGAAATTTCCTTGCCTTTTTTTAGAGTATTAGAGTAGGTAGAAATGATATGGCAGAGTATATGATTTCTGTTATCAACTTTATTGAGAAGATAAAAAAAAATGTAGTATTAAATAAAAATTTACTATAAATAAAAAATATAATTTACTTACTTGTATGTAATAAAATTCAAATTTAACAAATTATTAATTTTAATATTATTATTATTTAAATTATGATTTAAAAAATGAAATAAATTATAAAATAAAGATATTAAAATATTTAAAAATATTCAAATTATATAAATTTTATTTTTAATTTGATTACTAAATATTTAAGTGGTATAGTAGGTAAATCAAATAAATTTTGATGATGATGATAATCATCAAAATGATAATAATAATAATGTATATGTGAAAAAAATTATTACATTAATAAAAGTCAATTTTGTTTTTATAAATACATGATACATGATTAAAAAAATATTTGACAGAATTTATTAAAGAAATAAAACAGAAAATTAGTTAAAATAGTTCCTTTATTTATTAAATAAAAAATAAATAATAAAAATAAATTTGTTAGAAATTAAAAATAAATAAATAAATGAAACAATAATTTTCTTAATTATTTTGAATAAATTATTAATCAATTAATTATATTAATTTATCATATATATATATATATATATAAATGTTTTGTTCATTTGTGTACGCTATAAAAACTCAAAATGTTCTGCACCGATTGAGCCAAAATTTTACCACTATATATAACCCGCATCATTGATGGTTTTTATCTATTTTTCAATCACATACCCTCGACCGCGAGATAACAGTTTTTTTAACGGTCAGATATGTTAAAGTGAAGAGGCAAGGCCATACTACCTAACGATAATCACAGTCACATGAGAAACAATACATGTTCCCAATTATATTAACAAAAAATAAATAAATAAATAAAACGTATCCACTTGCATCTGATTCAGATTATTACTATACTATCTGAATTAAAATATTCACTTTAATCGAGGTACTTTTGTGTGAATGTGTCGTGATTGAACATTGAACTATACACCTTTCACCAAGACGTAAGAAAAGGTTATGCTTTATTGTGAGAGATGGTCATAAAAAAATTAATTAATTTTCTGCAGCAAAAGATTTGATTTGTTCCCAACGGAATGAGGAAGCCAAAGAACAACTGATCTGAATGAATGTGCAATACAATCGTCTTGCGTTTTGTTTAATAAAGTCTGAATGAAATGAAAGAGATGTGATGTGCTGTGCTGACAGAAAGATCAAATTGTCTCAACTTGATGCACCACCAGAGCCATTGAAAATTATATTTGCTGAATCGAAGCATTTCCTATCAAACATGAGGAAATATAACCTCTTGCTTCCAAATGACGTCATTTGGTGCGGAAACCGTGACTACCCAATTCATGCTAACTATTAAAATCAAAGTTCAAAAATATCACAATGCTCGATATTTTTCGGTTTCCATGAGACTTTAAACAAACTCCGCTCTCCGAAGAATACATTTATTTGCGAGATGCAGATGTGAATGACACTGTAATGACAATGTAATACAATCAACGTTGAAAAAGTTAACTATTTTGCCAACTTGATACATTGGTAGACTGTTACATCACATGCAAAAATATATGCTCAAGTTGCAATATCCTATGTTCCAGATTTCTTCAGATACTTTCATATAGATATAACTTCCAGCAGCCAGCAGCAGTTAACTTAACTTCCTGGCCAGACAAAAGCTTAAGTCAATGATAGATTTTATTATTGAAACATGAAGTGTTTAGATGAATGAATTCAGTAAAATGTGGCAAATGAGATAAAACGATAAAATAACTTCAGATGTATTATGAGCTGAGATTCTACGTTATCGATCATCGATAAGGATTAACATGGAGTTGTTATCAAAAACATGATACATGGACAAGGCGGTACACAAAATGTGAATTCACCATGAATGAATGGTATATGTATAGGAAATGCTCTAACAATAAATAAGTAATCTCCTTGAGCATTCTCATCCATGCAATTATGTTACAATGCACTTCGCGACAGGCTACAATTTGTGTTTATATAAAAATGTAAAATAAATAAATAAAAATATTAATCATCAATCAATTTTATGGTATGAATTCAATTGAATATTGCAAAAAATTTAAATTAATTTTATCAATGTTGATTAAACACAAAAGACTTTAAATCAATTTCTCTTAAATTTCTAAAATTATTATTATTGTAATCCAGTTATTACAACCCAGTGACATTAATAGATTGGTATTACTAATAGATTCCATTAAACATTTTCATTTAATATACTAATAGTATTAGTAGTAGTATTAAAGCGGGTGATTTAGTCTTTTAATTTAATTAAAGAGAAAAGTGATTAGAGTTGAATTAAAATTAAGTCATTTATATTATTTATACATATTTAATTTTTTTCCTCATTTGTTTTTCAATTCAAATAAGTAAGAATTATTATTATTATTAATGTTATTAATGTTATTAATAATAATGTCAATAAATCATATTTAATATATATATATATATATAAACCTTTCAAGGAAAGATGAATGAATGAATGAGTTGAAATGAATGACAGATGAATAATATTTCTCTTCATTTGTAATTAAAACCGTTTCATCAACCAACCAACCAACCAACCAACCAACTCTATACTGATTAACTAATTTACTTACTGTTAGTACGTACATATATATATATAAGTGAAGGGAGTAATTAAAAGAGGAAAAAGAAGGAAATTAAAGGATTTTTCTTTTAATTTTTATATTATAAAAACCGATAGAGAAGAGTAAGATAATGAACATAATAAAATTAGATTAGATTCAACAAGCTATGATCAAATAGTAAGTGACTTTTCGTTTTTTTTTTTCTCTTTCTTCTTATATTGGTCCACTTGATATGGCATTATTTATTCATGATGAGAGGCGTAAAGATTAGAAATGGTTTGTTTGTTTGACAATTTTCAGCAGACGAAAAAAAATAAATCAAAATTTGTCAAAAAAAGTTAAGTACTACAAAACGTTTGAAATATTGACAGTGACATAAAGTGAGAAAAAAAAAATATGTTTATAAATCGTCTTCTAACAAGTTCAAGGAGATCACACGTTATATTTATTTATTGTTGTTTTATTTGACACTGTTACTTACAATTTTAGTTATATTTCTAATTCAATCCATTTTAAAGAATGATTGATTCAATTATATCCTTCATTGGTTAGATTGATGAATGTGTAGGTGGTTAAGTCACGCTCCTGTCGACCAGACTTTCAAAATTGCAACAAGGAATGGACCAGAGAGAATTACTACTACGACTACAGAGAAAGATTTGCATTCGCCTTCGTGATTAGGGAGCGTGTCTGCCTGCCGCTTTGTTATAATTTCCCCTTTTAGCAAAACATCCGATTTATTCACAGTGAAATTTGCACACAGACTCTCCAAGGTAAGCAAGCAATCGAGAAGATCAGAACAACTACTCTTTTACAATTATCAATTATATCAATTAAATTAAAATTATTCAATAGTAATTTATAAGTAGTCGATTGCAAGTATAAGTATTATTTATCCCCAAATCGCGGGGAAGGGTGAAATCGATAATAAATAAATAAAATAATAAAATAAGTATTATTTATCTAACTACTTGTACTATATAAAATATTATACACTTATAATATACTTACATACATTCAAAAGTGTATATGTATATAATAATACTAATAATAATAAAATTTATATAGTTTTAGTTGAATGTATGTATACGAGTAGATTGCTCTATTATATTCTTTTTACCGACCGACGATAGTAAGGGAGGTATTGTTTTCACACCAAATTTCACATGTGGAGATTTTTTTATATATCACCACGAATCATGCATTTTCTAAACAGAAAAAAGTATTTTTAGCATGATGTCTGTCCGTCCGTCCGTATAGATGTGTACAGCCTGAACGGCTCAACCGATTTTGATGAAATTTGGTATATTTACTTAATGCATTAGTGGGATGAATTGATCAACTTTTGGTGCAATTCCGGAAACCGGAAGTGGTAATATTAGCGATCGACGATAGGAAGGGAAGGGTTATTTTCACACCAAATTTCACATGAGGAGATTTTTTTATATATCACCACGAATCATGCACTTTGTATTGGTTTTATCCTCGAGAAAAATCATCTTTATTAGTTTTTTCTTAATTTAAAATTATATGACGTCATCCAGCCATTCATGACGTCACAGCCTAGTCTTACATATATATACATATTATAAATAAAATAAAATTAAAAATATTTATCATATATGCCTATCTGTTTTTTATTACATTAATAGATATATTAAAATTATTTGAAATTGTTTCTGTAGCTGGAAATTAATTTTCTTCAAACCGTCGGTCGGTTCGGACCTGGCCACAGGTCAACTTATTAGTTATAAATATAAAGATTAGAAATTATTTTTTGCACTTTCTTAGTATTACTTTTGAAATACTTTTGCTTGTTTTGTGGTATATATATATATATATATATATATAAATAAATAAATAAATATAATAATTCAATACATTTTCTTATAAATAGTAATAGGTGTGTGAGTGTGATAAGAAGAAAGGGATGGCATATGATTACCATAGGTGTACAATATTTTATGAATATAAAGACACTAGTATTTCGTTTCTTTTGATCTCAAGAATTTGCTTCTATCTGGTGTGTTCTATGATTAAAATTTTAAAAAAATATTAAAATAAAAACAACAAATACATGTATATACTCACTTTACCTTTTGTAAAAGTTGCTTCTCACAATTGATATTAAATATTCCTTTCTCGATAGATGTATTGTCGGGATCATTTATTTTTAAAGTGAAAAACTCAGTGACTGAGAGTGTTTTTTTTTCTTTTCTTTTCTTTCTTTATAAGAGAGTGCAAATTTTTAAAAATATAAACAAATTTGGAATTCTAAATATAAATATACGGTTTATTTAAATTAATATAAAAAAAACCAATAAATAAATTTAAAAAAAGTTCGTCTAAACATCATTTCTTCTAACTTTAAAAAAAGAGAAATAAAACAAAATCTCTCTCTCCCTTTTATTATAAATCAAACCAATTAGAATTTTATCCATGTTTATTTTTCCACGAATTTCAAACTAATTAATTAAATCTCATTTCAAATAACAAATTGTTTAGTTGGGAGATTGGAAGGGAAAGAATTGAAGGGACAAAAATAATAAAGTGTAGGGGTGGGGGGGGGAAAGCAAAGAGAGGGCGAGATAGAAAGAGAAAAAATCACGTCTATATACTGACACACACACATATATATAATCACATCTTTTGAAAATACTACTACTATTCTTTATTAATTTATATTTTTTTAAAATGGTACATCCGCCCAACAACACCTGTTTCACTAACACGTGATTGATTCGCAATGGAATAAAAAAAATTAAGTTTAATAAAAAATACTAAGTAAATGTGTTAAAAATAAAATAGAAAAAGTAGAAAAAGATAATGATAAAAATAAAACTAGAGTATATAGTACAGTATAAAAGAAAATCAATTCTTTACAAGAGACACTAATATCTATTTCTCTCTCTCTCATGGTTATTCAATAATCAAGTTTAGAAATAAAAAAATAAAAAAATTGAATATATATTTTAATGGTTTAAAATTCAAACACAAATTTATTATGAACAACAAAGCATTGGAGGTGTCCGCCAATCGTCATGGCGGCGAAATTTATAAATCGTATATAATTAATAGATCAGTAAAAAGTTATCAATCTATCATTTAGAAAATTCAATTTTTATTTGAATCTTTTCAAAAATTTATTAAACTTTATTTAAATTAATAGGAATAAATAAATTTACAATTAATTCTTGATTGAGGGATGATTTCGTCTTACACTGGAAAGGGAATGGGAACTGAATCACTGAATGCACTCGAAGCACACCGGCATGCAGGCAAGCAGGCCAGGAGGGAGAGATGGTGGGCGGGTGGGAGGTGAGAAGAGGTGGCGGAGGGGACAAACATGGCGGCAAATATTTTTAATCTGTCAAAATTCAATAATTAATATTTAATCAACGAAGCACCGTAAAATTTTATAATAGTAGTGAAAAAGAATCTACATTTCATAATGAATCGATTCGTATAGGTTTTACCTATACCTGTTATGAGGCAATATTTTTGTTCAACTGTAAAAATAAACCGATATTAAAATTAATTAAAAATTTCCATTTAATGATACGAAAAATCAATTTTATTTAGAATCTGGCTAAAATTATAGTCAATGGATTTGTCTTGGTCACAATTTATAAGATTTAGTCAAAAATTTTAATAAAATGAAAAACATTGATTTGATTGGTTTTTCTAATTCGCCAAAGTGTACTATAAATATGAGTTCCAAATTTTATACTAATAAGAAGCTTGGAGAGGTGGGTCCTCTCAGAGGCATATAAGACGTGTCTCACTCGTGAATTTACGGGGTTTTGCTAGTCGGAGAATTGATGTAATCTGGATATATATAGGAGACTCTATAAGAGTCTCCTATAAAGAAGTCAAGATTTCAATTTTTTTTTCTTTTTAATGAATCTATGCTATGGTATTCTCCTTCATCCAAATAAATTTGATTTTTTGAATGATAAGGGGAGGGGGGGGGAATGGATTGAAAGGAGTCAACGGGTAAAGGACATGATTCTTCCAGGTAGAGGGATTTAGAAGAAATCATGAGCTCACGTGAGGGCAGGGACGCCAATCCCTGAAATAGAATTCTTTTCTACTGGGATTATAGAAAAGAATCTACTCGCTACCCGGGATATTATTTTTAAATTTATGAAAAATTAATTTTACATTTCAAGAAACTTATTCAATTTTTTCTTATTTCTACAATCAAATTGCCCCCCTGTGGAGCGTGGGTGCTGCTCTAATTGAACCATTGATTGAAGAAGATGATGAATATTAATATCACAGAAAAAACATTATATAAGTAGCAAAAAATGTAAAAAAAAAAAATAGTCAAAATAATCATATTTGAAAATAATAATAATAATAGAAGTGTACATATAAAAATACTTAAAAATAGAATAGAAAAAACACACACACTGATCGTATTTCATTCCATTTTACAAATTTCTAATTTGAAATTGTTTATTTTTTGGTTCCGAATCGATGAATCATGGATTAAAAAGAAAAAAAAAAGAAAAGTATTTAATGGATTAATGCCAGCAGAATTTGAAAATAGTTTATGCCTCGTTGCCTATAATCAAAATATTAGCTTATTTTAATGTGAGTTTATTATTAGAAAAATAAACGGAAATGTCATTTACCCTCTACACATTTCTACAATAACCAGCAACCTTTCACAAAATTTCAAATTTATGTTAAAATATAAACACAATGTATAAATGTATAATTTATAAATAGATAAATTATTTTCAAATAAAGATATACTTTAAAGAAAAAAAGAAAATTAATTTTATTAAAATATTGAATCAAATAAATTTAATAAAATAACATTTTTAATTTTTAACAATTTTAATTTTACTATAATATAGAACTACTGTATCTTATATGTTAAAATATATCCTATCATAAATCATAATTGATTTATTTTATGTATTTATAAAAAGTTGAAGTTGAAGTACAAGAGTGTCGATGTCTCCGTTGGCACCAGCGGGACGAATATGAAATTGGCCCAAAACCCGAGGATTTGCTGTTTTTTTTTTTCATGGTGTGAAATTTTTCATAAACCCCCCCCCCCCCTCCATGCCAGGCAAGTAAGATATGATAACTTTTCAGTATTAAAAGGTAAAACTTTCGATTCTAGACAGTTTTTTTACTATCTCGCCAGAGATAGTATTGCGATCACGAAAATTTTCGATGTTGAGATTTTGATGTTTTTATACGTTTTGAAGGTTCCTGAATCATTTTCACTAAGGTTAAGAAAAATGACTGTATGTGTGTGTATGTATGTAACCAAGATTATGCAAAAACGGTTTGAGCTAGAATGATGCAATTTGGTACATGAGCATTATTCGAAATTCATAGTTTTCTATCAACTTTTGAGAAATGTAGCTTAACCGGAAGAGGGTCATTACCTACAACGTTTTGATTTTTTTTCCTCTAAAGTGACCGTAAAAATAAAGATATAGGTTTGATAATTTTTCACATGATTAATAATTGTATAAAACTGCTATATATAGAATTTCAGCTTGATTGAATCGCTGAAAGTACCAGAATTAATTTTTTAACACTTCAAATCTCACGCGCCAACACGTGCCATGGTGCCATCAATAAAAAACCAAACATGCGCTGGTTTAATATTTATTATTTATAATTTATAATTAATTAATTTTAATTTAAATATAATATATATTATGTTATTTAATCCAATTCAAATTGCGAGATAGTCGAGTGGAGACACTCCAGCTTATTTATCATAAGAGATGCATTGTCAAAGACTAAAACTTTAAGTGTGTCAATCATTGAAAAAAAACTCTATTTTTGGATAATTGATCTTTATTTAATTTTTTTGTTAATCCATTTTTTTTTTGTTTAATAAAAAAAAAGTTTTATAAACTAATCCTCTTATTCCTTGAACCTAAGACGATTTTTCAACAGAAGATAAAGCAATTATGAATGAAAAGTTCGTTAGAATTTGAAAAACATAATTGTATGTTATTTTGTTAGAGAAAGGCACCAGTGTATCACACTCAAAATAACAAAAAGTTACATATACCATATATATATATATATAATATATATTCAGACACAAAATCTACAATTAAGAACATATTAAATAAAATTTTACAATATTTAAGAAACAAATGAATATTAAGAATAACTAATTAATTAAAATTAATCAAAATTGGCTGAACCGATTTCTATGACATGGGCTATACGAGGGTGGGTTGAAAAGTTACCGACATGACCAAGAAAAACGATGTTTTTTTTGTTTGTTTTTTTGCTAAATTTTTTAACACATAATCTCCATCAACATTGATACATTTTTCATAACGGTGTTCTAATTTACTTAATTAATTAAATTTGATTTAATTTAAGTCTCATCGACGTTATTAATTACGCCAAATTGTCGGTAGAAATGGTTTTTCGAAGAAGTTTTTGGTCTAACGTTAGCAAACGCGGCACCCACGTTGTACACAGGTTTCCATATTCAAAGGCTTGTGCAAAATATTTCGCACACGTTCAGGTGACATCGTTCCATTCATAGATTTGGATAAAACTTTGTCAGTGGGTTCCTTTTTTAATTCCAAATAAACTTTTCTTATGCAATTTTTGCGGGTCACTTCTAGTTCACGAGATAAAAAATGATTTTTTAAGATCGAACCCACTGGTAAAGTTTTATCGAAATCCATGACTGAATGACCGTTCTAGGTATAATTATCACTGATTGAATTAAAATGAATGAACAACTTTTTGTATGTGTGTGATACAGACTTTCAACAAAATACTATGTATTACTACGTGGATACATGGAGCTGGATTTTTTAACAAATTTTCTTTAAGCAATAGCATTGTATTTTAAAATAAATAAGTATACTTATACTTATACATTCGTTAATTATTATTATTATTATTATTATTATTATTATGATTGTAAATATAAAATAATATTAAATTTTATTTCATTTTATTATTTACCACTTTTATATTTTTTATTTTTAATTTTTTTTTTTTTTTTTTTTTTTTTTTAACTAAACATTTAATAAAAAGTTATTTTATTTATTTTTTTTTTTTTTTTAAAAGTTAAACAATATTTATTCAATTTTTAATTGAAAAAATAGAATGTTTTCTGATTTGATATTAGAGGTAGGTATGCAAATACATATTATATCCTCTCACTTTTATTTCGCTTGCATTATTTCTTTTTTTTTTTTATAAAAAAAAAAAAGATTACATGTTAGTGTACAATATTAGTGCCTAAAATGAACTCATTGGACAGAGTAAAATATAATTTTGATAAAAATGAATAATAACAAATTAAATTTCCTAAAATATAAGTATTTGTTTAAAAAAAAATTATTATTTTTTATAATTTTTATTTACTTTATATTGAATCTTTATATATATATCTTATCTTATTATGCTAGCTAAAATTGTATATATCTATCTATATATATATATTTCTATATATATTGGTTCTCAAAAACCGCTCTAACGATTTTTTTCAAATTCACACTAGATATAGTATTTATAAAGAAAAATTGAGTTTTATTGATCACATCTCTTGAAACTTACAGCTTCATTATTAATTTCTTAATTGAAAATTATATATGGGTGTGACGTCATCAATTTTACTCCCGCCTTTTTTTAAAAGATATTGTATTAATATTTTTTTTATATTTAAAATATTTTAAAATTTATTATTTAATTTCGAAATAAAATTAAAAATATTTATTTTTAATAAAATATATATATATATTTATTAATCTCTCTCAAAAAAAAATAACAACAAAATAAAATATGGTTTGGTATTTGGTTTCGGAAGATGGTAATAAAATTATATAAATATCTTAGACCAGTGGGTAGAGACTGTTTTGACTGAGTGCGAGTGGAGTTGAAGGGTCGAAGCTTGACTCGAGCATCGATATTTAAAAATAATAAATTTGTTTTTTTTTTGTTTTTTAATCTATTTTCATGTTTATTTTTTAATAAATTATTATTTTATATTTATTTATTCATTGTTCTTTTATTAAATTTAATATTTATTAATATTATTTATTATTAATTTATATATGACGTCACAAATTACATTCACATTGAAATTTGACTCCCGCCTTTTTTTAAAGGATATTGAATTAATATTTTTTTTATATTTAAAATATTTTAAAATTTTTTATTTAATTTCGAAATAAAATTAAAAATATTTATTTTTAATAAAATATATATATATATTTATTAATCTCTCTCAAAAAAAAAATAACAAAATAAAAAATGGTTTGGAAATAATTTTTTTTTTTTTTTTAATCTATTATTTTTTAATAAATTACTATTTTATATTTATTTATTCATTGTTCTTTTATTAAATTTAATATTTATTAATATTATTTATTATTAATTTATATATCGATGACATATGACATTCATATTGAAATTTGACTCCCGCCTTTTTTTAAAAGATATTGTATTAATATTTTTTTTATATTTAAAATATTTTAAAATTGTTTATTTAATTTCGAAATAAAATTAAAAATATATATTTTAATAATATTTTATAATTATAAATTACGATATATATTTATCATTCTTCCAATAAAAAAAAATATTCATGCACTTAGAAACATACCTAATAATACATATTTATGTATTATTGAGGACCCCAAGTTCCATTCATTTTAATCAGATTGATGCAATGATGCAACATTTAATAATTGTAATAAATAATTAAAGAATTGTATATCAGCTCGGTGTCTCAAGTATTAATATTACCAGCCAAACCCAATATAATAATGAATTATTTTTTTTTAACTTAATTACCTAGCCGAGGCTCGGGGTCCCGGTGTGATCTTAATATATTGTCAGAATTAGATAAATAATGTAGAGAGAAAAATTATTTAAAAATAGATATTTATTTAAATGAAATAAAATTATTTAATTTACAGAATGAAAATGTCTATAATAATGTCTAAACATTTTTTCGAGCGACAGCTCGGTATCCCAGGTATTAATATTATCAGCCAAACCCAATAATAATGAATCATTTTTTTTTTAACTTAAGTACCGAGCCGAGGCTCGGGGTCCCGGTACTATATATATATGTAGATAGAATTAAATATACGTAATAATTCTATTAGTTACATTTACTATTGTCAATTATAATAATAACTATTATGATAATGATAAAGACAACTCAGTTTGTCATAACATTATACATATTTGACATTTCAAAAAATTTTAATTGGATGTTATACTAACATTTTTAATTGTTTTACATATTTTTATGAAAAATTTAAAATTTTATTTTAAAAATGATTTTAACATGAAATATGTCATCCTATTGTTTTATGATAAAACATTACAATGTATAAATGAAATTAAATGATTAAAATGGGGCGCTATATTTCTCAAACTACTTACCACTTATATATATACAATATTTTATAATAATTCAAAATTATCGTGATTAAGATTTTATCAAATAAATAATTTTAAATGCCAGATTATATTTATAAATAAAGACTACTATATAGAGTAAATAGTACGTATATATACGTACAAAATGATAAAAATGTGTGAAAAAATTAACCTAATCTAGAATCTACAATAGAATTATTGAAATGTAGAATACATTTTAAATAAATTTTCAACGTTGATATTACTATTATTATTAATATTATTATTATTATTATTATTATTATTAAATATAACATTTTCATATATTTTTAAACGTTCATTGTTGTTTCAATTTTTTAAATTTTTTGAAATCAATATTCAATTCTAAATTAGTTTTTGAATTAGGCAGTTAATTCTTTTCGAAAAAATAAAAGAATAAAAAAACTACTCAATTATTTAACTTAACATGGATCTGTAGACGACCTCCTACTTTCCCCTACTTAGGAAGATGATGTTAAAATAATAAAGACAAAAAAAAAAGATTAAATATTATGAGAGAATAAAAATTAAAAATTATTATTAGGAAAATTAAAATTTCAATTTTAAGCATAAAAAAAAATAGAAATTTTCTTTTCAGTTTTAAATTATCAAAGATATCAAAAACTAAATACCAAGATTAGAAAAAATAATTTTAATATTATATAATATTATTTATATTTATTTATTATAATTTAATATTTTATTTTATTATGTTTTCAATAAATATGATTCTTTATTATTAAATATATTAAAACAAGAAGTATAAACAAATAAATTTATTATATATTTATATATAATATACATACAATGTGCCATGCCATGAAGTTTAATAATTTATTTTTTAAATTCATTTGTTTTGATAAAACAACATAAACATATTTCTTTTTCTCTCTCTCTCTCTCACTTTATAATAAATAAATAATAATTATTATCTTTTCATGTAATTGTTTATTTTTAAGAAAAATATTGAATAAAATATTATTATCCTGTTATAATATATATATTAAAGTAATTTATAAGAAAGTTAATAAAAAAAATTAAAAAATTATTATATAATTATTTATGTCATTTGTGTGTGTGTGTGCATTTAGAAAGGATAAAAGGGTGATTATTACAGTGAGCAACAAGTTGCTCAAACCATCCAAGTAAATGGAGTAAAAATCGCATCTCCACTCCATTTAACTATTCGTTTCTTCTACTACACATCCATATTTTTTTTTTCATTTAATGACAGTAAACATTACATTATAGTTTTTATAAAGATAGAAAGATAACCACATTATTCTTTTTTGTTAAAAAGAAGAAAATTTGCTTTGATATTCGACTGATTCAATAGGGAAATAAATACATAAACATTTGAAATAATTATTGTAGTAGGTATGTTAGTGGAATGCTATATAAATAATGAGATGATGACCGAGAGGATAATTGTCCTCTCTCTAATTCGAAGACTTGAACAAAATGTTTTAAAAGGCTTGTTATTTATTTTTTTGTTTAAAGAAATACCTTCATTTAAATAATATTGATTTATTTGGCTAAACAAATCTAGTTGCCTATATTTTAGGGGTTATTGATTAATAATGCTCTCTAGCGGGCAATTATTTCTTTATTCTTTTTATTATATTAATAAGATTTTAGATTTTACTTAATAATACATATTAATACTAATAATAACTTTCTCTCTGTGTTATTATGATTTTATTACTCTTTGATATTTAATTACAAAATGTTGAATACTTGAATTAATAAATGATACATACAAACAAACAAACAAACAAACAAATGCGTAGATTAAAAGTGGAATGTCCATTTTTTAATACAAATTCAAAATAAGATTAATTTAATAATAATAACTTTATTTTTTTTTATTTTTTTATTTATACCTACTCTTCTTTTGTAATTCCTATGGCCGATTAAGAAAGAGGATTGTTTATTGCAATAAGAGATATCTCTTATTCATTTATTTAATATATAAATCAAAGAATATAACAAAAAATTGTACTGTCGCATGCTCACCCTTTCAAGATCTTATTAATTGTTCAGGCTAGCCACCCTCTAAATCACAAGTCTCTTATATAAATATTTAGTTTAGTATGGGTTGGGTTATGAAAAAAATGGGTTTTAAAATTAATAAATTTGATGTTTAATTTAATTTGGTAGCACTTTAGTAATTATGAATAGGAAATAGTATGGTGAATCCAGGGACGGTTGATTAGAGAAAGGGTAAAGATGAATTCATTCAGAAAAAAAATCAGATATTAAATTAAGATTTAATAATAAAAGAATTTAACATAGTTATAATTGGTATCATGAGAAATTATAAAAAGGTAATTGATAATAAAATAAAGTTAATTTATTAAATATTATAAATTAATTCAAATTTGGTTATTTAGTTAGCAATTGCAATTTATTAAGGGTCGACCACTTAGCTGCTATTGTAAATTTAAAGACGGTGCAAATAGAGACATGAGTCTTTGGTTAGTCCTTCACGTTTCAATGAGACATGCTTGAGGGGAGTGGGGAGTGCAAGTTGGCCATGATGTCTGCTCCTGGGACTGTAATCCATTCAGGGGATGATGCCTCTCCCCGCTCTATATCGAAGACTAATGAACACTCTTTATCCGCCTCCAAGTACCCAGGGCTACTTTCAAATAACTCACCCTCCCCCCCCCTCCCATCTTGTACACATGTGTTGACTAGTCAATTCTCTCAAATATTGAGAACGACACGTCATTTAATTTATTAGTTGTAAAAAGAGGAATTGATGAAATATTTTCTCATCATCCATTGAAAATATTTCTTTTATATTGTCGTTTGTTCTTTTAAAGTTCTACGAAACATGTCATGTAATGGATTGTGGGTGTGAACTTGAGGAAGTCAATGTTTGTTATAAATGTATGTTATATAGTATTTTAATTATATTTCCCTATTAAAGAGCATTTTTATACTTATAATTACAATATATATAAAAAGTATATTAATTTAAATAAAATTTGTAATGGGCGTAATTTGTTTTGTTGTAAGATTGATTTGTTATTGTTAAATTTGGTGAATTCTTCCACTATTTTTGGTTCCTGGGAGGGGCTGCCCTTTCGGGGCAACCCAAAACTATGTAGGAATCCTCAAGAAGTGTGTTACCCATCCCGCTCAATGCTTTGGAAGCAGTGTCGGAATCAAATCCTTGGACATCATTCCAATTGTAACTTATCAATTTCTCTATTTCCCATTTTTTTTTTTTTCTCTCTTTCTAAAATTAATCTGAATTCATGCCAGAGTGCCCTTTTATTATTATTATTATTCAAATCCATCGTTTCTTATGTTTTATTTTTTTATATTATAATTAGAATTAAATTAAAACTTAAATAAATCTCCAAGTTTAAAATTAATTTTCAATTGTTCCTATCATCTTCGATATCATTTTCATTATTCCCAATTATTATCGAACTATTATAAATTATTTTTGATTTGATTTTTTAAAATTATTTTGTTTTATTTTATTTTTTTTTTTTTTTTTATTTTAATGATAACGCATTAGAATATCTTTTTAGATAAAGGATTGACAGATATTTATTTTTTGTATTTTATTTGTCTCTTTCCACTTTTTATTTTTGTCAAATATATATATATATATATATATATAATCTATCCTTTTATTTTAAAAATAATAATAATAATAATAATAATAAATATAAACACACTGACACGATAAAAAATATAAAGGGGATAAAAATGGATGATGAAGAAGAGAAATGAATAAAAATGTTTTTTTTTTATATAAATTGATAATAAGTTATTATTTATTGATGCTATAGACCAGGGGTGGGCAACCCGCGTCCCGCGGGCCAACTGCGGCCCGCGAACATATTTAAAATTTATATGATGACCGGCCCTTATTCAAATGTTTTAATGTGTGTGATCTCCTTATTTAAAATATTGAGTTATTTCTAATGACATTCATTACTAAAGTAAATAACATACTAAAAACATCATTTTTTGCCAATTGTGGTTATTATATGATAAATTTTCTTCACCGTTTTCTGAAAACATAATTTTCATTTACCTACAAAGCCAATGTTAATGGCCCGCTTAAGTTTGGTTGTTTTCAATTCAAAGGTTGTCCATCCCTGCTATAGACCTATAGCTCCATAGACAATCTAATAAGAATATATAACACACTAGATAGAATAAGAGGGTTCGTAGTCACAGAAGCAAAAATTACGAATACGTGAGCGATTAAAATACCTAATTCTATTAATTAAAAGTCAGTCATGCAATAGTTCTGCTGTTGCTATTGTAATAAAGTAAACAGAGTTGGGATAGATCGGATACTTTTTTTTTTAAAACAAACTTTATAAAACTTGCAGAAATAATTAAATATTAAATTTCCTTTAAATAATTATATGTAAATAAATATGTATGTGTCATAACGTAGCCTTGTGTGTTCCAGTTTAATATATCTAAATTCTAAATTGTGATAACTTGAAATTTTTTTAATTGAGCCACAATATAAACTCAAAAAAAGTCACGGTTTGGCCACCGTTGGAATATAGGGGGGATCTATTATCTATATATATATATATATAAACTGATATAACACAATTCTATCTATCTCTCTCTGTGGCTCTACGGAACTCGAAAGTTCTTGACTGCAGCAACCACACCCCTCCAAGTATTCCTATTCTGAACCACAACCCTCCAATCCCCCGGTCTCCCTACTAATATAATTTTCGCCATTCTATCTTCTCCCATTCTAGCCACTAGCCACGTGTCCTGCCTACCGCAACCTTCTCCATTTTATAATTCTAACTACGTATATCTGGAGATGCAATTCCCCGGTGACCTCATCTTTCTTTGGCCCATAAATGATGCGAAGAATACTATCCAAATCTACTCTCGTCTCCTAAGGTCATAGACCATGCCTCACATCCATATATAATACAACCAGTAAAATAATTGTTTTATATATTTTAATTTTTATAATTGATGATATTAATTTTGACACGATAAGCCCCTTTATTACATGATAACAGGCGTTTCCCGATTGTAACCTCGCTTTAAATTCATCTCGAATATTATTATCTTTCGTTATTACAGAATCAGAGTATTTCAATTTTGCTACATTTTCAAATTCTATATCTTGTATGTTAAGACTTTGTGTGTTAATACTATTCCTCTCTGTTACTATACTAATACTTTGTCTTAGCATTATTAATTTCCAGCCCCACCTCTTTTCTTGCTTCGATTAATTTTTTTACGCTATCTGTAATTGCAATTCCCGAATCTCCTATTCTATTTAAGTCGTCTGCGTAACCTAATACTTGAATTTTTTTTGTTTAATTCGATTCCGTTTGGTTTGTCTAATTATAGAACTAAATTAAATAAAATATAACAATTCAGTCAATTGAAATTGTTTATTGTATATAACTATAACATAAATATAAATACAATTTAACTGAATATTCGTTTCAATATTAATTTTTTTTTTATATTCATTTATGAATTCATGCTTCACATATTAATTATAATTCATTATAATTTATATAATAATAAAGATAAAATAATTTATATATTCTGCAATTAAATGATTGTTAAAATAATAGATAAATTAAATAAATTTTTAATCAATAAAATAAATAAATAAATGAAAGATTTCATCAATTTTTTAACTTTTTTTTTTTTCTTTTAAATAAATAAATTTGTAACATTCTGAGTGCCAATAAAAAAAACAAAACTTTTTCTATTCCTTTTTCTTATTATATATATATATATGATATGATATGATATGAAAAGAGATTTTCAATTTTATTAAATATCTTTGAACAATTGCTTCTATAAGATGTTTTTAGAGATGCATCTTCTTTGAGACCGTAGAATTTTATGATCCCTCCTGTTTTTTTGTCTTTAGTTGCGTTATTTGATTCGTTTTCATATCATTGGGAAGTGTGAATGTGTGTTTGTGTGTGTGTGTGTGTAGAAAAGATCTGGTAGAGGGGGATTCCTGACCCAAACAATAAATGTAGTTGAGATTTGTATATCGAGTTGAATTTTTATTTACATTCTTTGTATGCTTTCTCATTTGTCTTCCCCAATTGCCACTTTTAGTTTAGTAAATTGATGTACAATTTGTTAACACTAGAAACCATTTTAACCTTACACCACGTATTTGATTTGCTAGTGAAAAAAAGAAACATTCATTCATTCTATTCAAAAAAGAAAGTATTTAGTACATTACATTATGTTTTCAATTTAAAATTTCAATGAAATAAATAATTTAATAAATCGGTAAAAATGTTGAAAAAATTTAGATAATATTTATAAATATACATATATATTAATTTATTTTTTATTTATATTTTTAATTAAAAAGGTATTTTAAGTATTTGTATGCAAGCACTAATTTGTTTTAGTAAAATACAAAAAAAAAAAAAAATACTTTTCTATAATAATTTTGATTGATTGATTAAATATAATTTAATATAAATATGTTAATTTTAAGTTTTTTTTTAATGGAATCCAATTAAACAAAGAAATTCAACAAAGAGGAACAGTATTAATACACAAAGCCTCAGCATACAAAAATGTAGAAAAATTCTTTAATTATTTAGGTTCTGTAATCACGGAGGATAATAATTTTCTAGAAGAATTTAAAGCGAGGTTGTAATCGGGAAACGAGTGTTACCATACAATAAAGGGGCTTAACTCGTCAAAATTATTATTAAAGGGGATTAAAATTAAAAAATATATAAAACAATTATTTTGCCGGTTGTATTATATTTGGGTGTGAGGCATGGTCTATGACCTTAGGAGACGAGAGTAGATTTAGATAGTATTTGAGAATAGGATTCTTTGCAGTATTTAAAGATGAGGTCACCGGGGAATGAGGAATTGCATGATCTTAGTTAAGGTTATAAAATTAAAAGAATGGCGAAAATTATATTGGTGGGGAGACCGATTGGGAAACATCCGCTTGGAAGACCAAGAAAGAGGTGGGTTTACAATCTAAGAAGGGACGTGAGAGAGATGGCAGAGAGTAGGAATGGTTGGTTGTGTTGTGGATGGTTATCACTTGAAGAAATGTTCGAGTTACGTAGAGCCACTAAGAGAGAGAG
This sequence comes from Labia minor, assembly GCA_963082975.1. NCBI lineage: Eukaryota > Metazoa > Arthropoda > Insecta > Dermaptera > Spongiphoridae > Labia > Labia minor. Next base: position 94,308,221 of record OY720345.1, on the reverse strand, counting down.
AGAGAGAGAGAGAGAGAGAGAGAGAGAATTTCAACTTTTATCTCTCATGTAATTAATTAAATAAAAATATTACTATAACATAATATAATATAATAATTGAATAAAATTCCATAAAATATTACAGCTTAATGTTAAAAAATATAATAGGTATGAATATAGTGTCTGAGTAATTGCAAACAGATCAAGTTCCAATTGTCTTTAATGCTAAACGACACTCTTATTCTTTTACATACGCGAGAGTATATTACTACAACTTTTCTCTCTCTCCTTTTACTTTACTTTAATCTTGTTCCCTTTTATTCTATTGCTTACTAGACCACCCACACACAATCCACCCGATACTCCTCACTTTACTACTAGAAAACACCCCCTTCTTACACCACCACTCAGTTGAAAAGTCAAACCAACCAACCAACAACCAACCAAATAACGCTTTATAGTAAACTTACACTTGAAAGAGGAATAGAGTGGGAGATAATAGATTATTTTCCTCTCTTTCTCTTTTTCTTTTTTAAATTAAATACAAAAAAAAAAACAAAAAAAAATTATAAATTGATTAATTTTCAATTTTTTTTTTTCTTGTTGTTTCTTTAATTATTTTTAATATTATTATTATTATTATTATTATTATTATTATTGTCAAAGAAATAATAAAAAAAATTAATTAATATCTTATCTTTTTATCATTATAAATTTCTATTTGGGGTGGGGTTGAGGGGGGGGGAATATTTGTTTTTAATAAAAAACAAACTTGTTAAAATTATGAATCATTTTCCAATTTTATATTTATATTTTTAATATTTATTTATTAAAGGTTAATGATTTCTATTTAATCTCACTTCTCTCTCTCTCTCTCTTTGTATGTGTGTGTGTGGGTGTGTGTTATCTAATCTAATTCAACAAAAACGACTTTAAAAGAATATAGGTATATCTACCTATCAATTAGAAATATACTTTTTAAAAAAATTATTATTTTTTTTTTAAATTAATAAATTAATTAGTTATATAGACTTTAGTTGAAATAGTTTCATTAAATAAAGAATACAATAAATATTATATACAAGGTACGTTATTTTACTGTTTTTTTTAAGAATTTAAATCATTCTTTGTATCACTTTTAAAATGTATTGATAACAAAAATAACTGAGTGCATCATCAATAATAATTAAATATTTAAAACAGATTATATTGATTTCCTATGAAAATAGTAATTATAAGTAATAATAATTTAATTCTTTTTTTTTTTATAACAATAATAAAATATACGTTTTTGGCTAATATGAAACAGATGCAAGTAAGTTTGTTACGTTTTTTGTTTTGCATGCATGTTTGTTTATTTTTTCTGTACAATTTTATTTGAATTTAGTGTCAATGTTTTATCTCAACACTTTTTTTAGATTAATATCTTTTCTTTCTTTTTATTTTTTCTTTCATTTATATTTTATGTTTAATAATAATATTATTAATATTAATTTTACCTCTTTTTTCTCTCATCTCCCTTTCTTTTTTTATTTCTTTCTTTTCTTTATAAAATATTAAGGGAAATCTTTTTTTTCTACCTTTACTTGTAAAGCGTTTTACTTAAATAAATGGATAAACTAATATTGCGATAATCCTTCTTTTTAATAGATGTATCTTTTTTCGATGATAGGATATATTCGTGTATACAATGTACAACAAAAGTTGTATAAGTATATAAGTGAATACAATAGATTATATTATGTACTGTTTATCCAATTGATTCAGTTTTTGTTTTTTGTTTTTTTTTTAATTTTTAAATAATCTTTTTTGATTATGTTTTTTTTTTTGGTGGATTTATGGTAAATATTTATATAGATGTATTTTTGAGTGTAAATAGTGTTGTGAATGAAAAAAAGGTAAAGCCTTGTACCAAAGACCCAGAGTATATATTATATTATATAAATAGAGTTATTTTCATGTTTATTTGTGATGTTGGAGTCTCCAAGTTTCGGTTCCCATTTTGGCACAATTTTCAAGAGAATTTGTTTTTAGGGGGGAATTTTTCGTAACCGATACAAACAAATAAATCTATCATGAAGAAAATAAAATTAGGCATGTGTTATGTTTAAATCATCTATCCGCATTTGACAAGATAGTAAATAGCTCGAGAACACACACAAAGGTTTCTTTCTTTCTATTCACTATTAACATGTTGAAAAATTAAAATTAACGGGCATCTGTATATATAAAACATACGTAGAGAAGAGAAAGATCTCCGTTATGAGTTGCTGATGATGATGCTAATGATGAGTCAGAATTTTTTTTACAGTTATCGAAAATTTATGAATGAATTGATAGGATGGTAATTTCGTTCGTTTAAAAATAATCTTTTATATAAATTAATATAATCCTTATTTATTTATTTATTTATATAAATAGATTGGTATTAAAATCAATTGACATAATTTATAAGTTTCACTTATGATTCATTCATTCTCTATCGATCGAATTTAATTTTATTGTATTTATTCATAAATCAATTTGAATAATCAAATTCAAATTTAATAAATATAAATAAAATTATGAAAATAGTATTTATATTGTATATATTTTATTTCTTTATATCTATTTTATATAAAAATAGGACAATATTAAATATCAGACAAATAAATAAAAATAATAAATTATACCATTTGATTAAAATCGATTGATTGGAAATAATAAATAAAAAACAAAAAGAATCATTTAGAAGATTTTTTCTCTCATCAAAAATAACAAAAAATTTTCAAAATTATATTGGAAATATTGGCAAAGTTTGACAAATATTCTTGTTGTACAGATGTTTTAAACATTATAAGATGGGACAAAGAAAAAAGATTCTATGAGGGTGTAAAGGGAGAAGGGGTTGAAATGAGATGAGTGTGTGTATGGCTTGTATGGCGTGTATAAGGAGAAAGGGAGAAAGGGAGAAAGGTGGTGAAGTGTCGACAGATGGTTAAAGGAAGGAAACAAGTAAAGGGGGATGAGATCGGATGCTTGTGTGTAAGGATGGGTGAATGAGTGGTGGGATGGGGTGAGGGATTGAGAATAAAAATGAAGGAAGTGAGGTGGGTGGGTGGTTTGGTGGTTAGATAGGGAGGGGAGGGGGGGGGGGATGTCAGGGAGGGGGTGAATAGGAGAGGAGCTCGTTGATGGTCGTGTAAAGAGCCTGGAAAATGCTTGTCGCTCTTTGCGTGGTTAACATTCAAACATCTCATCCGGCCATTACTTTACACACACACACACACACACACACACACACACACACACACACACTTGTATACACAAAAGCCATTTATATATATTATATAAAACATACACAAATACTCTCACTCTCGTCACGTTTTTCTATACCACCCTTTTATCAACTCTCTCTCTCTCTCTCTCTCTCTCACACACACACACATACACACACACATACACTATATATATATATATATATATACCAATCGTGGATTGTGGAAATAAAGATATATATATATATATATATATATATATATATATATATATATATATATATATATATAGAGAGAGAGAGAGAGAGAGAGAGAGAGAGAGACTTTTTTACTCTTTGCACGAACAAACTCGACAATCCCTAATTCTTGTATACGATGAGATCAAAAACTTTAGAATTTTTGATACTTGCTTATACCACATGGATCAAGTTTTATATATATATATATATAGGGAGAGACACAGAGAGAGAGAGAGAGAGAGAGAGAGAGAGAGAGAGAGAGAGAGATGTATAGATAGATAAATAGATTTATAAATAACTATAACATTTAAAAGGAAAAAAGAAAAAAGAGTAAGAATTTATATATATAGAGATAGATAGAGATATAGATATAGATTATAATAAAAACGTTAAGCGTTGAGATTCCAAGTTTCCAATATACTTATATAAAGCAACATTGATCCAATCACGTCTTTCTTTAGATACTACGTATAAGATACACAATATATATTTAATACTCGTATAACAAAAAATAAATAAATAAAAAAATAAATAAATAAATTCAAAGAAAAAACTTTTCTTTATAATTATTTATAATTTATATATATTCTTACTAACCTTACTAAGTACTAACTTAACTTTTATGTAAATATATCAAAATAACTACATTTGATTGATTATAATGTATAATTACAATTATGTAATATAATATAAATTACTATATAATATAATTGTTAACTGTTTTTTTTTTTTATTTTTATTTTTTATTTTAATTAGTTACAAGGGGATAGATACCAAGTCTATTTATGCTACCTCTTCTGTTGAATGAATCATATCGCATTCGAAAGAGCAAGTCGTGATTAGAAAAATTGCCAGAGCTTTTGTGTGTATATGGGCCTTAGTTTCGAAGAAAATAAAAATAAAAAGAGGTATTTTTTTACCTATGTGGTACGTACTATAGAAAGACGGATAATTTGATATGAAAACTGGTAACTTTTTTTTTTTTATATTAAATGAAATGTATTTATTTATTATTCTTTACACAGTAAGAGAAGGTATACATAATCCAAAATATGAATAAATTTTGTACATTTATTGTATTGTGTTATCATTCTTTATATAATTCTAAAATCAGTGTATAATACTATCTAATCGTTTTTTGTTTTTTTTTTTGTTTTTTGATCTCAACTTAATCTTCCAAATGCACATAATATGGCACCCATTCAAAAGTAGAGGCATCGTCAAGGTTGTGATTTCTCACAAATGAAAATGATTTCAATAATAATGATAATGTTGAAATAGCATCTAAAATGTATTATAATAGAATTAAAGAAGAAAAAGAAGGAGGCTGATAAAATAGAAAAATGTTAATACAATTCTAGAAAAGCTAATATATTATGTAAATATTTTTGTTGGTTTGCAAATTTTAATATTTAAACAAAAATTTCCAACTAAATTTTAGGTAGATGATTACTTACATGAAAATGTCGTAATATAATATATTATTCAGTATATCTTATATAAAAATCAATATGTTCATAAAGAAATAGCATTTTTATCAATTTAATTATTATTATGAATAGAAAACTGTGACCTGAACTAAAAAAATCTATTGTCTGTAGTCAACATTCAAACGAAACTTTTGTAAATCATTCTCCTCTTTAATCAATATACGCCTATAATAGTATTTATTTATTTAATCAAATTAAAAATTTTAATAATCTCAATTTATTTTGATAAAAAAAAAAATTGACAAATAAAAAAATAAAAATTTATGCATTAAAGTAACATTATTTTCTCTTTTAAACTGTAAATTATATATATATTCGAATATCATATATAAAATATAAAATTATACATATTCGGATTTTTTAATTGAATGTACCATATTCAAATTTATTATATTTTTTTTTTTTCCTGTTCTTTATATTTATGTAAGAAAAAAAACAACAAAAAAACATTTCCATCAGATTATTTTGCACCAAGAAACAATAGGCTATTTGGGGACGGCCCTCATGTTTAAGTATGAATTTTTATCATAGATATTTTCATAGTGTGTGTGTGATATAACCTCTTCTAGATTGCACTCTTTATGGGCAACGACGCATTAGAAGTAGAGAGAACAACTTCTATAATAAAAAAAAAAAAAAAAAAAAAAAAATGTTAAAGTTTGAAACTGAGATCGCTGAATTTTAATATCGTTTGGCCATCATGCCTGTTTGCTAACGCCTTATGGGATAACAGTAATGGGGAATGGAAAAGGATTGGAGAATTAGTTTGAAGAAAAGCTTTTCAAAAATAGATTGTCAAGAAATTTTTACTTTTTATTAATCTTTATATTCAAAAAAAAAAAAATCTAAAAGATTTAAATTAAAAAAAAAACGTGTTAAAGAAAATAAGCAAAAATGGATAGATATTGGAGATGAATGATGAAATTGCAGAATAATAAAATCCACATTATATTCCAAGTATATTTTAGTATGATAATTGTCGTTTAAATTTAAATTCATATAAAAAATTTCTAGATACAATTTAATACAATACATACACAATGAATATTATCAATATACTATATTTTAATAGTATAATGATGATCCCAATTGATAATTTTATATGTAATACTTGAAAATTAAATTAAATTAATATTTTCTTTTTTTAAATAAAATTTCTACACATGAAAGCATTTCCTGTTATACTTTTATTACCATATCCTACTAGAATATCTAAGCTGATTATTATTTTTTTTTATTTTTATTTTAAAACCTGCTTGATTGAATAAATTTAAATTGATTATTGATTTTTCTTAAAAATTCCTCTTTACTTCATCTCTTGAATCCGTTCATGTTTTATTCTACATAGATACTTATAATATAAATAGATAGAATCTTTGACATAACATATTGTAATGATATACCTTGTTTTTTTTTTTTTGTTTTGTTTTTTTTTATTTCTATTTTAGAATTGTGAAAAAAGTATTTATTTATTTCGATTATTAAAAAAAAGCAATTAGTCAATGACAAGTTTTAAAAACATAGACATAGACATAAAACAAATGAATTGCATCCTTCTTTCTTATGTATTCTTATACAATTCGAATTGTTTCCTATATATTATGCTAATTAGTGTACGTGCCTACGTACTATATACATATTAACATTACACTTAAAAAAAAAGAATGTCAGTTGAAAGAGATAGAGAAAACAACGTTTATACTATTTTTAGTATAAACTATTAATTGGTGTAGTAATGGGTGTAAAAAATGATCACATCTGTGTAAGATTATATATTTTAGTAGTATATTTAAATGTATGATAAAAAAGAAAAAAAATAAACCCATCATCATCTCTCTTATCATTATTTAATTAATTAATTGAAATGGAAATATATAAGTTTACTTAAAAAGTGAAAATAATTAATTAATTAAATAAAATTATTTTCTACGATTTAAATGTATAATAAAAATAATTATTTATTATTATTATTTTTTTTTTTGCGAGATAGTCGAGTGGAGATACTCCAGATTTTTTAAATGATGCAACAGAGATTATAATTTTTGTTAAATTTTAATGTGCTATTATGTCAAAATGTCAAAATCTTTCATTCTTTATATATATATATATATATATAGTTAACTGTGTTGCAGACCACCCAGACAAGTTGACTAGAGAGTTAAGTGAGTGGAGAGGGAAGAGGGTTGGACCAGAGGATGATTCATCCCACTGATGGAATAGCCTGAGGGTTTCAAGACAAGAAAACCAGGCCAGCAGCCAGCCAGCCAGCCAGCCAGCCAGTCGTAGACGTTTACACCTACCTATCTATCTATCTATCTATCTATCTTTCTCTAACACACTCTTTCTCTCTCTTTCTCTTTTTCTTTTTCTATATTTAATTACCTAATTAATCTGCCAATTCAGTGCATGTTTTAACCAATTGGCAAATTTTCATTTTCTAATATTTCAAATATATAGAATGGTTTTGTTATTATATTGTGTTATTAGTATTATTAATTAATTAATTAATTAATTAAGGTAATTAATAAATTCAACAAAAGTCAAAAAATATCTATAAAATAAAACTTAACTTTTTGAGATTATAAAAACACTTATTTCACTGATAATGGTTTACTAACCGTTAATATAATATATCATATCCATCCATCTAGGTACATAAATATGTATGTTCATATGTATTTGAAATTTACCATATGTACCTATTGAATATATAATAATAAAAATTATTCATATTTTGAGATTTTATATTTTTAATTTACATAATATTATACTTGCATTGTTTCATTTAATGTCACCTGTTAAATATAATAATAATTTACATCTTTATTCACAATATTCAATTAATAACTTACCTACAATATATCAAAGAATTTACATAAATGTTCCATTTCTATATTAATAATATAATTCGAGAGCATTAAATAATTTTATATTTTATAACTTGTATGATTTTTAAGATATTGAAATATTTTAACAAAAAATTTTTGCAGACTTAATATTATAAAATATATTTCTGTGAAAAACACTTGATAAAAAATTAAAAAAAAAAAAAAAAAAAAAAAAGTTGAAGATGAGGCTGAAGATATAAGAAAGGATTTTTAAGTGGAATTTGCCTGTGGCTTTTATTCCATTGAAATTCTACCATGTAAATAATTTTTCTTGAATATCTATCTAATATATATATATATATATATATATATAAGTTTAATGAAAATGATTTAGACTTTAGACGAATTAAGGAAAAGAAAAACAAAATTAATAAATAATATATAAGTATATATGTATGTCAAAAGATAAAATAATTATTATGATAGTAATAATACAGGAAACCTTAACCAGTTTATTAATAGATAAGCCACGTATTAGACATTATTCAAAATGATTTATTAACAATAATAGTAAAATTACTATAAATTAAATAGAATTAGGAAATTGGTATACCTGAATCAATCCATCAATGAATGAGAAATAGTAAAGCTTTTAGGTATTTTACCAACCACAAATGAATGACCATATGTGTGTGATTGCCATAAATATTATCTCTATCTCTCTCCCCCCCCCCTCCCTCCAGTGATTCTGCAAGAAGGACGGAAGAGTGCAAGTACATTCTTCGGAATGAACAGGACAGAGAGACATCGTCTCTGAACATTACGACAGTGCCAGGATCTTACCTCTGGCGAGATAGCAAAAAGAAAAAAACTAGATAAGTAAAGAAATGCTATTAAAACAAAAAAAAAAAAAAACAAAAAATAAATAAATAAATAAATAAATATTCATTTATTTTTTTTACTGTTTTGTTGTTCTTTATTATTATTATTATTAATATTATTATATATATAATATACGATGACGATGAATATGAATGTGAGAATTGAAGAAAAAAAAAGACATGAAATAAAAAGAAAAAAAAAAATTAAAAAATGTTGTATATGCATATGGCACGTTCAAGTTGGCAAGAAGAAGAAGGAGAAGGAGAAAAAGAAGTGGTAGAAGGAAGAAGAAAAACAGAGTTTGAAATAAATTGGAATTGCTGACTCAACGCCTATTCTAACTTATTTTCATATTAAATAACATAACTATATCGTTATATAGTTATATATATATATATATATATATATATATATATATACCACAAATACTTAGATTTAAATTTATATTCTAATGTTTAGACTGAAGATTGAGATAAATTCAATTGAACAATATTTAAAAGAAAATCAAATACATACATTTATTATTATTATTATTAATATTAATATTATTAATATATTTGAATGTATATTTATTTTCATGTAAATTTCTCATTTTCTTTTCTAAATTAGCTATTAGACTAACTATTAAAAGTGTAGTGATTATTTATTAATTTATTTATTATTATTATTATAAAATAATAAATAAGAATTAACAGAAAGATAATCAAGGATCAGTTACACTTTCTGTTAGGTACAGATTCTATTTATTAAAATCTGATTTTTTCTTTCTCTGTCTCTCTCTCTCTCTCTCTCTAGATGTACTTTTTAATTATCGGTAAACTAAATCATCCAAGTTAAATCTATCATACCATATGAGATTGTATATTAAGAAAAATGTTGATTCAATGGGTTAAATTTAAATGATTAAAACTTTCATATATTAATTCTTTTTAAATGAAAGTCATCAATAGTTTCTTGAGTTATATATATATATATATATTAACAAGGTCATTATTATAAATGACATCATTCAATATTGGAATCCTAACAACTTTGTTTGTTAGTCCAATATGATGTCATATGGCCACGTATAATATAAGCTATAATTTATTTAATCGAGTCTAGTCGGATGTTTTACAGCCATTTTAATAGTTTTTACTTTATTTATACATATATACGATTTATAGATGTATTTATTTATTTATTATTAATTGACAAAATTGATACAGTCCAATAGGAGAATCTGTATGGGACGTTAATGACCTGGAATGCCAAAACCCTCTTTTACATATTAATATCAATATTTACGAATAGATTTTATTTTATATTAAAGTTTAGTAAAGAATCCTTATTGATATCTTGGTTGAGTCATCGAAAAGAAAGAGAAAAAAAGAGAAAGAGTAGTACTAAGTAAGAGAGAGAGGAAAAAAAAAAGGGATATGATATAATCTATTGACTAACAAAGAAATCTTTCAAGTCTTCTACGATAATGAATAAGCATTTTAAATTTTACTTTATTTATGTTTATTATTTATTATAATACTAGATTGATTTGATTTAATGAAATTTGTATTGGACACACACATACACACTATACTATATTATATTATACATTGAATTATGAATATAATAAATCAGTAAAGTTTTTTTTCTATTAATATGTATATAGTTGAATTAATAAAATTTGAAAAAAAAACTAAGTAAAAGCAATATTTTGGTAAATTAAATAATTAAATTAATAAATTAATAATAAATCTCAAGATTTAGATCTATAAAAAGAAAAAATAATTAAAAATGTTATACATGTAATAAATAAACAGAATACAAATAATTGTAAATAAAATAATTATTATTTTATTATTTATTTGTTTTTTATTTTTAATCAAATTTAAATTACATATTAAATAAGTAAATGAATGATTCGATGGATGGATGGAGGGATGATGGATAAATGAAGGGATTGAGTGAAGGAATAAAAAAAAAAAAAAAAAAAATAAAAGGGATGAAAAGAGAAAGGGAGGGAGAAGCGTGTAATTTCATCCAAGACTTTTATCTTAGATTGATCATCATCATCATCATCATCATCATCAACAACAGCATCAACAGAAGCTGCATCAAAACTCTTCTTAAAAGAAAAAGAGAAATTTTTCAAAGGTGACGATTGTCATTTTGATTCTTTAATGGTTTTATCGTGTTATCGCTAAAGATAGAATGCACCAATTCAAACAAACTTCATCCCATCCACCCATTTTCATCCCCTCTATCAAATACCATCATTTGACAAACATAATTGGCCAAAGAATATAAAACTAACAAACAAACAAACAAACAAACAAACTTTCTTCTCTAAGAATAGAAATTATTCAACTACAAATTAAGTCTCTGATAACATTATTATATATAGATATATAATATAGACAATATACGTATTGTCTATATTATAATAAAAACAGTTAACAACACCTCTTTTATATTTTCTTATTTTTATTTGAATTGTGTGTACTCATAATGAAATTAAAAATAATTGAATAAAATAAATCTATACTGATGAGGATGAGGAGTGGAACATTCATTCAATGATTAAATGTTATAAAAATACTTGAGACAGCTTTTTTTTTTATTTTCTAATTATTCTATTGATTTTTGGATGGTATACGTACGTAATTGATATGAACTAAGCCGATTAAAGTGATTAAATTAAGTAATTAAAATTGATTCATATTAACTCGTTATTACTTATTTTAATAATATTATAATCGAATATAATTGAACCAAAAAAAAAAAAAAAATGTTTTTATATAACCTTATGTGAATAAATTTAAATTAAATAAGTTAATTAACAAAAATTCCAATGTAGGTACATATATTTATTAATATTATTGTTATACACAATTATACTAATAAATACTAATACTAATAAATAATATAATGTTATCGTTAACTATATTAATTAATAAATTATTTTATTTATTTATTAATTTATTTTTTATGTGTAAATTTCTTTTAAAATTTATCATCGTTAAGATTAGCATTAAATGACACATTATTATTATTATTATTATTTATTTTGTCATTCTCTCTCTCTCTCTCTTATTTTCTCTCTTTCACTATTAGTGTGTGGCTTTTTTAAAAATATAATCGGTCACATTTAATTTTAGCTTTTAGTCTGGCGCCTGGCAAATGACTCGATTCCTCTCTCTCTTTGTCCTATTTTTTTTTCTTCTTTCTATCCTACTCCCACTCTCTTCGCCCCACTCTAATTTTCACAACACCTTCTCCTTCTTCTCTTTTTCTTCTCCTTACGTTCCCACTTTTCAACCACAATCATGTTACAAATGTGTTATTGCATTGGAACACATCGCGACAACAAAAAAAATGGATAAATTAATTTAGAATTTAGAATTCAGAATTTAGATTGACATTTATAAAATAAAATTATAATAAATATTTTTATAAATTCTTTATTTGTAATATAAAATTAATTAAGAATTTAATTAATCACTTTTTTTTAAAGATTAAAGACATCAGTTTATTTCATAATTTAAACTCTTTCTCTCACCCACAAGATTTATTCAGTCATCCAGATAGATAGATAGATAGATAGAAATAATTTAAATTTTAATGAATAATGCACATTTGAATTTAATTTATAAGATCAAAAGATGCCGCTACTTGGTATGTTTTGTAAATGAATAGAAAGGTATTCGTGTGAAAGAATTAAAAAAAAAAAAAAAAAAAATTGAAAGAAAGAAAGAAAATACTTACTCGTATATATATATATATATATATATATATATAAATGTATATGTACATATTGAATGAAAATGAAAAGTAAAATAGTTAAGTGTGTGTGTGTGTGTGTGTGTGTGTGATGGGTGGGGCTTTCGTGTATTTTATTAAGTCGAAAGACACCTGCATCTTTGATATCAATTTAGACAAAATTAAGTGAATGTGTGAATATCTTAAAAAAATATATGAAATTATAAATAAATATTTTTTTTTCAATTATTATAGGTATTTTCAAGTTTGAAATATTGTACTTAAATTAGTGTATAATACTTGAACAAGAAAAAAATTTTCAAAACAAAATAAATGATAAATAAGTGTTAACAAGATGATGTTTTCAATATCAGAGAGAGAGAGAGAGAGAGAGAGAGAGAATATCTAAATTTATTAAACTATAGATTAGATATATGAAAGAGATAGGAAAGATGATTGGGGAAATTTTTACTTTTTATTTTGTTTGTAAAATGTAGTCTACTCCAAATCCGGACAAAACCACTTGTTGCTTCATAAAAAAATAATAATGACATTATTATTATTATTAATAACAACAATAATAATAATAATAATAATAACGAATGTTTCAACATGTCGTTCGAAAAAAAAATGATAATAAATTATTATATTATAATTATAATAACGCAATCATTTAACAATATACAATAATATATTAAATGCAACAATATTGTATATATTATACAAAAAATTTTTAAATTAGAGGTATTGAAAAATTAATCATTTTCAAAAGTAAAAGTAAGGGTGTTTGAATTATACATTTGTTTTTTTAATTTTTATACCCGCGGGGAGCGTTGAGACTGACACAATGGAATCCAACAGGATTCAGTAAGCTACTGTTTGCCTGGCTGTGCCCCGGCGAAGAAGATGCAATTCTCCCTGCACGAATTGCTTGGGAAAGAATGAAATTTATCTTGTACGATGGATGATTTCTTTAAGGCACAAATGCCCGTAATAGCTGAACTGCCTCGTTCTTCAAATAATAATAATAATAATAATAATATAATAATTTTTATAATTAAAATTTTCATAGGTAGTAAGAATTATTGAATGAAAAAATTACTTTCTATTAAAATATTTTTTATTCTATTATAACTAAAGATGTCCTTCTATAGACCTTCTTCGACACTCTATTTATTTTGATTTTTATTGATTCATTCTTTTTTTTATCATTATAGTTTATTGAATACTTTTTATTAAAATTAAAACTAACTTTTTTAACTCTGTTGGTCTCCTCACGACCACACATAAATTTAAATAAATTCAAATATTTATTTTTTTTAATTTAACTTGATTGTGAGCCATAATAATGTGTCTGGTGTACAGAAATATGGAATGTTCTTTACGAGATTAGATTTAATTTGATCTTGTCCGATTTGGCATTAATCCGTATTGATTTTCTCCTAAGATTGTAAAAAAACTTATAATTTAGTCAAATATTAATCACTACTAAATTTTAAGTACAAAAATATTTTATTGTTTATTTAATAATTAAAATATGATTTTTTAGATAAAAATGATATGAACGAGTTGTTTTAAAATTAGGTAAATTTTAAATTAAATTTGTTTTAAATCCAAATCATAATAGTCTATTATAATTTATTTACAGATTTCTTTTTTTTATTTATTATCATTAATCAATTTGATGTGTTTTTAATAAAAAAAAATAATATTAAACTGTATATAAATTTAAAAATAAAAATATTAGTATAATTTTTGATACAAATAGTCATTTATATGGAAATTAAATAGAATTATATGAATATCAACTTGATATATAAAATTCTAAAATATGAAGAAAATGATTCTTCCATGGGAGAGGGAAGCCAGAAGAAATCATGAGCTCACGTGAGGGCAGGGACGCCAATCCCTGAAATAGAATTCTTTTCTACTGGGTTTCTAGAAAAGAATCTACTCGCTACTCGAGATATTATTACCGACCGACGATAGTAAGGGAGGTATTGTTTTCACACCAAATTTCACATGTGGAGATTTTTACATATCTCCACGAATCATGCATTTTCTAAACAGAAAAAAGTATTTTTAGCATGATGTCCGTCTGTCCGTCTGTCCGTCTGTCCGTCCGTCCGTATAGATGTGTACAGCCTGAACGGCTCAACCGATTTTGGTGAAATTTGGTATATTTACTTAATGCATCAGTGGGATGAATTGATCAACTTTTGGTGCAATTCTGGAAACCGGAAGTGGTAGTATTAGCGATCGAAGATAGGAAGGGAAGGGTTATTTTCACACCAAAGGAGATTTTTTTATATATCACCACGAATCATGCACTTTGTATTGGTTTTATCCTCGAGAAAAATCATATTTATTAGTTTTTTCTTGATTTAAAATTATATGACGTCATCCAGCCATTCATGACGTCACAGCCTGGTCTTGCATATATATTATAAATAAAATAAAATTAAAAATGTTTATATTTATTATTTATGTATGCCTATCTGTTTTTTATTGCATTAATAGTTATTAGATATTAAAATTATTTGAAATTGTTTCTGTAGCTGGAAATTAATTTATTTCAAACCGTCGGTCGGTTCGGACCTGGCCACAGGTCAACTTATTTTTAAATTTATTAAAATTTCATTTTTACATTTCAGGAAACTTATTCAATTTTTACTATCTCGCCAGAGATAGTATTGCGATCACGAAAATTTTCGATGTTGAGATTTTGATGTTTTTATACGTTTTGAAGGTTCCTGAATCATTTTCACTAAGGTTGAGAAAAATGTCTGTGTGTGTGTGTGTGTGTGTGTGTGTATGTATGTGTGTGTGTATGTGTGTAGGCAAGATTACGCAAAAACGGTTTGAGCTAGAATGATGCAATTTGGTACATGGACATTATTCAAAATTCATAGTTTTCTATCAACTTTTGAGAAATGTAGCTCAACCGGAAGAGGGTCATTACCTACAACGTTTTGATTTTTTTTCCTCTAAAGTGACCGTAAAAATAAAGATATATGTTTGATAATTTTTCACATGATTAATAATTGTATAAAACTGCTATATATAGAATTTCAGCTTGATTGATTCGCTGAAATTACCAGAATTAATTTTTTAACACTGCAGATCTCACGCACCAACACGTGACGTGGTGCCATCAACAAAAAGGCAAACATGCGCTGGTTTAATATTTATTATTTATTATTTATAATTTATAATTAATTAAATTTAATTTAAATATAATATATTATGTTATTTAATCCAATTTTAATTGCGAGATAGTCGAGTGGAGACACTCCAGCTAATTTCTTATTTCTTCATAAATAAAAACAATAAATGATTTCCTTCCTTTTCAAGTAATAATTATGTTATTTTAAGATATTTATTTTTGAATATAAAATTTGAAAATAGAATAGAATAGCAGGAGAAATGTTTCAATGTTAAAGTACAAAAAAGAAGGAATGAATGGGATGAAAAAGTTGGTTAAATCAATTTATTAAAATAATTAGTATTAAATTATTATTATTCGTCGTATAATACGTAGTATAATTAATTTGTATATTAATTTCATTTAACGAAGGCGAATTAATATAATTTATTTTAAAAATAAAGTCAAAGACAGTTGAATCTCATCCATTGGGGGGTAAGCAATGCAGCATTGCTATGCTGTCCCCCTTCAAGGTCACCGAGAAGCAAAGCATAGGAGGTGGGGGGCGAAATTTATAAATCGTATATAATTAATAGATCAGTAAAAAGTTATCAATCTATCATTTAGAAAATTCAATTTTTATTTGAATCTTTTCAAAAATTTATTAAACTTTATTTAAATTAATAGGAATAAATAAATTTACAATTAATTCTTGATTGAGGGATGATTTCGGTGGTGAGACCGGTCAACGTCTTCCACTGGAAAGGGAATGCGAACTGAATCCGCTCGAAGCTCAACGGAGGCAGGCAGGCCAGGAGGGAGGGTGGGTGGGAGGTGAGAAGAGGTGGCGGAGGGGACAAACATGGCGGCAAATCTTTTCAATCTGTCAAAATTCAATAATTAATATTTAATCAACGAAGCACTGTAAAATTATATAATAGTAGTGAAAATGAATCTACGTTTCAAAATGAATCGATTCGTATAGGTTTTATCTTTGTTATCAGGCAAGATTTATGTTGAACTGTAAAACTAAACCAATATTAAAATTAATTAAAAATTTCCATTTAATGATACAAAAAATCAATTTTATTTAGAATCTGGCGAAAATTATGGTGAATGGATTGGTCTTGGTCACAATTTACAAGATTTAGTCAAAAATTTTAAGAAAATGAAAAACATTGATTTGATTGGTTTTTCTAATTCTCCAAATCGTGCTATAAATATGAGTTCCAAGTTTTTACTAATATGAAGCGTAGGAGAGGTGGGTCCTCTCAGAGGCACATAAGACATGTCTCACTCATGAATAAACGGGGTTTTGCTAGTCGGAGGGTTGACGTAATAGGGATATATAGGAGACTCTTCAGAGTCTCCTATAATAGAAGTCAAGATTTCAATTTTTTTTTCTTTTTAATGAAGCTATGCTAGGTATTCTCCTTCATCCAAATAAATTTGATTTTTTGAATGATCAGGGGAGGGGGGGGAGTAAGATTAAGGGAATGGATGGAAAGGCGTTATTTTATTATGAATGTAAGTAAAATGAAAAAACTTTTATTTTATTTAAAATTGTCTTCTTGTGTGTGTGTGTTTTTATTCTTTTCTGTAATAATAATGAAAATAAGCAGGCGATTTGTTATTTAAGCTGTCTGCAAATTATATATTCATAATTAATGTTGCTTTGTTATTTAAAACAAACCCCAGACAGGTAACATAAATTAATAGATTATATTTTTATTTCTCCTCTTTGCAACTAAATGCGCTATCCTTTCTATTCATCTCGTTTAGAATTGAATGGTGAACTGAATAGAACAAGATTATTTTTTTTTGTTCACAGATGGTAGATAGCAACGCAGCATCCCTTGAAACCATCAGAAGATAATCATTTTATTAAAATAGACTTTTTTTTGGAATATATTACAAAAAAGAAATTACACAAATTCCATATACCACCTAAACAAACAATTAACAAACGACAACAAAATTAAAAAAAAAACTGATTTTACTAAATCTAAACTAATTATCCACATAAAATATTGTATGTTTGTATAATTTTATGATAGCATTTTTTTTTTCTTAAATATTCAAATTATTATAAGTAATAATCATTTCAACATTTCTATTTTATACTCGTATATTTTAAACTTAATATAATAAAAATTATTTATTTTATTTTTTTTAAAAAACAAGACAAAACATCAAATAAAATTAAAACATAACTTTTTTCCTTTTATTTTTTTAACACTTGAATGAAAACTATAATATTTTAGTATTAGAGAACGTGCAAATATGGGCAATCACAATTTTTATGCGTGCATAATACTCCATTCTCGTTGCGATCATCCGAGGTGATCTCCGCAACGCTCTAAACATTTTAGCATATTATTATTATAATAAATATAATTATTATATAATTTTTTCTATGTTATATAAATATAACATGTGTGTATGTTGTCGTATAAAAACATTTATTTAAGGTGCCAACTTTTTACAATTTACAAATTATTGGAATATATCGTATAGTCAGTCAGTAAGTGTAAATTGGCGTGATGGTGTAAATATGTGGCCAGCCACTGGGCCACTGGAATGTAAATTTAGGCTAGTGGCCTATATTTGCAGATTTACACCATTTAAAACGGATCGTCATAGAATAACTGTTAGATAGATTGTTAATATGTGCCTAGAAATTCTAATCATTCCACCGTTCTCTGAGACAATTACACACACACACACACACAGTAGAAGGTGCCGTATAACCAACCTAATCTAATGGTCATGGTTTACATCCCAAAATAGTGATGTTGTGTATCTCGTGAGATTTCGAGGATATTCTTTATTATCAACTGTTGCTATCAGAGAATCAGTCAATAAATGATGAAAAATATTGGACGAAGCAAAACCCACAATCAACCAGAAATGAGTTGAATGAACCAACAGGAAAGAGTAATGTTTTACAGAATGATAATTCCAGATCAATGGACATCTTTAGAACAATGTAAAAATCAGTTGGATCAATTTTTTAATGAAAAATCCCACAAGGAATATTGAAACTACCTGAAAGAAGGCAATATTTAAAATATAATAGGTATGAAATTTTTGGTTCAAAAACGGGACAATTAACCCTTTCATTTCAAGTATTAAGATTTTGTTTTGTTTTGTAATTAATCATGTTAAAACACACACATCAATGTTATATTATTTTGTATTTTTCTTTTCCTCTTTAGGCATTTTCAAAACATTATTAAAAGTATAATAGCTCATATTTGCACTACCATTTCTCGAATATATATATCTTAAAAAAAAAAAAATTAACATTTCTCATTGAATGGAAAATGAAATGATTTTAAGGGGAAATTTACTAGAAAATACCTAGTAAACTTGTTTCAGCAGCTGAAATTAATTTTACTTCAAATTAATTTTTAATATGTACCCGATATTGGAGTTGTAAAAATGGTAGACAATATTTACACCTTCTCCTTCATATATTAGAAAAAATAATTTAATATAATATATTATAATATTATAAATTATATATAATTAATTTATAATAAATGAATTAACATAATATTAATAATTATTATAACTAACAAAGATTATATTATTATATTATTACATTATATAGTATAATATGATTGATAATACAAGGATTGTTACTATAGATTGTAATAGTATGAAATGAACATGTATGAGTAATAAATAAGATGCTTTAATTCATTCATATTGTTTTCAGAAAAAAATAAATCATAAAGATTCATTCTAGTGTTGAAGTTGAGAGTTGAGAGTTGAGACTTGAGAGTAAAGAGGAAAGGGGTAATACCCCCCTATAATAATGTAGTAATGTAATCAAAATAAAATGTGTGAGGGAATCATCTTATATATATTATTATTCATCATTATATTCATCACCAAACAATCCTATTTAATTATATTATATAATAGGATTCTTTTGTTATATATTATATTTTTTTTTAAATATCTACATACTCGTATTTATATTATATTATGTATTTCTAATTATTATTGAAGCATAATAAAAGTCACCCAAGGGGGATTACAGAGAACAACAAATGAAAAAAATTTTAATCCATTTATTCAATTTTTAAAACTTTATTTTATTCAATAAAAGTTTAAATTAAGATAAATCGTTTCTACTACATAAAAAAAATATCAGAGTACATTACTTATCTACATTTATATTTATATTAAGTTTATTTGAGAAAGAGAAGGAGAAGGAATTAATCATTTATTTTAATCTATTATTTTGTTTAGTGATTTTATAAATTTCTACAAAGTTTTCTACCTATTTTCTAATAATCTAAATCTATTTTTGTCCTCCAAAGTCAGAGTAGTCTTAGGCATTGGACCATAATGATTTTATATTGCCTATTCTTAAATATATAAAATACATGGGAATTAAAAATATTAAAAAGGGTTATCGGCCACGGTTAAACTTAATTAGAGATGTTGATAATGATAATATTTTAAAAACAGACGTGGATGATATTAATTAAAAATAGATGGAAGGACTATTTTGAAAAATTATTAAATTCGAATCTAGTTAATAGATCAGAAACCTTAACGATAAACTCAGCAGAAATTAATCTCGAAGAGTCAATGAAACAACGGGAATAGATGGGATTTCGGCAAAATTATTCAAATATGGAGGAAAACCTTTAGTAGAGTGTATTCACAAATTAGTTCTTTCGATCTGGCATAAGAAAAAGAGAATGGCATTAGAAAGGAGGCAATTATTATCGTACTCTTTAAGAAGGGAAATACGCGTATGTGTAAAACCAACTGCAATAACTACAGAGGAATATCTCTTTTGACGACATCGTATAAGATAAAATTCTCTCGAATATTATTTCAATGAAATTACGATAGAATGTACAGAGGAAATATTAAGAGAATATCAGTGCGGGTTCAGGCCAAATCGATCACAACTGTAGATCTTATGATATTCTTATTAAGGTAGATATTAGAAGAAAAAAAAACGCAAATTCAATATTTCTGTTCACCTATTATTATTTGTAGACTTTACAAAAGCATATACCTCAATAGATCTTTTTAAAATTTTGATCTTAATGAGAATTCCAAAAAAAAAAAAAAACTAGTACGTATAATTTGTCTTGAAGGTAGTAAAGGAAGAGTAAAATGCGGGAATCCATTGTCAGAAACTTTCGAAATTTGGAATGGGTTAAAACAAGGAGACACAAGCATTATCACCAATTTTATTTAATTTAGTTCTGGAATATGTAATTAGACAAATTGGGGAAAAATCAAACGAAATCGAATTAAACAAAAAGATTCAAGTATTAGGTTACGCAGACGAGTAGTAGTAGTAGTAGGAGATTCGGCAATTGTAATTAAAGATAGCGTAGAAAAATTAATCGAAGAAGGAAAAGAGGTGGGACTGGAAATTAATAATATTAAGACAAAATATTTAGTAACAGAGAGGAAAAATATATAAAACGATTATTTTTTGCCGGTTGTATTATATTTGGGTGTGAGACATGGTCTATGACCTTAAGAGACGAGAGCAGATTTAGACTATTTGAGAATAAGTTTCTTCGTAACATTCATTTATGGGCCAAAGAAAGATGAGGTCACCGGGGAATGGCGGTGAGGAATTGCATGATCTCTATGCATATGCATCTTTAGATATAGAAGTTAGTTAGAATTATAAAATCGAGAAGGCTACGGTGGGCAGGACACGTGGCTAGAATGGGGGAGGAAAGAATGGCAAAGGGTTTATTTGTGAATGTGAAGAGACCGAAGGTTGTGACTCAGGATAGGGATACTTGGAGAAGTGGCCTTTTTCTTATATTAAAATTTTTTAAATTGACAAACATTGATTTTAGCATTCATTTCCAATTCAGTCCTAATTATCTATTAATTATTCTATGTTATCTCTCTAATTTTTAAATGAATATTGATATTAACAAATTTTCTATTTCAAGCGGTGTGTGTGTTGTGTTGTCTATTTATTTATCATTTATATTTTTTTAATTATTATTTTATAATTATAATAATTATAACATTTTATTAGTATTATTATTATTATTTCTGTCTTTACAATGAACTGATTGTAATTATTTTAATTTCTTTTTTCTTATTCTCTTTATGTGCTAATTCCTTACCTGAACATTTTTACCATCAAATGAACTACCTAATCTTTTAATGATTAATTTTAAATTCTATACTCATTTCTGCTATTGTTTTAATTTTGTTCTTTATTTTGTTCCATCATTCTTCATCAACATTTTCAAAATCCTTACTGTGCCGAATCGATTTTATTATTTCAAACTACAATTTTGAGTCGTTTTATTGTAGTTTTATGTAGATACCTGGGTAGGTATATATCATCTAAACGAGTCCCCAAACACGTACCTGTGAAAAAATAAAGAAAAAATAACCATTAATATCATTTCATTACATTTCATAAATGAGTAGTGACACTATTTAAATTTTAATTAATTTAATTAATTATTAATATTTTGAAATGTAAAAAAAAACTATTTATTTATTTATTAAATAGAATATTAACATTCGTTCTCTCTCTCTCTACTACATATTATGATTATACTTCTCTCCCCAATCCTCCATTTTATCTAAACACTCGTTCTCCATTTCATCCTCTCTATCCTTCCCCCTTCATCCAACCACCCTCATCTCACCCGTCTCATCCTTTCTCTCTGTGAATAGAAAATCAATCTTGCCACCTGTGGCATATATTCTATATATATATATATATATATATACAAAGTGAGAATTAGTCAATTTCAAACATATTCTCTCTCTCATCCATGCATACATCTTCATTCAACATACAAACAAGCATTAAAATTCCATACCTAAATAACATATGGAATATAATTTAGATGTTTAATATACCCCACTCTCATTCAAACTAATAACGAGTTTAATATACCTAATTAGTATAGCTTCTACATTTCTTTATGTTCATTTATATTTTCTCAATTGCCTTACTCTTAAATAAACTTAGCATTTAAATATATTTATATCATTTACATCTACGTATATTGTGATCTCAATTTATTTATTTTTTTTTTTTAATTTGCTAGAGTAAAGTAAAAAAAAAAAATATTACCAACACGTTAAATAAATAAAGAGTGAGTATAAGAAAGAGAGAATCTGATAAGAATATGAGCAATTTTGTGTTTAAAAGAAAATGTAATAATCGGAAGTTATTTTAGCTTGGCAAAGCAAATATTGATGAAAAAATGATGATGATTTATCTCATACATCATCATCATCATCATCATCATTAAATTATTATCATGATATGATAAAGACATGTCTCGATTAAATAAAACTTTCTTAAAAAATGCGAAAATTGAATTGAGAAAGAATAGGAAAAAAAACGTACATTTTTTTTTAATATTCTTCTTTCTTTCTTTCTTTCTTTCTTACTTGAGAGAAAAGATTACTAAAAGAGAGAGAGAGAGAGAGAGAGAGACGGAGATTTATTCTCAAGACCCCAAGAGTTTATTTCAAGGAAGGGTGAGCGGGACGACAACTGTTGTTTAGTTGTCTTCGTGATCGAAAAACTTCACACTAAATCAGATCCCTTTTATTTTTTTTATTTTTTTTTTTCTGTTCTCTTTAGGTTGTCGACATCAAAAGGGCACTTGGAAAAAAAAAATCATCAAATATACTGAGGTCTTCTCTCTCTAACGTCCTTCCCATTTAATTATTATTATTAAAAATAAAAATATTTGCTCTCAGCAGGTGGTTGGTAGATCAATTATTTTTTTGTTTTTTTTTTAAATTCTTAAAGAAAAAAAAAATGATTTAAATATTCGCTCTGTCGGAATTTATAATATTCTATGATAATATACTTAAACACACAATATCATATGTCAATATTTAATAGGAAAGAAGAAAAAATTTAAAAATGAATCTAAGATTAATGTACATTTAAAATATTGCCCAATGAATCAGAGGTTCATTATTTTCAAATATGTATATTATACATGTTTGCTTGTGATATTTATTTATTATTTTTATTTTAAAATTTAATTGAACATACTCGTATAATATTAATATATATTATTATTACAATTAGTTTTATTAATAAATAGAATTTTGTAAAATCTACATAATTATTATAAAATATACACAAACACACTTACGGTGTAGAAACATACTTTCTATATTTTATATACGTACCTATACATATACATATCTACGATATATATGATACTGAATTATTATTATTAATATAATTTTGTTATTAATCACATCTTCACACATATTATATTATGAAAAATATATATTGCAAAAAATATAATTAATTAATAATAAAATATTATAATAATTTAATCACGTATTCTAATGCCAAGTCATAGTGCGTCTCCTTGTTTTAACCCATTCCAAATTCTAAAAATAATTAAATAATTAAATTGTAATTTTGGAATGAATGTATATAATATTAACAAATGTATTTGCCGAATATACTAAATTTTGTAGAGCAGTACATCAATCCATAGGACATTCACCAGATAATAAGAAATAATGCATTCAATTATGTTTTAATTTTAATTTTTAAATTTAATCATCAAATTCAATCATTCATTCATTGTGGCTACAAAATTACATCGCAGCGCATTGAAACTTTCGGTTCTGGAAATGGATATTAATTTTTAGTACTGATATTTGGATTTGTGTGGATTCGTGGAGTTATATATGGTGTATAATATGTATGTGTTACAGTTTAGAAATTTTAAACTAATTAATATTAATTACTAATTAAATTAAAATTTTCTCAACTAATTCTGTCATATTTGTCCAAATTATTTAAATTTATTTATTATTTATCTACCAGACCTGAGAAAACAAACTCTTTGGAAATGTCAATTAATGTTTTATCATGTAAATACCATATGACAAGACAAGATTATCGTATTCACAAACTATAATACAGAAATCAAATAATAATAATAATAATAAATTCCTTTAAACCATTTGAAATTATTATACATATGTACATACGTATATTCTATCATGGTGTATGCATATATATCTTATATGTACATAACTGTACATAGATGTATTATACAAAAAAGTTTGTTAATTTGTTAAAGGATATCTTTTAATCGCATCACATCGCATCGCATATATTAAAAGTAGATAGGAATAATTTAAATTTATTCTTTATAAAAAAAAAATACCAATTTATTAAAATGAAATAATTATTAAAAAAAAAAATGCTTATACCTACTGTGTGTGTAGGTGTGTTCACACATTCATATATTTATTTTTCAATAATATATTACAATAAGTAATTATCTAAGATATAACTGTTAACGCCTCTCCCTGATTTAGATTTATTTATTTTAATGTCAATTTATTTTTATATAATTTTTATAATTTTTTCTTTTATATATATGTTTTTTTATATTTATATTAATATGCCACGTGGACGGCTCAGTGTCTTATTTGACTTCGCCAGTAGGGGTCACAAGACTCCTCACACAACCAACCACCTTGCTCCCTTTTGTTGATGGCTTCTGTGGACAGCTTGGCAGAGCATATTAATTTTTCTTTGATTAAATATTATAACGTGGCAACGAACACTTTTCTTTTATTTAGAAAAAAGTGAACCTAATCGTTCCTTTGCAGGTCCATATCTTAGCATCGGATATTTTGATTAATTTAATTTGTTATTATTTCTTTCCGATTTTGGTTCTCCAAGGCGAATCGCCTAAGCACAAACAGTCAAACGAACTGCACTCTTTGGTGAAGTTATTTCAGGGTTCCTTTCCCAAATAATTTTGTTTTACTCCCCGTGTGAAAGAGTTGAGAGAATTCTTTTTTTAACTCCTTCACTAGTGGCACAGGTGGTCCGACAGGCTGAACAATATTTTATTTAGTTCTCGGCTTGTCCAATAACATTTATGAAATGCAAAATATTTATTATATAATATCTAATATTATATTTATTTAATTAATTTATAAATTTATTTAATACTGTAATATTTTAATTAAAGATTTTGCATTTATATTAAATGTGATAACTGTTGTGTAAATGAACACAATAGCGCATATTTGTTAATTGTTTAAATATTATTAAACAATAAAATAAAATTAAAAAATAAATAATAATAATAATAATAATAATAAATAAAGATTGATATTAATTATTATTATTATTAATTTTTATTTTAGAATATGCGTGTTTTGAAATAAAGTAATGAATCAAGTGTCACACAATAAAATACATTAAAAAAAAAATAAAATACTTAACTTTAATATTTTAAAAATCAATATTGATGAAATGGGCCTTATTTATAACTTAATAATATATATATATATTACAAGTACAACATTAAAATATATCAACTAAATATAGGATCATTTAAATAGTTTAAGCCATTTTTTTTTGTCAGATGAGCTTCTTTATCTAAACCGCTTACAGGTATCATCTCGTTGATAGTTTGTGTGCCAACTTTGTTCTATCAGCCGCAAAATTTCATCAAATTTTTCATTAACTCTTCTCATGGGTCCTTGGCTCACTGTGAGAAAATATTTTCATTCTATACTTCATCAATTTTTTGGCAGTTTATACAGTGATTTTTCATTTTTTTCTATTAAATCATCATCACACAACATATTTTTGTTTTTTTTTAGAGATTTCTTTCATTTTAAAATCAATATAAATTTTTATACAATCAATTATAATTGTAAAACTATTTTTCTGAAAAAATGTTAGCTAAAATGTCACTTTTTTAAAGCACATGTTCATTTGAGATAATCAGGTGAGTGTTGCCCGATACATAGATAGGTATTATTATTATCATTATTATCAGTATTATCTAGTCAAGTGGAAAAACAAAACCCGCAAAAGACTTTTTATATGAACTAATATATTTACATTTATATTATGCGATTATTTTATATATAATTTCAATGAAATATATATTAATATTATAAAAAAACTATAATATTACACTACTAATACTAAAATACTACTGGCAGAAAATCCTATGAGGTTTTTTTTTTGTTTGTAATATAGAAATACCATCTATTACACAATTAAGAGGACATCCATTCAACTCAACTCACCATTTTCTTAGAAAATGAACAAAAACATCCATTTAACATCTTTTCACCCCCACCCCCACCCCCACCTCCTCCTCCTCCCTCCATTCCATCCTCCTTCTACCAATCTACAAACGAACGTTGTAATTTATTTGGGCTTTATACTTTAATATATAGGAAGAACTCACTTTGGATGTTAAAAAAATGGGGGGTGGCTTAATTTGTGGAATCGAGGCTCGCGGTCACACCATCGTGTATGTTTGGGTGGAGAGGAAAGAGGATGGGAGCAACAGAAATGATGCTTTCGGGTTGGTTTTCACAAGGAACGAAGAGTTTGATTGGAGGTGGGAGGGGGTGAGGGTGAAGGGAGAAAGGATAACGTGCTCAGAGTGAGAATGGAGTTATTAAGCAAATAGGATACTTTAATGCTCTATAAAGTATGTATTATATAGGTTGCCATGTACTTTGCAACATTAGAAAAACGAGAGGTGTTTTTTTTTAACAAATAACTTGGACCACTTGAGAGGCGACAAGCAGAATATGGTTAAAGAGTAAAGTTGGGGTTCATATCTCTTTATTATCTTAAACAGAGCCAGAAGAGGGAGGGTGAGATTTTTCAAAACCCTTTTTAAATTTTATTTGATAATTATAATAAATTATAGATGGGTACATTCAACAACAAAAAAAACTCCAAATTTTTGTCTTTATGTTGCTTTCAGTGATGAAATGATTTTTGCATACATAAAAAAGAAAGCATGTCCTTGTTTTAATCCATTCCGAATTTCGAATGTTTCTGACAATGGATTCCCGCATTTTTACTCTTCCTTGACTACCTTCAAGACAAATTTGAATCATACGTATACGTACTAGTTACCGACCGACGAGAGTAAGGGAGGTATTGTTTTCACACCAAATTTCACATGTGGAGATTTTTACATATCTCCACGAATCATGCATTTTCTAAACAGAAAAAAAGTATTTTTAGCATGATGTCTGTCCGTCCGTCCGTCCGTATAGATGTGTACAGCTTGAACGGCTCAACCGATTTTGGTGAAATTTGGTATATTTACTTAATGCATCAGTGGGATGAATTGATCAACTTTTGGTGCAATTCCGGAAACCGGAAGTGGTAGTATTAGCGATCGAAGATAGGAAGGGAAGGGTTATTTTCACACCAAAGGAGATTTTTTTATATATCACCACGAATCATGCACTTTGTATTGCTTTTATCCTCGAGAAAAATCATATTTATTAGTTTTTTCTTGATTTAAAATTATATGACGTCATCCAGCCATTCATGACGTCACAGCCTAGTCTTACATATATATACATATTATAAATAAAATAAAATTAAAAATGTTTATATTTATTATTTATGTTCTATGCCTATCTGTTTTTTATTGCATTAATAGTTATTAGATATTAAAATTATTTGAAATTGTTTCTGTAGCTGGAAATTAATTTATTTCAAACCGTCGGTCGATTCGGACCTGGCCACAGGTCAACTTATTTTTAAATTTATTAAAAATTCATTTTTACATTTCAGGAAACTTATTCAATTTTTTCTTATTTCTTCATAAATAAAAACAATAAATGATTTCCTTCCTTTTCAAGTAATAATTATGTTATTTTAAGATATTTATTTTTGAATATAAAATTTGAAAATAGAATAGAATAGCAGGAGAAATGTTTCAATGTTAAAGTACAAAAAAGAAGGAATGAATGGGATGAAAAAGTTGGTTAAATCAATTTATTAAAATAATTAGTATTAAATTATTATTATTCGTCGTATAATACGTAGTATAATTAATTTGTATATTAATTTCATTTAACGAAGGCGAATTAATATAATTTATTTTAAAAATAAAGTCAAAGACAGTTGAATCTCATCCATTGGGGGGTAAGCAATGCAGCATTGCTATGCTGTCCCCCTTCAAGGTCACCGAGAAGCAAAGCATAGGAGGTGGGGGCGAAATTTATAAATCGTATATAATTAATAGATCAGTAAAAAGTTATCAATCTATCATTTAGAAAATTCAATTTTTATTTGAATCTTTTCAAAAATTTATTAAACTTTATTTAAATTAATAGGAATAAATAAATTTACAATTAATTCTTGATTGAGGGATGATTTCGGTGGTGAGACCGGTCAACGTCTTCCACTGGAAAGGGAATGCGAACTGAATCCGCTCGAAGCTCAACGGAGGCAGGCAGGCCAGGAGGGAGGGAATTCCCATTAAGATCAAGATTTGATAAAGTTTTTCCCGGTCTATTGAGGCATATGCTTTTTTTTGTAAAGTCTACAAAAAATTGGTGAACAAAAATATTGAATTGGCGTTTTTTTTTTCTCTAATATCTGCCTTAATGATAATATTTGATTTTGAGTTGATCTATTTGGCCTGAACCGGCATTGATATTCTCAATTTTAAATAATAATAATAATAATAATAATAAATGATTTATTAGATTTATCCACCGATTAGATATACGTGAATGAAATATAATTAATTGACAAATAGAATTGTGTGTGTGTGTGTGTAGAAAGAGAGAAAAGGAGAAGTAGAGGTGGTGGAGAAAGAGGTGGAAGGAAGAGAGAGAGAGAGATTTGGTTAGATTTAATATAAATGATCGACGAAATAATCCGAAAATGAATGTCACACTGTTTTGATTGAAATGGTAAGAGAGAATAGATGTTATGTATGTATGTATGTATGTATGTATGTATGTAGTTGAATGTGAGAAAACACTTTTCCCCTCCACCCTCCAACAACCATACACACACACACACACACACCAATCGTATTCAAGAGAAATTGATTAGATAATATTATATCTATCTATCTATCTATATCTATCATATAGGATATATTCATAGGTTGATAAATTATAAAATTTAAATTCCAAATGGAATTTCACAATTAATATTAGTATGTAAGTAATAAGTTTAATTGTATATAGGATTTGTTTGTAAATAACGATATGAGAAGAGAGAAGTGAAGAGAAAAGGGATGACAGTAATGGAGGAGAGAAAAACGTAAAGTTAAAAGAAATATGTTAACTATGTTAAAAAGCAAAACTTTTTATGTGTATATATATATTTAAATATATCTAATAAAATATAATATCTATTTGATTTTGAAATTCAAAAAAAAAAAAAAAAAAAAAAATATAATAAAATAGAGAAAGACTAGAGTGAAAAAAAAAAAAATTTAAAAGTCAATTGGGATCAGTTGTTATTCTCCATTGGGAATGTAGCAAAGATAGAAAGATAGGGATAGTTAGAAATACTTTTGACTATTTTCATACATAAAGATAAATTCAAAAATAAAAAAAAAAAAAGTGGAAAAACTTTTCGATTTATTCACCCACTTCACTTGTAATAGACTAATTGAGTATATAATATATAATTTTTGTACTGTACATATCTATGGAAGTAAATTACAATACAAATTCTGATAGATAATCAATGGAATTCAAATTTATATTTGTTTTTTGAAATTTTGAAACATAGATCCGCACCAAACCGTCACTCTCTGAGGATGCATTGTCTTCTCCATGATAACGTGTGGGTTTTTCGTCCTCGAGATGCGGCAATTTTGTTTGTTGACGTATCCGCCAATATGGAAATGCGCCTCATCCTAAAAGATGACTTTTTGGCCAAAATCGGCGTCTCCTTCAATGGCGTACTGCTGGCTCAGCCATTCGAATGAAATAGTATTTCATAAATAATCGGAAGGTCTATACTTCACTATGAAAAAATAAATTTGAAAATTCATCCAACCGTTTTTTGTTTTATTGCATTTGAAAAAAAATGTTCCATGACGGACCCTGTTTATATATTTGTATATTTTTGAGATATTAAACCGCTCGATGGATTTTTTTTGAAATTCACACCAAAGATAATATTTATAAAGAAAAATCGATCTGTATTGGTTTCAGTATCGAGAAACATCAACTTTATTAATATTTTCTAAATGTAAAATAGTAAATCCAAATGACGGCATCAATACCGTATTCCATAGTTGCCTCTTGCCATTCTTTTTTAATTGATAGTGTATTAATATTTTAAAATTGTTTACTTAATTTCGAAATAAAATTAAAAATATTTATGTCTTGCAAACATTGTAAATATAATGTGTCTTTCTGTATTTCTGTTAACATGTTATTTATGATATTTTAAAAACAATTTCTTTCTTTCTTTAATATTTATTTAAAATGATAATTAAAGAATATCTTATTCAAAATAAATTGTTGAATAAATATAATCTAATAATATTAATAATATAAATATAAAAAAATTTATAAAATAACTTTTTTCCAATGGACTAAAAAGAATAAAATAATTTTTCTATAAGCCTGACAAAGTTTATGGATAAATTGCTTCATATTCAACGGAAACCGTTAATAAACTTTGTCAGGCTTAGAGAAAAATTATTTTATTCTTTTTAGTCCATTGGTAAAACGTTATTTTATAAAAAATTTGGTAATTATACAGGAGACGGGCTAAAGAAGGTAGGTGGTTGAAACTTACTTTGAGGTGTTCCTTGAATGATTCTGAACAACATTATATGCAACTTTTTTTATGATCTCTTTTAGTTTAATTAATAAAATGTAATTAATTAAACAGTGTATTTCTCCTATAAGAAGGCTCAGTGGCTGACATTTTGTATATTTTTAAGACAGAATGATTCTGAACAACTTTATGTGCAACTTTTTTTAAGATCTCTTAAAAATATAATCTCATCTAAACAGAGATACCCACCACCTTGCCCCCACCGAAAAGTCGTTGTAGGAATTCAACGTCGGGGTAGAATTCAAGTTGCTGTTTATCCAACTTACAAAAAATATAATCTCATCTAAAAGGGAGATACCCACCACCTTGCCCCCACCGAAAGGTTGTTGCCGGGATTCAACGTCGGGATAAGTTGCAAGTCGTTGATGAAATCCAACGTCGAGAAAGAATACAAGTTGCTATATGTATATGTATATATGTACACTGTTTAATTAATTACATTTTATTAATTAAAATAAAAGAGATCATAAAAGAAGTTGCATATAATGTTGTTCAGAATCATTCAAGGAACACCTCAAAGTAAGTTTCAACCACCTACCTTCTTTAGCCCGTCTCCTGTATAATTACCAAAAATTTTTATATTTATATTATTTTATTCTTTTTAGTGCAATTTTAATTTGATAAATTTATTTAATATAACAAGGGAAATAGAAAAGATGAAGTTATATGAAAATTTGCAAATTGTATAAAACAAAAAAAAATATTAATCTTCTAAAATAGATTATATGTATTTATGCTAAGTAAATGTTATTATTGAATAATATAATTATTATATTATATTTTAAAAATAAATAGTTAAAATATTAGATTTTATAAATGTATATAGGATATTGTACTTATATTGTATTCATAAAAAAAGGTTATTGTTTTTTTTTTGTTTCATTTCTCTCGGGGACATCATCTATCAAATAAGTGGGAGTGTCCTCCCCTAGACTTTCCCGCATATAAATAGGTATAAAGAGTTGTGAATGAATATTTAGAATGTGTAAACTTGGTATTGATAAAGAGCCAGTTCGTATTAGTTTTTATTGGTGTCAAATTTGATATTTGGTAACATTTATATATATATATATATATATATATATAGAATAAAGTGCTACTTCCGGTTAACTGATATTTTAAATGTAAAAAAACAGATATGGATATAATATAAATATTTTTAATTTTATTTTATTTATAATATATAAGGGCTGGCTGTGACTTCATGAAGTGCTGGGTGACGTCATATAATTTTAAATTAAGAAAAAACTAATGAAGATGATTTTTCTCGAGGATAAAACCAATACAAAGTGCATAACACGTGGAGATATGTCCTCACGTGAAATTTGATATGAAAATAACCCTTCACTTCCTCTCTTCGATCGGCAATACTAGCACTCCCGGTTACCGGATTTGCACCAAAAGTTGATCCATTCATCATACTGATGTATTTAGTAAATATACCAAATTTCATCAAAATCCGTTGAGCGGTTCAGGCTGTACACATCTATACGGACGGACGGACGGACAGACGGACGGACGGACGGACAGACATCATGCTAAAAATACTTTTTTCTGTTAAGAAAATGCATGATTCGTGGAGATATGTACCTAAAAATATCCATAGGTGAAATTTGGTGTGAAAACAATACCTCCCTTACTATCGTCGGTCGGTAAAAAAGAAACGCCACTTGTATAGGTAAAATGTCACTTCCGGTAGTCAGATCATGATGAAATTTGGTATCTCAATTTTTTTCATATTTTTAAATCTATATACAAAATAGGAAGCAAATATCTCGAAGCAAACTGGTACTTTACTTGAAAGGTAAACGCAACCATTGTAGGTAAAGTACCACTTCCGGTTAACCGATTTTGACGAAATTTTGATAGAAATCTACAAACTGTGAATAATATCGGTGTACCAAATTTCGAAGACCTAGCTTGATTAGTTTTTGAGTAAATTTGCTTACAGACATTACATACATACATACATACACACACACAGACATAATTCGAAAAATGGTATTTTCCGACTCAGGGAGGTCTAAAACGTCAAGATCTATCGAAATCTCGAAGTCGAAATTTTTGACGATTCCAATACTTCCCTTATACGAAGTATGCGGGAAAGTAAAAAACCTGCCAAGTCCGCTTTTTTTTCTTTTTTTCTTCTTCTTAGGGCGCTTAACAGTGGTTCAAAAAATAACATTGAGTGTCCGAGTCTGTTAAGGATGGTTTGTGATCCATATATAAATCATAAGTTAATAATAATAATAATAGTTATTAGAACATTTAAAAGAATTTCGCTAACCAGCAGGGCATCTTTACTGAAACCGGAGAAGTGTTATTTTAAGTTCAGCAGCATTAGGACATTTAAGGGATGTATAATGCCATACCTTTGAAGATATTTTTTTTTTGATTTGTGTTCTGTTTAAAATATTTGAAATTTTTTCATTTATTTTTTTTTAATTATTAGTTAATATTTATTTTATTAATTAGTTATTATTCTTTTTAATTATTATTTTTCTTTAATATTTGAAATTTTTAATCTATTTTCATGTTTATTTTTTATTAAATTACTAATTTATATTTATTTATTCATTGTTCTTTTATTAATTAATTTTTAGATAGTTTTATAATTTTTAAGATTTTTTCCCTAAAAAATTATTTTTTATTATTGAGGGGCCCAAGTTCCATTCATTTTAATCAGATTGATGTAATGATGTATAATACTAATGCTAAATACTAAATATAACATGTACTATATATCTTAACAATTTTTTAATTATTATTTTATATTAATATAAGTAAATATCTTTGTTATTTTTGTTAAAACATGAAAAAACAACAACAAAATGTAATCTTGTAAAACGGGTTCTCTTCAATTCGTAAACCTATCTATAAAATTAAATCTGTATTTATTTTACTACTCATTGTCAGTTATAATGTATGAAAACACCTCAATACTAGCTCTATATATTGAATTCAATACAAAAGGTCATTATTTCCTCTGCTCCTTACTAAGTAGTTATTAGATTTCTTATACATCTGACTGAATGAATGGGTGAATGAATATATATCAAGGATTAAAAAAAAACCCACCTAATTCGGCAGATCACTCTATTAATTTAATTAATTTATCTTTCACCCTCTCTTGATTGGATTCATTATCTACCATAAATAACGCTTAAATTAATTAATTAAATTTCCATTTGCTATTTTTCTAAAAATCGCCTCCTATAAACTTAAAAATAAATCAATCGAGTTTCTATCGTTAGTTTATTTAACCAACTACACACATTCAGTACACTTCTTGTTAGACATCTACCATACCATTAGAAATTTATCCAGGACGTGAAAGAAAAAAAAGCAAAAGATAAGACTCTCTGTCTGGATTTAATGCTAGAATATAATCATTGAAAAAAGAAAGATAAATATTAGAAGTGTTCAAAATATCGTAAGTTTATTAAACAGTTGTTGGTTTTTATTTTTTCAAGTACCCACTTCTCTCTTTCTCTCTCTCTCTCTCTCTCCCTCCCTTCAATTCGAATTTTAATTCTATTTCTTTATCCCTTTAATATTTATGATGATCAAATCATTATTATTATCATGGAAAAGTTAATTTCTTTTTATGAAAAATATCCTATCAATGAATAGAATAGAAAATACTCACAAAAAATTTTATTAAAAACCTAGCTAAAGTCTATCATCATTAAATAAAATAAAACAATAGCAGATACCACTTAAAAATGAAGAGCAAAGAAGCAAGAAAGTTCAAATTTAAACTGTGCATGGCATGGCATGGCATTGCATGGGTTTAACAAGAAAATCATACACACACACACACACACACACACACACAGAGATAATGGACCCATTTTAAAAATTACAATTTTCATTTGAAAAAGAATAAAAATTAATAGAATCTAATAAAAAATTTTAAATTAATTGATTTATTAATTGTTACTTATATATATTTTACATTATTATTATTTTTATTATATATAATTCATAAAATTTTGGTGAAATAAATGAAAATTCGATTTTATTATCATATAATATATTTCAGAAATATATAAAATACTTATAAAATTAATAAGAATTTCAATACTCTCTAAAGGATTAATATTTTATTATTATTATTTTCCGAGTTAATTCACTTTCTCAGCATTGCTGCTGGAAAACTTTCACCTATCCCTTTCAGATCTTATTAGGGATTAGGCTCGGTCGATGTGGGAAGGGAGTTCACCCTGACCCATACGATCCTCCGGATAATTTTCAATTTTCAATTTTCAATTATTATTATTATTATTATTATTATTATTATTATTATTATTATTATTATTAATAATAATAAGAATAATAATTAGTAGTAGTAGTAGTAGTAGTTTAAATAAAATGACATTATTTATTATATTTAATATTAATTATCAGGTAAAAATAAATATTATTATTATTATTATCATAGATAGTAGGTAAATGGATGGATGATGTCATGAGTTGTCCAGTATCTTGGGCGCCAACATCCGGCCCCATTCTGTCTGTCTCATCATATCTATTGTATACGTATATACATAGAGATCAAAGGAGCCAGTAGGGCGGGTAAAATTCTAATCGATATATACTGGCGCCTAAATGGCGCGAAAAAGGGCGCCAGAGAGGCTGGAGCCGCTACAAGTGGGCCCCCAGCATCCTTTGAATGCTCTGTGGACCCGTAAAAAATCCATAATTTAAAAATAGGAAATGTTAAGTAATTGAAAATAATTCAAATATACTAGAATGTTAATGTACTCGTTTATATTAAAATATTTATTTTTTCATTTAACTATAATAAATTAATTTATTAATTTTTAACTCTAATTTTGTAAAATTATATCTTACAAATATATTGTTATATTTAAGAGACTTTTGGAATTTATCGCTTGCTAACTAGTAAAAGTAAAAATGTAACATTTCTTCTGTTAACTACCAACTTTTCATAGACTATTAACACATTTTTAAAAAGCTGCGTCATTTAGTTTGCATTTGATTTTTAGTATATCAGACAATCTTGTAAATTTCAACGAATATGCTATAAAAAATGCCCAAATTTGGCCATCTAAAACTATTTTCACATTTAAATTTGACAGTAAGAGACTCTTGAGTCGTTTCAAGTGGTCATACACCACTGAAACAAGGAGGATCGTGAGAAAACAGAAAATTTGAATAAATGATCATTGATAAATAGCAACCATTTATTTTCTAGTACTATATACGTTATAACGTTTAGACTATTATAGTCTAGATTAGAATATATAGAGATTATATTTATAGTACCGGGATCCCGAGCCTCGGCTCGGTACTTAAGTTAAAAAAAATGATTCATTATTATTGGATTTGGCTGGTAATATTAATACCTGGGACACCGAGCTCTCGCTCTACCCTTTAAAAAATATTGATATACAATTCTTTAATTATTTATTTCAATTATTAAATGTTACACATTTGCATCAATCTGATTAAAATGAATGAACTTGTGCTCCTCAATAATACATAAATATATAATATATAGGTACATATATATTTTTTCTATATTTTTTTTTTGAAAAACTGTTTAGCGCCCCAAGTGGTTATAAAACAAACTAAAGACAAAAAAATGTGCTTTGCAGCTTTTCGGAATTAAAAAAGCAAAATTGGCAGTCGTGGGACTGGCCGACAGAAGTGAAAACTTCTGCGTAAGAAATTTTAAAACAGACGAAATTCGCGCTATTTCACGAGAAAGATGAAGTTCATATGCATGTATATATTATTTTAAACATATATTTTAAACAAATTTGTAACTTATATATATATATATACAACTTTGTTTAAAATATTGCAATACGAACTATTTTATAAATTGTTATCTCTAACATATAAATATATATTTATTATGTCAAGTTCATTTCGTATAATTTTGATTAAATTAAAATTAAATGAACTTTACATAATAAATTTATATATTAAAATATAATATTCTTTTATTTCTTTTCCGTACAAAATTTTACATCTATAATTTATATTACAATATTACAATATAATATGCCTTTATTGCAATATTTAAAAACATTTTATACTTTTTATTATATATGTATATATGAAAAGAACTTTACATAATAAATATATATTTATATGTTAGAGATAACAATTTATAAAACAGTTCTAATGACAATTCAAATTTCGCGCACTGTTATAAGAAATTTGAAAGCAGACGTAATGTGCGCTAGCTTCATGGTGTTGGTCACGCTCACGCGAGTTCTATACTTTTTCCCCATCCCGCAAAAGTGCTCAACGCCGCTAAAGAAGTTTTCACTTCAAAAATTATTTAATATTTGGAAATATATCTGACTTAGAAATAGAAAAAATGAATATTAATTAAAGAAAGAAATTTTGTTTTTAAAATATCCTGAATAATATGTAACAATTTTCAAGATAGAAATTTATTACAATATTACAATTATTAAATGTTGCATCATTGCATCAATCTGATTAAAATGAATGGAACTTGGAGTACTCAATAATAATAAATAAAATAATATTA
This sequence comes from Labia minor, assembly GCA_963082975.1. Classification (NCBI taxonomy): domain Eukaryota; kingdom Metazoa; phylum Arthropoda; class Insecta; order Dermaptera; family Spongiphoridae; genus Labia; species Labia minor. The sequence goes on along the minus strand of OY720345.1, from coordinate 94,270,497 downwards.
ATAAATATTAAATAATATTTTATTGAAAAAATATTAAAAATTATAAAACTATCTAAAACTTAATTAATAAAAGAACAATGAATAAATAAATATAAAATAGTAATTTATTAAAAAGTAAACACGAAAATAGATAAAAAAAAATAACAAATTTATTATTTTTATTTTTAAATAACACGATGTTACAATGTTTCTTTTTTAATATTACGCTAATAACTATATTTAATATTACAATTTCAAAGTGTAAATTAATTAATATTTTTTTCGTTGTCTAGGAAAAGGCTATATAAAATAAATAAAAAATATATTAATACAATTTCAGTTAAAAAATAAAAGTGAATGCCATTTGTGACGTCACCCATATATAAATTTTAATTAAGAAATAAATAATGAAGATGTATTTTTCAAGAGATATGATCAATAAAACTTAATTTTTCTTTATAAATACTATATCTAGTGTGAATTTGAGAAAAATCGTTAGAGCGGTTTTTGAGAACCCATATATATAGGAGGTAGGGTCAAAAAGTTCGCGGAATTGGTTATTAAAAATTTATTAAAAATATTTATAACATTCTTACATTATTTCCCTTCAAAATACTCTCCTCCTGCATCTACACATTTATTCCACCGTTCATATAATTGTTGGAAACACTCTTGAAAGCCGTTTTTTGAAAGTTCCTTCAGCCGCTCCGTCGCATTTTCAATCACCTCTGACGAATCAGCAAAACGATGTCCCTTCAATGCCATTTTTAACTTTGGAAACAGGTAGATATCTGGTGGTGCGTCTGTCCGCACGCACAATTAGTCGAACGCGCTCCACATTGTCGTCTGTAGTGGAAGTGGAAGGCCGCCCAGTTCGAACGTCATCATCAATTGTTGTGCGACCGTCGCGAAAACGCTTATGCCACTCGTAAACTGCTGTTTTCTTCATCGCAGAATTTCCGTATGCTTTTTTTAGCATCTCAAGAGTCTCCGAGGGTGATTTCTCCAGCAACACACAGAATTTAATATTGCCACGCTGCTCTAATGACGACATTGCACAATCCGACGAAATAAAGAAACTACGATCTACAATATTAAACACCGAACGCACGGAACCAACTACAACTGCCTGCTAACCTCAAAAGCACATTCACTACCAGTTATGCCAACCTCACAAACAAAAATTTCCCTTTCAGCTAAGAAATACTTCACTATAAGCGACCATTCCGCTAACTTTTGACCCTACCTCGTATATACAATTTTAGCTAGCATAATAAGATAAGATTTCAAAAAAGTTCCATTTTCCATACATTTTATAATTATAATAAAAGTACATGAATATTATCGACATATCGATGGATCAAAATTTGTTAAACAGTAGAGAATTCGGGATGAATTTTTGTTTCAAAATGTAAGTTTATATATATATATATATCTATATATTTAATACGATAGTGTCCGTCTGTACGCAAAAAACTCCAGAGCCTAAACTGCAAGGAGTAAGGAAACCAAATTTTTCTGAGGTGAAGGGTGCCTCAAATGATGAAAAATAAAAAAGAAATTAGAATCTTAGGTAACTCTTGAGCTGAGCTGTGGGTGTTCCATTTTCCAGAAATATATATAAAGGAGAGTGTTTGTATGTATGTAATTTGTTTACTTTTTTGATGTCATAGAAACAGATATATTTATATATATATATAATTAGAACCTCTCTCTCCCTATATTTAAAATTTTAAAAAATGGAGTTTTCTAATCAAATTAAGAAATTTAAATTCCTTATGCAACATTGATAGGTAAATGAATTGGACTGGAAGAGGAGACATATGATTAGAGAAATTGGGGAAAAATCAACCGAACTGTAATTAAACAAAAAAATTCAAGAATTATGATACGGATACGACTTACATACAATTAACATACAAAATGTAGAATTTGAAAAAGTATAAATATTTAAATACTTAAGATCTGTAATCACGAAGGATAATAATATTCGAGAAGAATTTAAATCGACGTTGTAATTGAGTAACGCCTGTTATTATGCAGTAAAGGGGCTTATCTCATCAAAGAGGATCAAAATTAAAATATATAAAACAATTATTTTTCATGTTGATCGATGACTAGGGTGACCATATTTCGAAAACACCAAACCGGGACAAACCGTATACCATTTTTTTAGATCTAAATTGAAAAAATTTTGAAAAAAAAATTACGAAATGTTCTAAATATTGAAAAAACAGTAGGGTGTCCCGAAGACATTTTTGGGACAGAGCACCTAAAGACGGGACGTTTGGTCACCCTATTGATGACTCTGGGAGACGAGAGTAGATTTGGAGTATTTGTGAGATTAATATTGTTCGCAGCATTTATAGGCCAAAAGAAGATGAGGTCACAGGGGGATGGCGGAGATGGCATAACGAGAAATAATGTCCAGATATAGTTAAGGTTATAAAATCAAGAAGGCTGGGATGGGAAGGGGACGTGGTTGGAATTGGAGAAACTAGAAATTGGGAGAAACCGATTGGGAAACATCCGGTGGAAGACCAAGGACCAAGGTGGGTGGACAATGAAGGAAGGGACATGGGAGAGATGGGACAGGGTAGGATTTGGTTGTAGCTCAGGATAGGGCCGCTTAGAGAAATGTGGATGCTACGGCTAAGAACTTTCGAAAACTGTAGAGACACAGAGTTAGATAAATATAACATATACAATAATAATATATAATTAATTTACTGATTAAATTAAAATATATTTTACAAGAAAACAAATACAAGTCTTATCTACTTATACTGATTGAAACAAAATGGATGAAAACCTTTTACATACAGACTTTCAACCAAATACTATGTATCACTCAGGGGTACAGGAGGCTGAGCCCCCGTCTAGGTGTGAAGAGCGCCGAAGGCGCTCGGAGCAGCTAGTATTTTATTATAATACTTTTGATCTTAAGTAACTGAATTATGAATATATGTTAAAAATAAAGTTTAAGTATATCCGAGTGAAAGTATACATTAACTATTAAATTTATATTCATTTCCACCCATCTCCTAAAATGTTTTTTTTTATAAGAATAGAATAGAAAATTAATAAAACATATCTTATCATAATAATGATAGAATTTTTCCTATAATTCTTTATTTTTAATAATAATACTTCTTTTAATATTTATAAAATTAATTTAATATTATTAGTAATTCGAATAATATGTAATAATTTATAATATAAAAATACATTATCAATATTTTTAAACTTGATGTTTTATTTTAATTTTTTATGTTCATTTTGAAAAGAGAGAAATTCTTTACTTTTCTTGTTCACTTACTCAGAAAGTAGAATCTATAAACATCACAATCAACAACAACAACCTTATAGATTATTTAACGAATGAGTCCATGTTTTTCTTTTTTTTTTTCTTTAACGTTGATTTAAAACATCTATCATGATTTAATGAAAATAGAAAAAAAAAACAAAAAAAAAATCGTATTTGGTAGAAAAAGATATATTTCAGTTTTAAGTGTTAGTGTCTCTATTATACTAATATATATTATCTATATAAATTCTATTTTTTTGATTATATTTTAATCTTATTATGAAATGAGAGATTTTTATTAATTTTGTTTTGAAAAATATTTTTATCGTAAGTAAAGTAAGCATAGATGTATCAGAAAATAATAATAAACAAAAAATATGTTGATTTTCACTTTCATTATTCCATTTTATTTTATTTTTTTTTAATTCAAACAGTTTTTCTTCTTACATTCTTGTATATCACAGGTTAAAGGTTGAAGAAGAAGAAGAAGAAGAATGAAAGCAGTGGAAACGGCATAACGAGCATAAATGATTTCTCTGCATGTCTCCTAGGTAGTTGGAATTATTATTTAGTTTTGTGAAGACCAATTGGGAAATGACCAAAGAGGTGGTGTGGGTGAGAATATATGTACAATTTAAAGGGGGACGTGATGGAGTTGGGAGAGAGAGAATACGAGAAGTAAAATCAAAAGATCCTATAAATTATTTATATGAATTTGACTTTATATTATTATATTCAAGGTTTATATTTATATTTGTAATTCTATATAAAAACGTCAATCTCTTTAGATTTTTATACATCATTTGTCAATTTATAATAAATACTTGCATTAATTTATTTATATTCATAAAGAGATATAATAATATATTATTTTTTTTATTATTTTCTCACTCTTTTTCTCTCTTCTATAAATATTAAATACACAAAATATTTATTTTAAATAAACTCTCATTTCATTTCCATTTGACATATTTATTTATTTATTTATTTATTAAATATAAATAGACACTGATTATTTATTCACTCTACTTTTCTCTCCCGCGTTCTACCCATCTGTTTGTAATTAATAAAAAAATTAAAAAAAATAAATAAATGAAATTAACCTATACCTACACATATCATATATAAATTCTGACAATTGTGTTTGTTTTTTTTTTGTTTTTTAAATCTATCTATATATATATATATATATATTATAATTGTCGGTTTCATTTAATATAATAAAAATATAACTTATGGGAATGCATTAAGTCTTTTTATTTTATATATATATTTATTTATGTGGTTCTAATGATGGAATAAATTCTTTCTCATAAAGTATACAAATATCTAAGTATATGTTTAAACGATTGTATGTCACTTGTTTTCATATTATTATATAATAATAATACTTATGGCTTTAAAAAAAAAATGCTTGATTATATTGTGTTTAAATAAGAATTTTAAAAAATTTTGTTTAGAATGACAATAAATTTAAATTCTTTCATTATTCATTAATATTCTTGAATAGTTTCTTTAATATATATATATATATCTATGTTTCTCAAATGTTGGCATTATCATAAAGTCGGAATCGAAGAATCCGAAGAACGAGCTGATGGCTATACTGTAAAAGCGCATTTCACAAGTGTTTAGACCAGGGGTCGTCAGACTTAACAATTCAGAGCATCGCAAAATCATCTGACCTTTTTATTTAGAACCATATTCAAAAAAAATTGAAAAAATTGAAAAGTAATCAAAATATTCAAAAGTTTTCAGGCATTGAGTGAATTGTAAAAGAGCCAGACAGGGCCACCCTAACCACAGGGCTAATTGGGCTATAGCCCTAGGGCGCAAGCCTTCTGGGGGCGGCATTTTTATCGGTTTATATAGTTTTTCTCTTATTGTTAAGTAGTAGTTTTCTAGTCGCCTGGAACCCGGAGTGACAGCACTTCAAAGATTTTAATCATGCACATTCAATTTCTTTTCTTATTAATTATATCCGTATAAGCATTGAATAAATAATTTTAATAAGAAACCTAACAGCAGCGATAATTGTGCAGTTTAAGAATGTTGTGCCGGGCGAAATTTTGACATATAACATTTTTAACATAAATGACATTGTTTCAAATTTTATTGAAGTTTCTTTATTTTAAACACGTGAATTTATTAGAAAATAAAGAAAATATATCTACTGTAGAACTTAGTCTAAGAACAATAAAAAAAAAATTGAGTGTACTTTTCCTAACGTGGCCACAGCACTGAACATTTTTTTAAGTATTGTAACTACAACTTGCAGCGGTGAAAGATCTTTTTCGGCACTGAAAAGGACAGAGCAAATGATTGGAGTATTTTGTCCATAGAGAGTGATTTATTTAATAACTTAAATTCGGGTGATATTATTTATCAATTTGCAAAAGAAAATGCTAGGAAAATAAATATATAACTTTCTCTTTTATACTATATAGCTTGTTTTTGTTCATAGAGGTTGTTTTTTAATTTTGCATAAATTTTATGTTTTAAAGAATTATATAGATTTTCAGAATTTATAATTAATAATACTTATGTTTTTTGATTTAATTCCTTTTATGTTTTAGTTTATTGTATTGGTCTAATTATAATAAATTTACAATTTCTAGTTCGGACACTTTTGTATACCCATCTCGCTCCTACTAACCATTCTGTGTAATTTCTTTTGAAAAGGGGCGCAAAATTTTAGGAGCCCACGGGCGCCGAAAATCTTAGGACGGCCCTGGAGCCAGATAATCCTGTGCCAAGAGCCGGAGTCTGCTGACCCCTGGTTTAGACGATTGGAAAATAACGCTGGCATAAGTGGATTATATCTGAGGGAATTAATTTGATGAAGATAAAAAATGGATATTGATGAATACATAAATATTTTTCGAAATAATTCAAAATTCACCTTTTCTTTCGAACAGACCTCGTATATAATAAGTATTAGAATATATTAAGCTGTTCTTATTTACCTAAATTTTAAAATGATAGATTGAAGATTGAAGATACATAATTTATAAAATAATTATCAAACAAAAACAGTAGATAATTTTTTTTTTTTTTTTAATAAACAAATCAAAAATTGAAAAAAAAAAGTTCAAAAAAGAAAAGTATAATAGATTGTGTGAGAGAACAGATTAAAATTAAAAAAAAAATGAAGTATTATTATTATTATTATTTGAATTGTGACTGTGACACCTCATTACTAGAACTGAGTAAAGAGAGAAAAAGAAAATGAAATTTATTGACAGTTGCCAATTCAAATCAACTCATTTATTATTTATTGATCTAGTATAGGTGCTACTACTACTACTACTACTACTACTGTACTATATACATCCTATAGGTATATATACATACATAGAAAATGAAATGATAAACTTAAATTTCCAACATTTGGAATTATTTTCCAAAATAATGATTATATTTTCTAAATCGATTCTCTCTCTCTCTTTCTCTCTATAATCCTCCCTCACAAACATATACAAGTGTACACACATTCATTGACTTAAATTGTGATTTAATGATGAAATATTATCATCAGTATTATGCAATAAAATGAATGTTGAAGAGTAATGCAAATGTTGGGCGCGCTCCTTTTTTCAATCCAAAGGCACAAAGCTAATCTACGCATTTTTTTTCCGAGTCCGTGTGGTTTAGGTTTTACGGTCTTTAACTTAGGTTGAATTTACAAATCAAGACTGACTTTTTCCGCTATAAAGCAACGACAGTATAACCCATGTGTTTTCACTAAAAATCGGCTTAAAAAAGAGCGCGCTCATTGTCATGGGCGCAAATTGTTATGGGGCGCTAAAATTAAAAAAAAAACAAATTAAAACTTTAAAATAACAATATCAATTAAAAAATCGTATTTTATTTATTTTTTCTTAATTATTATTTTGTTTATTAATCAAATACTATATATAAATTTATTTATTTATTATAAAATTATTCATTTTAATAATTATAACTTTTTGAATATATTAATTGATATTATTTGAATTTCAATTAAATAGATAATAGATTGTTATATATATGTGGGAAATTTTGAGGGTCGTCTTCTCCAGTGACACCGGAGAGAGGTGGTTATTCTTAGACAATCCCAAAAGTCTGCACTAAAAACTTCACGGATAGGCGGACTGCCCCGAAACCCCTGTTAATCCGAGTGGACATTGAGTTTGACATTGAAATCGAAAATGCCCTTTGCAGACCGGCACTGGCGCATTTAACGATTCTCCTACAGAGTGTGCTGCTCTCTGAATTAATTCTGCGGATGAAGATTCTTGGAATGACAAGGTGGAATAGATAGAAGGGCAGACAATAGATTGTGAAAAGTGGATTAATGTTGTTCTATTAATGATATTCAACTTTACTATGCAAATATTGGGGTCGTGGGATTTAAGTTGGAACCACGCCATCTATTGGAGTTTTCGGCATTGTTGAGTGAGAAACCGCATAGAACTTTTTTGGCCTCAATTTAAAATCCCACATTATATATATATATATATATATATATATATGTTAACGCCTCTCCCTGACTTAGATTTATTTATTTTATTTATTTGTTTTGATTTTTGTATAATTTTTGTAATTTTTTCCTTTTTTTAAATATGTATGTTTTTTTTTATTATATTGGTATGCCATGTGTTGAGTTTAGTGGCTACTTTAACGCCACTAGTTGGGGTCACATGACTCCTCACAGCCAATCACCATGCTCGATTTTGGCCCATGGCGCCAACGGCTAGCTACCTTGAAGCAGGGGCTATCTCTCTCACTTGCTTGTGTGTCTTCGTGTTGAGAACTTGTATTTTGAACGTGGATTCCTTTTACACGCTTTTTAGGAGATCTACCTTACTTGTTGGATTAACGCCTTGTTGCGAAGTTGTATTTTTAAAGTGGATATCATTTCCACGCTTTTTAGGTGATCTGCCTCACTTGCATTTGAGACTTCAGGTTGATAACTTGTATTTTTTAGAAGTGGATATCTTTTCCACGCTTTTTAGGTGTAAATTCGCCATTTCGTTGTTAAAACACGTGGAGACACTGTGTTTCAATTATTATTATTATATTTTTTGTAATTTGATTGTTTTAGCTGATTATTAGCCAGCATTTATTTCTTTTATTTTTATATTTTAATTTTATTTTAGTTTTTTTACTTTATATTAATTTTTCTTTAATTAAATACATATTATAACGTGGCAACGAACATTTCTCTTTTATTTAGAAAAAGTGAACCTAATCTTTCCTTTGCAGGCCCATATGTTAGCATCGGATATTTGATTAATTTAATTTGTTATTTCTTTACGATTTTGGATGTTCAAGGCGATTCGCCTAAGCGCTAATAGTCAAACGTACTGCACTCTTTGGTGAAGTATATTTAAGGGTTCCTTTCCCAAATAATTTGTTTTATTCCCCGTGTGAAAGAGTTGAGAATTCTTTTTTTTTAACTCCTTCACTAGAGTGGCACAGGTGGTCCGACAGGCTGAACAATATTTTATTTAACCCGCGGCTTGTCCAATATATATATATATGAAAAATTATTTCTTGGGTTATTTTTATTGAAAGAAATTAAAATTAAAGGAAAATATACTTCTCTTGAATTAGAACAACAAAATATAATTTTATTTTTTTTATTTATTTCATAATAATAAACATAAATATATTTATTTTCATAGCAACGCTACAGGTGGCAATTAGTCGTACTCAACACCCCCACTCGACTCATTGCCGGAGAATCCCAAAAAATTTTTAAAATCTTGAAATTTATTTCCTCCAAGCGGTTTTGTTAATATATCTGCGATCATTTTTTGACTTTCACAATATTCAATTTTTATTATTTTTTGAATAATTAAATCTTTTATAAAATGATGTCTCACATCAATATGCTTGGTCCTCGGTTGAATTTTTTCATTTGATGCCAATTTTATGCAACTTTGGTTATCTTCATATATAATGACTGGAAGTGTAATTTTAACTTCAAAATCTTTTAGAAGTTCTATGTTCAATATAATATCTTGGCATGCTTGTGAAAGAGCAATATACTCAGCTTCAGTTGAAGACAAAGCAACAATATTTTGTTTTTTACTGGACCAATTGATAATATTTTGATTTAGCTTCAGGATAAAGCCACTTGTTGACTTCCTGTCTTCATTGTTTCCTGCCCAATCTGCATCGACATATGCATTTAATTTCAATTCTTCATTTTCTTTAATTTCAGATATTTCTAAATTTAAATTCTTCGAGCCATTTAAATATCTTAAAATTCTTTTAATTGCCATCCAATCCTTTTTTCTTGGATTTGACACTTTTCTACTTAACACTCCTATAGCAAAAGAAATATCCGGTCTTGTGGTTGTAGATAAGTATAGAAGTTCCCCCACTGCTTCTCGATACATATCATTATCTGAAAATAATTCTTCATTTTCTTCATCAGTTAGATGATCTATATTCATGGGCGTAGACGTGCTTTTCGATTCTTTCATTTCATATTTTTCTAAAATCATTTCTATTTTATTTTTCTGGTTTAAATAAAAATTATTTCCTTTCCTTATCACTCGAATTCCTAAATAAGATGATATTTCTCCTAAATCCTTTGTTTCAAAATCCTTGTTTAAAATTTCTTTAAAATAATCTAATGTTTCAGGATTTGTATATGCTAAAAGTAAATCATCAACATAAACCAGAAAATATATCCATTCTCCATCTTTCTTCTTTTTATATAAACAATTATCCGCTTTTCCTCGTATAAAACCATTTTTTAATAAAGTTTGATTAATTTTAATATTCCAACTTCGAGCTGACTGTTTCAATCCATATAAAGATTTCACCAATTTACAAACTTTTCCTTTATTCTTTTCATCTTCACAACCTTCTGGTTGCTTCATATAAATTTCTTCTTCAATTTCTCCGTTCAAAAATGCTGTTTTTACGTCAAATTGTCGTACTTTCATATTCTTCGTACTTGCAATTGCTAAAAATGTTCTAAATGTATTCTGTTTCACAACAGGTGCAAATGTTTCGTTATAATCTTGACCAAATTTTTGAGAATAACCTTTGACAACAAGACGGGCTTTAAATTTTTCAATTTCTCCTTCGGAATTTCTTTTCAGTTTAAAAACCCATTTATTTCCAATTGCTGTCTTTCCTTGAGGCAAATCTATTAATTCCCAGGTCTTATTATTTTTTAGAGAAATCAATTCTTCTGAAACAGCTTCTAACCAATATTTTCTTTCATTTTCAGGTAATTGAATCATTTCCTTCCAAGAATTTGGTTGGCTAGTTTCAAAATTTATATCTTCGACAACATATGCCAATCTTTCAGGAGGAATTCCTTTTGTCTCTCTGGATGATCTTCTTACTTCACTTTTTACTTTTTCCTTACTATTTTCTTCAAATTCATCTTCTTTATTTTCTTCATTTCTATAAATTTCTCTTTTCTTCTGTGGATCAGAAAAAATTGATTCATCAAATATTACATCACAGCTTGTCACTATTCTATTAGTTATAGGATTCCATAATCGATATCCATTTTCTGTGTAACCAATCATATATAATTTTTCATTAATTTTATCAAATTTATTTCTTTTAAACTTTTGTATATAACAATATGCAACACATCCAAATATTCTTAAAATTTTTATATTAGGCTTAAATCCATACCATAGTTCGGCTGGAGTTTTATAAATTAAATTACTCGTTGGACTTCTATTTAGTAAATATGCAGCCGTTTTTATAGCTTCACTCCAAAATATTTTAGACAAATTACTTCCCAATATCATAGAACGAGCTTTCTCAACAAGGGATCTATTTAACCTTTCTGCTTTACCGTTCTGTTGAGGAGTATAAGGAGAAGTAAAACTTATATTAATCCCACTTTCTAAACAGAAGTTTTTAAATGAACGTGATGAATATTCTCCCCCATTATCACATTTAAGACAATGTATTTTAAAATTAAATTTGCTTTCTACAAAAGACTTGTATTGTTTAAAAGATTTTTCAGTTTCAGATTTATCCTTAAGGATATAAACAATTGTAAAATTCGTAAAATCATCTAGGAATGTCAAAAAATATTTACCTCCGTCTAAAGAAATCGGATTTATTGGGCCACAAATATCTGAGTGGATTATTTCTAGAGGTCTTTTCGCCTTTGGAGGAGATCCTTTATGGGATTCTTTTACTTGCTTACCCTGAACACAAATTTCACAAAATTTTTGAACATCCTTCGATAATTTTTCATGTCCATGTACCATTTTATATTTAGATAATTTTTCTAAGCCGGATCTTTCAATGTGACCAAATCTTCTATGCCAAATATCTTCAATAATCGATGATTGACAAATTCCTGCCTCGGATTCCATCATTTCTTGAAGTCTTAAAGAGACACGATATAATTTTTTATGATTAATATCTGAAGCAAATAATAAATTATTTCCATTATATATTTTAGCTTGTTCATTATTAAAAATTATTTTTAGATTATTTTGATTCATCTTCTTTACCGATAATAAATTATGGGACAAATCAGGAATATAAAGTACATCTTTAATAAAACAATTATCTCCTGATAATGTTCTAGTTTTTAATATTCCCCTTTTAGTAGCATTTAAACTTTGATTATTCTTAGCTGTCCCTATCTTAATATTTGGTTGTAAATTTTCATATTTAATAAAATAAGAATCATCATTAATCATATGTTCTGTGGCACCAGAATCTAAATAAAAATGAGTAAATTTGTCCCTAGATTCACTTAAATTTGTTAGAGGACATTCTTCTTCTTTGAAATTGAATGATAAGAAATTTAATTCTTTATCAATATCATTATTTTTTGAAAAATGAGATTCACCTAAACTCGATCTATTCTTAAAATTTTCTTTATTAAACCAACAATACTGACTTTTATGATTGGTCCTATTACAATGGGTGCATTTAAAATTCTTCTTAAAACTAAATCTTCTATTCTTATTGTTATTAAATTCTTCATATTTTGGCTTTGAAATAAAAGCTGATTTATTATTTGAAATATTATTTTCATTTCGTAAATGATTCCTTTTAGCTTCTTCATCCAATAATCTATTTTTAACAAACTCTAATTCTAAGTTTTGGGGATTAAGAGTTTCGATAGCGGTTACAATATTTTTATAACTTTGAGGTAATGAATTTAGTAAATAACAAATTGAAGTGATTTTATCCAGCGATCCACCGGCGCTTATTAATTGGCGAATTAAACTATCAAATTTTGATAAGTATTCAACCATTGATCCATCACCTTCAATAAATTTAAGATTTATTAATTTCTTTTGAATAAACAATAAACTAGAAATCCCTTTTCTATTAAATGTCTTTTCTAAAGATTGCCACATTTCATATGCGGTTTCTTTATCTTTTATATATTCAAGATGAGTATCATCAATAGCCATAGTTATTAAAGATTTACACTTACGTTCCTTTTTAAGATCTGCATTTGGCGCATCATTTTTTATTTCTCTTTCTATAGCTGTTTCACATTCATTCTCAACTAAAATAATCTTCATCCTAAATTTCCAATTATCAAAATCTTTACCTTTGAATGGTGTGATATTCCTTTCAGTATGCTTTTGAAAGTTCATGTTATTTTTTTTTTTTTTTTTTTTTTGATGTTCTTTATTTAAATAATATTTTTTAATTTCTTCCTGGGCCCATAACCTATTGAAAGAAATTAAAATTAAAGGAAAATATACTTCTCTTGAATTAGAACAACAAAATATAATTTTATTTTTTTTTTATTTATTTCATAATAATAAACATAAATATATTTATTTTCATAGCAACGCTACAGGTGGCAATTAGTCGTACTCAACAATTTTCACATTTAATTGTGAGATTAGAGTCTCGACGTTTTGGCATCCATTTTAGTGCCATTTTCAAAAGAATTTATTTAGGAGAGAATTTTTTTTTATAATTCTCGGTCGTAGCCTGTGTGTCCAAAAGTCGATGATGAGATTTTGGGTTAAATGGATGGAAGATTTGGGTGTGTTCCAAAGCTCCAACTAATTTGATCACAGAGACACGTCTACTTCTAACGACAACCGGAGACCCACATGGACCCACGCATGCGCAGACTAGCTCTAATATCCCAATTCCCAACCACCCGGTAAAGCTCAAATCTATTCTCAAATTCAACTTGAACCATTCACTTGAAAAGTCCTAAAAACATTTCTACCAATAACGTTGATCCTAGAATTAGCTGGAATACCCGTCTTCTATTCAGTACCTCCAGTGCCGGGTCAGTGGGTCTTATTAAAGTGTATATTTTATAAAGATTCTTTTCAAAAATTTCAAGATTACCAAGGCATAGATATAGAATAACAGTTCATTATTCTAACAAATTAGAGAGAATTATCGTGTTCAATTAAATTTTATCAATTATGTGTGTTTGTGAAGAGGAGGAGGAGGAGGAGGAGGAGGAGAGTGTATTAATTTCACTCCAATTAAAAAAAATATCGTTTATTTTGTAATCATATCGTAAAAATACTAAAACATCAATCTTGATTAATTTAAATCATCTTTTTTTTTTTCGTTTTTTGTTTTTAATTCAATAGTCACAATTAAGATTAGTTATTGTTCCACTTCAAATGAGAAAGAGAGAGTAAGTGGGTAAATTAATTGAATATTCCTTTATATATACGTATATAAATAATATCTACTATATACCCATATGTAGCATATACTAGTATATATATATAAAGTATAATTTCCTCTATATATTTCTCTTTCTTCTTCATTATCATCAAGTTCATTTATATATATATATATATATATGAGAATAAATGCAATTGATTATTAATGAGGAAGGAGGAAGAAGAAGAAGAAGAAGAAGTAGAAGAAAAAGCCACGTGCAAAAGACGATCCATCCATTTATTATATGTACTATTATTATGTAGTGACATACTCTCATCCTCTCTCTCTCTCTCTCTCTATTCCACCATCTCACATATTCCTATTTCTATTCCTATATTACTCATAGTTAGTTATACCAACCATTTCCTCTTATTCCATTCCATTCTCATTTGAAAGATGAGTTGATTACATTAATTAATGACAAATATTCCTATTCTATATTTGAGAATTGGTAATTATTCTATTAAGCTTTACAGTAGACAAACCTTTTCATTATTAATTTATTCTATCATATAAGATAAATTTGAAATTTTGTAGATAGAAATCGGTAGATGAGGTGAACCAATAGAAACATTCATTATTCTTCGATTTCATATTCATCAATTCATTAAAATTCAAAATATTTTCATTTATAATAAATAAATGGGCAAATAATTTTATTCATTTTAATAGTACTATTTAATTGATATTTTTTAATTAGTTAGTTATATAATTTTTTATTAAAAAAAATTATTTGTTAGATTTTTACTATCTCCTGAATCAAATGATTCACTTCTAAGATTGAGAAAAATGTCTGTCTGTGTGTGTGTGTGTGTGTGTGTGTGTAGACAAGATTAAGCAAAAACGATTTGAGCTAGATTGATGAAATTTGGTACACGGGCATTATTCAAAATATGTAGTTTTCTATCAACTTTTGAGAAATCTAAGCTTATCCGGAAGAGGGTCATTACCTACCACGTTTTCATTTCTTTTCCTCTAAACTCTTAAACTGACCATAAAAATAAAGATATATGTTTGATAGTTTTTCAAAATTGTATAAAACTGCTATTGGTATAGAATTTCAGTTGGATTGATTCCCTGAAAGTAGAGGAATTAATTTTTTAACACGACTGCAAATAACGCGCCAGCACGTGACGTGATGCCATGAACAAAGAGCCAAACACGCACTGGTTTAATAAATATTATTTATTAACTTTAATTTATCATTTATATAATTAATTAAATTTAATTTAAATATAATATATATTATTTAATCCAATTCAAATTTGCGAGATAGTTGAGTGGAGACACTCCAGATTTATTTGTTAAGATATGAGGTAGAAGAGTAACATATTGAATTTTTTTTTTGTATACTCTACATATTACATTTTACAACTAAAAAATATATTAGCCATTGTGTATGTAGAAAGAAGATATATTATATATATATATATATATATATATATATATATATATATTAATCTATATATAAAATCTATATATCTAGTGATATAGTGAGAAAAAAACAACTAAAATCTACATATTTATGTTATAGTAATTATTTATAAAATATTTACTTATTTAAATAAAATGAATAAATATTTACTAATTTTTATAGACCATAGATATTATCCTCCATTTAGAGAAAATTATCTAGTATTATATACTTAAAATTAAAAAAGAGAATTTTATTAAACATAATAATAAATAAAAAAGAAACTTTTCAATAAATTTTATAATCGAATATAATCATTTGGATTTAAAACAAATATTAAAAATCTATCAAATTTTAAAAATATAAAAATTTAAAACAATTTTTTATAATTTGTCCAAAAAATTAAAATTTGAATAATCAAACTGAAAATATAAATATAATTTAATTATTTTAGTCATTATAATTAAAATTAATTTTAAAATATTTTTTACTTTATAAAAGACTAATAAAATTATATTGTTTTTTTTTCTTTTTATTAGATATTCTTAAAATCAATAATAATAATAATAATAATAATATTCAAATATATAAGAACATTTCAATGCAATTGAATTTTAACAAAAATTGATAGGACAACTCAGATAGGTTCATCTTTGAGTATATTTTTAACAAACAAAAAGTTGTGCTAGCACAACATAGATATATCTTTTTGTAGCACTCCCCCCCCCTCCCTATATTTAGAAATCTAATAATATATTTTGGACGTATATATAGCCTGGTCTCATGGATTTTATTTTTATTATAACATCTATATATTATCTTCCTTATTTTTTTATATTTTTTTTTTAATATTCGAGCACAATCCGATACAATCGAGAAATTAAAAAAAAAATCGAAAAGTAGGAGGCTAACTTCTTTCTACCAGGCCAAACATACACATACATACATACATACAAAAAGACATGAAAAATTCTAAAATCACTTTTGGATTCTCCAGGCCATGAAAGGAAAAGATATTAAAAAAAATTTTAAATTCTGAACACAATGTGCAGACAAAAAACCTTTCTTTATATACCCTACAATATATCTAATATAGATGTATTATTTAGGTACGTACACATATTTAATTTACAATACAAATTTCCAAGGGAAATTTTAAAATAAAACCCTTTTTTATACACTTTTACTTAACTCACTCTGTCTGGTTGTACATTTGTACGTTGTCCGCGGCGTTTTTATAATCGATATTTCAACAACTTCCCGTCATTCAATCAACTTGAAATTTTGCATACGTGCTTGCTCCTGCTAATAATACACGAATCAATTGAAAAATCCACTAAATTATTTATCTATTAGTGGTAATTAATTAACTAAACTTTCATATGCGGAATATGGAATAGTTCACTATGTCAATCATAGATGGCGATAGCAGTTCTAGAGGCGCTGAATACGTCTAAAAAGTATAAAATAAATTTAAGTAAAAGAAATCTTTTTAAAAAATATACTTTACTTAAAATTGCACTAAAAAGTAAAAAATAAAATCACTTTAAAGTGTGTTCGCTCAAATTATAATAAGACCGTAGAACATTTAACACCGTAAAACATTTGCTTCCATTTGGTGTTATTATAATTTGAGCGTACACACTTTAAAGTGATTTTATTTTTTACTTGTTAGTGCAATTTTAAGTAAAGTGTATTTTTTAGAAAGATTTCTTTTTACTTAAATTTATTAACATAAATAAGTTGACCTGTGGCCAGGTCCGAACCGACCGACGGTTTGAAATAAATTAATTTCCAGCTCCAGAAACAATTTCAAATAATTTTAATACATCTATTAATGTAATAAAAAACAGATAGGCATAGAACATAAATAATAAATATAAACATTTTTAATTTTATTTTATTTATAATATATATTTAAGACCAGGCTGTGACGTCATGAATGGATGGATGACGCCATATAATTTTAAATCAAGAAAAAACTAATAAATATGATTTTTCTCGTTTCGTGGTGATATGTAAAAAATCTCCTCTTGTGAAATTTGGTGTGAAAATAACCCTTCCCTTCCTATCGTCGATCGCTAATACTACCAAATCCATTGAGCCTTTCAAGCTGTACACATCTATACGGACGGACGGACGTACAGAGACATGATGCTAAAAATACTTTTTACCGACCGACGATAGTAAGGGAGGTAATGTTTTCACACCAAATTTCACATGTGGAGATTTTTGCATATCTCCACGAATCATGCATTTTCTTAACAGAAAAAAGTATTTTTAGCATGATGTCTGTCCGTCTGTCCGTCCGTCCGTATAGATGTGTACAGCCTGAACGGCTCAACGGATTTTGATGAAATTTGGTATATTTACTTAATGTATCAGTGGGATGAATTGATCAACTTTTGGTGCAAATCCGGAAACCGGAAGTGGTAGTATTAGCGATCGACGATAGGAAGGGAAGGGTTATTTTCACACCTAATATCACATGAGGAGATTTTTTACATATCACCAGGAATCATGCACTTTGTATTGGTTTTATCCTCGATAAAAATCATCCTTATTAGTTTTTTCTTAATTTAAAATTATATGACGTCATCCAGCCATTAATGACGTCACACCCTGGTCTTGTATATATATTATAAATAAAATAAAATTAAAAATGTTTATATTTATTATTTATGTTCTATGCCTATCTGTTTTTTATTACATTAATAGATATATTAAAATTATTTGAAATTGTTTCTGTAGCTGGAAATTAATTTATTTCAAACCGTCGGTCGGTTCGGACCTGGCCACAGGTCAACTTATTTCTGATACGTGGAGATATGTAAAAATCTCCACATGTGAGATTTGGTGTGAAAACAATACCTCCCTTACTATCGTCGGTCGGTAAACATAAACTTGTCATATCTATAAATAAAATATAAAAAAAAACTTATATAATAATTTTTTTTATAAAATAAAATTTAATATTTAAGATATAGGTACATATAATATATTAATTAATTTGTATTATTCTTTATATTATTATTATTATTATTATTATTATTATTATTATTATTATTATTAGAATATATAAGGAAAAGTAGTAATATTTTGAATTGGTGATGATGATGATGATGTCATTCATCGAGTGTTTATATATATATATATATATATACATGTGTGTGAGTGTATGTGTATAAGAGAGAGAGAGAGAGAGAGAGAGAGAGAGAGATACGTGACTACTCAAGAGTCAGTCACACATTTGTTTGTGATATATGTATCCTTCTTCCTAAAGAAGACGAGCTTTGCAAACTTCAAACACACACACACACACACACACACACTTATGATATATTATAACACATCTACTCATATATTCTTCTCCTGTATTACGTTTTCATCCTTTTGTTTTGTTTTTTGTTTTTTTTTTTTTGATTTTGTTTTCGTTTTCTTTCATGAATTTCTCTTCATTCAATCAACTAAGGTTAATGTCGATTTGTGTTCTCTTCTTTTAAATATAAAACAAATAAAAAGTTCACCTCTCTTCTAACATTTATGACATATTAAACGAAATAATTCTTGATGTTATCATCTTATTAAATCCAATTTCTTAGTCTCCTTTGGGAAACATTAGAAAATAAAAGATAAAATGAAAAAGAAAGTTGTAGTAAATTCATAGAGGAGGTGAAGAGACGTTAAGGAATAAAAGAAACCAACTTTTTTTTTATTCTTTTGAATGAATGATAACATATTTAGATATATTTAGTATATCTTCTTATATAAAATACTATTGTAACATTATAATAGGTATTTTATTATTATATTATACACTGCCTCTCTCTACACACCCCTACATTATTCATATTATATAAATGATGTATTTAGTGCCCTTAAGGAAGAAGGAATTTAGAAATATTTATAAGATATTTGTGCCATATAATAATAATCACGTCATCATCATCATCATTAACCATTCATTTTCTAATTCTATTGGCCATCTTTTAATCCTTATCAGGGTGCATAGCGACCCCTTCAACCAGACAAACAATTTGAATTTTATTGTGTCAGAATGCCATGCTCATTCTGAAATAACATTTTCTTACACTTTGAAACAAGTAAAAGGTAAAAAGTAAAATCTATTATCAATTGTTATATAATACAATAAAACAATAAAAATAACAAGAAGCAGGCTAACTTATATATATATATATATATATTCTAAATATATAATAATGGAATAAGGATTTGAAAGATTGCACATTTGAGTCACGGTTTGGCCACCGTAGGCATATAATATACGGACTCTAGATACGTAATTTTCGAGCCCCCAAAAATGACGGGTCCTAGGCAGGTGCCTAGGATGCCTAGGCTTTAGCTCGCCCCCCCCCCCCCCCCCGGTTATATGTCAAACAAATATTTAATAATACGAGTACATATATTCAATGGGTAATATATTTTAATAAGCTGGAGAGTGTCTCCACTCGACTATCTCACAATTTGAATTAGATAAAATAACACGTATTATATTTTAATTATAAATTATAAATTAAAATTAATAAATAATATATATAATATTAAACCAGCGCGTGTTTGGCTCTTTGTTGTTGGCACCACGACTTGTGTAGTGTTAAAAAATTAATTCGGGTACTTTCAGCGATTCAATCAAGCTGAAATTTTATACAATTTTGAATCATGTGAAAACTTATCAAACATATATCTTTATTTTTTCCGGTCATTTTAGAGAGAGTAAAAAAAAATCAAAACGTGGTAGATTGAGCTCCATTTCTCAAAAGTTGATAGAAAACTACGAATTTCGAATAATGCCCGAATACCAAATTTCATGATTCTAGCTCAAACCATTTCTTTCGTAATCTTGTCTACACACACACACACACACACAGAGAGGCGAGATAGTAAAAATTTTATGAACATACTCGTTCGTATATCTTGGGAAAAAAGAGAGAATCACTAATTTTATTATGATTTAAATGGACGAGAATTACATCTGGATATATTTATATAACAAATGTTTTCTTATTTAATGTAAGTAATTCTTATTCTAAAATAATTGAATTAATATTAAAATCCAAAAATAAGATGGAATGACTTTTTGACTGGCTACATACATTATTACATTAATCTATAATTACGATCTTACGTTTGATTATATCGTTCGACCACAATGAGATAGAGACTATACGATTACCACTACTATTATATTTATTATACTTATATATAATAATAAATAATAAATCTTTGATCAATTAAATCAATAATACATATAATCAATAATATAATATATATTATAGATAAGAAATAGTAATTTGAATAATTAATTATTTGTGTAAAATAGAAATTACAATCTGTGGAGATATTAATTTACTTTGAACTTTGAACGATTACAGGGCATAACTTTATTACGGAGTGAAATGTCTGTCATGTGCGATTCCAAGTCACAGAAGTGGAAAATGAGACTATACCATGAAACAAGTCAACTCTCTTCTTTTTTCTATTATTTTTTCTCCTCTATTATGTTATATTTCTTTTGCCTCTTTTTGAGATTTATTATTATTATAAGATAGTTTTATTATTTTTATTATTTTTATTTTAAATCATTAAAATTCTAATAATGCAATAAAATTATATTTAATTAATATTTTATAAAATATATAATTAATAAATAATAATTTGGAAAATTAGTTAAATAGGTATAAAAATAAAAAGTCGAATTGGCAGTCGTGGGACTGGCCGACAGAAGTGAAAACTTGTGCGTAAGAAATTTGAAAGCAGACGGAATGCGCACTAGCTTCACGAGAAAAATGAAATTTATATACGTATATATATATATATAAAATTCATAATTATTTTTTTCAGCAAACTGATTATTATTACAAAAATATTAAAAATACGATGTGTATGAATATATATATATATATGTCTGTCTGTCTGTCTGTCTGACTGTGTGTGTGTCTGTCAAATACTCAAAAACTACCCGTCCGATTGCGATGAAACTTTCAGGGATTGTTGAGGGCGTCCCAGGGAAGGTTTTAGTGTAGTTAAATCCAAAATTAATTTATCCAAAATTAATTTAAATAGTAATATTTTGGTAAAAGTCTATTTATGGTTGCCATGGTTACACATTGAAAAATTTACAATAAATAAATAAAAATAATTGAAAATCTTTTCAACTTATTATTTTGATAAATTTTATTAATATTTTTAATTTTTTTTAAACTGCCAAAAATAACATACCCATAATAATAGTTGTAATAAAAATAAAAATATAAATCACAAAGTAAGTAAAATATTGAATCGTTTTATTTATATTGTTTCAATTATTGTTTGAATATTTATTAAATTTATATATAGATTAATTTACATGTTTAAATGTATATTTAATAAATTTATTTATTGATTCTTAATATTAATAATTCCAATTACTTTCTTGAAATTTTTTTTTATTTAAAAGCATATTCAGCATATCTCGCAAATTTGAATTGGATTAAATAACATATATTAATTTAAATTAAATTAAATTAATTCAATTATAAATTAAAATTAATAAATAATATTTATTAAACCAGCGAAAGTTTGGCTCTTTGTTGATGGCACCACGTCACGTGTTGGCGCGTGAGATTTCCAGTGTTAAAAAATTAATTCTGGTACTTTCAGCGATTCTATCAAGCTGAAATTCTATATATAGCAGTTTTATACAATTATTAATCATGTGAAAAATTATCAAACATATATCTTTATTTTTACGGTCACACACACACACATACATATTTAAAATTTAATTTATTAAAATATATATTATATAATATATTATATATAGTATATAATTTAATATATATATATATATATATATATATTCTGAAATTAATTTTAAATTATATAAATATATTAGAAATTAATTTAATATAATTTAACACATAATAATATATTAAAATATTTTATTTTATATATACATAATTTAGTAATACTGATTATTAATGTAAATATAAATAATAATATTTAATATGGCAAATATGTAAAATTTTGTAAAGAATGTATCAGAAGTTTAGTGTCTAACATTCTGGCGTATTGCGCATGCGTATATCGGTCGGGTCGGTCGGTCGGTCGGTCGTTTTGGAATCTCACGCTAGTTCTATACTTTTTCCCCATCCCGCAAAAGTGCTCAACGCCGCTAAAGAAGTTTTCACTTCAATAAATAAATAAATAAATATAAATATAATCTTATTTGCTTATACTATATAATATTATATTATGGGAAATTATTTCGGCCTCCATTTTGAGTGAGTTTATTTAAGATGTTTTTTTTTGTTTTTGTTTTGGTGATTTGTTTGTTGTCTGTCTTTGTTTATACCTCGGAAAAAATAATCTTTCAATACAATTCCAGAAAAAAATTACCCAGCGCCCCCCTTGGAAATTTACTTTTTTTAATTAAATAGAAAGATGAATGTACTTATTTGCAAAATATTATAAAATAAAGGTGTAAATTAGAAACATTGAATTTATGTATCGATAGCGCCCACTTTGAACTAACACACTGAACTAAGGAAGGAAGGGATTAACACTTTTCAATTACAATGAATTACATAAAATAATATCCAATAAATGAACTTTATTTTTTTTTTTTTTTGAAAAATTTCTTTCTTTCTTTCTGCTTGATTCCCCGTATCTACTATTGAAAAATAATCCAGAGTGCTACTCATCCAATAATATCTCATCCAAACTTTTATCCATTTTTAATCAAATCCAACCTATGAAGAGTCTCCAATATACTATACAAGTATTTATTTAATCACAAAAAAATACAATAAAATAATAAATGAATAAATATAAAAATAAATCAACTATTGGACATACCTTATAGGATAGTAAATATATTTATTACTTGTGAAAAATAAATCAAAAAGACATACAAAAAAAATACAAAAAAAAAAAAATAAAATTATTATAAATGTGACAGTAATATATGTATGTATTCCTTATGGAGAAAAAAATAAATAAATAAAACTTTGAATGTGTTATGCTTTGAAAATATTTATTGATAAGAATATATGATATATATATATATATTTGCTTATCTTTGTTTTTAGTTTATATTAAGTGTAGGTATCATGTAAGAGTAGAAAATAAATAATAGAATTATATTTATATTTATATGTTTCTGATCTTGAAAATTATCAACAGATTATTATAATATTATATGATTTTGTTTTTTTCGTTCTCTTCAAGTGCTATCACTTAAAATATACTCAATAAATATAATCAAATCATCTAATCATTAATTAAAATTAAAATGTGATAATTAAATGCTTGAGCGACTGGAACATATGGTAATCTGATTGATCAATCAATGTCTCTGCTTTATGGTGGATGCAGGAAAATATTCGAGCCAAGTAAGTGCATTCAGCTCGTCGAGCTAGTCGAGCGTTTCAAGTTGAAAGATGACTGACTACTCAGTATTTAGTCTAAATCTAGATTCTTCTTTTTTGTTAATAGTAAGTACCTAGAGTTCTAGTTAGTAGGTATCATAGCAAAAATTACATCTTTATTTTTATAAATAAAAACTTGTAAAATTTAGAAAAATAAAATATATCCCTAATAAAGGGACGGTGTCAGGTGTGAGTCCTATTGCTATGGAAAATTACATGTAAAACAAAAATAAAAAACTCATCAAGTTGAAATTGTTAAATATTTAACTAGGTAAGTTTTAAGAATTAAAAAAATGAGTATTTCTCTCGTTTTACTAAATTTTTTTGGGCAGTTCAATTTTTTAATATTATGTAACCAAGTTATGGTTAAACGCGTGCCAGCCATATCCCACTCACTTCTTCGACACAATTTAAGATAAAGACTTGCAAATAAATAGTAAACAATGAGGAATAAATGAATAAATAAGTCCTAATATTAATTTTAAAGAATGTGCAAAAACGTAAAATTCACCACAATTGCAAAAACGCCAAAAGAAAACAAATCACGGACATAAGCTATATATATTGTATTATATTCCTATCTAATCGATAACCGCTGAAATTAATTTATAAAATTTATATATTGCAATATTCCATGTGTCGATTCATTTTTGATAATGAATAGAAAATTAATAATTTTAACAATTCCCATACAAAGAATAGTACCTGGTTCACCGAGCCGCCTCTCGGTCATTAAAAAAAAATGATTTCTTATTATCGGGTTTGGCTATTAATACTAATAACTGGTTCACCGAGCCACTATTCAAATAATTTCAAAGTTAATAAAATGGTAATAAAATATATACTCCTTAAAAATATGTATTAATGCATTGAAAAACAGAAAAGTATGGCCTGTTGATATAAAATAATAATATATATTTTCGTATTTTGATTTATTTATATCTATATCTATATCTATATAAGGTTTTTGTCTGTAAATTGCTGAGAATTAAAATTTTTTTGCATATCTTCGCGTTTCATGACCTGTAAAATCCAAAAGTGACTTTAAAATTTTTCATGTCTATCTGTCTGTCCCGAAATTTTGACGTTGTAAACTCTTTAATTTTATTTTATTTATAATATATATGGAGGTCCTGGCTGTGACGTCATGAAGAGGGCTGGGTAACGTAATATAATTTAAATTAAGAAAAAACTAATGAAGATGATTTTTCCCGAAGATAAAACCAATACAAAGTGCATGATTCGTGGAGATATGTAATAAAATCTCCTAATGTGAAATTTGGTTTGAAAATAAATCTTCCCTTCCTATCGTCGATCGGTAATACTACCACTTCCGGTTTCCGAATATACACCAACAGTTGTTAAATTCATCCTACTGATGCATTAAGTAAATATACCAAATTTCATCAAAATCCGTTGAGCCGTTCAAGCTGTACACATCTATACGGACGGAAGGACGTACAAACATGATGCTAACAATACTTATTTCTGTTAACAAAATGCATGATTCGTGGGAAGTGAATGCGCTCGAAGCACACCAGCAGGCAGGCAGGCCAGGAGGGAGGGTGGGAGGTGAGGTGAGGTGGTGGAGGGGTCCAACATGGCGGCAAATGTTTTCAATCTGTCAAAATTCAATAATTAATATTTAATCAACGAAGCACCGTAAAATTATATAATAGTAGTGAAAAAGAATCTACATTTCATAATGAATCGATTCGTATAGGTTTTACCTGTTGTTATGAGGCAATATTTTTGTTCAACTGTAAAAATAAACCGATATTAAAATTAATTAAAAATTTCCATTTAATGATATGAAAAATCAATTTTATTTAGAATCTGGCTAAAATTATAGTCAATGGATTTGTCTTGGTCACCATTTACAAGATTTAGTCAAAAATTTTAATAAAATGAAAAACATTGATTTGATTGGTTTTTCTAATTCGCCAAAGTGTACTATAAATATGAGTTCCAAATTTTATACTAATAAGAAGCTTGGAGAGGTGGGTCCTCTCAGAGGCATATAAGACGTGTCTCACTCGTGAATTTACGGGGTTTTGCTAGTCGGAGAATTGATGTAATCTGGATATATATAGGAGACTCTATAAGAGTCTCCTATAAAGAAGTCAAGATTTCAATTTTTTTTTCTTTTTAATGAATCTATGCTAGGTATTCTCCTTCATTCAAATAAATTTGATTTTTTGAATGATCAGGGGAGGGGGGGGGGAATGGATTGAAAGGAGTCAACGGGTAAAGTACATGATTCTTCCAGGTAGATGAGGGATTTAGAAGAAATCATGAGCTCACGTGAGGGCAGGGACGCCAATTCCTGAAATAGAATTATTTTCTACTGGGATTATAGAAAAGAATCTACTCGCTACCCGGGATATTATTTTTAAATTTATAAAAAATTAATTTTACATTTCATGAAACTTATTCAATTTTTTCTTATTTCTTCATAAATAAAAACAATAAATTATTCCTTTCCTTTTCAAGTAATAATTATGTTATTCTAAGTTATTTATTTTTGAATATAAAAATGACGTGTGGCCAGGCGCAGAACCGACCGACGGTTTGAAATAAATTAATTTCCAACTACAGAAACAATTTCAAATAATTTTAATGTATCTATTAATGTAATAAAAAACAGATATGGATATAACATAAATATTTTTATTTTTTTTTTATAATATATAAGTTGAGCTGGCTGTGACGTCATATAATTTTAAATTAAGAAAAAACTAATGAAGATGATTTTTCCGAGTTAAAACCAATACAAAGTTATACTGATGCATTAAGTAAATATATTAAATTTTATCAAAATCTGTTGAGCCGTTCAAGCTGTACACATCTATACGGACGTACGTACAGACATGATGCTAAAAATACTTTTTTTCTGTAAAAATCTCCACATGTGAAATTTGGTGTGAAAACACAATACCTTCCCTTACTATCGTTGGTCGGTAATAATCTAATAATATAGGTATAGATATGTGCAATTAATAAATGTACTAATAGTATTGCAAACTCTTTTGCATATTCTTCTCTCTACCTCTTTTTTTCTCGTCTGATTTTTTTTTTTTTTTTTGTTATTCATTTATTAAAAACTCCAAAAAGATAAC
Source organism: Labia minor (assembly GCA_963082975.1). NCBI lineage: Eukaryota > Metazoa > Arthropoda > Insecta > Dermaptera > Spongiphoridae > Labia > Labia minor. Next base: position 94,243,599 of record OY720345.1, on the reverse strand, counting down.
ATTTCTTCTACTTAATTTTAGCATATATATATATATTCTAAGTAATTATTATCTCAAAGTTAACATTTAACATTTTCTTTAACAACCATCACCATCTCCACACCCCATCATCATTCCTTTGCTCATAACTAAAATAAACATTTAAATGACAAAATTTAAAATAATATTCATATATTCTTACCATTGACTTAAAAAAAAAATTAAAAATCAAAATTTTTATTTTGTATTTTAAGTATTATAAATAAATGTATCTATCTATCTATCTATATATATGTACAGTCTAGATCTAGATCCATCTGTGAATGTAGGTACATATAATAAACATGTAGCAAGACGTGTCTCTAGTGGTCCGGTTCAGAAGTTTATTCATTTCCGACACTGTATATAAAATTAATAATTCTAGAAAGTTTTATGCAAAGAATGTTTATAATAATTAAATTTTTATTTCAATTTTTAAAGAAATAGTCACTCGGGGCTAAATTCGGAGAATAGAGCGGATGAGGGAGCAATTCGTATTCCAATTCAAGGATTTTCATGGAAATTCACTTTTTTCCATTTTATTAATGGATGTTAAATAAATAAGTTGACCTGTGGCCAGGTCCGAACCGACCGACAGTTTGAAATAAATTAATTTCCAGCTACAGAAACAATTTCAAATAATTTTAATATATCTATTAATGTAATAACAAACAGATATGGATAGAACATGAATATTTTTAATTTTATTTTATTTATAATATATAGCTGAAGTAGCCGGCGTTGCCCGTGATCATAATAAGGAGGCTGTGACGTCATGAAGTGCCGGGTGATAATTTTAAATTAAGAAAAACATAATGAAGATGATTTTTCCCGAGGATAAAACCAATACATTCGTGGTGATATGTAAAAAATCTCCTCATGTGAAATTTGGTGTGAAAATAACCCTTCCCTTCCTATCGTCGATCGCTAATACTACCACTTCCGGTTCACGGATTTGCACCAAAAGTTGATCAATTCATCCCACTGATGCATTAAGTAAATATACCAAATTTCATCAAAATCGGTTGAGCCGTTCAGGCTGTACACATCTATACGGACGGACGGACGGACGGACAGACATCATGCTAAAAATACTTTTTTCTGTTTAGAAAATGCATGATTCGTGGAGATATGTAAAAATCTCCACATGTGAAATTTGGTGTGAAAACAATACCTCCCTTACTATCGTCGGTCGGTAACAAAAACTAAAAGACAGAGCTGGTTCCAATTTCGTCAGGTCACCTGACAGCAGCAGTATTACCATTTCATTTAAGAGACAGGATATTCAAAAAGTCACTGAGTTATTTACCTGCCCTCGTAACATTTAACTTATTATTTAAAATCAATTATTTAATTATCTATGTAGATTCTCTCTCATTTATTCATTTATATCTCAAAAATAAAATTCAGGTTTAAATAATTATTATTTACTAATTGAAATTATATATTATATTGTATTTTATTTTATATTTGTAATACTTTTCAAATGATAATATTATAATGTAATATATCTCGTATTTATACATAAAATAAAATATTTTTGTAAATTTTACATTCCACTAAAATGGAAAAAAAAATATTTTTATTATAATGACCCAAATTATTACCGACCGACGATAGTAAGGGAGGTATTGTTTTCACACCAAATTTCACATGTGGAGATTTTTACATATCTCCACGAATCATGCATTTTCTAAACAGAAAAAAGTATTTTTAGCATGATGTCTGTCCGTCCGTCCGTCCGTCTGTCCGTCCGTATAGATGTGTACAGCCTGAACGGCTAAACCGATTTTGATGAAATTTGGTATAATTACTTAATGCATCAGTGGGATGAATTGATCAACTTTTGGTGCAAATCCGGAAACCGGAAGTGGTAGTATTAGCGATCGACGATAGGAAGGGAAGGGTTATTTTCACACCAAATTTCACATGAGGAGATTTTTTTACATATCACCACGAATGTATTGGTTTTATCCTCGGGAAAATTCATCTTCATTATGTTTTTCTTAATTTAAAATTATATGACGTCACCCGGCCCTTCATGACGTCACAGCCTCCTTATTATGATCTCGGGCAACGACGGCTACTTCAGCAATATATTATAAATAAAATAAAATTAAAAATATTTATGTTATATGCCTATCTGTTTTTTATTACATTAATAGATATATTAAAATTATTTGAAATTGTTTCTGTAGCTGGTAATTAATTTATTTCAAACCGTCGGTCGGTTCGGACCTGGCCACAGGTCAACTTATTTTTATATATTTATAAATTTTCTCACAAAAATTAATTAAAATGGTTAGTACTCGTATTATCTTAAATGTCTTAAATCTTTCCATGCCAAATCGAATATAATGATTCTCTATTAGTAGAATAAATGATGATAACACCATACAATTATAAATTTTTAATTAACGTCTACTACTAATGGAGGTATCAATCTAAAATAAAATGAAAATTTTTTGTCAAAATGAAAACATTTAATAAACATACATGCATATACATATTCTTAGTAATGATTAACACTTTTATCATTTCATTTCTATTTGTATGAATAATATTCCATTGGGAATTTAATAAATTTCTCCCTCTCTCTCTCTCTCTCTCTTTCTTTATTTCTTTCATTCTTTTTTTTTTTAATTTTAAAAAAGAGGAAAAAAAAATATTATCTCCCAGTTGAATTATTTTTATTTTCAAAGTGTAAATAACTTTTTTTTATTCATTCATTCATCTATAAAAATAGGTCTACAAAAATATTCTATTCTATTTACAAATAAAATAAAGTAAAATTTAAAAAAAAAAAAATAATAAAATTCTTATTATGTGAACAATTTTAATAAAATAGTGTAGCGCTTTAAAATGTTAACACTTATTACAATTGTACTTATGTCTGTGTACCTATACTCGTATGTATTTCTAATACATTTTTTTAAAAAAAATATTTGATATATTTGTAATTTATATAGGCATGGCTGAATGGGTAGAGTACTAGATTTCTACACAGGAAGCCTGAGTTCGAATCCCAGCATAGAACTCAAGATTATATATTTATTTAATTAATTTATTTATAATTTAATTTAATTTAATTAATAAATTAATAAATATAAAAATCTAATTCAATTTAACATCGGCTGCCCCACCGAAAAAGGCAAGGGGAAACCACTTCGGTCAAATTTTCCCATGAACACCCTATGACTCCTTGGAGTTATTAGGGCCACGACACTTCCGCTAGGAAGTTATCGACAACGAAGAAGAATATTTAATGAACTTCTGAAAAAAAAAACAATGAATTTTTATATATTTTTAATTTTATACTAAAGCAAATTGATTTTCAATGATAATTAAATAAATATTATATTATGATCGTTATTACTATTACTATTACTGTATTAGTATGATTCCACTCCACCCTCATACACGCATCTATGTAGGTATGTACTTTTCCTTTTTAAACTCACTACCTGTATCAAAAGCATCATATCATCATCAATTCAGGTGCTACTTGTCTTTGCCTTTGTGAATAATAAAATAAAAAGGAAAGAGAAAAATCTTTATTTTTTATTTTTTTTTTTTTTTCTATTACTTTCTAAATTTTAATGTTAAAATAAGACGATAGAAATAAAAGCGAAATATATTAATGTTAAATAAGATTAAGTAATTAATTATTTAATTACATTTCAGTTTTTGTTTTTTATCTTCTTTTACTTTATTTTATTTTATTTTTTATTAGGTAAATAATTTGGTTTATTATTATATTTAATATTGATTTATAAAACAAATTAAGATAATTTTAAACAAAATTTTTAATTTTCAATTTTCCATTTTATTGATTGTATTAGAATACAATCTTCAACAAATTTGAAAAAAAAAAATATTTCAAAAAAACTAGAGAATTTTTAATCTATTGAATCAATTCTCTGTGCTCCCCAAAAACCTATTAGGTTTAGGAAAAAGTTACCATTTACTATTGATGGGCCTGCTATGTTAATTTCTTACTAGATTATGCGTATTCTAATGATGAATACTAATAAGTGTTGCCAAACGATGAGTTGTTTCAAAGAAGTAGAAAGAAACTGTGTGAGTATTTTGTCATAATCACACAATAGAAATAATTTGCTTGCAGTAAACTGAGCAAGTGAATGGCTCATGCTAAATGCCTTAAACCTTAAATGCAACACTGTATCTGTACGCCTTTTTACAACTACTGAATTTCATAGCAAACAAATTAAAAAGAAATACATTATATTAAGTGACCAACTATCATGTGTCTCAAAGTATAAAATCACTCAGGTAAATACTCTCCGATTTGTATTTATAGTGACATCCAAAAAACAATTGGCCAATGAATGAACGAAGCTAACAAATTGGTTTGGAAAGATCACAACATCGAGGATGACAACGGTTTTAACATCATTTTCAAAAAAAAGAAAAAGGTTCTATTATTATCATCATCATCATCATCATCATCATCATCGATAAAATAATATTTTTATAATAATAATAATAATAATAATAATAATAATAATTTCACTTCAATCTTATCATTTCACAATAAAATATTTTTAAAATATTTTTATTATTTTTTTTTTCCGATAAACTTTTAGTGAATTTAACTTTAATAAATAATTTTGTAAATGAAAATGGTTGGAAGTATAGGATAAGGAGGATTGGAGGTGGGGAGGGGGTGGGTGGGTGAAGGAGATGATTATGGGCGTGGTTACAGTTTGTATTTTGTCGGAGGAGAGGGATGGTCCAAACGTGGGTAGTAGAGGCAAAAGATAATCTTGAAACGACGCGTGGTTAATGAATTAATCACTGCAGGAGGGCTGCTTGCTTGCTACAAAGCCAGCAGCAATCTTTACTTCAAGAATCTAATTCATTCATTATTTTATATACAATCCATACACACCCACGATCGTTCAACCCCATTTCATCCCCTATCTCTCTCTCTCTCCGTTACTGTACTGTATACGCCCCCTCCCCTCCCCTCTTTCCTCTTTAACAGCATAGCATAGCATAGCATAGCATAGCATAGCAAAACATTATCATGTTTTATTCAAAATCGTAATAAGAAAAGACAAAAGAGAAAATGAGATGAATGATTTGGTGTTTTTTCATTTAATAAGAATTATATATAATTTGTTTAAAAGTCAAGATTATAATTTGAAATTAAATAAATTGAAACTAGTTTCAACGTAACGTAATTAAAAACAAAACAAAAAAAAATGGAATTAAATTTTTGAAAAAAATAAATAAATATATTAAATATATACTCGTAGAACGCTACTACGCCGCTTATACGCTTATCAATTGTAATAAGTTTTTTTTTTTTATTAATTTATTTAAAACTAAAAGGTGGTGAGTTCAAGTGACTCGCAGAGTGATACATAAATAATAGATAAACATTTCTATGATTTCAATTAAATAATAAATTATAACATTGATTTCTTTTTGGTTTTCTTATTTATTTTTTTTTAAAATTCAATAGTAAATTATCTATCGGTTCGTACATTGTCCACCCACCGCGTCCTTCTTGGTCTTCCAAGCGGATGTTTCCCAATCGGTCTATCCACCACACAATATATTCTTTCCTCTCCCATTCTAGCCATTCTAGCCACCCCATTTATAACCCTAACAATGTCTTGAGATGCATTGAGGTCATGCAATTCCTCGTTATACACTCTCGGCCATTCCCCGGTGTCCTCATCTTTCTTTAACCCATAAATGCTGCGAAGAATTCTATTTTCAAATATCTACTACTACTACTACTACTACTACTACTACTACTACTCTCGTCTCCCAGGGTCATAGACCATGCTTTATCATGGGATATTAATATTAAAATTATATATAAATTTTAAAATTAGAATATTTAAATTCGTATAATACTTTAAAATTTGTATTTCAATTATAATAAGTATTAGAATATAAGTATTATTTGAGAATATATTTAAAATAAATGTAAATAAAATATCTCTCTCTCTCTCCCCTCTCTCTATTGAATTAATTAAGAAATTTAGATGACATGAATGGGTATTCCAGTATGAATTGGACTGGAAAAGGAGACAATTTATAAGTTTCTTATAATCTTAGAAGAATATCAATGCGTGCGTTTTAATGCCAAATCGGACAACATTAAATCAAATTTAATCTTGCTAACAACATTCAATATTTCTGTTCATAAATGATTCAGAGTTTAGGCAACGTGTATGATTCAGTTTAACTTAACAGGTATATAAATTTATAAAATGAAAAATCAGTTATGGGCAGACCAATTTAGAAACCATTGAGACCAAAAGTGAAGGAGAAGAACTTGACGAAGTTGGGAGAGGATAGAGATTAGATGGATGTGGTTCAGGACAAAGACTGTGATATCTGTGAAATCTGCCTGCTGCGCCTGATAATCTTCGCCTTCCCTAGCGCCACAGAGTTAAATCAATTTCTTCTAAGGTAGGATAATCTTTATAGTCGAGAAAAATTAATAAAAGAACTTAACAAAAAAACAAACAAACAAACAAACAAACAAATAATTATACGATATATTTTGAGTTTATCTATTGATACAACGATAAAAATGGTTTTACTTTTACTTTTATATAATGTCTCAAATCTTTAACTTTAGATTTTCTTAAATTTCATTATAATTAACAATATTCAATAAATATCACAAGCAATGAAATTAAAACATTAAAATTATTAAGAACGTACTTTATTACATCATAACATACCATATACAATATAAAATATATAATATATAATTAATTTACTAATTAAATGAAAATATGTATTTTTTAACAGAAAAAAAAACAAAAAGAAATAAATGTTTAAATTAAAAAGGATGAATACATAATTACATAATTGTACATATGTACAGACTTTCAATCATTCGATTCTATGTACCTATTAGGTATGGTGTAGGTATCACTTCGTTTTATCAAGTCAAAAATATTTTTAAAACGTGCACTTAAAATGAGTAAATTATATTATCTTTGTTTTTGTTTTTCGTTTAGTTATTCAATTATTAATTATTATAATATTTTAAGTATAAAAATGATTCATTGATTATATAAAAAATGAAAATATCATTTTTTAAACAAATGATACTCGAATAAAGGAGTTGTTTTAAAATTTATTTTGTCTTTTTTTTTAAAATGGGTTAAATTTTTTAAATTTCTTTTAAATCCAAATTATTCTATTCGATTATAATTTATTAATAGGTTTATCATGTTTCATAAATCCTCTTCTATGATCTGATCTGATCTGATCTGATATTAATAGAAAATAAAATATTCAATTGTATATTAATTTAAAAATTAATAATATTTGAATTTGTATAAAAATATAAAATCATCAATCCTTAATAATAATTAAATAAAACTTTATAGAAAATAAATTTTTTATATTAAATTCAGAAATTTGTGTTGAGAAATTTCAACGACAAATTTTGATTATAACCTATATTATAAATTTTATATATATTGAAATGATATTTCCTTTTGTGGACAATTAATATTAATTAGTAATTAGATATTTTATTGAGATGCAACCAATTAAAAATTATTATAAATTTTAATAAATTATAATTGTTTTTGTAATTTGATAATTTATAAGATAATAAAAGACATTGTAATTGTGTTGGGGTGTGAGAACAATCGTGACGTATGTCTGTGTTGGGAGTTTGTTGATAGTTTCTTTGTTAAAGATTCATTCTTATCTAAACCACGAAATAGTGAGGACGTTAAATTTTTCCCTCTCCTATTTTTGTAAGTTTTTGCGTTCCGAATGCTGAATTCACCTTCTAAAGTTCAGTTATCATTCCTTTATATATTGGAACGTTCCCACAACAAAAAGAATTATTAAAAAATTAAATAATTCTCTTAAAAATTGGAAGAAACTCTAGAAAGCCAGGAACCTTGTCTAAAAACCATCAAAGAAGGATGTCTTGGTCTTTATAACGAATTGGAACTCAATTGGAACCAAATCTACGCTGAAGAAAGAACGGATACAACACACACACGGATAAGACTCTATAATTTATTTTATTTTTTCCTTACTTTATGTTAAATACTTTATCTGAATTTCCTAAATATTAATGTTATATAATTTAAATTGTTTTATTTTATTATAAAACATTTAAATCTAGTAAAATAAATTCTAGTTTCAATTTTTTCTTTGTAATTGGAAACCAATAAACTTAATTTTTATTATTCTCTTTTATATATCTTAATTGTATTATTCCTACAGCTTTCTCTATCTCTGATTTCACGTTGGATCTTAGTTATCTGATTGCTACCTTACACCATGGACCAAAACCTCTATTTTAATTGAATCTTCATCCCTCCCTTACTCCCCTCTTTTCCCCTCTTCCCTCACTCAAACGAGGATCAGTGCGCACCTAAGTCCGTGCATCGCCATTACACACTTCCCCCTCCACTCCCTACCAACCCTCTCCTATCTACCCCTTAATTATAAACACCCTCCCTTACACTACACCCCTCATCATTCACAAAAAACCATTACAATATAATTAAGTTATTAATTGAATTTATTAAAATAAATAATTAAATTTGTTTATAAATCGATATTTACAAAATAATTTTAAATTTCTTATCCAAGTGTGATCTTTTGTATCCTTATTCATACAATTTTTCATTTCGTCGTCATAATTCACATTCACACAGATTACTTTTGTCAAAAATAAATTTTAGATGAACAACACTGATCTTTACATAAATTCTTATCAAAGTTTTTATACCAAATATTAATAACTTTTTTTTGTTTTTTTCTGATACATTATAAATGAATTGATAATCTTATATGCAAATACAAACGTATATAAGGTATATAAGACAAAAAGAAAAGTTGAATGTAGGATATTTTCATTATAAATAGTCTTTACATTTTATTAAAATTATAAAACAATATTCTTAGTTTGTAAAAAATAAATTTTGAAAGAAAGCAGATACTATTATCTATACATCTATAAAAAAATATTAGCATTAGTATTAATGAAGATTAATTAAGTTATTTCATAACGTATAAAAAATAAAAAAATAATAAAAACTTTTAAAGGATCTTTCATTTTTAATTCATTTTTATTTTTTTATTTTTTTTGGGGTAAATCAATATTTAAAGAAAATTAAATCATCATGAAATATTTAAATGTTGAATGTGTATATTTGGATATTATAGCTCAAAAAAATAAAATAAAAAACATAAAAAAACATTAAAAAAAAAAAAATCATAATAGAAGAGAGGAAAGTGGAGATGAAGGAGTTAAAATATAATGAGATGTTTTCTTAGTTGGTTTGGACGCAACACAAATTTGAGATTAAGATCCGAGGTTGATGGAAGGAAAGAGGAGTGGCAAGGTGAAGGATGAGGAGGGGGTGTTATTTCATATTCATTCATTCAATTGGGGATAACATCACGTTTTAGTTAAATCTCTTCTAGAATGTGTATGAATTTAACATAAATTCTAACATTTATAAATAAAATAATAAAACAAAAATAAAACAAAAACTGCTATTAAAAACTTTTTTTTTTTTGAAAATAAATTTAATTGTATTATTTTCTATAATATTAGCATACATACAATATATATTATATTGGACTTATTATATTAACATATTAACGCGAAAGAATCAAATATTCTTCAGAGGCAAAACCTGAAGAAATAAAAAATCTTTTACTCTGAATCGTGGATAATTCAATTCCTCCACATCGATTCCTCGATAAAGTTCGAATTGTACTAGAAAACTGAATATCTGCAGACTGCAGACTGATTTCTTAACTTGCTCCAGATCAGACAGTGACCATCTCAAGTTCAAAATAGTTTTTTTATTTATCAAGTCGATAAGTCTAAATTTTCTTTAAAAAATGTATACCTAAAATCTCTCGAATCCATCATCACTAGAAGGTGAGAAATTGGATATTTTTCCAGTTTGTGTGTAAAAATGAACATTTCCTGGAATCTTTTTATTGATTAACTTTAATCTTTAGTCTACCTGCATCAGCTAACCTTGAGAAATGTTCTACTGCTTTTGTTAGAGGGAGGGAAAAACAAAAAAACAAAGTGTCCACACTCTCCCCGATCTGATCTCCCCTAACTACATTTTATCATCATCATCATCATCATCATCATCCTTCGGATATTAATTTAATATGTCTATGTATTCAGAGTGTAGAGTGTCTTGTAGTTTTTTTAAATCATTAAATCATTAAATCATTAATAAATTATAATCTAACAAATAAATATAATTTTTTTTTTGTATTCTTTACCAAAAGTTGATTTGTGCCAAGTTTTCTTATAAAATAATAAATCTCTTGCCCACGATTATTTTAACATACTCTGACATTTTTTTTTTTAATACTAATGGTAAGCAAATCTTTTATTTTTTCCTTTTTTTTTTATCTTTTCAACGTTTTTCTTATTTCTGATCGCGCGTATTTCGATGGATGAATGGTCCGATGGGCTTTTGGCTTTTGTATGTCCGGCCCTTTAACTCTTTTCCACCCGGTTAACTCAAGTGGGATGAGAGGGAGGAGCAGAGGGATGGAAAGGCCTTCACCCGGGACTCTTTTATCATTTTTAATGTCAGACCAAAGTCTTAGACTATCACACCTGTGGCCAAGGGAGTTGGAACATAGATAGTGGTGCAACCCCCCCCCCCCCTCCCCCACCCATACATTTTCTCTATCCCTGGTTTTTTATATATACTTTTGTGTGTGTGTGTGTGTGTGTGTATGTATAGATAATATATGTAGATTCTCTAAACTCTATGAACATGAATATAAAAATATTTAATATTAATTTTGGCAATTATTCAAATAAATAATAGATAAAATTTTTATATTTATTATTTCTTATAATGAAATCTCTTGAATTTTAATTACTTAATTTATTTTTCACAATTAACTTAATCATTAATTTTTATTAATGATTAAATGATTGAATTTATTGTAAGTAGGTATTATTAAGTGATAGTAATTATAAAAATAGAAATTGTTTAAACATACAACAAATGATATCATTATAATACCTAATATAGATAAGTAATTGTAGTCTAAGAATAAAATAAATACAATTTTTCTTCGTATAATTTGGTATATTTTAAATGGTGAGAGAAATTTGTTATAATAAGAATCGAATCAATTTTATTCTTACAATATTTTTGAAAAAATAAATTAAATTGACATCATATCATTTGTTTGAAAAAGTTGTCACTTCTACACCATTGGATTCGTTATTTGGGAATAGAATATTTATTTGGTCAACAAGAGCTCTCTCTAATCGAATGATGGATATATAAGATATATGTAAACTATTTTATTAAATTATTGCAAAATATATGTGTGTGTGTGTGTGTGTAGACTTATTTCTCTCCATTTCATTGGCTTATTCAAATGTATTAACAAAACAAGAAGAGTAAAGGGGGGGGGGGGAGGGGAGGAGGAGGAAGGACAGGGGATTTCAAAGAATGTCTTGGCTGTTGTTCAACACTAATTTCTCGGTACCCTCCTCAAACGAAATACCACTGATATGTGGTTTGTTTTGTGATTGCAACTTAAATGTATGCATGTGAGGGGTAAAAAGAAAAAAAAAAAAAGAAGAAGAAATCAAAAGGGATGGGGGAATAAAGAATGTCTATGCCATGTTATGCTCAGACCTTTATTTAACACTGGCCACATTTAGAGAGAGAGAGAGAGAGAGAGTTTAATATACTGCGTGTGTAGTAGTAGTAGTAGTAGTTGTTGTAGTAGAAATAGTAGTAGTAGTAGTAGGGATGGTAATTTATAATAGGACAAAACAAATCAAGAATCATCATTCCATTTTAACAACGAATACATAAAGAACAAAATATTTTAAACACATTTGCTTAAAATATCGAAAAAAACGAAAAAAAAATATGATTTTCAATTTTAGCGATGGACACATTTACGTACACACAAAAATTGTGACATACTTTATTATTTAACTTATCTATTATTAGTATTTTGCAAATGAATATTTAAATATGTGAATTAGTAAATACTATTCAAATATTATAATACTTATATCATCATCATCATCATCTTCATTAACATTAATATATTAATTAATTTTAATAATAATAATAATTTTTATAAAATATTATAATATAAATACACTTATCTTACATTTCTCTCATTTTTACTATCTCGCCAGATATATCAAATTTATTTATTTTTCAGTTTTACCGAAATTTAATTTTAAAATGAAACACTAATGAAATTATTCTTTTTCTCTGAAATTATTTCTGAAATTCTGAAATATATGTATTTCAATTTTATAGTTTACGATATACCTCACTCTGTCTGGTTAATAACTTAAAACCACTCACTATATTTGAAAGATTATAATATAAAAAAATATTTAGTAAAATATTATTCTAATATTTTTACCGACCGACGATATTAAGGGAAAGTATTGTGTTTTTGCACCAAATTTCACATGTGGAGATTTTTATATATCTCCACGAATCATGCATTTTCTTAACAGAAAAAAGTATTATTAGCATCATGTCCGTCTGTATGTCCGTCTGTCTGTCCATTGTGTGTTCGTATAAACGTGCATAATAGGATGAACCCCTCAACGGATTTTGATAAAATTGGTTTATTTAATGCATCAGTATCAATAATTCATCATCTTTTGGTGTATATCCGGAGACCCAAAGTGGTAGTTTACTAAGTATTAATTTTATATTCATTGTCGGAAAACATTTCACTTAAAATATAGCAGTAATTAATAATTGAATAATTAAACTTGTTTTTTGGAAATTAATTTATTTCAAATCATTGGTCGGTTCTGTGCCTGGCCACAGCTCATATATTTTTATTTATATATTTATATATGTATATACTGTATTTATTATTATTAGTTTTACACTAAGTTTTGTTTTTTGTTTAAATTTTTTACTTTTTCTACTTTTAATATTCATTCATTTATTCATTTACTATCTATCAATTTATTTGCTATAAGGGGGGAGAGAGAGAGAGAGAGTTTATTTTCCAATGAACACACAAAAGAGTCACACAATATATTCTCTCTCTTTCATTTAATAAGGGTGTAATTTCATCTCAAACCTTCTCTCTCTTGCTTTTGATTGATTTCCGCCTACATCATATATATATATATATATATATATATATACCACACATCTACTTATTCATTTCTATTATAAATCAAGAAATAAATAATACAATTCCGGCAGGTCAAACAAAATTTATTAAGAACAATTTGCGTTGAACCTTTGAGGAGAAGGGCCCGAATCATTTTATATATATAATAATAATTAGGAAATGTGATCAATCTTTAATAATTTCTCTTTCTATGAAAATGAAACGTTGCTAAACTTATAATTGTTATTATTATCACAAATACACATAAATCTATCAATATGGAGAGAGTACAAACAAAATGGATGCCTTCCTTCTCTTTCTAAGAAATAAATAATGAAAGAGCTAGAAAGGTGAGAGTAGAGAAGGAAGAGCAAGTAGAAAATCAAGTGAAAAACAAGGAAGGTACTTTTTATATTTTTATTTGTTCTTTTAGGTTTCCGTTAAAGTTTTTAGCTATTATTATGAAAATTTATTCTCGGGTTATTTTTACGTTTCATTGTACGATTCAGATGTTAATGTTACTGTTACTGCGAGAGGAGGTTCCCAGCGCATAAAATGGGCCAAAGATCTCCATACCCAAATACATGTACATTTTCTAGCGTGAAATCATGTCAAGATGATCCCTTACCAGGTTGGAAATACAATTTAAATGTTATGCGAGACAATCCTAATCTTAATAACTTAATAAATAATAACACAGATGAAAAAATGCGTCAAAAATCAAAAGCTAAGGGTGTCCAACTTCCGAGATATACATTAATAAAACGGGGAAACGTATCCACAAGAAATCCAAAAAATAAAATCTTTAATACCAAAAATAGACAATTCTACCGTTTCTAGCTTGATAATGACTCCAATAAATAAAAATGAATGTTAATCCAAATGACCAAATGTAAAGACTATTGGGAATTAATCTGGTCCCAACCATTGGATTGAAAATGTTGCAAAGGAAGTACACCTGAAGTATACCTGAAATGCCTGAAATGCCTCCCATTGCATTGCATTGCATAGGACGATATGGATTCGTATAATTCTCCAAAAGGCTATTATTAACTGGGAATCTGCCCGACCAGATCACATTCCAAACTTTTCCAAGCTTAAAAAATGTATGCCAATTCCAAAGACAAACGAATCTAGTCTGTATATTCAACCTCACTGCAATTCCTCACAAGTGAGATTAATTATCTTCTAATTATATAAAAAATGGAAACCGCAAGATCCTAAGAATTACAGGCCGATAACATGTCTGTCGTCATTTTATAAACTTCTTTTTATACAGCATTAGAATCTAACCTAAATTTATACATTAAGTACATTAAGTACTGTGAGCAAAATAATATCCTTGCTTTTGAGCAGAAGAAATGTACCAAATGTACCTGTCGATGTAAGAATCAATTAATAATAGATTCAATAATCTTAAAGTAAGCCTACAAAAAACATCAAAAAAAAATCCAGAGGTGTTGTGGGTCAGGATGAATTCTCTCTTTCTCTCTCTCTCTCTCTCTGCTTCCTCCCTCCTCCCCCCCCCCCCAAAAAAAAAAAAGAGAATTAAAAAAGATAGGTAAAAGTTTACCAGTACCTACTTGTACTGCTTAAGTGTAAAAACTCGTATGATAATAATAATAATAATAAATGTTAAATCTGAATGATAATTGAATAGATTTTATGATTTTATTTTTCAATTATATTGAGTAGAGTTTATAAAAATAATTAATTTTTAGACAATACAATAAATAAATAAATAAATTAAAAAGTTTAATTTCCTAATTAAATTAATGAAAGGTTAAATTTTCATTCTCATCCGAGAGGAACATTTGTCTCTGGATGATCAAGTGTTTAGTGTGTTAGTGTTAGTGTTAGTAATGGAATGAAAGGAGGATTAATGTGAAATCTTATCTTCATTTCAATTATCCGATACTTGTCGTATCATTCATACAATTCAATCAATTACATCAACATTTCAATGTAGTTTGACAATCAGTCTTAAAGAGATAGATCATTAAAAAAAAAAATAATAATGATCTAAATCTGTTAAATCGACTGGGCAAATAAATTTGAGATTTATCTTCTTTTATTTTTACTTCTAAAATAAAAATAAATAAAAAAAAAATAAATCTATTCAATATTTAAAAAATAACATCAAGTATCAAATTAACTTTAATTCTTACTCCTTCTAATCTTTACTAATTACATAATTACACTTATTTTAGATTATTTATTTACAATTCAATTGTATCATATGGAATATTCGTATCAAGTGTTATTATAATACATAATAAAAACGGGACTGAAGAAAAAAATTCAACAAATTTATTCATTTATGGCATTTAAAATAAATAAATTCATTACATTTTTTTAAATAATAATACTTTTAGTAATTTACGAAATTTAATTATAATAAAGTGTAAGGTGTAATATTTTTTATAAATAATAAAATAAAAATCTTTTCATACATACATACATGTATGCGTAAATTTGGATTAAATACGTATTAGTAAATTATGGCCTCTTATACTTTAAGAGTTGAATAGTCAGACAAATTTAGATGCATGAATGATGCTTATATATTTATTCTTTTGTTATTTCTTTTTTGAAATTCCGCATTAATCATTGAATTTATTATAATGAATATAATATGTGAATCAAAATTAAAGAAATTACTTTTTAATGGACAGTTTTATATTTTTGTAGTTTGTAGGTATTTCTTTTTAAAGGTTCCATTAACTCTCGATTCTATTCTTCTGGCAATTAGTAAGTAAAATTGTGAAAATGGTTGGTTGCCTAAATGAAAAGTAAATTTAGAATAGCACAGTCTGCCTAGCTCAATATCTTTTCTCTCTATGTGGTATCTAATTACATTTACTATACCATTCTACATACTAATAATACATATACCATACGATATACGATATACGATATACATATATATATTGTAATTTATAATAATACGTAGAATACGATAAGATGAAAAGAGTGTGAAGGTGGAAATTCTCGAATTTTAGATTTTAAAAAGAGTTTTGTGTTGTTGACAACCCCCAATGGGGCCGACAAGGGTTTTTTTGTATGTATGAATGTTTGTTTGTTGGCGTTTGGCGAAAAAGTCAGCCAGGCTTTCTTTTAAGCCCATAGAGAAACTAGATTTATTCCCTAGAGCCCTAGAGCAATGCTGAATTATATTTTTTATGTTTTTTTTTTTTTAATAATATTATTAATAATAATAATAATAAAATTGTGATCAAGAAAGAAAAGAGAAGAGTTTGAGTAAAAAATTAGAATGAAAAATAAAGATATTACTTATATTTTATTTTATTATTAATTTGTCGCTTTGTATAATTAAGTAGATTGAATTTTATAAACAATGTTTACAAAATTATAATAAATAATAAATGCTTGAATCGAAATAGAAATTTTGTTTCTACAATTTTCAAATTACGTTCTAATCTTTATTATTATTCAATCAAGCTGATAAGTATTTTGGTTTCATTTATTTATTAACTTATTTATTTATGTATTTATACATTTGTATTTTACGATAGAAATAATAATAAGTCTCCTTATATATATATGTAGTATTCAAATTATAAAACGAAAGATTGTGAAAATCGATTAATATTAGTTTTTTTGCCAATAAGGACCAAAACTTCTATAAGAGAGGCATATGAAGTTACCTTTAAAATTTCAACAAATTATTCAATAAAACGGTGCATATTTGATCCAAAGCATGTTAAATAGTCTTGAATTTAGCGCAAAAATAATGGATTTCTTTTTCCCCAACCCAATAAACATACTCGTATATATAATATATATACGTATATATTATATTTGGTTTGGGGAATAAGTTCGTTCGTTTTTTTTTTTTTTTTGTATTTTTTTTTTCAAAGCGCTGTATTTAAGTGATTTGCTTGTGGTTTGGCAAATTGTCTGTATTCATTAGAATGTGCTTTTTCTACTCTACAAAACTGTGTTATTTATTTTTTAATATAATATTATTTTTTCCGACTTTTCATCCTTAGAAATAGAATATCTAGGAGTCAAATACCTACATTTCTTTGCTTTTCATCGCAATCCAAAAGCTGTCATTTCGTGACATATGCAACGTGTCATAAGAGAAAAAGTCGTGAATTGACCGAAAAAATAAATTGCGATCATAAGACGATCCTCAATTATCTTCATTCAGTGGGATTTCCAGAAAAACTTGGAACCTGGGTAGACACCCACGAGCTTAACGAAATCAACAAAGAAAATTGGTCGTCTCAACTCCTCATACGCCATCGACATAAACAGCACTTTTTGTACCAAATCGTCCCAATCCATCGTCCAACTCACTTCGAAAGCTCGAACGGGAGGTTTTCTAGCATCCACCGTGCTCTTCCAACTATGCACCAACAGAATATCACCTTTTCCGCTCCATATCGAATCATAGGAGGGGCGTTACCTTCGACAGCCGAGAGGACCTCAAAAACTGTCTCAACAACTTCTTCGAAACCAGACCAGATGATTTTTGGCGGAATAGCATCAACAGATTAGTCGACTGATCGGAGGAGGTAGTAAACAGTAACTTCCAATACATAATTGATTAATTTATTGTTATAATTATTGTTTTTTGTGTTTAAATAAAGGAACTTATTCCACAACTTAAATATATATACGAATAAAAAGAATTAATTTCATTTGTATATCCATTCTATTTTATAACTACAATGATTTTATATTCAATTTTTTAGTTTTTATCTAATAAATATTATTATGAAATACTTTAGATTTACAATTTCATTTCATTTATAATGGGACTATAAAATAGTAATAAAATAAATTTTTTCATAAACCATTGAACACAAATATAATTTTGTAATATTGTATTATATTATAATAATATGCCAAATGGATTAATCAATAGTATCTATATTATTCTTCTTATTATAACAAATTATAATCCAATGCTATGTTGAATTTATGAACATGAATTTAATATTGTAATAATAATAATAATTAATTTATTCGAATAATAAATTCGTTCATGTGATTCTCCAATAGAGATGGTCTTTTTTTTCCAATGCTTTCATATAGGCAATATATATGTATATATACATACTCGTATATAAGTTGTATATTTACTTATACTTATAAATTATTTATATAGATATATACGAGAATATATACTAGTAAATCTATTAATTTTAATTTTAATTAACGAAAGGGGAATCTTTTAAATAAATTAACTAAATTCAATAATATATCATTTATTCCATTAATTTATTCCACAAATAAAATTCTATAGTTATATAAATAAATATATATTTTAAAAATTATTAATTATTAATTTCTGTTTATGATAATATAATCTATATATATAAAAGGCAATGTCTGTGTGTCTGTCTGTATGTCTGTGTGTGTGTCTGTCAAATACTCAAAAACTACCCGTCCGATTACGGTGAAACTTTCAGGGATTGTTGTGGGCATCCCAGGGAAGGTTTTAATCTATCTATATATATAAAAGGCAATGTCTGTGTGTCTGTCTGTGTTATTGTTTTGTGTTTTGTACATATATATGTAAAATAAAGAACAAACAGAAATAAGAAAATAAATTTTAATTAATATAATTTATAAAAAAAAATAATGTTCATAAACTTAGAATATTAATTATTTAATTAATTAAAATCTACTTAAATAAATGCAAAGAGCCACAAATATATTAGTTAGTAAATATATAAATAATAATATGAAATAGTCAATAAATCTTACTTATTATACTAGGAAAATTTGTTGTTGCTTAAATTAAAATATATTTTCCAAGAAAACAAATATATATCTTATCTACTTATACTGATTGAAACAAAATGGATGAAAACCTTTTACATACAGACTTTCAACCAAATACCATGTATCATTCGGGGGTACAGGGGGCGGAGCCCCCGTCTAGGTGTGAAGAGCGCCTGGAAGGCGCTCGGAGCAGCTAGTATAATAATAAAAATAAGTTGACCTGTGGCCAGGTCCGAACCGACCGACGGTTTGAAGTAAATTAATTAGCAGCTACAGAAACAATTTCAAATAATTTTAATATATCTATTAATGTAATAAAAAACAGATAGGCATACATAAATAATAAATATAAACATTTTTAATTTCATTTATAATATATATCCAAGACCAGGGTGTGACGTCATGAATGGCTGGATGACGTCATATAATTTTAAATCAAGAAAAAACTAATAAAGATGATTTTCTCGAGGATAAAACCAATACAAAGTGCATGATACGTGGTGATATGTAAAAAATCTCCTTATGTGAAATTTGGTGCGAAAATAACCCTTCCCTTCCTATCGTCGATCGCTAATACTACCACTTCCGGTTTCCGGATTTGCACCAAAAGTTGATCAATTCATCCCACTGATGCATTAAGTAAATATACCAAATTTCATCAAAATCGGTTGAGCCGTTCAGGCTGTACACATCTATACGGACGGACGGACAGATATCATGCTAAAAATACTTTTTTCTGTTAAAAAAATGCATGATTCGTGGAGATATGTAAAAATCTCCACATGTGAAATTTGGTGTGAAAACAATACTTCCCTTACTATCGTCGGTCGGTAATAATAACTATAGTGAAAGACAGAAGGTGGAGAGAGAGAGAGAGAAACGAATATTTATTATCTTAGTTAGTATTTATAATTTATAATTATGGTAAGTTAAAAGAAATATTTATTATTTCAATATTTGTCATTATACATTATACTTAATCTATATATATATATATATATAAATGTAATGTATGTGTAAAATATAAATATTAAATAATAAATAAAATCAATATTTAAACGTTCTTTTAATTTATAGGCATCATTTATTTGTACAAATAATTTTTTTTCTCTTTTATCATATTTTTATCTTATTATATATATATATAAAAGCCATAATCATCGTATGTATCACACATTTTCACCTAATCATATAAGTTGCCCCCAAAGACACACTAGGTGGCGTCTCTGTTCTTTCAGTGGGTCTTTCAAAAAAAAAAATATTCTATAAATGCTAATTTGATTTTTATGTTTTGAAAAAATGTTAAAAGAAAACTCCACTCAAGGCAGATTACTAAAAAATGATCATTAGGGATACAAAAAATATTTTTTTCAAAGAACTATTTAATTAATTGCTGCAAACCATGTTAAATTCATTTTAAACGGAAAATTGCAAACACCGTTTGCAACGGGTTCAACTAGTTCAATAAATAAATCAGCAGTCAAATAAATAATAATAATAATCTTATCTTATTATGCTAGCTAAAATTGTTTGTATATATCTATCTATATATATATAGCCATGGGTTCTCAAAAACCGCTCTAGTATTTTAAAGAAAAATTAAGTTTTATTGATCATATCTCTGGAAAAGTACATCTTCATTATTTATTTCTTAATTTATAATTATATATGGATGACGTCACATGACATCCATTTTTATTTTTTAACTGAAATAGAACTCGCGCGAGCGTGACTAACACCATGAAGCTAGCGCACATTACGTCTGCTTTCAAATTTCTTATAACAGAGCGCGAAATTTGAATTGTCATTAGAACTGTTTTACAAATTGTTATCTCTAACATATAAATTTATATTTATTATGTAAAGTTCATTTCATATATACATATATAATAAAAAGTATAAAATGTTTTTAAATAAAGGCAATAAAGGCATATTATATTGTAATATTGTAATATAAATTATGGGGCAGCATGGCTGAGTGGGTAGAGTACGAGATTTCTACACAGGGGAAGCCTGAGTTCGAATCCCAGCATAGAACTCAAGATTATATATTTATTTAATTTAATAAAAATAAAAAAAATTTAATTCAATTTAACATCGGCTGCCCCAGCTCCAGGAACTGACAAGCCCTGGTTCTACAAAGCCTGCTCCTGCAGGATAACCTCAAAACAAGCAACCATGAATCGTGATAGAATATCCAGATAATTGCTCTTAAAGAGACAAGATTCACGGATGAAAAATACAATGGACTATAAGAACTATCGCATATTCAAGAGCAAGACGGCCAAGCGAATTAGAAGAGGTTTACCACTTCTGGGCGTGGCGTTCATTGTGAACAAGAAGATCATCATTTCAATATTAGAAGTCAATGCCATCAGCAATCGCATCATGACCATGAGGATGCGATGCGCTTCTAAAAATTTATGGGAGCTTTGCGTGATCCAAGACGGTCCATACGCAATTAATAATAATAATATAAATATTATAGATGTAAAATTTTTTGTACGGAAAAGAAATAAAAGAATATTATATTTTAATATATAAATTTATTATGTAAAGTTCATTTCATAAATACATATTTAATCAAAATTATACGAAATGAACTTCACATAATAAATATATATTTTATGTTAGAGATAACAATTTATAAAATTATTTTATAACAGAGCGCGAAATTTGAATTGTCATTAGAACTATTTTATAAATTGTTATCTGACATATAAATATATATATTTATTATGTAAAGTTCATTTCATATATACATATATAATCAAAATTATACGAAATAAACTTCACATAATAAATATATATTTTATGTTAGAGATAACAATTTATAAAATAGTTCGTATTGCAATATTTTAAACAAAGTTGTATATATATATATATATATATATATAAGTTACAAATTTGTTTAAAATATATGTTTAAAATAATATATAAGTTATATATATATACATACATACATGCATATGAAATTCATCTTTCTCGTGAAATAGCGCGAATTTCGTCTGTTTTAAAATTTCTTACGCAGAAGTTTTCACTTCTGACGGCCAGTCCCACGACTGCCAATTTTGCTTTTATAATTCCGAAAAGCTGCAAAGCACGTTTTTTTGTCTTTAGTTTGTTTTATAACCACTTGGGGCGCTAAACAGTTTTTCAAAAAAAAACTATAGAAAAAATATATATGTACCTATATATTATATATTTATGTATTATTGAGGAGCACAAGTTCATTCATTTTAATCAGATTGATGCAAATGTGTAACATTTAATAATTGAAATAAATAATTAAAGAATTGTATATCAATATTTTTTAAAGGGTAGAGCGAGAGCTCGGTGTCCCAGGTATTAATATTACCAGCCAAATCCAATAATAATGAATCATTTTTTTTTAACTTAAGTACCGAGCCGAGGGTCCCGGTACTAATTCTTAAAGGTATAATAATATTGTAACACATAACATTGCACATATTTGTATCCATGTGTACATACATAACGTTATGTACCATACACATAGGAGGGATACATAATTCTAAGAAACATTTTTTCGATTATGTTATAGGATGACATGAATGTGGATCAAAAAAGTAGAAAATTTGATGAACCCCATCTATCCAAGAGGATTTTTTATGTTCTTGTCCTTCTTTAAAAAAAAAAATCTGTGAGAAATAAATGTTAAGAGTTTCTAAGCTCACTTAATCTGCATCCCTTGATATTTCTATAGATACTCACCCTGTCTACTATTACTCTCTCATTCTCTCTCTCGAGGGGCATAAAGATAGAGAGAGAATAAAAAAAATCAAGTATTTGAGCAAATATACCTTTAAATGATATGAAAAAAGGCCCATCAAGCAGATCAATGGAGAGAGAGAAAAAAATTTAAAAAAAAAAAACCTGATCTCATTCTTTCTACTTTGCTAGTATTTCAGTGAATTATTTGATTTCCATTCATAATTTATCCATGAATTCTAACATCATTCAATCATCCAACCCTTTTGATTATTATTATAATTATAAATAATTAGAAAAACTAGTGCAATTAAATAAATAAATAAATAAAAAAAGAGAATCATTGAATAGTTTGATTTGAATTTATTTTTAAAACGAATAAAATATGTATAAAATATTAAAATATGAATTATATTTTCTGTGTTTATCATGTTTCTATGTTTATTAAACACACAAATCGGTAAAGTATTTAACTAATATATAATGCAATAAAATGGACACTTTTATTATTTTGCATCTATAATACTTCTATAATACTTGTATTTGTTAATATGAAACAAATTTCAAAATATTTATGATTTTCTTAAATTTACATATTCTCCATCAAATAAAAAATAGTAGACTTTGGCATGGCAGGCTTATAGAAAATTTATTTTTAGTTCAGATGGGGAAAATGTTTTATCATTTGTTTTTTTAAATATAGATTCAGGCCAAATTGGACATGATTAGATCAAATCTAATCTCGCTAAAAAAACATTCAACATTTCTGTTCACTTATTATTATTCGGGGATTTATGAAAAGCAAATGACTCAATTTATATTAAAACGCATATCAATTTTCAAATGTACATAAATTAAATATATAGTTTGCGATTGGCGGATAGAAGTGCTTAGAAGCGTAGGAAAAACAAACAAGAATTTGGTTGGTAGTGGATAGTCCAATGGAGAAACCATCAGTTGGTAGTTCAAACATAAAGGAGAACTTGAAGAAGTTGGGAGAGAATAGGAGTCGGATGGAGGTGGCTCAGGACAGAGAGAGTTCTCTGAGAAATCTGTTTGTTGCAGCTAATAATTTCCGATATATAGAAAAAACAAATCAATCAATGCACTTAGAATAGCAAAATGAAATGATTAAGAAATATTATACTAATTATATTATAATATAAGTATAATTATGTATTTTAGTGATTAAATCAAAATATTTTATATTATAAATAAGAACACACACAAAATGATAGGAATGTCTTATTATACTGATTTTTTTTTTTTGAAAGAAAATAAAAGAAAACCTATTGAATAGAGACCATCAAACAAATAAGTAAGTAGTACATATCACTTCGGGGGTAAAGAGGGGTGGGGGGTAGAGGTCCCTTTCTAAATGCGAACAGTGCCGAAGACGAATCTTAAAGATGTTAAAATTTGAATAATAATTTTTTTTTTGATGAATATTTAACAAATAAGCGGGAGTGTCCTCCCCTAGACTTTCCCGCATATAAATAGGTATAAAGAGTTGCGAATGAATATTTAGAATGTAATAAAGTGCTACTTCCGGTTAACTGATATTTTAAATGTAAAAAAACAGATATGGATATAATATAAATATTTTTAATTTTATTTTATTTATAATATATAAGGGCTGGCTGTGACGTCATGAAGTGCTGGGTGACGTCATATAATTTTAAATTAAGAAAAAACTAATGAAGATGATTTTTCTCGAGGATAAAACCAATACAAAGTGCATAACACGTGGAGATATGTCCTCACGTGAAATTTGATATGAAAATAACCCTTCACTTCCTCTCTTCGATCGGCAATACTAGCACTTCCGGTTTCCGGATTTGCACCAAAAGTTGATCAATTCATTATACTGATGCATATAAATATAGTAAATATACCAAATTTCATCAAAATCCGTTGAGCCGTTCAAGCTGTACACATCTATACGGACACACAGCGGACGGACGGACAGACATCATGCTAAAAATACTTTTTTCTGTTAAGAAAATGCATGATTCGTGGAGATATGTACCTAAAAATATCCATAGGTGAAATTTGGTGTGAAAACAATACCTCCCTTACTATCGTCGGTCGGTAAAAAGGAAACGCTACTTGTATAGGTAAAATGTCACTTCCGGTAGTCAGATCATGATGAAATTTGGTATCTGAATTTTTATCATATTTGTAAATCTATATACAAAATAGGAAGCAAATATCTCGAAGCAAACTGGTATTTTACTTGAAAGGTAAACGCAACCAGTGTAGGTAAAGTACCACTTCCGACTGACGAAATTTTGATAGAAATCTACAAACTGTGAATAATATCGGTGTACCAAATTTCGAAGTCCTAGCTTGTGATTAGTTTTTGAGTAAATTTGCTTACAGACATTACATACATACATACATACATACATACATACATACATACACACACACAGACATAATTCGAAAAATGGTATTTTCCGACTCAGGGAGGTCTAAAACGTCAAGATCTATCGAAATCTCGAAGTCGAAATTTTTGACGATTCCAATACTTCCCTTATACGAAGTATGCGGGAAAGTAAAAATTAAATATTATATTTGTATTAATATTGTTAATACAAAACTATAAGGTAAGTAAGGTAGCTATTATATTCTTGTTAATTTAATAAATATTAGAATTACAGATTTTTTTATTTTTCTGATTTACAATTATGACCATACTGAATGTGAATGTTACCATACAAATGCTTAGAATACAAAATTCTAGAATTAGAGAAAGAAAATCTATTCTATGCTGACTAATATTAAAATTAGAATAAATAACTCAGTATTTTTTTTATAGGTCAGCTGAATATTATATTCTATTTTACTTTTATATATATATATATATATATATGATGATAGATTAAGTAATAATTACTGAGTGTTTGCCTTTAAGAAAACTTTTTTAGATCTTTTGATTTAGAGATATAATAGATGTATAATATATTATATATCGCATTTTGTTATTCTATACCACGAGTTAAAGGCAAGATAATTCTTTAATTCTTTGGAAAATAGCAATTTGACAGTGCTGCGTTACAGTTTTCTGAAATGTAAGATGAAAAATGACAACGAAAACTATAAAAAGTAGAGTAGGTGACCAACAAAAATGTATGTTGATTAAGAATTTGAACAGCTCGCTAGAAATTCAAGAACTTGGAAGGAAGATTATCTCACAGCCACCATAATAGATTATAAGAGTAATATTCCAGACCTAGCGCAAGGCAATTACCATCTTTTTACAAAACATTTACGTTATAAGAAATTATTAAAAATAAGGTTAACATATTTAGAAAGATTTTGAACCAATTTCTTGATTGAATTTCTTTCATGTTTTTTTTTTTCTTAATTTATTCTAATAAAAATATATAATTACATATTTTGCTAAATGTTGTATCTAGTGTGATAGTATTTTTATTATAGAATTTGCAATTTATGATATATTAAATAAATATAATTATAATTGATTATAATCTATATTTAAGTATATATAAAATAAAAAATGTATTACACATCTTGTAGAAGAAGAATAGAATATATCATTTAATTTATTGTTCTATTGAAAATAAAATAGAAATAAGCTGGAGTGTCTCCACTCGACTATCTCGCAATTTGAATTGGATTAAATAATATAGATAACATAATATATTATATGTATTTAAATTAAATTCAATTAATTATAAATTATAAATTAAAATTAATAAATAATATTTATTAAACCAGCGCATGCATGTTGATGGATATTTCTAATGAATTACTAATATATATTCCAAAGAGATGATGACAAGAGCATTAAAAAATGAAATTCAAAAAGTAGATAACGTTTAGTCGTACATAATAATTAAAATAATTTAATCAAAAAAAAAAAAAAAAAAAATTAATATTTTTAATTAAAGAGAATAAATAAAATACTTAATACTTATTAATGAATTACCTGGCAAGGTGGAGGGACACACACAGCCCAACCGAGAAGTGACTTATCACATTCACTTTCCAATGGAAACTAAAATATTTTATTAAAATATAAATATTAAAATAAATAAAAAAAATTCTAATGGTATTTTTTTATTTATATTCTGTTTTTCCATGAAATTTAACCGATTGGCTTATCGCACGATTAGAAAAAAATAATCCCTTTTACTTTTTATTTAAAACAAAATAATATTATCTATCTATATTATAATAATAATAAATTATTCTATTTATTAAAAAACTAATTTAAAAACGAATATATTGACTGATAATCATTTACTAAGAATCAGATATTTATTCAATAAAATAAATAAATTATATATAATATATTATATATATAATATATATTAATATATATATATATATATATATATATATATATTAGTATGGTGAGATAGTAAAAAATTTAGAGGAAGGATTTTTTTTATCACTTTTTTTTTTCTCTTGATTTTCAATCTCTCCACAACACGGTCACACTTTTCTTTTTTCCTTCACCACACTTCTTAGCGCCTTACCAGTTAAGCAAACAGATAACGATTCGTCTGAATGTCATTTGATATATATATATATATATTAATTGTGTCTTGTGAGGTGGTGACTGATCGTGGAATGGAGGGATGAGAAAGGTTGGCACGAGGCCGAGCCATTGACCCAGGCAGAGAAGGGAAAAAAAAAAAAAAAAAAAAAAAACTGTGCAAACGTGACTAACTGTGTCCACTAACTAGTCATAAACTATACATATAATTCATTAAAATTTTAATTATCATTTAATTTTATCCCCCACTCTATCTTTTTTCCAATCCACCCACAATTCCAACAATCCAACAATATTCGAGAAATTATATTTAATTGATAAAATAAGATACAAAAAAAGACAATAGCTATCATATGTATCATTTTTTTAAAGCTCAAGATATACGATTAAACAAAAAGTTTAAAATTGATTTGCTGGCTTTATTTAAGAACATTATTTCTCATCTCGTGAAAAGATTGTTTATAGAGAAACCAAATGGGAAATGATCAATGAGAGGCTTTATTCAAATTTCAAAAATTTCTTCCCTTAACAACCTTCGCTGGATTCAACCAACTATTTTCGATTAGAGTGCTATCAATTAAATTAAAGATCAATTTTATTAATTTAAATCCATTTTTTTAATAACCCAACCACTACTAAGCCTCCAATATACGACAATATATTATTTATTATGTAGAATTTATTACAGATGAATAGATCGATTAATAACTTTGATAAGTAAATGTGAAAAGAAAATAATTTTTGAATTAATTAATATGAATATTTTGCGTTTTTTATTAATAAATTTTAAATTTATATATAAATAAAGGTTTTTGTTTTTGAATATCTATACTTTTCATGACTTCGAGAATTCAAAAGTGACTAGAATTATTCATGTCTGTATGTCTGTCTGTCTGTGAAAATCTTGAGACTCTCTAGAGTCTAGAATCGATTACTATGAAATTACATCACAATATTTTTAAATACCTCTCTTGTGTAAACATGTAAATTTACTTATTATATTATATCAATATCAATATCATTTCAATAACCGCAGAAATTTATATTAATACTCCATTTTGTCTTTCAGGGCCTCTGGTGGCTCAGTTAAAAAGTCAATTCATTTCCGACAGTTTTTTTTTTTTTAAATTTCATTATAATTGAAAATATTCAATAATAATCAAGCAATGAAATTAAAATATAAAAATGATTAATAAATATTATACTGTATTATAATAACATATACAATAAAATATATAATTACATAATTTACTGATTAAGTTAAAATATATTTTAAATAAGAACACAAAAAAATAGGCATGTTTTAATATATCGTACTGATTGAAATAAAATAAATTAAAACCTTTTGCATACAAACTTTCAACCAACTACTATGTACCACTTCGGGGATACAGGGGGCAAAGAGCATTGAAAGTTGAAAGTGTTCTGAGTAGCTAGTTTAAAATAAAAATAAAATAATATCTAAAAATAAATATTTAATTAAATATTGTTATATATATATATATATATATATATATATATATATATATATATTACCTATTTTCATTTTTAAATCATTTAATTAGTTATTCGTAGTTGAAAAGTAATTTAATAATTGTCTATATTAGAATGGAAAGGAAATAATTTTTTTTTTTTTTTTTTTTAATAATATAGAATTAAAAATAATTGTGTGATAATAGAAACTCTGTGTGTGATTTTAAATTGGCTAAGACCCAAACATTTGCTTTTTATAGGGAGGGATGGTGGTAATTTATTAGAATAGTCTCTCTCTCTCTCTCTCTCTCGCTCTCTTTCGACTTTTACATCCTCATAGTTGTTTTTCCAATCCCTCAACTCTTCTCTAAAGTTTTTTTTTTTTATTCGTACAAACGGGGTCACTTACCCCCTTATTTTCTATAGCCAAATCGTTTTAGACGATTTTTATTTTTGCCAAAATTTTTCTTTATTTCTCAATTATTAATTTAAAAAAAAAAAAAAAAAAAAAAAAAAAAAATTGAATTCCTATAATTTTAGAAATATTATTATATAATTATTAAGTTTTTCAAGTATTTATACTAACACAATATAATAATTTTTATTTTATCCTCTCTGAGGAATTTAATTTCATTGCGCAAACTCATTAACCACGCCTCATATTCATAAATCAGTTTAATGATTAAAAAATAAACCTCTTAGATCTTTTAGTAAACTAAATTTAAATTCTTATCAAAAATTAATTTATATTTAAATTTTGTGTGTTGATTAATAATTATTCTTTTTACAAAAAAATGTCAAATTCTATGAAAAAATGGGATAAATGAGTAAGTAATCAAAAAAAAAAATTAAATTAATAAAATAAAAAAAGGAAATTGGTATTAGGGAACAATTTTCTTGGTATTTTGATTACGATAGTATTCTGAATGGAAGGCAGATGCAAGGATATATGAGAGGATCACTCAGACACTTTTTGAAACGGATGTTGTCCAGACTAATTCAATTTCGCTAAACTTGCAAAAAAAAAAATGCCAATTAATTTTTTTTCTTACTTATTACTAATGCATTCTAATATATATATAATAAAAAATCCATAATAAAAAAAAAATACAATATCTTGAAATTTCCAATAATGATTTGTTAGATAATGAATTTATAATCACACACAATCAATCATACAAAATCAAATCCATAATTTATATAAATAGTATAAATTATACAATTAAATTAATTAAATTAATTATAAATATTCCTGTGTTTATTTATTTATTATTATTAATTCTACTATACAACAAAATAAGGCATATACCTACAAATACAAAGCAGTAGTTACATTTTATTATCATCTTATCTCGTAGGTATATATATATATATATATATATATATATATAATTTAACATAATAAATCTACTTAATGAATTAATTAGTGAGAGGAAAAGTCAATAGATAAGATTAACTTTCAAAATTAATCATTAATCATAATCACAATCACCAAGTGAGTATATTAATATTGAACTTTTTTGAACCATTTTAACATTTGGATAAAAGAATTTCTAGTATCCAAATAATTATATGTATATGCAACTACGAATCAAATATTATTATAAGAAAACATACAAGAACAAATAATAAATTCATGCTATTTTCTATTTACTATACATTATTATTAAAATTATTGATAAAATTGAAATAATAATCTATTTATTTATCTCTGTGGCTCTATGAAACTCAAAAGTTCTTAACCGAAGCAACCACATTTCTCCAAGTTGTCTCTATTTTGAATCACACACCCTCTCCTATCTCTATCTCATGTCCTTTCCTACATTGTCCACCCACCACGTCCTCTCCATCTGCCAATCGGTCTTCCCACCAATATATTTTTTGCCATACTTTCCTCTCCCATTCTAGCCACGTGAATTCTATAACCTTAACTGTATCAAGAGATGCATAGAGATCATGCAATTCCTCGTTATGCAGTCTCCGCCATTCCCCAGTGCACTCATCTATCTTTGATTCATAATTGCTGCGAAATTTTTTTTTTTATTTATTTATTTATTTTCTTCTTTTCAATATATATATATATATATATATATATATATATATATATAATATTAGATTTGAGTTATTATGAATGCATGATAATATATAATATATAATACAGTACAATAGAAGATAATTGGTATCATATGTATTTATGGATTAATAAATAATTGTTTGCCTTTCGTTTAGCTAATGAAAATATAATAAAATAGATAAATAATGTTTGTTAAGCAACCCTTAAATTGATGAAACCTTAGAAAACGAAAGGGGATGAAGATGGGAATGTGGGGAAAAAGGGGATGGGATGAGGTTAAGATCCTTTATAATTGTTCATCCGACCCCAAAGTTTATAACTGAAGCCATAGGAAAATCTCCTTTCAAGGGAATGGAGTCGGGTCGGGTGGGGTGGGGATAAAGGGTGGGAGAGAACGTGTTGAGTGGTTAAGTTACCTGCTATTAAATCTCAAGACTTTCTCTAAGGATAAATAAACTCTTCTCACAACACATACTATATATATATATATATATATATATACTATTACTACGATTAATCGAAAATTGAAGATAATATTTATTATCTATCTCCTTCTCTTGTTAGTCTCTATATCAATTTTAATATATATATATATATATCTTGTATAAAATTTACATTAAAACTTTAATAAAAATAATAATAATAATAATAATAATAATACCTATATAAATAAATATATGTCGCTCTTTTTTACCGACCGACGATAGTAAGGGAGGTATTGTTTTCACACCAAATTTCACATGTGGAGATTTTTACATATCTCCACGAATCATGCATTTTCTTAACAGAAAAAAGTATTTTTAGCATCATGTCTGTCCGTTTGTCCGTCTGTCCGTCCGTATAGATGTGTACAGCCTGAACGGCTTAACGGATTTTGATGAAATTTGGTATATTTACTTAATGCATCAGTGGGATGAATGGATCAACTTTTGGTGCAAATCCGGAAACCGGAAGTGGTAGTATTAGCGATCGACGATAAGAAGGGAAGGGTTATTTTCGCACCAAATTTCACATAAGGAGATTTTTTTACATATCACCACGAATGTATTGATTTTATCCTCGGGAAAAATCATCTTCATTATGTTTTTCTTAATTTAAAATTATATGACGTCACCCCGCACTTCATGACGTCACAGTCTCGGGTAACGCCGGCAACGCCGGCTACTTCAGCTATATATCTATATATATAAAGGAGAGTGTTTGTATGTATGTATGTATATATATATGTATGTAATTTGTTTACTTTTTTGCTGTCATAGAAACAAACAAAAAAGAAATTTCCTACTTAACCGACACTTTACCGGTAATTTAGAATTATGAACATCAAAAAATAAGAAACGATTTCTATGAAATTACATCACAATATTCTTATATATCTCTATGGTAACATAGGCTATAGATTTTATTAATATCTAATTCTAATCAATAACCGCAGAATTTAATTTTTTAAAGTTTATATAGTTCTCCGTGTTGTTCATTCAAGAGCCAGGCGTGGCCCACTGACTGGCGGACTCATTTTACACAATGTATATAACTAGCAATCAAAGAATTATTATAATATTTAACTTTTTATTTTAAATTCTAATATTCAAATATCATTTCAATTAAATAATTTATTCTAAAAGTTCTCATTTTAATTAATATAATAAAATATTTAAATCATATTTAACTTAAATTATTTTGTATTTATTCTTTCCATATTTGAATAGGTACTTCTTTAATTTTAAGGGAGGTAATTAACTATGATTTAAAAAAATTAATAAATGAACTTAATAATAAAAAATCAAATAAATCCATTAATTTAAATTAATACTATTAATGAATGTTAATTTATCTTTAGTTTTATCAATACTTTTATTCCGTTAATTTTTATAAATTAATTTTTATAAATTGTCTTAAGTCTCTAACTTTGCATTTTCTCAAATTTTATTATAATTAAAAATATTCAATAAAAATCAAGCAATGAAATTAAAATATCGAAATGAAATGATCAAGAAATATTATACTCTATTATAACATATACAATACTTATAAACTATAGGCGGAGGAAATATTAGACGATATCATTGCGGGTTCATGCCAAATCGATCAACATTAATTAAGATATTTTCATTATGACAGATATTAAAAAAACCGCGAATTCAATATCTCTGTTCACTAATTATTTGTAGACTTTAGTAAAACCTACGCATGACTCAATAGATCCGGATAAACTTTTTCAAATTTTGATCTTAAAATTTATCTTGAAGGTAGTAAAGAAAGAGTAAGATGCGGAAATCAATTGTAAAATATTAGGTTACCCAGACGACTTAAATATAATAGGAGATTCGGCAATTGCAATTACAGATAGCGAGGAAAAATTAATCGAGGTAGGAAAAGAGATGAAGTTTGAAATGAATAATGATAAATAAATATATTTAGAAACAAACAGGAGCAGTATTAACATACAAAATGTAGAATTTGAATATGTAGAAAAATTGAATGTAATCACGAAGGATAATAATATTTGAGAAGAATTTAAATCGAAGTTGCAATCGGGAAACGCCTGTTATCATGCAGTAAAGAGGCTTATCTCATCAAAATTATTATAAAAGGGAATGAAAATTAAAATATATAAAACAATTATTTTGTCTGTTGTATTATATGAGTGTGAGACATGGTCTATGATCTTAGGAGATGAGAGTGGATTCAGAGTATTTGAGAATAGGATTCTCCCCAGCATTTATGGGCCAAAGAAAGATGAGTACATCAGGGAATGACGTACGAGAGATGGAACAGAGGCTCAGGATAAGGACACTTGGAGAAATGTGATTGTAGCTGCCAAGAACTTTCGAGTACCGTTGAGCCACGCATGGTCTATGACCCTGGGAGATGAGAGTAGATTCAGATTATTCTTTCCAGCATT
Organism: Labia minor; assembly: GCA_963082975.1. Taxonomy (NCBI): domain Eukaryota; kingdom Metazoa; phylum Arthropoda; class Insecta; order Dermaptera; family Spongiphoridae; genus Labia; species Labia minor. The sequence goes on along the minus strand of OY720345.1, from coordinate 94,209,969 downwards.
TATTGGCCAAAGAAAGATGAGGTCACCGGGGACACTTGGAGAAATGTGGTTGTAGCTGCCAAGAACTTTCGAGTAGATAGATATAACATATTCAATAATATAATATATATAATTAATTTACTAAATAAATTAAAATATATTTTAAATAATCACACAATAAGAAATGAATGTTTTATGTTATACATTGTTTGAAACAAAATGGATGAAAACCTTTTACTACTTTCAACCAAATACTATGTACCACTCGGGGGTACAGAGGGCGGAGCCCCCGTCTAGATGTGAAGAGCGACGAAGGAGCTCTGAGCAGCTAGTTATAAATAAAATAAAATTAAAAATATTTATGTTATATCCATTTCTGTTTTTTATTACATTAATAGATATATTAAAATTATTTGAAATTGTTTCTGTAGCTGGAAATTAATTTATTTCAAACCGTCTGTCGGTTCGGACCTGGCCACAGGTCAACTTATTTATATTATACTTATAATTTGAAAAATTTAATTAAAAAAATTTTTTTTTTTTTTTTATTTGAATTTAAATTTAAATTTTACTTATTTATATTTTAATATAAATTAATATAAATTAATATTTTGTATAAGATTAAAAAACAAAATATATATTTAATACGTTATTGAAAAATATGTTTCATTATATATTATATCTATTATAATTATGTATATAATTTATTTATTACATAATTAAATTCTATAATGAAAAAGTTCCAATGAGGATTTTATCTTATCTTATTATGCTAGCTAAAATTGTATATATCTATCTATCTATATATATTGGTTCTCAAAAACCGCTCTAACGATTTTTTTCAAATTCACACTAGATATAGTATTTATAAAGAAAAATTAAGTTTTATTGATGATATCTCTTGAAACATTCAGCTTCATTATTAATTTCTTAATTGAAAATTATATATGGAAAACGTCAAAATTGGCCTCCATTTTTATTTGTATTAATATTTTTTTTTATTTAAAATATTTTAAAATTTATTATTTAATTTCGAAATAAAATTAAAAATATTTATTTTTAATAAAATATATATAGATATTTATTAATCTCTCTCAAAAAAAAAAAAAAATAAAATAAAAAACATCAAATCTGCCTGCTAAGACAGTAAAAAAATGACAATTTTTTATCTAAACATATATAGTACAGTGGCTAGAGAGATGTTTTAACGAGTGGATTTCGTCGGTTCGAAACTCGCCGGGTGAATCGTTATTTAAAAATGAAAATGAAAATAATGAATTTGTTATTTTTTTTCTTTTTATCTATTGTTTACATTTTAATAAATTACTATTTTATATTTATTTATTCATTGTTCTTTTATTAAATTTAATATTTATTAATATTATTTATTATTAATTTATATATTGATGACATCACAAATGACATTTATATTGAAATTTGACTCCCGCCTTTTTTTAAAGAATATTGTATTAATATTTTTTTTATATTTAAAATATTTTAAAATTTTCTATTTAATTTCGAAATAAAATTAAAAATATATATTTTTTTTATATTTAAAATATTTTAAAATTTTTTATTTAATTTCGAAATAAAATTAAAAATATATATTTTAATAATATTTTATAATTATAAATTACGATATATATTTATCAATAATAATGAATTTTTTTTTTTTAACTTAATTACAGAGCCGAGGCTCGGGGTCCCGGTATGATCTTAATATATTGTGAGAATTAGATAAATAATGTAGAGAGAAAAAAATATTTAAAAATAGATATTTATTTAAATGAAATAAAATTATTTAATTTACAGAATGAAAATGTCTATAATAATGTCTAAACATTTTTTCTTTATAATTTTACATTATAATAATACTAATTACAGTAGTTATAATATATGGGGAATTTTCAACTTTGACTGCCGATTTGACCATGTTCCCAAACGAATTTTAAAAAAACCAAGACCACTTTACATTTACACATTTTAAGCTCTAATCGAATCCAAAATCAAAATTTAAAAAATCGAAAAACAAACTCACAGATATATAGATTTTATAAATGAACATTTATACAATTTATTTTAATTAATTTGAAACATTTTAGGAAACAAATTTTTAATGGGTCATTTTTAGAAATCCCATTTAACAATTATAATAAATAATTAAAAAATTGTAAAATTTTTAAAGTATATAAAAATAAATTGTATAAATTGGTTAAAGGGTCGAGTGATAGTTCGGTGTCCCAGGTATATATTTTATATTAACACGCCTACTTTTCTGTATAATAAAGATATAAAGAATCATATTTTAATTTTTATATAACCAAGAAATCATTTTTTCACTTAAAATATAGTTGTAAAGCCCAAATCTCCGATCCATATAACATCATCGACTGGGCCGCTACCAAAAGGAGTCTTCTCTTGCTCTGACTAGGGCCACCGGTATTTGCCATTAGTCTCGAAAAAATAATATTAAATTTTATATAAATTTATAAATTAGAATATTTGAATTTGTTTAAATTTTAACACATGTAATCAATCATATGCATAAAGAATAGAAAATTTTGATAATCAACTTGGTATTAAATTCAGAAAAAAAAAATACTCATATATAGAATATATAGACTATTCGAATATAATTGAAACTCTTTCTCTCCCTCTATTTTAAATTTGAAAAAACGGAGTGTTAAGAAATTAAGATTCCTTATACAACATGGATGGTTAAATGAATTGGGCTCCCTACCTCCCTGAGAAATTCACATTAAAAATGTTTATAATATTTTAGTTTATTAAATCAAACTATTATTTTTTTATTTCAATATTTTTAATGTTAATACAATAATTTTTATTTTATAATCTATAAAATAATTTAATTATTTTTAAAAACAACGGTCTTCAATTACAATTTTTTTACTCTCTACTGACTGTTCATTTCATAACTGAAAATAGTGTCGAATAGAAATAGACGATATTACTTGGATTAATCTTATTATGCTAGCTAAAATTGTTTGTTTGTATTATTGAGGACCCCAGTTCAATTCATTTTAATCAGATTGATGCAATGATGCAACATTTAATAATTGTAATAAATAATTAATTGTAGATTAATATTTTTTAAAGGGTCGAGCGACAGCTCGGTGTCCCAGGTATTAATATTACCAGCCAAACCCAATAATAATGAATCATTTTTTTTAACTTAAGTACCGAGCCGAGGCTCGGGGTCCCGGTACTCTTATCTTATTATGCTAGCTAAAATTGTATATATCTATCTATTTATCTATTTATCTATATATATTGGTTCTCAAAAACCGCTCTAACGATTTTTTTCAAATTCACACTAGATATAGTATTTATAAAGAAAAATTAAGTTTTATTGATGATATCTCTTGAAACATACAGCTTCATTATTAATTTCTTAATTGAAAATTATATATGGAAAACGTCAAAATTGGCATCCATTTTTATTTGTATTAATATTTTTTTTTATTTAAAATATTTTAAAATTTATTATTTAATTTCGAAATAAAATTAAAAATATTTATTTTTAATAAAATATATATAGATATTTATTAATCTCTCTCAAAAAAAAAAAAATAAATAAAAAACATCAAATACTGCTAAGACAGTAAAAAAATGACAATTTTTTATCTAAATATATATAGTACAGAGGCTAAAGTGATGTTTTAACGAGTGGATTTTGTCGGTTCGAAACTCGCCGGGTGAATCGTTATTTAAAAATGAAAATAATGATTTTGTTATTTTTTTTTCTTTTTATCTATTGTTTACTTTTTAATAAATTACTATTTTATATTTATTTATTCATTGTTCTTTTATTAATTAAGTTTTAGATAGTTTTATAATTTTTAATATTTTTTCAATAAAATATTATTTAATATATTTATTAATATTATTTTATTTATTATTATTGAGTACCCGAAGTTCCATTCATTTTAATCAGATTGATGCAATGATGCAACAGTTAATAATTGTAATATTGTAATAAATTTCTATCTTGAAAATTGTTACATATTATTCAGGATATTTTAAAAACAATTTCTTTCTTTAATTAATTTTCATTTTTTCTATAAGTCAGATATATTTCCAAATATTAAATAATTTTTGAATTGAAAACTTCTTTAGCGGCGTTGAGCACTTTTGCGGGATGGGGAAAAAGTATAGAACTCGCGTGATCGTGACCAACACCATGAAGCTAGCACATTACGTCTGCTTTCAAATTTCTTATAACAGAGCGCGAAATTTGAATTGTCATTAGAACTGTTTTATAATTCTTATCTCTAACATATAAATATATATTTATTATGTAAAGTTCATTTCATATATACATATATAATCAAAATTATACGAAATGAACTTCACATAATAAATATATATTTTATGTTAGAGATAAGAATTATAAAACAGTTCGTATTGCAATATTTTAAACAAAGTTGTGTATTTATATATATATAAATATAAGTTACAAATTTGTTTAAAATATATGTTTAAAATAATATATAAGTTATATATATATACATGCATATGAAATTCATCTTTCTCGTGAAATAGCGCGAATTTCGTCTGTTTTAAAATTTCTTACGCAGAAGTTTTCACTTCTGATCGGCCAGTCCCACGACTGCCAATTTTGCTTTTTTAATTCCGAAAAGCTGCAAAGCACGTTTTTTTGTCTTTAGTTTGTTTTATAACCACTTGGGGTGCTAAACAGTTTTTCAAAAAAACACTATAGAAAAAAAATATATGTACCTATATATTATATATTTATGTATTATTGAGGAGCACAAGTTCATTCATTTTAATCAGATTGATGCAAATGTGTAACATTTAATAATTGTAATAAATAATTAAAGAATTGTGTATCAATATTTTTTAAAGGGTAGAGCGAGAGCTCGGTGTCCCAGGTATTAATATTACCAGCCAAATCCAATAATAATGAATCATTTTTTTTAACTTAAGTACCGAGCCGAGGCTCGGGGTCCCGGTATTTATTTATTAATACATATAAGTATTGTATAAATTATAGTAATGAATGATAAAATTAGATATGTTTTAAAAAGATAAATCATATTTTTTTTTCACCTCCACCATTATTATAAATTTCAATGAAATTTTTATATTTATTATTATTATTATTATTATTATTATTATTATTATTATTATACGTGTGTGTATAAATGATTAAGAATGTGTTGTCGTTATGATTGATTCAATTAATCAATCAATCATTTATTTAGTGGGATTTACAATAAAATGAAATTGAAAAATACATGATTGAAATTATTAATATAGTAGGATATCGTTGACGTTATTGTATACACATATTATATTGTATCTACATAATTATGTATGAGTTAATCTCCGACAGTGGGTTGGGTGTGTGAATAAAAATAATAGAGAGATGGAAATAAAGAATGGTACAAAGAAAATGGATTCTTCATTTCATTGGTATCTATCGACGTATTACATTATTTATGTTCTTTAATTGCTTCTTTTTTTTTTTTGTTTTTTTTTCATAATTATTATTCAAGATTTCTTCTTCTTCTTCTTCTTCTTCTTCTTTTGCAAAATTTATTACAATATCACCTTTTAAATTGTTCTATTATTTTACAAGTTCTGATATTGAAAGTATAATGAATAATAAGGATTACCAATTATTAAGAAATAAAGAAAAAAAAAACCCTATTTATTTAACTTATAAATGAAATAATAATTAATAATATGAAAATATTTGAAGACAATGCCCTTTTGTATTGAAACAAATAATTATATCTTTTGATTAATTGTTTTATTTTAAAATAATAAATAAAAAAATTATACACAGGGAACAGTTAAGATTATAATTCTTTTTTATCTTTGTTTGCTCTTAATATTTGTATTTAATATTATAATATTATAAACTATTGGAATTTTGTAAGACTCCATAATTATACCATTTTTATTTTTATATTTTAATTTTCTATCAATTGATAAAATTAAATAACCAATACTTTCAATTAATAAGAATATTTTAATTTGAATAAAAAAATCAATATTGTAATCTTATCTTATTATGCTAGCTAAAATTGTATATATCTATCTATCTATATATCATGGTTCTCAAAAACCGCTCTAACGATTTTTTTCAAATTCACACTAGATATAGTATTTATAAAGAAAAATTAAGTTTTATTGATGATATCTCTTGAAACATTCAGCTTCATTATTAATTTCTTAATTGAAAATTATATATGGAAAACGTCAAAATTGGCCTCCATTTTTATTTGTATTAATATTTTTTTTTATTTAAAATATTTTAAAATTTATTATTTAATTTCGAAATAAAATAAAAATATTTATTTTTAATAAAATATATATAGATATTTATTAATCTCTCTCAAAAAAAAAAAAATAAAATAAAAAACATCAAATCTGCCTGCTAAGACAGTAAAAAAATGACAATTTTTTATCTAAACATATATAGTACAGTGGCTAGAGAGATGTTTTAACGAGTGGATTTCGTCGGTTCGAAACTCGCCGGGTGAATCGTTATTTAAAAATGAAAATGAAAATAATGAATTTGTTATTTTTTTTCTTTTTATCTATTGTTTACATTTTAATAAATTACTATTTTATATTTATTTATTCATTGTTCTTTTATTAAATTTAATATTTATTAATATTATTTATTATTAATTTATATATTGATGACATCACAAATGACATTTATATTGAAATTTGACTCCCGCCTTTTTTTAAAGAATATTGTATTAATATTTTTTTTATATTTAAAATATTTTAAAATTTTCTATTTAATTTCGAAATAAAATTAAAAATATATATTTTTTTTATATTTAAAATATTTTAAAATTTTTTATTTAATTTCGAAATAAAATTAAAAATATATATTTTAATAATATTTTATAATTATAAATTACGATATATATTTATCAATAATAATGAATTTTTTTTTTTTAACTTAATTACAGAGCCGAGGCTCGGGGTCCCGGTATGATCTTAATATATTGTGAGAATTAGATAAATAATGTAGAGAGAAAAAAATATTTAAAAATAGATATTTATTTAAATGAAATAAAATTATTTAATTTACAGAATGAAAATGTCTATAATAATGTCTAAACATTTTTTCTTTATAATTTTACATTATAATAATACTAATTACAGTAGTTATAATATATGGGGAATTTTCAACTTTGACTGCCGATTTGACCATGTTCCCAAACGAATTTTAAAAAAACCAAGACCACTTTACATTTACACATTTTAAGCTCTAATCGAATCCAAAATCAAAATTTAAAAAATCGAAAAACAAACTCACAGATATATAGATTTTATAAATGAACATTTATACAATTTATTTTAATTAATTTGAAACATTTTAGGAAACAAATTTTTAATGGGTCATTTTTAGAAATCCCATTTAACAATTATAATAAATAATTAAAAAATTGTAAAATTTTTAAAGTATATAAAAATAAATTGTATAAATTGGTTAAAGGGTCGAGTGATAGTTCGGTGTCCCAGGTATATATTTTATATTAACACGCCTACTTTTCTGTATAATAAAGATATAAAGAATCATATTTTAATTTTTATATAACCAAGAAATCATTTTTTCACTTAAAATATAGTTGTAAAGCCCAAATCTCCGATCCATATAACATCATCGACTGGGCCGCTACCAAAAGGAGTCTTCTCTTGCTCTGACTAGGGCCACCGGTATTTGCCATTAGTCTCGAAAAAATAATATTAAATTTTATATAAATTTATAAATTAGAATATTTGAATTTGTTTAAATTTTAACACATGTAATCAATCATATGCATAAAGAATAGAAAATTTTGATAATCAACTTGGTATTAAATTCAGAAAAAAAAAATACTCATATATAGAATATATAGACTATTCGAATATAATTGAAACTCTTTCTCTCCCTCTATTTTAAATTTGAAAAAACGGAGTGTTAAGAAATTAAGATTCCTTATACAACATGGATGGTTAAATGAATTGGGCTCCCTACCTCCCTGAGAAATTCACATTAAAAATGTTTATAATATTTTAGTTTATTAAATCAAACTATTATTTTTTTATTTCAATATTTTTAATGTTAATACAATAATTTTTATTTTATAATCTATAAAATAATTTAATTATTTTTAAAAACAACGGTCTTCAATTACAATTTTTTTACTCTCTACTGACTGTTCATTTCATAACTGAAAATAGTGTCGAATAGAAATAGACGATATTACTTGGATTAATCTTATTATGCTAGCTAAAATTGTTTGTTTGTATTATTGAGGACCCCAGTTCAATTCATTTTAATCAGATTGATGCAATGATGCAACATTTAATAATTGTAATAAATAATTAATTGTAGATTAATATTTTTTAAAGGGTCGAGCGACAGCTCGGTGTCCCAGGTATTAATATTACCAGCCAAACCCAATAATAATGAATCATTTTTTTTAACTTAAGTACCGAGCCGAGGCTCGGGGTCCCGGTATGAAATATTATAAGACATATTATTGTGTAGCAAGTTCAAGATTTGAATAAAGATGTGGTCCAGGATATACTCGTATATGTAATAACACACACTATAAAACAAAAATGAAAAGTACTTATTATATAGTACAATATAATAATGTTTTTAAAATTATTGGCAAAAAAAAAAAAAAAAAACAAAAGAACAAATAAAAATTCTCGAGAGTTTCAAAATTTATATCCAAGAAGAATAGATTAATTATATCATAATATACGTATATACGAGTATATATATTATAATATAATGGAAAAAAAAGATAAGGAGTTTTAAGAAATTTATTAAATTTGAACACATATATAAAGCTTTTGATAGTTGTAGTTTTAGGATTTTAAAATTTAAAATACACTTGAGCAGCTCTTATTTGTAGTAAAAATGTAGAAAGATTGATCAATCAATCAAACAAATGATTTTGTGAATGAGGAATAAATATATGTACTAGAAAACTATCTCGACCAGTTGAGTAAGAATTTAATTTATAATAGAATTATTGAGATGGCTGGACTTGATAAATGGCTTTCACTAACCGTTAAATTCGTTTACCATTTTATAATAGTAGTGAAAATATTTAAAATAAAATAAATGATCACTTTGATCCATTTAAAACAAAAATAAATAAATAAATATATTTAAAAAAAAATCTTATGTTATCATTGACCGAGTAATTATCTTAATAATTATTTTTCTTAATATAAATTTTGCAAAAATAACTCTAATAAATTTCTTCTATCTTATTAATATATGATTTAGATTAACCTAAAATCAATTGAAAGAATTTTTTTTTTTTATAAGAAGAAAAAAGAATTATTAAAATAATAGATAAGAAGAGGCTGAGCTGGCAAGGTGATAAGTGAACATATATAAGAAAGAGAGAGAAAATATGTCAAGTGTATTTTATTAGATAATTTAAGTGTCGCTATGTTTGATTATTTTCCCCGGAGATTCAACAAAATGGTCCTTTAAAACAAAAAACAAAAAATAAAAAAAAAAAACAACTAATAATAATAACATAAATAAACGAGTTTATTGTTTGAATGATTTCATATGTCCAAGAGAGGATGGTGAAGATACAACAAATTTGCCTCCTCTACTTTTACTCTGATTGATTCGTAGCTATGTAGCTATGGTAGATCGTAATAGGAGTTGAGTTGATCCTTAAAGATGAAGATTACTTTCCAATATTAAATGAAATATACACAAAATTATGAAACATTCAATACCCAATACCCAATATATATATATATATGTATATACTAACAATATGTTATATGTACATTATTTATTTTTAGTTTGAATACTTACTTACTTACTACTTAATAATTAGTATTTTTTGTATTTTGGTGGCCACATTGAATGAAATCATTGATTTCACTTGCTAACAAAGTCAATATTAGTTGTCATAATCACGCCTTTGAAACATTTTCTTCTTCTTGCTTATTATAAAAAAATGTGAGAGTTAATTAAATGTTAATATTTTATATGTTATAAGTATATAAGATAAGTACAATATGTGTACTTACGGTATTATAGACATTTTAATTGTTTGTTTTTTTTTTAAATTTTTAAACTTATCCATGAATAGAAAAAAATATGAAAATTGTATAATTTATTGTACTTCTATTAGGTGTATATTTTAATATAAGTACATATTGTTTAGAAAGTATAGTATAAGAGTATAAGGCTATAAGCTAAACCCGAGGGATATGAATTAAATTTGCGTTTTGGTTAAATTTGAAAGGTTAATCCCTAATATGCTATCATTATTGTTCAAATTAATATTTACAGTGTCCCAAAAAAAAAAAAAAAAAAAAAAAAAGAATCCATTGGATCACGTTATCAGTCAGCGTTGTCTGGACAATAACGGTCATCAATTTGAACATTTTGCGAACATGATTCTTTTATTCTTAAATTTGATCTTTGTTCTGTAATTCAAGCCTTTCAACTTGTCTTTATGTTCATTAATTATGTTTTTATAGTCTATTCAAAGTGTTAGTACATTTTTTTTTTTTTTTGGATACAATTATAAAACAAAACTGGAAAAACTTGTTATCAAAATTTATTGTTAAAAAATAAAAATAGTAAATTATTAATGTATATATTGATATTCGTAGTTCGTAGTATAGATAGATCCCCGCTCTACACTCTACACTCATCATACATTTTTTTTTTTTTTCTAATATATATATATATATATATATATATAAAGAGAATAGAAAGAAAGAGAAGTAGTAGAAGAAGTAGTAGAAGAATAAGGATGAAAATATTTTCTTTATGAATTATGTAATATATATGGATAAAAGATAAACGTGTAAATCCTTTTGGAAATCCCCATATACTTCAATTCTCTTCAATATAACATTTCAAAGTCAACACGACAAGAAGACGAGACAACGATTTATTAAAATTGACCTTTTGACCAGATAAATATGTAGTAAAGAGAGAGAATATACATAGAAAATATAGGAATATGAACCATATATCTATCTATCTATATCTATCTTGTTCTTTTGTAATATTAATAATACATAAAATTAGAACATTTTTTTTTAAATATAATTATAATGAATTGTTTATTTTATTATTTATTTTTTAATTACTAATTATAATAAATTTATTTGAAAAAAATGTACTAATTTTATGTATTATGTATTAGCTGATGAAAATATTATATTATAATTAATAATTATAATATGTAAAAAAAGATTGAAACCTTTGAATATACCTACATATTATGTAATCCATGTACTTATAGTACACAAAGTATTATACAATAGTAGAATATATGTATGAATTGAACTAACATTGGATATGGTAGATGATAGGGGTACCTACTCACCTATCATTATATATTACTAAACTTTCTTATCTCGTAGTATTGACTGGGAATATATTAATAAATTCGTTGGGGTATTTCTATACTAGAATGAAAATATCAATCATCACTTTCTACTATATAATATACTTATAAAATATTCTTATCTTATACATCATCTCTATTCTCTATTTCTGTCTCTATTTATACATAAAATAAGGTCAATCACACAATTTCTTCCTTTTTTTTTTCTAACTTTGGTATAAAATAATTTATAAGAATTTATTAAAATCTCGGCCCAATATCTCGGTACAGAGAACTGTATCCATAAAATTGATATATGAAAAATAATCAGTGATAATAGTAATAGTATATTTTGTTCTTATAGAGTATAGAATACATAAAGAGAATAGAGCAACTTGCTTATTCAGAAATACAATAGAAAAGAAACAATAAATAAATAAATAAATAAATAAAGATTTTGAAGTTTTAAATGCAGTATCAGGTACATAAATGACATAATAGATTTCTATTGCAAAATAACGATAAAAAATAAATGTACAAATGATTTTATATTATTTATATAATAAACTTGATCACACATCTTTGTTATAATATTTTTTTTTTCTTACAAGATTACATACCTAATTTTAAGTTGTTCCATTGAGCAGCCTGTAATGCTGCTGGTGAGGACACGTTAAACTTCAACGAGATAAATATTTTGAAGGAATGAATCAATATTTGATTTTAGAGTAGGATATTTTATGATAGTCAAAAAAGAATTTGAACAATATTCAAATATCAGAAAAAGAAAACTTAACTTGACTTTTACTCCAAAATGAATATATGATTATTAATATTTTATCTCTAACTAGCTGCTCAGAGCTCCTTCGTCGCTCTTCACATCTAGACGGGGGCTCCGCCCCCTGTACCTCCCCGAGTGTCACTATTCTGACCTATAACTATCTAACTCTTACCCTGTCCCATCTCTCTCACGTTCCTTCCTACAATGTCCACCCTGTTCACAATTGGTCTTCCAAACGGACGTTTTCCAATCGAACTCCCCACCAATATATTTTTCCTCTCCCATTCTAGCCATGTGCCCTGCCGATCCCAGCCTTCTCGCTTTTATAACCCTAACTATATCTAGAGATGCATAGAGGTCATGCAGTTAGTTCCTTGATATGCAGTCTCCGCCATTCCCCGGTGTCCTCATCTTTCTTTGGCCCATAAATGCTGGGAAGAATCCTATTCTCAAATACTCTGAATCTACTCTCATCTCCCAGGGTTATAGACCATGCCTCCCACCCATATAATACAATTAATAATTTAATAATTTTGATCCCCTTTGATAATAATTTCCAGATTGCAACCTCGATTTAAATTCTTTGCAAATATTATTCTCTCTGATACTAATTATTTTGTCTTATCACTATTAATTTCAAACCCCATCAATTTTCCTGCCTCGATTAATTTTTTTATGCTACTTTAAATGTTATTAATTTATTTAAAAAAAATCAGAGTAAACAAAATAAAAATAAAATATAAAATTAGCATAACACTAAACTACTATAAAAATAATATTAAAAAATATATTATATATTAAAATCTTACGTGAAAATCCAATTATGAGATCAAATTTTCTTAATTAAAATAATTTACTCACATAATCTTAAAAATTAATAGTATTAAATTATAGCCGTAATGTGAATGTTTTCAAAGTTTAAAAGGCCAATAAGATCAATTGAGATATTGTAAATATCAATAGATATATAAACAGATTTTTATCTGCACATTGCTCAGAATTTAAATTACCGCCAAATTATCGCCACCAGCGCCTCTATGATCTAGTATGGTAACTAAAATATTTTTACACTACCCGCCTATACTATATTCTTTATAATTTTTTTAAAATTTTTCTAATTCAAAAATCGAAAATCGGGCTTCGAGGTCTGGTGGCCAGCCCCTTTGTGCTTCCGTGTAAAAAATTCCAGGTCCCTGCGTGCGATAGATTTGGCTGGAGAGCTCGGTCAGACAGACAGACAGACACATTACACTTGCTTTTATTATTATAGATAATAGACTTGAATTAAAAGAGGAAGATATGATGTCGTTAAAATTACGAAAAATTTAATTATTTTTGTGTTTTGTTTTTTCATCTCTAGTATAGCACGGTCCCTAACTATAGTCCGGGAGAAGAAAGTTGGTGCACGAGCCGACCCCCACCCTCGGCCAACCAGTTCCCTCCCGCGCTTGCCCCCACCATCAAAGTTGTGCATATCTCAGTTTGAGAGAGTAGAAAACTGTGGTGGAGGGGAAATTACTCTAGGATGGGGTACCCCCGCCTCTCCGGCCCACACCCCTCACGCACCAACTTTCATCTCCCAGCCTATAGTATAGTTTTTCGTTTTTTTTTCTCAGTCCCCAGCTGGGCACGGTTATTGTTATTTTCCTTTTTTTCAATGAACTAGTTTTAATAAAATTTAAAATATTCTTTAAATACACTACTTGGTAACATTTAACACTTAATTAAGCAATTCTTTAATAAAAGTTAATAAGCTGGCGAGATCGCAAGAAATAAAACGGAGGTCAACGGCTGGAGGCGCGACGGGTATTCATTTTTTAAAAAAAATATTATTATTATTATTATTTTGATGATAATACCAACAACCTGTCATACATTTCTTCATTTTTTTAATCTAAAAAACAGGAATGAAGGAGGAGGAAGGAAAGAGTGAGAAGATGGGAGGTAGAGACAAAAAAAGAAAGAATTCATGGTTAAATATGGATTAAGATGTCTTAAAGGATTTCTAGAATGAAGGATATAGATAGTGTTTGATTGTACAAAAAAAAAAAAAATAGAGTTAAAGAAGAATGAGGAGAATGGGGAGGGTGGAGAGGGTGGAGAGGGTGGAGAGGTTGGAGAGGAAAGAGAAAAGGAGTAGTAGTTGGGAGTGAAGGAAGGGGAAAAAAAATCAACAAGAGAGTGTGAGAGTGAGTGGGCAATACAAGTGCCTATTTTGATAAATTATTGAATAGCTTCTAGGTTTTGTTTGCTTTTATTCCCAAAAGCCTTGATTTAGTTGGCAACTTCCTATAAAATCTCGTCTATAAATCCAATCCAGTTTAGCGCACAGAGGGCCTTAAGTTAAGAGAACGATCAACCATCTCTCTCTCCTTCTTATCCAATTCTTAAATTCATTCAAAAAAAAAAACAAAGAAATACAAAATACAAAAACAAAACAAAAAGTAAATGAAATATTCATGAAGAACAAAAATAAAAAAAAAATTGTTATACAAAATAATAAATACCTATAATTAAAATATTTTTATGAAAATTATTATCTAATCATATAATTATTTATACTTTATTTTACCTGAAAATATCTATAAATTATAATTTAAATAGTGATTTGCAACAAACAAAATCTATAATAAATAAATACCAATACGCGTATTGTCGTATATTGAAGGCTTATTAATAGTATGGATTAGGTTATTAAAAAAAAAAAAAAAAAAAAAAGAGTTTAAAATTAATAAAATGGTAGCAAAATTTAATTAATTTGTGTGTTTATTATGAATAGAAAATAGTTTGGGGAATCCACCAGCGAAGGGAAGTTGATAAGTTGATAAGGAAGAATGGAAGAGAAGCGGTAAATTTGATTTGAGTTCATTCAGATTAAAAATAAAATATCAAATTATAATAAAATAAAAATAAAGAAATTAATATATTAATTATATTAGGTATATTATGTGAAAATTGTAACTTATATAGGTAATTTAATTATAAAAAATAATTATATTCATTTACTTTAATGTTATTGTTATATGCATGTATTATAAATATTATATTGGTTTGGAAATGGTCGATCACTTACAATTAGTTTACAATTTTCTGAAATTGTATAATATTCAGAGAAAGATGGGACAGGCGTTTTCCTTGTGGGTGAAATGTAAAGTCTTTACAACGGCTTCATTTGTGATTTAAGATGTGGTGTGTTGTAGAGATAAAAATTGTCCAGGGTCTCTGAAATATTCCTATTTCATAATTAATTGAAAATGCTATCCTTTCTTTTGTCCTGGAACAGTTTATGGTCCAAATGACACACCGAACCAAGAAGAATGTTGAGAAACAACAGAGAAATCAAAAATTTTTACTCTACTGGAAGTGTATGACGAAATTCATCAATGAGACACAAGAAGAAGAAGAAAAAAAACCTGGTTCAACCATATTCATTGTATAGAAAAGGAAAATGATCCATATTTCTCAGATCTCTATTATAACTCTTAACTTTATAAATAACAAAAAAGATTGATTGAAAATATGTATATATGAAAGTGTCCATCCTAACTTGACTTACATATTATATACCAACTCTTCTCGCAATATGTAGGTGTACAACTTTTAATAGAAACAAATACACAGCCGATAGACAAACAAACTAATAGAAATCATTTCTTTTTATATAATAAATATGTACGAGTATATATATATATAATTATTATTTTTATATTTATATTATGTATATTTAATATAATATAATATTCTTCTCTTTTTCTTTACCTTCTATAAATTCGATTTTTACTTTCCCGCATACTTCGTATAAGGGAAGTATTGGAATCGTCAAAAATTTCGACTTCGAGATTTCGATAGATCTTGACGTTTTAGACCTCCCTGAGTCGGAAAATACCATTTTTCGAATTATGTCTGTGTGTGTGTATGTATGTATGTATGTATGTATGTATGTAATGTCTGTGAGCAAATTTACTCAAAAACTAATCAAGCTAGGGCTTCGAAATTTGGTACACCAATATTATTCACAGTTTGTAGATTTCTATCAAAATTTCGTCAAAATCGGTTAACCGGAAGTGGTACTTTACCTTTTTTTTTTTTTTTTTTTTTTTTGGAAGGGGGAAATCCTCATGGACACTCGAAGGATGTTATTCGAGTAGTGTCGGACTCTTACCGACTAAAACCTTCCTCCCATAGGATGATACTCCTCCCGGAACTGTAGCGAACATTGCTCAGGAGGAAGACCTTTAAGGGGGCGTGGATGTTATGTGAGCCCCCAAATGCTCTTCTAAATCTTTTTTCTGCATGATGTTTCTGCACATGCCAGCAACTTTGTCCCAATTTTCCTGGTTTTTAAGCATCGTGTCGATAAAGTTGTCAGCTGTAATTTTGTGCCCAAGACTGGCCTCTGTACTTTTTCTAATGCCCTCCCATCTGCAGCAGGTGAAGATGGTGTGCTCAGGGGTCTCGGAAACCAAACATCTCGGGCATAGGTCGTCGGCTTTTTTACCAAATCTTTTGAGGTAACTCGCGAAGTTACCGTGCCCTCCTAGCACCTGCGTCAGATAATAGTCCAGGTCACCGTGGTTCCGCAGGCACCACCTTCTCAGGTCCGTGATAAGGGTGTAAGTCCATCTTACCTACACTGGTTGCGTTTACCTTTCAAGTAAAGTACCAGTTTGCTTCGAGATATTTGCTTCATATTTTGTATAAAGATTTAAAAATATGAAAAAAATTGACATACCAAATTTCATCATGATCTGACTACCGGAAGTGACATTTTACCTATACAAGTACCGTTTCCTTTTTACCGACCGACGATAGTAAGGGAGGTATTGTTTTCACACCAAATTTCACCTGTGGATATTTTTAGGTACATATCTCCACGAATCATGCATTTTCTTAACAGAAAAAAGTATTTTTAGCATGATGTCTGTCCGTCCGTCCGTCCGTATAGATGTGTACAGCTTGAACGGCTCAACGGATTTTGATGAAATTTGGTATATTTACTATATTTATATGCATCAGTATAATGAATTGATCAACTTTTGGTGCAAATCCGGAAACCGGAAGTGCTAGTATTGCCGATCGAAGAGAGGAAGTGAAGGGTTATTTTCATATCAAATTTCACGTGAGGACATATCTCCACGTGTTATGCACTTTGTATTGGTTTTATCCTCGAGAAAAATCATCTTCATTAGTTTTTTCTTAATTTAAAATTATATGACGTCACCCCGCACTTCATGACGTCACAGCCAGCCCTTATATATTATAAATAAAATAAAATTAAAAATATTTATATTATATCCATATCTGTTTTTTTACATTTAAAATATCAGTTAATCGGAAGTAGCACTTTATTCTATATATGTATATATATATATATATAAATGTTACCAAATATCAAATTTGACACCAATAAACTAATACGAACTGGCTCTTTATCAATACCAAGTTTACACATTCTAAATATTCATTCACAACTCTTTATACCTATTTATATACGGGAAAGTCTAGGGGAGGACACTCCCGCTTATTATATAAATAAATAAATGAAATAAATGCTTTCATTATGTTCCACAAATAATATAGAAAATAATATATTAATTTATTATTAAAATTATTAAAATTATTAAATTATCTTCTTATATATAAAATTCTCGTGTCACAAAACTTTGAAATCATACTCCTCCGAAACGGCTTGACCGATTCTTATGAAATTTTTTATGTATATTCAGTAGGTCTCAGGGCATGTCAGACTTCCTTTAGAAAACCGCTAATTGGTAAGGTGTGTCCAAGGGGTGGTATTTACCTAAAAATAGTTTAGTTACCGTGCTAGATCATAGAGGCACTGCTGGCGATAATTTGACATATATATATATATATTCTAATAGGGGACTTGCAAACAAGAATTGTTCGTAGGTGGGCGAGCTAGAGCGTCATCTTATGACTTTGCACCCTTAGTTCGAAACTCGCAAAGGCACGTTTTTTTCTTTAAGTATTATATATTTTTTTTACAAATTTATTAATTTTTATTATTTTAATATTTTATTAAATTAATTTTATTAAATTAAATTTTATTATTAAATTTTATTTGATTAAATTAATAATTATGTCAATTAATTTTTTCTGCATAAATAAACATATATAAAAAACTTTATAACGGAATTTTGTAAATTAAACCACATATTGATATTTGTTATTGTAAATTTATTAAAAAAAAAATACAAACATATACACAACGTTTCGATTGCTACTTCTGCAATCGTTATCAAGCGACTGCACTGTTCGAGCGTCCATATTGAGTATTTTTTTAAAATTAAAATTTGTTTTAAATCAAAATTATTGTATTCTATTATATTTTTTACTATCTCGCCAGAGATAGTATTGCGATCATGAAAATTTTCGATGTTGAGATTTTGATGTTTTTATACGTTTTGAAGGTTCCTGAATCATTTTCACTAAGGTTGAGAAAAATGTCTGTGTGTGTGTGTGTGTGTGTGTGTGTGTGTGTGTGTGTGTGTATGTAGACAAGATTACGCAAAAACGGTTTGAGCTAGAATGATGAAATTTGGTACATGGACATTATTCAAAATTCATAGTTTTCTATCAACTTTTGAGAAATGTAGCTCAACCGGAAGAGGGTCATTACCTACAACGTTTTGATTTTTTTTCCTCTAAAGTGACCGTAAAAATAAAAATATATGTTTGATAATTTTTCACATGATTAATAATTGTATAAAACTTCTATATATAGAATTTCAGCTTGATTGAATTGCTGAAAGTACCAGAATTAATTTTTTAACACTGCAAATCTCACGCGCCAACACGTGCCATGGTGCCATCAATAAAAAGCCAAACATGCGCTGGTTTAATATTTATTATTTATTATTTATAATTAATTAAATTTAATTTAAATATAATATATTATGTTATTTAATCCAATTCAAATTGCGAGATAGTCGAGTGGAGACACTCCAGCTAATTATTTATTAATAGGCTTCTTTTTACTATCTCGCCAGAGATAGTATTGCGATCATGAAAATTTTCGATGTTGAGATTTTGATGTTTTTATACGTTTTGAAGGTTCCTGAATCATTTTCACTAAGGTTGAGAAAAATGTCTGTGTGTGTGTGTGTGTGTGTGTGTGTGTGTGTGTGTGTGTGTATGTAGACAAGATTACGCAAAAACGGTTTGAGCTAGAATGATGAAATTTGGTACATGGACATTATTCAAAATTCATAGTTTTCTATCAACTTTTGAGAAATGTAGCTCAACCGGAAGAGGGTCATTACCTACAACGTTTTGATTTTTTTTCCTCTAAAGTGACCGTAAAAATAAAGATATATGTTTGATAATTTTTCACATGATTAATAATTGTATAAAACTGCTATATATAGAATTTCAGTTATATTGATTCGCTGAAATTACCAGAATTAATTTTTTAACACTGCAAATCTCACGCGCCAACACGTGACGTGGTGCCATCAACAAAAAGCCAAACATGCGCTGGTTTAATATTTATTATTTATTAATTATAATTTATAATTAATTAAATTTAATTTAAATATAATATATTATGTTATTTAATCCAATTCAAATTGCGAGATAGTCGAGTGGAGACACTCCAGCTAATTTTATTTTTAATTTTTAGTAAATTCTCTTTTTACCGACCGACGATAGTAAGGGAGGTATTGTTTTCACACCAAAATTCACATGTGGAGATTTTTACATATCTCCACGAATCATGCATTTTCTAAACAGAAAAAAGTATTTTTAGCATGATGTCTGTCCGTCCGTCTGTCCGTCCGCATAGATGTGTACAGCCTGAACGGCTCAACCGATTTTGATGAAATTTGGTATATTTACTTAATGCATCAGTGGGATGAATTGATCAACTTTTGGTGCAATTCCGGAAACCGGAAGTGGTAGTATTAGCGATCGACGATAGGAAGGAAAGGGTTATTTTCACACCAAAGGAGATATTTTTATATATCACCACGAATCATGCACTTTCTATTGGTTTTATCCTCGAGAAAAATCATATTTATTAGTTTTGTCTTGATTTAAAATTATATGACGTCATCCAGCCATTCATGACGTCACAGCCTGGTCTTGCATATATATTATAAATAAAATAAAATTAAAAATGTTTATATTTATTATTTATGTATGCCTATCTGTTTTTTATTACATTAATAGATATATTAAAATTATTTGAAATTGTTTCTGTAGCTGGAAATTAATTTATTTCAAACCGTCGGTCGGTTCGGACCCGGCCACAGGTCAACTTATTTGATATGATATTAATAAAAAATAATATTATATATAAATTTACAAATTAGAATATTTGATTTTTTTTAAATTTTAACACATGTAATCAATCATATGCATAACGAATGGAACGTTTTGAAAATCAACTTGGTATTAAATTCTGAAAAAAATACTGATATATAGAATATAATAGACCATTCGAATATAATTTAAAACTATTTCTCTCCTATTTTAAATTTAAAAAAAATGGAATGTTAAGAAATTAAGATGCCTGGATAGGTAAATGGGCTAGAAGAGGAGGCAATTTATAATTTTCTTCTAATTCAGATTGAAATTAATAGTGATAAGAAAAAATATTTAATAACAAAATCTTAATATACAAAATGTAGAATTTGAATATGTAGAAGGATAATAATATTTGAGAAGAATTTAAATCGAGGTAGAAATCGGGAAACGCCTGTTATCATGCAGTAAAGAGGGTTATCTCATCAAAATTATTATCAAAAGGAATCAAAATTAAAATATATAAACCAATTATTTTGCCTGCCTGTTGTATTATATGGGTGGGAGGCATGGTCTATAACCCTGGGAGATGAGAGTAGATTCAGAGTATTCTTTCCAGCATTTATTGGCCAAAGAAAGATGAGGTCACCGGGGATTGGCGGAGACTGCATAACGAGGAATTGCATGGCCTCTATGCATCTTCAAGAAATAGTTAGGGTTATAAAAGCGAAAAAGCTGCGATAGGCAGGGGACGTGGCTAGAATGGGAGAGGAAAAAGATATTGGATTGGAAAACGGTGCGGAGACCGATTGGAAAACGTCCGCTTGGAAGACCAAGGACGCGTAGGAAGGGACGTAAGAGAGATGGGACATGGGCTCAGGATAGGGACACTTGGAGAAATGTGGTTGTTGCGGCCAAGAACTTTCGAGTGTCTTTGAGCCACATAGATAGATAGATATAATATATACAAGTACCGGGACCCCGAGCCTCGGCTCGGTACTTAAGTTAAAAAAAATGATTCATTATTATTGGGTTTGGCTGGTAATATTAATACCTGGGACACCGAGCTGTCGCTCGACCCTTTAAAAAATATTAATATATAATTCTTTAATTATTTATTACAATTATTAAATGTTGCATCATTGCATCAATCTGATTAAAATGAATTGAACTGGGGTCCTCAATAATACAAACAAACAATTTTAGCTAGCATAATAAGATTAATCCAAGTAATATCGTCTATTTCTATTCGACACTATTTTCAGTTATGAAATGAACAGTCAGTAGAGAGTAAAAAAATTGTAATTGAAGACCGTTGTTTTTAAAAATAATTAAATTATTTTATAGATTATAAAATAAAAATTATTGTATTAACATTAAAAATATTGAAATAAAAAAATAATAGTTTGATTTAATAAACTAAAATATTATAAACATTTTTAATGTGAATTTCTCAGGGAGGTAGGGAGCCCAATTCATTTAACCATCCATGTTGTATAAGGAATCTTAATTTCTTAACACTCCGTTTTTTCAAATTTAAAATAGAGGGAGAGAAAGAGTTTCAATTATATTCGAATAGTCTATATATTCTATATATGAGTATTTTTTTTTTCTGAATTTAATACCAAGTTGATTTTCAAAATTTTCTATTCTTTATGCATATGATTGATTACATGTGTTAAAATTTAAACAAATTCAAATATTCTAATTTATAAATTTATATAAAATTTAATATTATTTTTTCGAGACTAATGGCAAATACCGGTGGCCCTAGTCAGAGCAAGAGAAGACTCCTTTTGGTAGCGGCCCAGTCGATGATGTTATATGGATCGGAGATTTGGGCTTTACAACTATATTTTAAGTGAAAAAATGATTTCTTGGTTATATAAAAATTAAAATATGATTCTTTATATCTTTATTATACAGAAAAGTAGGCGTGTTAATATAAAATATATACCTGGGACACCGAACTATCACTCGACCCTTTAACCAATTTATACAATTTATTTTTATATACTTTAAAAATTTTACAATTTTTTAATTATTTATTATAATTGTTAAATGGGATTTCTAAAAATGACCCATTAAAAATTTGTTTCCTAAAATGTTTCAAATTAATTAAAATAAATTGTATAAATGTTCATTTATAAAATCTATATATCTGTGAGTTTGTTTTTCGATTTTTTAAATTTTGATTTTGGATTCGATTAGAGCTTAAAATGTGTAAATGTAAAGTGGTCTTGGTTTTTTTAAAATTCGTTTGGGAACATGGTCAAATCGGCAGTCAAAGTTGAAAATTCCCCATATATTATAACTACTGTAATTAGTATTATTATAATGTAAAATTATAAAGAAATAAGTTGACCTGTGGCCAGGTCCGAACCGACCGACGGTTTGAAATAAATTAATTTCCAGCTACAGAAACAATTTCAAATAATTTTAATATATCTATTAATGTAATAAAAAACAGAAATGGATATAACATAAATATTTTTAATTTTATTTTATTTATAATATATAGCTGAAGTAGCCGGCGTTGCCGGCGTTACCCGAGGCTGTGACGTCATGAAGGGCTGGGTGACGTCATATAATTTTAAATTAAGAAAAACATAATGAAGATGATTTTTCCCGAGGATAAAATCAATACATTCGTGGTGATATGTAAAAAAATCTCCTTATGTGAAATTTGGTGCGAAAATAACCCTTCCCTTCTTATCGTCGATCGCTAATACTACCACTTCCGGTTTCCGGATTTGCACCAAAAGTTGATCAATTCATCCCACTGATGCATTAAGTAAATATACCAAATTTCATCAAAATCCGTTAAGCCGTTCAGGCTGTACACATCTATACGGACGGACAGACGGACGGACAGACGGACGGACGGACAGACGGACAGACATCATGCTAAAAATACTTTTTTCTGTTAAGAAAATGCATGATTCGTGGAGATATGTAAAAATCTCCACATGTGAAATTTGGTGTGAAAACAATACCTCCCTTACTATCGTCGGTCGGTAAAAATGTTTAGACATTATTATAGACATTTTCATTCTGTAAATTAAATAATTTTATTTCATTTAAATAAATATCTATTTTTAAATATTTTTTTCTCTCTACATTATTTATCTAATTCTCACAATATATTAAGATCATACCGGGACCCCGAGCCTCGGCTCTGTAATTAAGTTAAAAAAAAATAATTAATTATTATTGATAAATATATATCGTAATTTATAATTATAAAATATTATTAAAATATATATTTTTAATTTTATTTCGAAATTAAATAAAAAATTTTAAAATATTTTAAATATAAAAAAAATATATATTTTTAATTTTATTTCGAAATTAAATAGAAAATTTTAAAATATTTTAAATATAAAAAAAATATTAATACAATATTCTTTAAAAAAAGGCGGGAGTCAAATTTCAATATAAATGTCATTTGTGATGTCATCAATATATAAATTAATAATAAATAATATTAATAAATATTAAATTTAATAAAAGAACAATGAATAAATAAATATAAAATAGTAATTTATTAAAATGTAAACAATAGATAAAAAGAAAAAAAATAACAAATTCATTATTTTCATTTTCATTTTTAAATAACGATTCACCCGGAGAGTTTCGAACCGACGAAATCCACTCGTTAAAACATCAGTCCAACCTCTGGTCTATATGTATTTAGATAAAAAATTGTCATTTTTTTACTGTCTTAGCAGGCAGATTTGATGTTTTTTATTTTATTTTTTTTTTTTGAGAGAGATTAATAAATATCTATATATATTTTATTAAAAATAAATATTTTTAATTTTATTTCGAAATTAAATAATAAATTTTAAAATATTTTAAATAAAAAAAAATATTAATACAAATAAAAATGGAGGCCAATTTTGACGTTTTCCATATATAATTTTCAATTAAGAAATTAATAATGAAGCTGAATGTTTCAAGAGATATCATCAATAAAACTTAATTTTTCTTTATAAATACTATATCTAGTGTGAATTTGAAAAAAATCGTTAGAGCGGTTTTTGAGAACCAATATATATAGATAGATAGATATATACAATTTTAGCTAGCATAATAAGATAAGATAATAATATATAATATATAATTAATTTACTGATTAAATTAAAATATATTTTAAATAAGAACACAAAAAGAAATGAATGTTTTATGTAATATACGGATTGAAACAAAATGGATGAAAACCTTTTACTACTTTCAACCAAATACTATGTTACACTCGGGGGTACAGGGGGCGGAGCCCCCGTCTAGGTGTGAAGAGCGCCGAAGCAGCTAGTATACTATATATTTTAATAGTTATTTAAAGCAGTGGTTCTTAAACTGTGGTCCGCGGACCCCTGGGGGTCCGCGAAGCCTTTACTGGGGGTCCGCGGTCCTCGGAAAAAAATCATCGTAAAAATATATACATATATAAATATTTAAAGTTCATTGTTTAACTATATCCTCCTAGAGAATTACGGCTATAATTTAATACTATTAATAATACTATTTTATTTTATTAAATTGATAATTATGCCAATTAATTTTTTGTGAATAAATAAACATATATAAAAAACTATATATAAAATTTGAATTTTCATCCATTCATTCATTTAAAATCATTTTTCGATTGTTCCTTTAAAATAACCCCTCTTAGGGGCTCGGAAGGGGAGGCATATAAGGGAATTTTCTTTCACTTTGTTATTGGGGAAAACCAGGGGAGGGGACAGTCTTACCCGGAAAAACCCAAATTGTCAGCGTCCACTCTGGGGTTTTAAACAGTTTTAAAGCAAATGTTAATTATAAGTTCATTTCTCAACGAGTTGTATCTTTAAATTATTTTTATTAATGTTGATTATAAGTTCATTTCTCAACGAGTTGTATCTTTAAATTATTTTTATTAATTTAATTAATTATAATTAAATTATAGCTAATAATAGTTTATTATAGCTAATAATTTTTTTTAATTTTTAGTGTAATTTGCATGATCATTATTTTATAAAAACACTAAACACATTTTGCAATTTCCCAGAAAGGCTGTTTTTGAGAGTAAGTATAAGTTAGTTTTATGAATAAAAAATATTTATTTTAATAATATTTTAGAATCAAATTACGAAATTAATAATATTTTAGAATCAAATTACGAAATTAATAATATTTTAGAATCAAATTACGAAATTAATAATATTTTAGAATCAAATTACGAAATATATTTATTATATAAATTAATATTCATTTAAAATGATATTAAATCATTTATTTAAAATGATTTAAAACATTTATTAAAATGATTTAAAACATTCATTTAAAATGATATTAAAACATTCATTTAAAATCATATTAAAACATAGCTAGTAAATAATAATTCGTTATATTTATATTATATTTATATCATATTTATATTATTGTAGTTCAATGTTAATAAATTACTCCATAAAATGGATCGTTGGCTACAAACTGGTTCAACACAGAAACGGAAAGAATCAGATGATGAGGCATCAACAGCAAACTCTACCAAGAAACGCAAAACTAGAAAATATTCGGATGATTATTTATCATTTGGATTTACTTATATTTGCAACAATGATGTGGAAAGACCAGTCTGCGTTCTATGTCAGGAAAGTTTATCCAATGAAAGTATGAAACCTGCTAATCTCAGACGTCATTTACAAACAAAGCACAGCGAGCATGTTAGTAAGTCTATCGAATTTTTTAAAATGAAAAAAGAAGAACTTAATTCAAGTCAGAAATTGATGGTAAAGACGGGATCTGGTGGTATGAGTAAGAAAGCAGTAATGGCATCATATGAAGTAGCTCTACTTATTGCTAAAGCAGGAAAGCCGCATAATATAGCAGAGCAATTAATTCTTCCTGCTACAAAAGTAATTACAAATATAATGTTAGGAACTAAAGCAGCAAACGATATAAATTTGATTTCATTATCAAATGATACGGTTAAGAATAGGATTGAAGACATGTCATGTAATATAAAAGAAGAATTAATATCGAGAGTGCGCAAAAGTCACTATTACTCATTACAATTGGATGAAAGTACTGATGTCACTAATAATGCCAATTTGTTAGCTTTCATTAGATATGAGTTTGAAAATCAAATACAAGAAGATGTATTGTTTTGTGATTCACTACCTTCACGAACGACAGCTAATGACATATTTAACAGTTTGAATAATTTTATAACCGAAAATGAAATAGAGTGGCCAAAATGTGTTGGAATTTGCACTGATGGTGCTCGTGCAATGTCAGGTACAAGAACTGGATTGATTGCTCTTATTAAAAATGTTGCGCCTCAGGTTGTTTGGAATCATTGCTGCATTCACAGAGAATCATTAGCAGCCAAAAATATGTCACCAGATTTGAAAAGAACATTAGACGAAGTAGTTAAAATTGTCAATTTCATTAAGGCTCGTCCACTTAATTCCAGAGTTTTTAAAATTTTGTGTGAGGAAATGGGTAGTCAACATACACATTTATTATTACATACAGATGTACGTTGGTTGTCCCGCGGGAAAGTACTCATTCGCGTTTTTGAGCTTCGAGATGAAATACGATTGTTTTTAATAGATGCGCATTTTGAACTGACCGAATGTTTCAATGATTTTATCTGGTTAGCTAAGGTGGCTTACTTGACTGATATTTTTACAAAATTGAACGAACTTAATTTGAGCCTGCAAGGTACTGTTGTAAATATATTTAAAGTTGAAGATAAAATAGAAGCAATGATTAAAAAAATCGACTTGTGGTCGAAACGCATCCAGAACGGTGTATATGAGTCTTTTCCAACTCTCAATGATTTCATAGAGGAAGCTCCAGTGAAAAATTGCTTAATCAAACGCGTCAATTATTTGTTGAACATTTAATTACTTTGAAAAGCAACTTCAGGAAGTATTTTTCTACTCCTGATCCTTGCAATAACTGGATCAGAGATCCATTTAATATGGAAATTACAAATGCTAAACATTTATCTGCACCTGAACAAGATATTCTCGTGGAATTATCATGTGATACAACTTATAAACTAAAATTTAACAAAACTGAATTGAGCAACTTTTGGTTACTTCTCAGGTCAGATTATCCTGCGCTTGCAAATAAAGCACTTCAACACTTGATTCCATTCTGCACAACATATTTATGCGAACAAGCTTTTTCGGTACTATTTTATATTAAGTCTAAATATAGAAACAAATTAAATGTAGAGCCGGATCTTAGATTAAAAGTTTCCAATATTAAGCCAGATATTGAGATTCTTGTTTCAAGAAAACAACTGCATACATCTCATTAAATATGTAAGTTATATTTAATGAGATAGATGCAGTTATTTTTTAAAATATTTCTTATTTAATATTTTCTGAAAAAAATTATAAAATATTTATATGAATTTAATGTAAGTACCCATTATAATTTGTGAGATTTGTTGCTATGACAATGTTTGTATTTTCTTTCTTCTAATAAAATGTGTTCTACAATATGCAAAAAAATCGTTATTCACCAATCACTGTTAGAAATATTCATCATATATCCTTGTCCTTATGAGATCGTAAGCCAGAAATTAATTAATAAAATGACGTAAAGTACCTAAAGTTGTGATGGGGGTCCGTCAAAAAAAATTTTTTCAAGTGGGGGTCCGTGGAGTACATAAGTTTAAGAACCTATGATTTAAAGAATTGCTAACTAAAATGAAACTTATCTTGAATAAATACTTTTTTTTTTTATTTATTTATAAAAGACAAATATATAACTTTTATTCAAGGATTTCTTTTAAGTAAAAATAAATCAAAAATGTAAATAATCAATATTACATATTTAAAATAATAATAATTAAACAGATGAATGAATAAATAAATTAATTAAATAAAAAGTGTAAATGTTTTTTTCATAATAATTTTTTTTCAAATAATTCATTATATATATATATATTTGATGATTACATTATTACATCATTAAGTAAATAGATATTTCAAAGAGAAATAAATAATTAAACATCCATGGAGAGAAATTTAACATTTAAAATTTATCATTAATGTATAATTGTAAGATATACTTAATTCGATTATATTAATTTCTTCTAATATAGTAAATAAAATAAGTAGAAAAACTATACAAGAATTAATTTTTTTAACACTGCAAATCTCACGCGCCAACACGTGACGTGTTGTCACAACAAATCTAAGGGTTTAATAAATATTATTTATTAATTAATTTTAATTTCTAATTTCTAATTAATTAAATTTAATTTAACTATATAATATAATATAATATAATATAATATAGTATATGTTATTTAATCCAATTCAAATTAAATATAATAATAATAAGAATAACACTATAATAAAGATATTATTTGAATACAACATGATTAGGACTAATATTTAAATGGTATGAACAGTGTAATCGGTTTGAGATAAAGAAATTTGCATTTGTCATAGTTATATAATAATTCAACTCAGTAACAATGAAAAGTTATCATTAGAAATCGAATTACATAGAATTAAAAAAATATAACTTATACTCGTAAATAAATTTAACACAAAATCAAAATAAATTAATTTTTGCAACAAATTTTTCATATCTTATATACCTATACATAAATAAAATACCCTCACTGTACATATTTATGATAACATTATCATTTATTTATTTATTTGGTATCACTTGTGTAAAGTGTCCAAAGAAACTGCAATTGTATTTTTTTTTTATTTAAATTCTTAGTTTTATTAAGAACTTAAAAATTATTTTTCTTGATAAATAATCTGAAAGTCCGACTATGCATTTCGTTATTAAATAAATAATGGTTGTTTGAAATGTGCGTTCAAGCTTATAGATAGTATTTATTTTTATTTATTCCTACTTATTACTTATATTCACGAATTCTCAATTATAAATTATCATTTCCTAATTTATTTTTATATTATTTTGTATTTTTTAATAAACACCGTATGTAAGTAATAAGCATTAAAGGAAAAATAAGTATTAATAATAATAATAATAAGTATTATATATTTAGTAACTATAATAATTATCAGTATAATTTTATTTTAAAATAGAATAAAGGCGAAAAAAAAGTTTTTAAAGCAAATTATTTTATAAATTATTCTATTAATTTAATTTCTCTTTCTCTCTCTCTCTCACCTCTCTCATTATAAGTTTTAAAATAATTAAAACGTTGGTTCGTACATCACTTATCTTTCAGTCTTTTGTGTTTAATTATAAATTTCTTCTTTTTTTTATATACATATTTTTTTATTATAATTCTTATAATTATTATTGAATAATCTTATTAAATTCGTATATAATCAAAAAATATGTTAAATTTATTCAATTTTTTTTTTAATATTATATGAAACTTTTACTTTTACTTATCTTATCTTCTTATACGAGTAAAAATTGTTTGTTTGTTTGTATGGCCATGGGTTTTCAAAAACCTAACGATTTTTTTGAAATTCACACCAGAGATAGTATTTATAAAGAAAAATTGAGTTTTATTGATCATATCTCTGGAAAAATTCATCTTTATTAGTTTTTTTTTAAAATTTAAATGTATATATGTGACGTCACAACCACCGCCTGTGAGATATATATACATCTATTGTTAAAATAAAATTAAAAATATTTATATTATATTCATATTTGATTTTTTTTTTATTTCATTAATAGATATACATTTAAATTATTTGAAATTGTTTCACACAACGTTTAGAAGAAGATTTATCTTTATATTCGATTCGATATATAGTAGGAGAATTAAATGACGTCATCAATTTATTATACTCAGTAAATATATTTTATTAAAATATTATATACTAAATATTCAATCAGTATATATTAGATAAAATATTTATTTGTTTTTGTGTTCTTTCTTTTAATATATTTTAATTTAATCAGTAAATTAATTATATATTATTATTGTAAATGTTATATCTATCTATCTCTGTGTGTTCCTTAATATATTGTGATTCCAGCCATCTTACTTACTTGAAAATGAAAATCCAATTATGAGATCAAAGTTAAAATTATTTATTTATATAATTTTGAATGTTTTGTAAATATAAATAAAAATATTCTTTGAATCACAACATGTCAATCAAATTTTAAATAAGTTGACATAAATAATTAATAATAATTATTAAATAATTCCAATTTATATGATCTTAATATATTGTGAGAATTAAATAATGTAGAGAGCAGAAAATATTTAAAAATAGATATTTATTAGTAGTTATAATATATGGGGAATTTTCAACTTTGACCGCCGATTTGACCATGTTCCCAAACGAATATTAAAAAACCAAGACCACTTTACATTTACACATTTTAAGCTCTAATCGAATCCAAAATCAAAATTTAAAAAATCGAAAAACAGACACACAGATATACCTATAGATTTTATAAACGAACATTTATACAATTTATTTTAATTAATTTGAAACATTTTAGGAAACAAATTTTTAATGGGCCGCTACCATAAGGAAGAAGTCTTCTCTTGCTCTGACTAGGGCCACTGGTATTTGCCATTAGTCTCGAAAAAATAATAATATTGTATATAAATTTAAAAATTAGAATATTTAAATTTGTTTAAATTTTAACTTGCCTTATGCAACATGGATGGTTAAATGAATTGGGCTCCCTACCTCCATGAGAAATTCCCACTAAAAATGTTTATAATATTTTAGTTTATTAAATCAAACTATTATTTTTTATTTCAATATTTTTAATGTTAATACAATTTTATAATCTATAAAATAATTTAATTATTTTAAAAAACGGCGATCTTCAATTACAATGTTTTTACTCATAACTGAAAATAGTGTCGAATAGAAATAGACTATAATATTACGAGACAAACCCAAAAATAATGAATTATTTTTTTTTAACTTATGTACCGAGCCTTCCCTATTTTATGAACTATATCTAGAGATGCATAGAGGCCATGCAGTTAGTTCCTTGTTATGCAGTCTCCGCCATTCCCCGGTGTCCTCATCTTTCTTTGGCCCATAAATGCTGGGAAGAATCCTATTCTAAAATACTCTGAATCTACTCTCATCTCCCAGGATTATAGACCATGCCTCCCACCCATATAATACAATTAATAATTTAATAATTTTGATCCCCTTTGATAATAATTTCCCGATTGCAACCTCGATTTAAATTCTTTGCAAATATTATTCTCTCTGATACTAATTATTTTGTCTTATCACTATTAATTTCAAACCCCATCAATTTTCCTGCCTCGATTAATTTTTTTATGCTACTTTAAATGTTATTAATTTATTTAAAAAGAAATCAGAGTAAACAAAATAAAAATAAAATATAAAGAAATTAGCATAACACTAAACTACTATACAAATAATATTAAAAAATATATTTTATATTAAAATCTTACGTGAAAATCCAATTATGAGATCAAATTTTCTTAATTAAAATAATTTACTCACATAATCTTAAAAATTAATAGTATTAAATTATAGCCGTAATGTGAATGTTTTCAAAGTTTAAAAGGCCAATAAGATCAATTGAGATATTGTAAATATCAATATATATATAAACAGATTTTTATCTGCACATTGCTCAGAATTTAAATTTTTTTGCGTATATTCTAGAATCCAAAAGTGACTTTAGAATTTTTCATTTCTGTTCATTGACTATAAATTTTATTAATATCTAATCAATAACCGCAGAAATTAATTTTTAAAAATTTGATATAAACATGTTGTCATTTAGCAGCGCAAAGAATACAATAAAAAAGATGTTTTTAATATTTATATTTTTATTTTTATTTTTCTAATATTTACAATATTTCAATTAATCATATAGTTTTTTTTACATGTTTATTTATGCACAAAAAATTAATTGACACCAGTCTTGTGTTCAAGTCTCTTATAAGGGTATATATAGAAGTCAATTTATCGCCACCAGCGCCTCTATGATCTAGCATTGTAACTAAACTAATTTTATTTAAATTCCACCCCCTGGACACACCTTACCAATTAGCGGTTTTATGAAGGAAGTCTGACATGCCCTGAGACCTACTAAATATACATAAAAAATTTCATAAGAATCGGTCCAGCCGTTTCGGAGGAGTACTTTTTCAAAGTTTTATGACAAGAGAATTTTATATATAAGAAAGATATACATAAAATAACAGAATAAAAAGTAGAGAATGGAAGTGCGAAAGAGTTATTGGAGTGTTTTAAAATTATGGTAATATATTACAAATTAACCATTTTTGTAGATTATAAATTAAAATTAATAAATAATATTTATTATACCAGTGCACCACATCACGTGCAGTCAACGTGTTAAAAAATTAATTCCGTTACTTTCAGTGATTCAATTAAACTGAAATTCTATATATATATAGCAGTTTTATACAATTTTCAATAATCATGTGAAAAACTATCAAACATATAATATCTTTATTTTTACGGTCAGTTTAGAGAGAGGAAAAAAAATCAAAACGTGGTAGGTAATGATGACCCTCTTCCAAAAGAGCTACATTTCTCAAAAGTTGATAGAAAACTACGAATTTTGAATAATGCCCGTATACCAAATTTCATTATTCTAGCTCAAACCGTTTTTCTCAACCTCATTGTTAGTGAAAATGATTCAGGAACCTTTAAAACGAATAAAAACATCAAAATCTCGATTTTGAAAATTTTCATGATCGCAATACTATTTATGTCTGGCGATAGATAATAAAAACAAACGCTAGCTGACTTTGTCTAGCCGTAAGTGTTTACCATTCATTATATATTACTATTATATTTCTATTATATAATAATAAGTATAACTACTAGTTTATATTAAATATTTATAATATTAAACTAAACGATTAAAATTAAAAATAAAACTATTACTATTGTATACTATATAGATAAAAAATACGATTAAAAAAAAAAGAATGATGCTGGAGGGA
This sequence comes from Labia minor, assembly GCA_963082975.1. NCBI lineage: Eukaryota > Metazoa > Arthropoda > Insecta > Dermaptera > Spongiphoridae > Labia > Labia minor. The sequence goes on along the minus strand of OY720345.1, from coordinate 94,176,608 downwards.
GATCAAAAGAATCAAATCTCAATGGAACTGGCATCAGAGAATGAAGAGAATGAAGAAAAGATCAAACGAACTTGGATAAAAGTGAACAACGATGGACTCTGGACATTCAAAAAATAAATAAATAAATAAAGACAATGAATGAAGTGGAAAGGCTTATTAAACACAAAGACTTACTCTTACGAAGATTTATAAATTTATTATTTATTATTTATGTATATTAAATACATATGTACGTATCTATAATAGTATAAATGTATAAATAAATATTAAAAAAAAAAAAATTTGACCTAATGGCTTATATAACTTAATTTAAGGTGTTTTATTTTTAAATAAATATATATATATATATATATATATTTATAAATGGCAGAACAAGAATGAGAAGAGAGATAGATGAATGGTATATGTATAATTGAAAAAAAAAAAAGATAGTGGGGAGTGTTAAATGAAGAAGGAGGAGGAGGAGGAGGAGGAAAGGGGGAGGGTGAATGGGAATGGAAGGGAAAAGAGTTGTGAGACAAGAGTCTGCTGGATGAGTCAAGAAGGAAGAGAACGACGAAATATCTACATATAATGTATATATGATTTTATATAATATGTATTAGTTATTATAGTTATATTTAGAAGGGGAACTAATATTTAAAGAGGATTAATGAAAGTGAAACACACACACACACACACACAAATTTATTGACATGATTTCAGTCATGTTGTAATCATATCCTTTTTCTTGCATCTTGTTAGAAAATTGAAAATCTATCAATATATATATATATATATATATATATATATATATATATATATATATTATATTATTATATTATTAATTTAGTATGTATACGAGTAAAAATACTTAATACAAATATTATATATAATAGTATAATTGATTCATAAAAAAATATATACATGAAAATTCATACATAAATTTATTATATTCATTAATTTAAAGAAATTATATAATAATTATTAATATTAATAATAGACACCTACTACATATCATATTATATTATATATGTACATATCTACATATTTGGTAAGTAGATATTACATATATAATAAGTAAATAAGTAGTAAAAGATAGTAGTTGAGTGAAATCAATGCAAATTTATAATTTTTTTAATCCTAATTATTATAATTAAATTATTATAATAATTATAATAATAAATGATCTATTAATAAATTTTAACAAAATAATTATTAAAAGAATTGTTTTTGATTGTTTTTGTAATAGAGAATCAATTCATTTTATATTATTATTTTAATTAACGTCTTCCTTAAATTTATCCTATTAAATATTAGCGCAATAAATGTCACTTATGCTGCTATCATGTAAAAAAAATATCAATCCACTTGTTGTTAGGTGTTTCACAGAATTTAGAAATAATCCTTGTATTTACTATACAACTGACAATCCAATTTATGAGGTAACCAACCACTACTTACTTATTTTATATACATCATCTCTCTCTCTCTCTTCATTAATAAATATTTAATATTATTTACCACTATATAATCAAATTGAATATGATTTTTTGCAATTTCTGCAAAAAAAAAAAATTTAATTAATTAATTATTTGAAAATTTAAATTAATATAAAAAAGAAATTTCAACAACACATTTGGTTGAAAGCTACATAATTAATTTGGAAAAATTAATGTTGAAAAAAAAAAAAAAAATCTATTATAGGGGTGTAGACATATTATAAGTAATCAAATATATTATAAATTGTTTATCAGCCCATTTGAACTATTATTATTATTATTATTATTATTATTATTAATTGATGTTTAGAAGGCAAGAGGGAAAAGATTCATTTTTAATTATGAATTGGGGGTGTCTTTTCTGGTTGATGGTTAATCCATTGAACCATTTTTTTTTTTTTTTTATGTGAATGTGTGTAGATGGGTGAGTGTGATGAAATGTGGAAAAAGAGGAGAGGATGCTGAATTCTCTAGTAGTAGTAGTAGAAATGAATCTGTAAAATGTCACCAGATGAGCCTTTATCATCCCTTCAACCTCTGAGTTTCTTGGCATCAACGTCATCGTCAACACAACAACAACAACAACAACTACAACTTCAACAGCAAGGTCAAAAAAGTGACATAGTGAGAGAGAGAGAGAGAGAGAGAGAGAGAAAGAGAGTAAAAGTGTATCCATCTCATCGTTCATCGTCTTTTGTCTTAATAAAGTTGCCATTTATTTATTTATTTATTTTTATTATTTTTTTCTTTCTAAAAACCACAGCAATTTAATTTCGTTTTCTGCTTCTATTTCTATTATAATAGATAGATGATAGATTATAATAAAGAGAAAAATAATAATGAAATAAAATAATCCTTATTCATCATGTTTCCTTGTCATATTTTATTTTATTATGTTGTTCAATCAAATATAAAATAAATTATTATATTTATAGTATTTATTCGTTATTAAAACCACTTGAAACGTTGCATAGCGTTTTGCTTGTTTTAATTAATCATTGGATCATTAATTTTTTTATTAATTTGAAATTAAAATAAAATTATTTTTATTATATCCAAAAAACATTTCATTTATTTCCAGTCCTCACTACTCTGAGAATGATTCAATTTTAATCCCAATCTTTCAAAAAATCAAAATAAAATAAAATTTAGTTTACTGATTGTTTTTTTAAATAATTTTTTATTTATTCAATATTCAATTGATATATATATATATATATATATATATATAGAGAGAGAGAGAGAGAGAGGAGAGTATGTGGTAATATTTGTAGTATTCGAATAGGGAGGTACATTATTATTATTATTAATATTAAGAGAGAAGGAGAGAAGAAGAAGGAATAAAATGAATTTGTGAAAAGTAGACTAGAAAAAGAGAGCGAGTATGGATAAAAATATCTTTATATTTTAATGTGTTATCATAGCAGTAAGTAAAGATTATTATATTGTGAATAATAAATACATATGGTATATATAGTAATTATTTCTTTACCATAAAATTACATGTAAAATGTATAATCAAATAAAATGTCTCTACACTTTATGATTTTATGATAAATCAAAATGAAAAAAATAAATGAGAAAAAAAATTATCTATGTCATTTGATATTTTAATATTTTAATAAATAATATAAAAATGAGAGGAAAAAATGACAACTCAACTTAACAAGTCTATTTTCGTTTAAATTAGCTAACTTTGGTTCCAATTCAATTATGAAATTTAAATTAATATTAAATATTTAAAAAAATTTGCTATACTTATACTTATATGATAAAAACAAAAGAGAATTATATAGATACGTGAAACATGTGTTTTGAATGAATGCATTAAATATAACATATTATTAAGTAAAATCTCTCTCTCTCTCTCTTTCTATATATATATATATATATATATATATATATTCAATAGTGACTTTAGAATTTTTCATTTTTGTCTGTCTGAAAAGACTCAAAATTGGCTGAAACGATTTCTATGAAATTACATGACAATTTGACACAATATTCTTCTAGATCTCTACTATTTGAATTGAGGCTATATATTCTATCAATGTTTATTCAATAAACGCAGAAATTAATTTTTAAAAATTTATATAATACTTCATGTTGTCATTCAGCGCCTCTGGTGGCTCATTTAAGAAGTTGATTAATTTCCGACAGTGTAAGTATATAAAATGAATAATTCTAGCAATTTTCATACAAAGAATGATTATAATATTTAAATGTTTATTTTAATTTCTAATATTCAAATGGGATTTTAATAATTAAACTTATTCTAAAAGTTTGATTTATTGATTATATAAAGATTAAAATATGAATTTTTGGACAAATGATATAAAAAAAAAATTGTTTTAGTATGTGATATTAATAAAAATTATTAAATATATAAAGTTTATAAATTTTTTAAAAATTAGAATATTTGTATTTGTATCAATTTTAATATTTGTTAATAAGTATAATACTTTAAAATTTGTAAATTTAATTATAATATTAAAATAGGAGTATGCAGATTTTTGGCAAAATGTATGTATCAATTTAAATTAAAACGTATATTAATTTATAAAATGTGAAAATTTATATTTGTTTAAATTTTAATATAATGAATTCGACAAATATAAATGAAATATATATATATATATATATATATATATATAGATAGATAGATTACTTGGCTAGAAGAGTGCGAAAGACAAGCAAGAAAATTGGTTAGTTATGGGTAGACTAATTGAGAAACTTTCAGTTGGAAGACCAAAGGTAAAGGACCTAAAGGAGACCATTAAAAAATGAGAGAGATGGGACAGGGTAGGAGTTGGATGGATAGGGATACTTGGAGAAATATGTTTGCTGCGGCCATGAACTTTCGAGTACCATAGAGGCCAGAGATAGATAGATAGATAGATAGATAGATATAACATATACAATAATAATATATATATGGATGGTTTGGGATAAATTAATAAATAAAATAAATCGAGATAAAAGAGATTTGATTTAATCCTTCATTGTTGATGAAAAGAATAAGAATCACAATTTACTTGTCATATATATATATATATATTATCATATAATAATAATAATAATAATAATAATAATAATAATAATAAATATTGTTGTTGTTTTCAAAATTATTAATAACAATTAGTACTATAAAAGTTAGCAGTGTTTCCTTGCACATTTGTGGTAAATTATATTAATATTTTATTATTATATAATCATTGAAATAATTGAATGAATTCCTTAGATTCTAAAAAAAAAAAAAAATATTCACTTATTTCAGCATAAAATCATTCATTCATTTGTTTCCTTTTAAGAAATACATTTTCATTGAATTTTATTCATTTATTTATATATTTATTTGGGTCAATTGATGTATATATATAGTGTGGGGGTGGGGGGAGGTGGGTGGAGTATATTATTAAATCGTATTGTTTCAATTATAATATATATCAATCTTTTGATCATTTCTAATGATATAAAAGATTCTCTTAACTATTTTGTTTAATTAAAGCCAAATGATGATCTCATATGTCCCTTTTAAATGGAAATTGAAAAGAATTAAGTGTAACGAACTGAATTAAGTGTTAACGAAAGAAGTTAACGAAAAGAGAGAGAGAGAGAGAGAGAATATATATATATATATATATATATATATATATATATATAAGTGATAAGTGATTTTTTAGACCTTACGGTGAAATATATAAATTTAGAAAATTCCTCTAGTGACTTAAATTTCACTCGGAAGGATTTATTTATCCATGTGGAGAATATACTCATATATAGAGTGTGGTTTGGCACTACGTTTGTGTCGATTGACTGAAAGGGAAAGGAAAGAAAAAAAAAGATTGGTCAATCTGATCGAAACGCCTTTGGGTGGGGATATGGCGTATGCTGTTCGAGTGGGTATTCTACTCGTCAAGAGACCAAGATATAACACTTTTGCTCCGCTCGTGCAGCAGCCATCTTGTAAGCCATTCATACCCACTGGAGACCCTGTTTGTCCCTGGTATTCTCCCCTGAAGGAAGCACGGCCACGGTGATATTTTTTCTCAACCCAAGACCGAGAACATCATCGACAACACTCGGCGCCTCTGCAGGACAACTTGGTGTTAATTCTCCCATTAAAAGGAATGGAAGTGATTGAAAGTTTGTATATAATAGATTTTCATTTATTTGAATATACTTGATCTGTATATATATAGAAGGAGAGTGTTTGTATGTATGTAATTTGTTTACTTTTTTTTTGCTGTCATAGAAACAAGAAAAAATAAATTTCTTACTTAACCGACACTTGGTAATTTAGAATTATAAACAAAAACAATTGAATATCAAAAAAAAAAAAAATTTGGCACTTTACCGACACTTATGTATACACGTAATGTATGATGAAATTGAGGCAGGAAATAAGATGGGGATTGAAATTATAATAGGGATAAAACAAAATATCTAGTAAGAGAGAAAAACATTATTAACACACAAAGTCTTAACATACAAAATGTAGAATTTGAAAATGTAGAAAAATTTAAATACTTAGATTCTATAATTACAATAATTACAATAATAATATTGAATAAGAATTTAAATCGAGGTCGCAATCGGGTAAGTTCAGTTATCATACAGTAAAGAGGCTTAACTCATCAAAACTGTTATCAAAATGGATGAAAATTGAAATAATTAAAACAATTATTTTGCCTGTTGTATTATATATGTATAGTCGATGTTCTTGGGAGAAAGTAGATTTAGAGAATTTTATATTAGGATTGTTTGCAGCATTTAAGGACCAAGAAACCGGGCTATGGCGAAGATGGCATAACGAGGAATTGCATGATCTCTATGCATTTCCAGATATAGTTAAGGTTATTAAGGTTATAAAATAGAGAAGGCTGGGATGGGAAGGGGTCATGGCTAGAATGGTAGATTAAAGATCGGCGAAATATATTTTGAAAAACCGATTGGGAAGAGCAAAAACATGGTGAGTGGACAATGTAGGAAGGGACGTGGGACAGATGGGACAGGGTAGGAGTTAGATGGTTATAGCTCAGACTTGGGGACTACTTTCGAGATCCGTAGAGCCACAGGGATAGATAGATTGACATAACAAATACAATAGTAATATATAATTAATTTACTGATTAAATTAACATATCTTTTAAATAAGAGCACAAAAAAACTTGTGAATTATAATAAATGGTGTACAGAAATATTAAATTTTCTTTGCGAGATTAGATATTATCTAATGTTGTTCGGTTTGGGCTAATCTAAGTCTTACGATAAGTAAGTGTAGGTGGTGAAGGTGGGTATATCGTAAAAGAGAAAAGTAAGGGAAGAGAAAATGTAGGGGGGGGGGGGGGGAGAATGCTTGTTGGTAGTTGGGAATTTGCTGCATTTACTGCCCTAATATAGAATAGATCGAAGATAGATCGAGTGTGATAGAATAAACCAATAAAACTTAAATTTATAATTGAAATCATCATTTTCAAATACTTGCCCTTTTGATGATGATGAAAATTGGAAAGAAATATTAAAATGAACATTTGAAATGAAATGAAAGAAGTATTTATGTTTACTTAATTATACTTTTTTCAGTGGTTCAGAGATAATAATAAGAATTTTTATTATCTTAATAAATATTTCATTATTCACATCAGAATGGTTTTTATACAAATAAAATAAAAAGGAATCAATTTAAATTTTTATCTAAAGAAAGGTTTTTTGTATTTATAAATTACAAACAAAAATATTTATATAATATATGGATTCAATTCAATTTTTCCACATGCTTCATTCTTCATCATTCTTCTTCACGTAATTGAAATAGCCAAAAAGAAAAGAGAAATAATCAAAGTATTCCAATATACATAGATTATGTATTATTTTGGCAGAAATGGAGCAACGACATAAAAAGGACGACCATAAACCAAGGTATGCAAAATCTCCAAACAGCGAAGAATGGAAGACAAACAAAATTTACCATTCATGTTTTTAAAAAGGGCACAAAATAATTGGAAGAATGGAAAACACCATCTCCAAAGTTTTCTAGTAAAGTATCATAATTAAGTAATAATAATTAATACAAAAGATGATAATTGAATAAACCAGCAAATATTGACTTGCAAGATACACTTAATTGATTAATAAATTTCTAATCAAACTATTACTCTAAACATTATAATACATATAATACATGTATCATCTCTCTCTCTCTCTCTCTCTCTCTTTCTTTCTTTTTAACTGATATATACGATATATACAAAATATCAATAGAATAAATATATAATAATAATAATAATTTTTTCTATTCTTAATATTTCTTTCAACACTCATAAGATTTATTTATTTATTTATTCTAAAAAAAAAAAAAAGAATAAAGTATAATGGTAAAAGAAGAAAGTTGACGGTATAGCACTGAATTTTTGTGTTGTCTCTTGGGCGCTTAGGGAAATGAAGTTTTATTATAGTCCCCCTCAACCTCATCTCTCCCTCTCTGTCATCCTCTTTTGCCCCATCCAACATCACACACAAGTATAAATATACATATTTTCTTTTCCATGTCACTTTAATACTTTCAACCCTCTATATAAATTATAATCAAAAAACAAATGGACTGGAAAATCGATTATAATAAGAAAATAATGTAAATTTATTTATTTAGTTAGTTAGTTATATTTATATAAAATTATAATAAATTCGTCTGGTTTTTAATTTTGATTTTTGTTTTTTCTCTTCTTTATTGAAGATGAATGGATATAAAATGTGATGACAGTAAAAAAAAAAAAAAGCATATCTGAAATGTCATCATAAGTAAAAATGAATCGATTATGTCATTGTGGGAGAGGGAGAAGGAAGTGGGGGAAATCATCATCTTATATGGTGTGAATGAAATGATAATTTGAAATATTATATATATTATATAATATTAATTGGTGACAAAACATTATGTATAATATTTTTTATATTATTTCCTATTAAGTGAATTATTATGAATTGAATTCAAAAGAAATTTTAAAAATTAATTAATTTTTTAAGCAATTATAATATATATATAAAATATGTATAATAATAGATAGTGACGTCATTTGAGACCCCTCAGAAGAAGGTATGCTGAATGTTTTATGTATATTATACAGTGGCGCAACCGGGATTTGATCCTGGGGGGGGGGTTTGACCAGCCGCTCCACCTTCCTATGGCGCCCCCCCCCCCCCCCGGGCTCTCTCAAAGACAAATTTTCATTAAGATTTTTTTTTATATTAAATACTTAAAAAAGTTTTGTAAATGAAACACTGATTTTACAAAATCTGGCAAAAAAATTTAATTTTGTATTTTATTTACTCGTATTCACAGTTTTAGAAAGAAAATATTTTTTTCCAGCTATAAGTAAATTATTTTAGCTTTCCTCATGAAATAAGGATACGATGATCGGAAAATTTTGAAAAGTTTTGCTCCGAGATTCTTGGAGATTTCCACTTTTCAGACGTTTCTGTATCCAAAACTGCAAATAAAAATTTTTGAACCGGCTCATTACCGAGATTACGTCTAAACAAAATGAGATATTGTCTTGAAATTTGATATTTAGATGTTTTTTTTTGGGAATGATGGGCGGGGATTGGATTGTTTTTGGACAAGATCGCGGACCATAAGTAAGGGTAGTTTAAAGAGGTGTCAAAGTACATTTTATTGATTTTCTCAATAAATACCGATTTTTATGAGAAATATCATACTATCGTATTAAATTTATAGCGAATCGAATTTACTAAAAGTTTCATTATATTCATTTTTACCTAAACTTAATAATAAAAGAGTTATTTATAAAAAAACTACTTTAAGATTTCGAAAGCTTTTCGTCCGCCCACTACGGTAGGATATTTTGAAAGAAATCATGTAAAAATCCCTAAGAAATAAGTTGACCTGTCCGAACCGACCGACGGTTTGAAATAAATTAATTTCCAGCTACAGAAACAATTTCAAATAATTTTAATATATCTATTAATGTAATAAAAAACAGATATGGATAGAACATAAATATTTTTAATTTTATTTTATTTATAATATATATGTAAGACCAGGAATGGCTGCATGACGTCATATAATTTTAAATTAAGAAAAAAACTAATAAAGATGATTTTTCTCGAGAATAAAACCAATACAAAGTGCATGATTCGTGGTGATATGTAAAAAATCTCCTCATGTGAAATTTATTGTGAAAAAAACCCTTTCCTTCCTATCGTCGATCGCTAATACTACCACTTTCGGTTTCCGGATTTGCACCAAAAGTTGATCCATTCATCCCACTGATGCATTAAGTAAATATACCAAATTTCATCAAAATCCGTTGAGCCGTTCAGGCTGTACACATCTAGACGGACGGACGGACCGACGGACAGACGGACGGTCAGACATCATGCGAAAAATACTTTGTTCTGTTAAGAAAATGCATGATTGGTGGAGATATGTAAAAATCTCCACATGTGAAATTTGGTGTGAAAACAATACCTCCCTTACTATCGTCGGGGTCGGTAAAAATCCCTAAATAAAAAATTTCTCTAATTTTTTTTTTTTACTTATTTAATAATGAATAGCCGAAGAGATTTGAATGAGGTAGTTATAGATCATGCTTGGTGTCATCACATCTGTTCCATCTGGTTTTTTAGCGTTCCATTATTCATGGTTTGCCTTCATTATGGTCAGAAGCTCATCATGCGAGTCGCTGAATCGTTTCCTTGGTGGATCAGGCTTCTTACCACGAACATCTCGACAGATTTCCAAAGAGATAAGGTTATGCTCAATATGGATTTGCTTAATCAGGTCCCATACTGATGTCTTGTAACGTCCTAAGCGTGAACGAAGAGCATTGTTGTAACCTTCCAATGCATTGTTTGTTCGAGGCAAACCCATCAAAGTGGCATCGGAGATGTTCCAATGTTCCAATGTCGAATTCGGGGTCATAAAAGCCAGCCAAAAATTGTTCACCTAGCCAAGTGCGCTCGAAGTAAGAAAAAAGATCACGAAGTTTTGCCCTGTTGGTCGTCCAGCTAATGCTTGGTAGGCTACAATGACTTTTGATGGTGGTACCAAAACCAAAGCTGCAAGAGTTCGTAAATGAGTGGAGTTGTCAGGATTATCTACGTATATCATTATAGAGCTTCAAAACTTCTGGCATTGATTTGATGTTTCTATAAATGCATTGAGCAAAATGAAAAAGACTACCTCAGAGGTGATGATAGTAAATTTCATAAATTGCGTTATATAATTCCCTGGTGAAATATACGGTGCAAATGGTGTATTTTGTATTTGGAATCATTAAGTTATTAAAACGTATGCTAATAAACGAAATTTGAGTAAATTCCCTTTATTTTACATACGAATTTGACACCCCAATTTTTTTTAGAAATATCACGTGTGTGGGCCCTATGTATGTATTTTTTAACCCTCAAACCCCCCCCCCCCCTGGTTGCGCCACTGTATTATATATTTAAGTGAGTAAGTGAGTGAGTGAGTGTATACATACACTATTTACATTTATTATAGTTAATTCACATTCTAATGACCATTTAACTATAATTAACTGAAATTATAAGCTCTCGAGATTTTCTTATAATATATATATGTTAGTTTAGATTTCCGTGATTTTATTATTATTATTATTATTATTATTATTATTATCAGATTTATCCGGGATATAATCCCGTATTTTTGTGAGATTGTCTTCTCGAGATTTCGGCACCCATTTTGTCACCATTTTCAAGAGGTTATTTAGGCGGGAATATTTTTGGGATTCTGGGTGATCAAGAATCGATAGCAGGATTTTGGGTTGATAGGTTGGCTGGTTTTGTACTCAAAGTGTTGCTGTGAAGAATCCTGGGCACTATCACTGTCACTGTCACTGACACACGTCTGATGGGACAAATAAATCTGATAATAATAATATAAATATATAATATATTGATATATAGATCAATTGGGGATTCAAGATTTTTGTCAGAAATTATATATTATACATTATTATATCAATTATAATAATAAAAATAAATAAATAAATGAAAAAAATAATTCTAAAAAAATATATTTTTTTTAAATGAACGTATAAATTGTGTTTTTAGGATTTGATAAGGAGATGCAGAGGAGGAGTTTTCAACATGATGAATATTTCTAACTAAATACAAGTGAAAAATATTTATTCTAATAATAATAATAATAAAAGAGAATGAATAGAAAGTAAGTGTTGGGATAGAGAGTGTGAAGGGAAGAACGGACAAGGAATAAAAAAAGGTAAGGAAGGCTAAGTTTAAGTAAGATGGGGTAAAAGATTTTTTTTTTTTTTTTGAATAGAATCTTTTTTTTCTGGTTACCACAGCCATTCTAGTAACATAATAAATTTTCAGGGAGTAGACAATCATATTGGTTAGTAGCTATTGTGTTTGAATTATTCAGGGTAAATTTTTTTTCTTTTTCTTCCATCTCTCTCTCTCTCTCTCGCTATCTCGCTATCTCTTTTCCTCTTTTCTATTGAGAAAAAGATATAAACGTAAACACAGCAGGTGATATATCTTCTTTACATTATTTAAAAAAAAATCTTAAAATAAAATATTATAATTTTGGTGTTTATTATATCAATAATAATTGTTTATATATATATATATATATATATATATATATATACGTATATGTATCATAGAAAGTTAAAATAGATAGATAATATCGAAGAGAGTTTGATATTTATATGATTTTAAAAATTAATATGATTAATATGAGTTCCAGATCTGGAGAATAAGGTGGTTGGGAAGGGGCACGATCAATTTAAAACAAATTTAATTCAAATTAAACATAGTTTTCATGTAAATTCTGACTTGTTTTCAAAGACATTATAATGTGAACAATCTTTTTTTTTTATATATTCAGTCAAATTTAATTTAATTTGTATAATCAATAGAAACAAAATATTCTTAAATATTTCACTTATATTTATAAAAGAACTATAATATTATGGTGCAAAAATGTAATAAAAAAAGACTATAATAATTATTATAATTATTTTAATAAATTTATGAGAGATAGATAGAGGATATTTCTATTTATAAATTATGCAATGATTGGATAAAAAATCGAATCGTTTAATGAAAAAAATATAAAATCTTATGTATAGATTTTTCTTTCCTCTATCCCTCTCTCTAAAAAAGAATAATCTTTATAGATAACTACATAAATAATATACAATTTCATTTTTCTAAAATATCTTTTTTCTTAATATAAATAAATATCTTTACAATAAATTATGAATTGAATAGAAGTTGCTTGAAAATTAATAATTTTACTACAATACATATATTCAAAATAATAATAATAATAATAATAAATAATAATAATAAAATGAAAGAAATCCATTAAAGGATTCATCAGTGAAATCTAAACTTAATTTTAAAAGGAAACTTGTTTATGCAAATTTTATTTTCTTGTTTTTTTATATAATAATATTTCATTTAAACTTTTTTAATTCTAAATATATTTCTATAAAGAGTTTTATCTTTTATTTTTTTACCTAATAAGAATTGAGTAGCTGGAAAACACACCGAGCTCTTGCTCGACCCTTTTCAAAAATATTGATACACAATTCTTTAATTATTTATTACAATTATTAAATGTTACATCATTACATCAATCTGAATCGTAAAATGAATGGAACGTGAGATCCTCAATCATAATAAATAATATTAATAAATATTAAATTATAAAACTATCTAAAAATTAATTAATAAAAGAACAATGAATAAATAAATATTATCTAGTATGGTGTGAATTTCAAAAAAATCATTCGAGTGGTTAATTAATAAATTATTTCAAAAATATACAAATAGATAGATAGATAGATACAATTTTAAGTCTCGTAAAAACAAAATATTAAATAAATTAATATTATTTTAATGATTAAAATGTGAAACGATAGAATCATAAACAAACGATACATAAATTGTATCTGCCTAGACAAGTTCAGATATGGTAACTAGATTAGTAACAATTTTATTATTTTAATAAATAATAAGATTTTAAATTTAGATAATCAATTTGTATTAAATATTTATGCATAGGCAAGATGATTTGAAATAATTCAGTATATATTATGAAATCCATTATTATTTGACATATCGTATTCAATTTTTTTGATAATTTCAGTAATTAATTAATATATTAAATGATTAATAAAAATATTTTTATAAATAATATTAATAAATAATCAGAAAATTTAATGTATTACAATAATTTATTTATATATGTATATAATAATATTAATAATTAATTACATTATTAAGCAATAATTAAATTTCAATTTCAATTGTCATAAATAAAATTCAATATCTAAATAAATAATTGATTCAAGTTTTTTATTTTTTTATATTGAGATTTGAGATATATATATATAAAATTCAAAAAATGGAGTGAGTGTGTGTGTGTGTGTGTGTGTGTGTGTGAGAGAGAGAGAGAGAGAGAGAGAGTAAGAGTAATAGTAAGAGTAAGATGTTAACACATGAGATTACATGTCATGTCATAATGAAATTTAAATTCCAAAGGTAAAACCATCTATTAGTTGATAATGGCATTTGTTTAATAGGATTCCCTGCCTCTTTCCTAGCATTTCTTGAATAATAAACGAAAATCCACACAACCTTTAATCTCGATAGAGCCCAGATATAACAATGAATAATAAAATCACATCTACCATCATCCTACTAAGCTTAGATCATCTGTACTAACGGTATATACAGATCTTACATATCGGTACACCGTACACCTATACCAGCTACATTTTAACTATTAATCATAAGATTCAACTTTTCTCGCTCCAACTCTTTATAGAATAAAATAATAATTATAATTTCTAAATTATTTAAAATATCTATCTCTGTGGAACAACGGAACTCGAAAGTTCTTGGCCCTATCCTCTCCCACATCCTTGGTCTTCCAAGTGGACGTTACCCACTCGGTCTCCCTACCATTCTATCTTCTCCCATTCTAGCCACGTGCCCTGTCCACCGATTTTATTTTTTTAACTACGTATATCTGGAGATGCAATCCCTCGTTATGTAGTCTCCGCCATTCCCCGGTGAACTCATCTTTCTTTAGCCCATCAATGAATCCTATATTCTCAAATACTATCTAAATCAACTCTCTGCCCCATACCCATTTAATATATATTTATATTATATTTATTATTATTATTATTTACGGATGGACCCTAAAGATCACACAGAGCTTTAAAGAGAAATGATTAATAATTGAATTTCCCTAAGCCCAAACTCGAGTCTTCAGTGCGGTAGACTGTCATGCTAACCACTAAACCACTGAAGAGTCTTATATATTTATTATAATATAATATAATTTAAAATATTTTTTAAATATATAATATGTAGGGAATATGGTCTTTGACCAAGTATCTTTAAAATAAAAAAAAAATCAAATATTTCAAATAAGACATAAGAATTAATCTATGATATTATTAAGCAGAAGCTAAAAAAAAAGTTTAGATCTTTTATTTTGTGAATTGTTAAATTTTTTCTACAATAAAAACAAATTACTTAGTAAATATTTCATTTTTTTTTTTTAATTTATATTTCTATTAAAATTAATCTCTATGCAATGTCAATGGAATTCATTAATTATTTTAGATGAAATATTGTATATATATATATAATGTGTGTGTGTGTGTGTGTGTGTGATCTTTGCAACTCCGTTAATTATGATTTGAACGGTTAACCCCCTGAGAGTAGATAACAATATTTGTCCAAAGTTGCTCCAAGTGGTTAATAATAAACTTATCTATTAATATTTTATCAAAATGAAATGTGACATAATTTTCCTTGACTATTGATTTAAAAATAATAATAAATAAATAAATTAATTAATTAAGAAAATTAATATAATAATAGTTAAATGATATTATTTGATTTTAAATTTCGATGGAGAGTGGAGAGAATGGAAGATATTTTTGCTATAGTTTTAATTTTATTGAATAAATATAGTAGATATTTTTTTATTTAATTTAATTTGAATGTGTAAGAGAATTATATTATAAATGATACTATTAATTCATTGTAATTTGCGGGGGTGAAAACCTTGAGGCTCTTCCATTCGATCTTCCGTTCAGCATTATTCTTTCTATTGTTTTAGTGCTGTTTTTTCGTAATGATTTTTTTTTTTAATGGATGTAATATAGTAAATATGTTGCAAAGAAGAAGAAGAAGAAGAAGAAGATGACAGTAAGCGTGTCCAAGGGCAAAGTGAAACGATTGAGTAAGTAAGTTGGTTGCCTCTGGGGCAGTACCTGATTGTAATTTTCATATTGAAACAAATCAGCGAATAGAAGGAATCCAATGTGCCGGCCATCAGCCATTGTGTCTTCTCTTCCTCATCATTAACAGGAATGGCGAAGAAGCAGAGAAAGAATACAATTCCTTTTTGGTTTCTATTTTTTTTTTTTTTTTTTTTTTTGTTCAAAACTACATTTTTTTTTATTAAAATTATTTTAGTTCAATTAAAAAATTGAACAGCCAACAGGAAAACAGAAAATTTCTGTTGAACTCAATATTAGTTATAGAGGTATTTCTTATTTTTTCAATTGTAAATTTTCCAATTGCTGAAAAATCATTTGCGATAATTAACTCTCTCCTTTTAATTAAGTTTAATTAAATTAATTGGGCCTTTACTAATAAATTCAAATTCATTTATTAATTTACATTGTGAAATATTAAAAAATAATAAGAATTTGTTTATTATTATTATTATTATTATATTATATAAATTGCACACACACACACACATATATATATATATATATATATATACAAGTTTAATGAAAGAAATATAATATTTTAAATCATAACTAAAATTAATAAATTTATTCTTCTATTTTATATAAATTTTTGAAAGTTTTTATAATTTGATAAAAAAAAGAGACAGAACAAAAGTGTCTTTGTTTTTATAAATGGAAATTGAATTAGGAAAAGTAAATAATTCCAAACTAGAGTTATCATCAATTCTTTATCATTTGGATAAGATATTATACGTATATTAATTAAAAGATGATATAGTACAAATTTTTAAGATAATTATTATTTAAACAAAGAGCATATGTAATATATATATTATATTTATAAATAAATTATTTCTACATCATTTATTATAAAAGAATAAAAAAATAAATAAATAAATTTGCAGGAAGTATGTGTGTTGTTGTTTTTTTAA
Organism: Labia minor; assembly: GCA_963082975.1. NCBI lineage: Eukaryota > Metazoa > Arthropoda > Insecta > Dermaptera > Spongiphoridae > Labia > Labia minor. Next base: position 94,159,895 of record OY720345.1, on the reverse strand, counting down.
TTAAATTTAAAATTAACTTATATTTAATTCATAATTTATATTAATAGAGGTGTTGTTTTATATATATATATTTACATTTCTCACTCATTCGCTTTCTCTCTCTTTCTCACTAAATCCTTGGTAGTAAATATTTGGTACAGTTTCTGTAGGCGAAAGGAGCAGTCTCTTGCATCGCGACAGACAAGTCTCGAAAGGTCTTTCACCTCGGACAGCGAGACTAGAAGAGTGGATAAGAGTAGAAGAGACGAAATCTCAATATATATGTATATTTATATATACATATATATATATATATATATATGAGAGTAGAAGGAGATAGGGAGAGAGAAAGAGAGAGAGAGAGAGAGATTGAAAGAGGAGTGTAGATATCACTACTCCAATCACCATCTGGTAACCTTTCAAGTTGAACACACACACACACACACATTGCAGGTAGCAAAACACCAATAATAGTCTATCAGGAAAGGCACATTGGCCTGATGCCCCAAGCAATTGGTCGAAACTAGAGAGCAGATGATGCGGGGGTGAAAGAGGAAGAAAAAAAAAAATCCTACACTCACTCACTTACTTACCTATCAATTATTATGATTATTAAATGAAACACTATTTATATATTTAATCAGTTTTCATATCCTATTTTTGTTCTTTTTCTTTTTCTTATCTTTTTTAAATAAATTGGTACGGTAAGTTTCACAGTATTTAAACAAAATTTATTTTATCAAATTGATTTTGTTAAATAATTAAATTCTAAATACAATAACAAAAAATTCAAAAACAAAATTCAAATTGCAAATCAAAATTAAATTTAAATAATTCATTAGTTATAATTTTAAATGATAAAATCCATTTATTTTAATACAAATGAGAATACTTTATTTTTATATTCTAATTCTTGCAAATTACTAAAATAATAGTATACATTACAAAATGTAAATTACACACTAAAATAAATAAATTTGATTCGATTTAGTTGGAAATTATTCAAGATATAAAATGATAAATGATTATTTTTTTGTATTTTTATTTTTTAAAACTAATTTTGAATATAGACGAGATACGAGTAAATAATTATATAATCCTAAGTATATGCAATGTTTATTGTTATTATAATAGGTTTGAAATCTGGAAATCAAAAAATAATATTATAATTTAATATAGGATACATTAAAACATAAATTCTTTTTATACGAATGTTTTTTGTGTTATTTACAATATATATAAATATTTACATATTTATTAAACCAGATACCCTGAAATGGAGAAAATAAATACTAATATCAATGTGTATACTTATTATTAATCCAATTATTATCCCACTTCCCATTCTGTTTAAAACCTTATTAAAACGAACATCCTTTGGAGAAATCTTTGGTGTTTTAATGATGGGACACCATTTTATGGAAATTAATATTTTACAAAGTTTTAAACAATTTCCTTACTCATCTCACTGCATTCACAACTACTATCACATCCAATCGATGAAGATGAAAGAAATTGTTGAAACTAATAACATAATGCAATTATTATGATAATAGTTATCGCCATTTGCTATAATATCTATTCTAATTCGTGTGAATCAATATATATATATAATAACTTTCTCTTGTTTAATATTTTAATTAAATTTCTTTATGAATGAAGGTGTTAAATATTGTAGAGGAGAATCATCTCTTTATATTAAACAAAGGGTTAAACTATCAATTTATTCAAAGAGTGAAAATGTAAATGAATAAAAAAAGTTAATGAGACGAGAGATAATCATATATGTAGATAGATTCTAAATTAATGAATTAAATATATATAGAAAATGTATTATCATTGTAGTCAGTAGTAAAGCTACTTGAATCAAATAAATGGAGATAAAATTAAATTACTTTTATTATTGTTTTTGTTTTTTAAGAGATTCATTTGTGTGTCGTTAGTTTACTTTTTGCCATTCATTTCTATTATTTGTTAACTTTTTATAGTTAGTGTTTTATTTTCAATGTAATGTGTTCACTTAAGAGATCAACCCCTCAACCCACACCCATCCTATTCCTATGTATTTGAGAAAACGAAAAGACATTTCTTTTCTTTTTACTATTTCGCCAGAGATAGTATTGCGGTCACGAAAATTTTCGATGTCGAGATTTTGATGTCACAGTTGTGAGTCATTTTCACTTTTAGTTGAGAAAAATGTCTGTCTGTCTGTGTGTGTGTGTGTGTGTGTATGTAAATAAGATTATGCAAAAACAGTTTGAGCTAGAAGAAAGAATGAAATTTGGTATACGAGTATTATTAAAAATTCGTAGTTTTCTATCATTTTTTGAGAAATGTAGCAAATCCGGAAGAGGACAATTACCTACCACGTTTTCATTTTTTTTTTCCTTTAAATTGACCGTAAAAATAAAGATATATGTTTGATAGTTTTTCACATGATTAAAAATTGTAAAAAAAAAAAAAAAAAAAACTGCTATTGGTATAGAATTTCAGCTTGATTGTAAACATGCCATGAAATTTATGATTTATTATTTATGAGTTTAATTCATGACAATAGTTTTCTATTTTTAATTGAGAAGTTATTTTCGTTATTATATTTTCACGTTTAATTGTGAGATTTGAGTTTCGATGATTTTGCACCCAATTTGGAGAGATTTTCAAAAGAATATTTTAGTAGGAATCTATCTCTTAGCCTTTACCTTATCATAGAGTCATAGAAGGATTTTTGGGTATTTATATGCTACTTACGTGAGGCTCTGAAATATCCTGGACGTTTTGCACAATCAACATCGCATTGAATTAAGGTTGACATCAACAGAGCGACACTGAACAAAAAATAACTGTCGCCAAAAACACAATTAATCGTGAAAAGAACTTGGAAATAACTTTTCATAGTAATATATACCTAAATTGGGTCTGATGAAAGACATCATCAGACTTTACCTATAGATAAATTCAAATTCATATTACTCGATGCTCCACTACGAAATGCTCATTACAAAGGTGACATTTGGAGCGTTAGTTAGTTGGAAATTGGTTTAGTAGTTAAAAAAATCGCTATATTTTGCAATATTATTATGACAAAAACAAAAACGCTTCACAGGCTTATAAAAATTTTGTCCTATATTAGGTGAGGTACTCACTCTGCAAAATGTTTTTAAAAAAAGCTAAAAGTTTGCCTTCTCCATGATTTGAATATAAAAAAAAAAACATTTTAGATTGAATCAATATCTGCGATGCACTGCTAAAACGGAATGAAATCGAACCTTTTCTGAAACGTATTATAACGAGTGATAAAAAAAAGGTTTCATACAACAAAGGTCGTGATCAATAGATGGGTGAGCAGTATCAACAAAATATTAAAGTATTTAAAGTATTTATTTAAGTTTTTAAAAGTATTTAATAAAAATTAAAAATTACATAATTGGGAGAAAGACACTTTTATAAAAAAAAAAAAATATTTACTTTTGAGCTTAGTTTATGTTTTTGTTTTGTTTTTCTATAAATTATTTTTAAAATGATAATATTGTATATATACTCGTATATATATATATATATATATATATATATATATACCTATAATATATTAATACATAATCTCTTTTATTTGATGATTTTAAAAGATAAAATTTGTTAAAATACATTTAGATTTTGGTTTAATCTAATTTTATTTAATTAATAAATTATAAATTTTAATTCTTTCATATTAAATGAAATTTTTTAATTATTTATCATTTATTAATACATCTCTTTATAATAATAATAATATTAATAATAATAATAATAAATTATTCAATGAAATGACAAAAATAAATAAATATATAATGGAATTGAAATGGGAATGAGAAAGAGAATAACTACTAGTGTGTATAAGTGTGTTTGTGTGTAAATGAAATTAATAAGGTAAATGGAGTGAGTGAATAAGCAGAAGAGAGAGAGAGAGAGAGAGAGAAAGAGAAAGAAAAAAATAAAAAGGGATTTCGTTATTTTTTTTAATATGTATCATTGGTCAAAGTCAGTATCAAATTAAAGTAAACAAAAGCAAACCATTTTTTTTATATATAAAGTAAAGTAAAAGAGAGTAAGTAAAGTGTCTATTGCAATTTTATTTTTATTTTTTTTTTTCATATAATATAATAATGAAGAGATGAAGAGCATGAAGAAGAAGAAGAAAAAGAAGGAATAGAAGCAGAATTCAAATACTATTAGAAGAATAAATATATAATGAAATAGTAATAAAAAGAAATTGGATAGAATTATAGGTAAATTATAATTGAAATTATTATTATATTGAATAGAATATTTTTTGGATATTTTTATTATCTCACCACAAATAGTATTGCGATCACGAAAATTTTTGATGTCGAGATTTTGAGGTTTTTATACGTTTTGAAGGTTCCTGAATCATTTTCACTAAGGTTGAGAAAAATATCACTATGTGTGTGTGTGTGTGTAGAAAAGATTACACAAAAATGGTTTGAGCTAGTATAATGAAATTTGGTCATTACCTACCACGTTTTCATTTTTTTCCTCTAAACTGACCGTAATAAGTTGACCTGTGGCCAGGTCCGAAGCGACCGACGGTTTGAAGTAAATTAATTTCCAGCTACAGAAACAATTTCAAATAATTTTAATATATCTATTAATGTAATAAAAAACAGATAGGCATACATAAATAATAAATATAAACATTTTTAATTTTATTTTATTTATAATATATATGCAAGACCAGGCTGTGACGTCATGAATAACTGGATGACGTCATATAATTTTAAATCAAGAAAAAACTAATAAATATGATTTTTCTCGAGGATAAAACCAATACAAAGTGCATGATTCGTGGTGATATATAAAAAAATCTCCTCATGTGAAATTTGGTGTGTAAATAACCCTTTCCCTCCTATCGTCGATCGCTAATACTACCACTTCCGGTTTCCGGATTTGCACCAAAAGTTGATCAATTCATCCCACTGATGCATTAAGTATATATACCAAATTTCATCAAAATCGGTTGAGCCGTTCAGGCTGTACACATCTATACGGACGGACGGACAGACGGACAGACGGACGGACGGACAGACATCATGCTAAAAATACTTTTTTCTGTTAAGAAAATGCATGATTCGTGGAGATATGTAAAAATCTCCACATGTGAAATTTGGTGTGAAAACAATACCTCCCTTACTATCGTCGGTCGGTAAAAATCAAGATATATGTTTGATAGATTTTCACATGATTATTGAAAATTGTATAAAACTGCTATATATATATATATATATATATATATATAGAATTTCAGTTTGATTGAATCACTGAAAGTACCGGAATTAATTTTTTAACAAGTTGACTGCAAATCACGCGCCAGCACGTGACGTGGTGCCATCAACAAACAGTTAAACATGCGCTGGTTTAATAAATATTATTTATTAATTTTAATTTATAATTTAATTTAAATATAATATATTATGTTATTTAATCACATTCAAATTGCCAGATAATCGAGTGGAGACACTCCAGATTTGTAATATATAATAAAATTAATTTTAAAGGAATTTGAGTTAAAATCACAAATTCTCAAAAAAAATAAAAAAAAACATCAATGACATCAACGAGTCTAATGAAAAAATATAATTTGCTTAAATATTATAGATAATAAAAAAAAAGAAACAATGTTTAAATACATTTATTCGTTCTGGTTCATTTGTAAATATATATATTATAAGGATAAAATATGAATAATTCATTTGTGCATTTACTTTAAATGATGAAAAAGAAAACAAAATTGATAAGATAATTTTATTATTAAAAAATAAAATAAATAAAATAATATGTATATTATATCAAAAACAAAGGGATTATTTATATTATATATAATATGGAAAGGTCTAAAGGGCAACAAACATTAAAGAGAGAGAAAGATTATTTTTTTAGTACAATATATATATATATTATTAGTTTTACAAGTATATTAAATAATAATTATTAAGTATAAAATAATCTGGAGTGTCTCCACTTGATTATATTATATAATATATTATATTTAATTTAAATTATAAATTAAAATTAATAAATAATATTTATTAAACCAGCACGTGTTTGACTCTTTGTTGATGGCACCACATCACGTGCTGGCGCGTGATTTGCAGTCAACGTGTTAATAAAAAATAAAACAATTATTTTGTTGGTTGTATTATATGGGTGTGAGGAGGGGCATGGTCTATGACCGTGGGAGATGAGAGTAGATTTAGAGTATTTATAGAATAGGATTCTTCTCAGCATTTATGGGTCAAAGAGAGATGAGGTCAACGGAGAATGGCGGGGACTTCATAACGAGGAACTGCATGACCTCTATACATCTCCAGATATAGTTAAGGTTATAAAATCCACGTGACTAGAATAGGAGACGAAAGCATGGCAAAAAATTTATTAATAATTAATTTACATACACATTCAGCTTGGAAGACCAAAGACGCGGTGGTTGGACAATGTAGCAAGGGACATGAGAGAGATGGGAGAGGGTAAGGGTTGGATGGTTAGGAACACTTTGAGTCATATGATTGCTGCGGCCAAGAACTTTCGAGTTCCATAAAGCCACAAAGATAGACTGATATAAATTTGATTGGCCATTTACAAAGATACAAAATGAATAGAATGACAAATATTTTATTTATTTATTTATTTTTATTAAAATTTAATAAAAATTTCAAAATTGTAAAAATAGAATAGTATAATAATTTAATATTAATAATGGAAAAAAAGGGGATATCACATAAAATACTTAATAGTATAATATACCGGTAAATACTAATAATTGAATTTATTTATTGTTTTTTCGTTTTTTGATAAATTTTGGTAAAGTGAGAGTGAAAAAAAATATGAAAAAGTGATAAAAGGGTTTAAATATAAAAATAAATAACATTTAAATAAAAATTCAAATTAATATTTTTTTCAAATATAATCACATAACCTTTTTACCGACCGACGATAGTAAGGGAGGTATTGTAATTATTTTCCCTGTTTTCATATTTCAACTTTTTATTATTTTTAACTTTTCTTTATGATTTTTTATTTTAAATTTTAAATTTAATTTTTTTATTAATTTTTCATATTATAATCGATGTAAATAATTTGTAAATGTAGGTAAGTGAATAAAGAATTATTAATTCAAATTTGAATAATACGTAAGTATAATAAATTTGTTTGATAATTCTAGAATATTTTCATTTCTTCTTTCATTATTTTTTTTTCAAAAACATTTTATAAGATATATATATATAGTAAATGATATATATATAGTAAATGATGTAAATTATAATTATTATTATTTATATATAAATACTAATATTATATATATAGTTTTCTATGTTGAATATGATTTGCAATTTAAAAAAAAAAATGAAAAAAAGATTAAACTAATCGAACAAAATTAAATACAAAAAAAAAAAAAAAAAAAAAAAATTACTAATGGATTGACCACCATTGAAACTTTTTTTTTTAAATCATTATCTTTAATCGTTATTCATTTAGTCAATCAATCTATAAATAAATTTAAAAATAAAAAAATGATTTATTTATTTTTGTTTCATTAAAAATGAATTCGATATAATATATATATATATATATATATATATATAGTGTCAAAAGAAAAATAAATCAATAAATTATTACGATTATCATTTTTTAAAAGATGGATAACTTTATAATAATTATACTATTTATTTAATATTTTATAATTATATTAATGTGATATTTACCAAAGAGATTAAATTAATTATAATTAATTTAAAATTATATATTTTTTTTATTTATAGATATAATATAAATAATTAGTGATATTTGCTAATAATTTTTAAGATAATAATAAAAATATTGTCAATTATTTATTAACCATCAAGAAGATTATAACTAAACTCCTTAGATTATAGATTGATACACATTTATTAGTAATTTTTATTTATGTATTTAATTAATAAATTTCAAATATAAAATTATATAATAGATTATTTATATAATTAATATAATCTATTTTTTATTTAATTCTTTATTTATATTAATGGTATAATAAATATAGCGATAGTTTTAATGAATAAATTCATTAAAAACTAAAATTAAAATAAATGTTAAAGTTTCATATTAGTGACACATGTATATATTTATTTATTTATTTTCATTTTTAATATATTTAAGGATAACATATTTTCATTAGGTATTTGTTTTTTCTAAATCACACATTTATACACAAAATTGGATAACTCTAAAGGCTCCATTAAAAATTGGAACTTTTTGCTAGTCTGTCTTGACCAATTCATGTCAGATCTTGATCTTTATTTATAATTTATCTAATGATTTTAATTCACTTTTAGGAATGCTTCAATTCCTTTAAATATATGTTATTATTTATGTTATTTAAGTAAAAAAAGTAAATAAAAAGAAAATTAAAAATTATAAAATGAGATTATAAGCAATAGAAGAAAAAAATTACATCTACACTCTTAAAAATGGATACTATTAATATTAATTTTTATTAAATTAATTAATTATTTTTTATTATATATAACTTCTCTTTTCTTTATACCAATAAATGATAAAGACACACACCTTAACAAAAAATTAATAAAATAATTTTTAAAAATTATCACTCCAATAATTAATTTTTTAGTAATTATTTCTTTTAAAACCCATAGAAAAAATTATACTACTTAACCAAATATTGTAAATGAAATGGATAGATAATATTTTTGGAAAATTATAAATTTAATTATTATTATTTCATTTATGAAAAGTTAAGGTTTAATCAAAAAGATGGAAAACGCCCAAAGAATAAAATATGATGACAATATAAATAAAATAAATAAATACCTGATCAGAGTTGACTGTGACAGCTATATATAAGATGATAAGAATAAGCAGCAGCTGTGGCCAGCCGCGCATTGCCATTGCCACTGCGGGATGTTAAAATTGCCAAAATAAAATCAAAATTTTTTAATCACTTGTCACAATGGAAACGATTAAAATTATAAAAAAAAACAAAAAAAACAAAAAAAAAAATAAATAAATAAATAACACTACAATCTCTCTCTCTTTTTTTTCTCCACCCTCTCTTCAAGTGTGCTAGTGTCAAGAATCAGTTCCACCCACGCGCGTTTATTCACTTGTCGATGAAGGTGTACTCTATGCTCGTGGAGATGTGAACGCGAGCGCCGCTCGTGGTGCAGTGACTGGGTATCTGTTTGAAAATAGGGAGGGTGTGAGGTGGGAGGAGGGGGAGGAGTGACGGAGAGGGGGAGGATCAAGACGATGACGGCGGCGGCGGCGGCAGCAGCAGCAGCAGCGGCTGGCAAGCATTCAGGCAAGCAGGCAAGGCAGGCAAGGCAGGCAGACAGGACCGGACCCAATGCATATGTTAGTGTTAGTGATGATGGTGGGGATTCAAACGGTGTCTGGTGGTTGTGATATACAGACACACACACACACACATAAATATAAGAATGAGAGAGAGAAAGACTTTTTCTTATTGTCATTCAATGATTATTATTTTTCTACCTGGTCATCCACCCACACATATACAAACATCCATCCATAAGCACATGAAATTTTAAAATACACCCTCTAATTTCTAAAAGAAAAAAAAAAAATTTTAAAGTTTTATTTTACAATATTTGCAAAATTGTTTATTATTATATAATTATTATGGATATACAATGTTATAAGTAATTTAAAGGTTATTCCTTGATAAATATGGTAAATTTTATATCCATTTATCTCATTTTATTATACCACTGATACTAAAAATTTGTATACTGATATGAAAATTATAGATAAATATAAAAATAAATTTCAATAAATATCTAAATCAAAAAATAAATAAATAAATAAATTTAAAATGAATCAAGAAGGCTGTGGGCCATTATTATTAACTAGCTGATCAGAGCGCCTTCCAGGCGCTCTTCACACCTAGACGGGGGCTCCGCCCCCTGTACCCCCGAGTGATACATAGTATTTGGTTGAAAGTCTGTATGTAAAAGGTTTTCATCCATTTTGTTTCAATCAGTATAAGTAGATAAGACATATATTTGTTTTCTTAGAAAATATATATTTTAATTTAATCAGTAAATTAATTATATATTATTATTGTATATGTTATATTTATCTAACTCTGTGTCTATACAGTTTTCGAAAGTTCTTAGCCGCAGCATCCACTTTTCTCTAAGAGTCCCTATCCTGAGCTACAACCAAATCCTACCCTGTCCCATCTCTCCCATGTCCCTTCCTTCATTGTCCACCCACCTTGATCTTTGGTCTTCCACCGGATGTTTCCCAATATTTGCATGTGTCTGCATACATATCTACGTATATGATAACTGAACACTTAATAATAATAATAATAATAATGTATTAAATGAATATAATTGAAATTTTAGTTTTAATTGCACTTTTTTTTTGGTTTTTATTTTTATTTATTTTTATTGGAATTATTACAAATAATAATAATAATAATAATATACCGTTTAATACGTGAAAATAATAATAATAATAATAATAATAATTTATTAAATTAATATAATTGAAATTATTATTATTTTTTATTATTACATTTTTATTTTTATTTTTTACCGACCGACGATAGTAAGGGAGGTATTGTTTTCACACCAAATTTCACATGTGGAGATTTTTACATATCTCCACGAATATTTCTTAATTTAAAATTATATATAAGTCACCCAGCCATTCATGACGTCACAGCCTGGTCTTACATATATATTACAAATAAAATAAAATTAAAAATATTTATGTTATGTCCATATCTGTTTTTTTATTACATTAATAGATATATTAAAATTATTTGAAATTGTTTCTGTAGCTGGAAATTAATTTACTTCAAATCGGCGGTCGGTTCGGACCTGGCCACAGGTCAACTTATTTTGTTAATAATTTATTTTTATTTTTTATTTTTTTTTTGTTAATAATTATTACATTTTTATTTGTTCGAAAATTATTTCTACTTTATTAATTGTTAATAGTTATTACATTTTAATTAACAGTTTTCGGAATAAGTATATTCTCTTATTTTATAGAGATTTTTATTGTTTGTCTCAAAAGTCTACCTACAATATTTCATTACCATTGTATGATTCAAAATAAAATTCAAAATATTTAATAGGACATGACATGATCTTAGTATTTTTCCCATCCCAGAATATTTGCTAATATTACATGTTGGAGTTCCAATTACCTGCATATTTAATGGCAATTTTAATGCTGAATATACTTTTAAATAAAAAATTAAAAAAATTTGAAGTAAATGGAATTATTATACTTAATAAATATATATATAAATTTAATATATATTCAAACAATAATTGAAACAATATAAATAAAACGATTCAATATTTTACTTACATTGTGATTTATATTTCTATTTTTATTACAACTGTTATTATGTGTATGTTATTTTTGACAGTTTAAAAAAAATTAAAAATATTTGAATTTGGAAGATTATATGTAGCGCCATCTGTCGATAGTTTTGTGACACTATAGACTTTTACCAAAAAATTACTAATTAAATTAATTTTGGATTTAATTGAAACAATATAAATAAAACGATTCAATATTTTACTTACATTGTGATTTATATTTCTATTTTTATTACAACTGTTATTATGGGTATGTTATTTTTGACAGTTTAAAAAAAATTAAAAATATTTGAATTTGGAAAATTATATGTAGCGCCATCTGTCGATAGTTTTGTGACACTACAGACTTTTAGCAATATATTACTAATTAAATTAATTTTGGATAAATTAATTTTGGATTTAACTACACTAAAACCTTCCCTGGGATGCCCACAACAATCCCTGAAAGTTTCACCGTAATCGGACGGGTAGTTTTTGAGTCTATAAGAGACAGACACACAGACAGACACACAGACAGACACACAGACACACAGACATTGCCTTTTATATATATAGATAGATAGATAGATAGATTTGATTATTAAAATTTGAAATAAAATGTTATTATTATTAAAATGGTAATAAATGTGTTTATTGGCGAATAAAGTTATATATATAAATATTATTATATATACATATATATAAAATCTTATTAAAAAAGAAAATTAGTACAAGTGATAAATTATTAGTAAGTATTAAAGTGATTATTAACTATAATATTAGAAATTAATATTTAGTATAATTATTATTTTTATATAAAAGAATAAATTCTAATAACTATTATTTACAATAGATTAAATAAGTTGACCTGTGGCCAGGTCCGAACCGACCGACGGTTTGAAATAAATTAATTTCCAGCCACAGAAACAATTTCAAATAATTTTCATATATCTATTAATGTAATAAAAAACAGATATGGATACATAAATAATAAATATAAACATTTTTAATTTTATTTTATTTATAATATATATGCAAGACCAGGCTGTGACGTCATGAATGGCTGGATGACGTCATATAATTTTAAATCAAGAAAAAACTAATAAATATGATTTTTCTCGAGGATAAAACCAATACAAAGTGCATGATTCGTGGTGATATATAAAAAAATCTCCTTTGGTGTGAAAATAACCCTTTCCTTCCTATCGTCGATCGCTAATACTACCACTTCCGGTTTCTGGTATTGCACCAAAAGTTGATCAATTCATCCCACTGATGCATTAAGTAAATATACCAAATTTCATCAAAATCGGTTGAGCCGTTCAGGCTGTACACATCTATACGGACGGACGGACGGACAGACGGACGGACAGACATCATGCTAAAAATACTTTTTTCTGTTAAGAAAATGCATGATTCGTGGAGATATGTAAAAATCTCCACATGTGAAATTTGGTGTGAAAACAATACCTCCCTTACTATCGTCGGTCGGTAATAAAAACAATTACAATTATATTTTTGTAAATTAAAAATTATAACTTGGCATAATGGCATTGTGTGTTAGTGTGTGTGTACAACCTACGGATATACGGACACACTTTACTGTTAGTTAACATATGAACAATTATTATGCTTTAGTTTCAATGATAATACTTTCAATTTCATTTTAGTACCTTTGATTTCCAAATATAATTTTTATTAAAAATTTATTGTAAAACTTAATGAAACTTTATATGAAAGTTACTAGGCATGTTCTAAAAAAAAATAAAATAAAATAAAAACATATCTGAAAATTGGATTGGACTACACTTTCATTGCATGAGCAAGAACGAAGTGTTAATTTAAAATTTAGAGAAAAAATAAAAAAATAAATAAAACTATTCTGAAGTGAGCCATGAGTGAGTATTAAGATGATGAATAATAAATAAATAATAAATGAATAACAAGAGACGTTGTATTGATGGTTGCCGAACTTGTAGGAAATATAAATATGCAAATTTATTTGTATTTATGAATAAAATTTCAATATTATAATATATAATATATCTATATCTATGTATTCATATAATATTAGCTTATTATGCTAGCAAAATTGTATATAATAAATCTGATGTAATATTAAATTATATTATAATAATAAAAATGAGAACTTACAATAAATTAGATTAAATAATTAAAATGATATTTGAGATTATTATAAATAAAAAAATAAAAAAATAAGTTGACCTGTGGCCAGGTCCGAACCGACCGACGGTTTGAAATAAATTAATTTCCAGCTACAGAAACAATTTCAAATAATTTTAATATATCTATTAATGTAATAAAAAACAGATAGGCATAGAACATAAATATTTTTAATTTTATTTTATTTATAATATATAGCTGAAGTAGCCGGCGTTGCCGGCGTTACCCGAGGCTGTGATGTCATGAAGGGCTGGGTGACGTCATATAATTTTAAATTAAGAAAAACATAATGAAGATGATTTTTCCCGAGGATAAAACCAATACATTCGTGGTGATATGTAAAAAAATCTCCTTATGTGAAATTTGGTGCGAAAATAACCCTTCCCTTCTTATCGTCGATCGCTAATACTACCACTTCCGGTTTCCGGATTTGCACCAAAAGTTGATCAATTCATCCCACTGATGCATTAAGTAAATATACCAAATTTCATCAAAATCCGTTAAGCCGTTCAGGCTGTACACATCTATACGGACGGACAGACGGGCGGACAGACGGACAGACGGACAGACATCTCATGCTAAAAATACTTTTTTCTGTTAAAAAAATGCATGATTCGTGGAGATATGTAAAAATCTCCACATGTGAAATTTGGTGTGAAAACAATACCTCCCTTACTAACGTCGGTGGGTAAAAATATCTATTTGAATAATTTTGTTTGTGAATTAATATTAATAATTTTGTATTCATTGTGTACTCTGAACCGAGATAGGAGATTCAAATGAACAGCGTAGATCTTTTAAATAAATTCTTTTAAAATGTTTTACAGTAAAATTACAAAAAAAAAAAAAAAAATAGAAATTGTTTGATATTGTCTATGTATATAAGTTGAAACATAAATAAGATTATAAGATAAGAATAGTAGAAAGGATGATATTCTTCTTTATAAAGAATAAATAATCGCTCCAACGAATTTATTAACATTCTCAGCCAAACTAATAAATAAACAGTCTATATATATATATATATATTAATAGTATTTTCAAGAGGATTCATTTCAAATTTTAATAACTTTGATATATTAGATTACGTAAAAACTTTAATAAAAAAATAAATATAATTTTAATTAAATTTTATATTATAATTTATAATTTTAATCTCCAACATTTATTATGATTTCATTAAAATTTTAAAATATTGACCTGAATGAGATATTTATTTTATTTTTAATATCTTGTTTGATTTAATTCATATATGGTATACGAGATAGACAGTATGAGTATGAATAAAGTGTGAATATATTTTAATACAAAGGTAGAAATATATAATTTCAATGAATAATAATAATTTTTTTTTTATTTGATTTTGTTTTATGTTTTAAATATTATTATTATATATTCTATTATAATCTTATCTTATTATGCTAGCTAAAATTGTATATATATTTCTATATATAACCATTGGTTCTCAAAAACCGCTCTAACGATTTTTTTCAAATTTACACTAGATATAGTATTTATAAAGAAAAATTGAGTTTTATTGATCACATCTCTTGAAACTTACAGCTTCATTATTAATTTCTTAATTGAAAATTATATATGGGTGTGACGTCATCAATTTTACTTCAATTAATATTTTTTTTATATTTAAAATATTTTAAAATAAAATAAATTTCGAAATAAAATTAAAAATATTTATTTTTAATAATATATATATATATATATATATTTATTAATCTTAATTAATTAATTATTAACAAAAAAATACGGTTGGTTGATTCCCGCTTTTTTTTAAATGAATTGTATTAACATTTTTTTATATATTTAAAATATTTTAAAATTCATTATTTAATTTCAAAATAAAATTAAAAATATTTATTTTTAATAAAATATATATATATATTTATTAATCACTCTCAAAAAAAACAAAAACAAATACAAAAAAAACATATAATTCTTGCAAAGAGATTAAAAATGTCATTTTAATCATCTAAATATATTAGTCTATTGGGTAAAGGCACTGTTTTGAATAGTCAACTTAGCAGGATCGAAACCGGCGGAAAAAAATTTTTTTTTTTTATCTATTATTTTATATTTATTTATTCATTGTTCTTTGATTAAATTTAATTTCTTTTATTTTATTTTATTAATTAAAATGATGCAACATTTAATAATTGTAATATTGTAATAAATTTTATTTTTTTTATTTTATTAATTACTTATTAGTCATTAACTAATAATTTAATATTAATTCAAATTTTTTTTTTATTTTTTATAAATTTTTATTATTTAATTTTGCTTAGAAACATATCTAATAATACATATTTATGTATTATTGAGGACCCCAAGTTCCATGCAATGATGCAACATTTAATAATTGTAATAAATAATTAAAGAATTGTATATCAGCTCGGTGTCCCAAGTATTAATATTACCAGCCAAACCGAATATAATAATGAATTATTTTTTTTTAACTTAATTACCTAGCCGAGGCTCGGGGTCCCGGTGTGATCTTAATATATTGTCAGAATTAGATAAATAATGTAGAGAAAAATTATTTAAAAATAGATATTTATTTAAATGAAATAAAATTATTTAATTTACAGAATGAAAATGTCTATAATAATGTCTAAACATTTTTTCGAGCGACAGCTCGGTATCCCAGGTATTAATATTACCAGCCAAACCCAATAATAATGAATCATTTTTTTTAACTTAAGTACCGAGCCGAGGCTCGGGGTCCCGGTACTAAATTCTAATAGGAGTATAGATAGTTCTTTTCCATATCTAATCCATATACATATATACATTTATAAATGATATATTTATACCTTCTTTTAATCATTATAGTTTAGGATAAACGGCTTACTAAGTATTAAGTATTACATGTTAAGATAAGCAGTTAATTTAATTTTGATTGTGTATATAAGATTCTATAAATAACGTGTAATTTAATTATTCTTTAGGGTATTTATTATTTAAATGTGTAAATATTCTTTTAGAATTAATAAAATCCCAACAGTAATTGAAGCCACCCCACCTTTTATAATTTATATATATATATATATATATATCGTGTATATTATATGATTATTTTTCTAGTGAGGCTGAGTGTATGACGGGCATATAGTATTTTTGACTAGATGTCTGTTCCTCAAGTTGAGTTCTAAACTTTTCAGTTTGATTAGCTTCATTTCTTGTTTGTAACATTGCTGGATGTATGCACGTTAATAAGATGGTGTATTTTTTTCATTTTATTAATTGGAGTAGGTAATTTCTAAGACAGATGGTTTTCTTATAAACCACAAAATCCATTTCTTGCCAATTTAGTCTAATTTATTAAGTAATTAAATTTAATTTAAATATATAATATATGTTAATTAATTTAATTCAAATTTGCGAGATAGTCGATTTTTTTTATTATTGTAATAATATATATATTTCTGTCTACAAGCAGCAGATTGCTTCAACCATTGAACCACACACTACATATCTTGCATGCACGAGCGAGAATTAAATTTACAAGAACGACTGCCATCAAGAAGAAAGTAGTATATACTAGTATTTTAAAACAAAAAAAAATATAATATTTATAAACTGAAGAAGAAGAAGAAGAAGAAGAAATCCTTATGTATGTGCATATTTTATTAATTATATTATTAATAAGAATTTTTTTTTATACAATTATAAATTTTCAGAGAATACTACTCATTCATTTATTTTATCTTTTACTCAATTTATGTTTTTAGTTTAATTATAATATAATTATTTACAATAAAATTATAATATGAACATAACTCTATAATAATTCACAATAGTTAATATAAATTTAATATAACATCTTTTAAAATCTAAAAATAATTTATCATGTTTATAATTATGTAATTTATTCACTTAACTATTTACAACTGTATTTCAGTTAAATTCCTAATATTTCGCAATAGTAATATATAATAATCCTAATAATTTAAAGGAAATGTGTGAAATGTGTCTTTAAGAATATAATTTGATTCTAGTATTTATATTTATAATTTTTTTTTTTTTTTAAATTGTAAATATTACTATTTGATGAATCTACTAATGAGAGTTGAGCCTCCATATTCACCAGACATGTGGTCCAGGCCAGGGTGTCACTTATTAAATACTTTTTATATTCTACATACATAATTTTATATTTATTATTTAATATTTATATATTATTTTATACCAACATACATAATTTGAGGTAATTTATCGTTAGACAACCTCCGTGATTTATCTGTATTTTCATGTTTTTTAAATTTTCATTCAAACCATAAATTTAGTCCAGTATATATATTAAAATATTCAATTTCTATAAGAATTGTTTTATTTTTACTCTAAATCTTCTTTATTTATATCTAAAAATGAATGAATTAATTTTAATCATTCTATTCAATTATATAAATTTAATTAAAAAAAGAAATTTTATTTTAATTTTCTTTATGTTTATAACATACATAATAATAATAAGAATAATAATAATAATAATAAAGCATTATTAAAAGCTTTTGATAATTTAAATGAATGAATGAATAGCTTTGGATAGAGTATTATAATTATATATATACAAGTATATATAATATATAAAATCCTTTTTAGAAAATTGTAATATTTGAATGAAATATATATTATATAAATTATAAAATTTAAATCACTTACATACTGAGAGAGAGAGAGAGAGAGAGAGTGAGAAAGAGAATGATATAGAAAAAACATAAACAATTTATTTATTTGCTAATACAATTTCTCTTTTAATTAATTACTTATTGAATTCAAGTACTTATATATATATATATATAAGTATAAAAATGCCTTTTAATAGAGAAATGTCATTAAGAGATTATAAATAAACATTTAAGACAAATATTAAAAACCTCACGTACATCCAAAATCAATTTTATTATTTTAAACACATTTTTTTTAATAACCCAACCCATACTAAGCCCCCAATATACGAAAATATATATAATATTATTTGGCATCATCGAAATTGGAAGACATCTCAGAATATTTTCAAAATAACTGAACAAATCGAAGAAAAAAATGTTGAATTAAATTTTGTGAAAAACTTTAGTGATTCTCACTAAAACTATCATAAATTTAAAACTAAGCAGACATTCAATGATAAGCAAAACACAAAATTAATTCTAGAATAGAAATGTATCTTTAAGATGAACATCGAGATTTTAATAAAAACATAAATTAATTATAAGAAAAATATATATTCTATATTTTCTATTTCATATCCCTAAAATGATTTGATTTTTCCTTTATATTACTTATATCTACTAGCACAGGAAGTTTTTTAATTAAACAAAAAAAAAAAAAAAAACAAAAAAAAAACATCAAAAATCAATGCAATAAAATTTTTCAGGTCGTTTCATTTCTTCTGCCCCTTTACATTATATTATATTAGTGAAGATATACAACCTTTCTTTTCTCTTTCATTCCCATCATCTTGGAGAGTCAGAGACAGAGAAAAGAGTGTGAGAGAAAAATGATCGGTAAAAGAGAAAAAAAAATATGAAAAAGATTTTTGCTTTATAGCCATGATATATATTTAGGTACGTTTAAAAAAATGATGTACAAATAAACTATTATTACAAATAAATTATTATTATTTTTATTATACTTTACTATACTAGCAAAAATTGTATATATATATAACTCTATCAACTCTCAAATTCAATTTACCATGGAGATAGAAGCAAATAACAGCCTACCCTTCTTAGATATAATGGTCAACAAAGACCCCATCCAAGGCTTTACCCACACCATCTATAGAAAACCTACACACACCAACCGATACCTAAATGCCAAATCACACCACCACCCAGCCCAACTGAACTCAGTCGTACGAACGCTTGTGTCTAGATCTCTTCGCCTCACAGATAAACAACACAGAAAACAGGAGATCACGACACTGACTAGTGCTCTGGTTCAAAATGGCTACTCTCCAAAACTTATACAAAAACAGATATCCTCGATTCTCACCCCAAAACCATCATCAACAGTTCCTCCAACAGAAAAAGATCCCTTAGACCAAAAACATAAAATAGTACTCCCATACGTAAAAGGTATCACGGACAAAATTGGGCGAATTCTTTCCAGAAATGAAATCAAACCCATTTTTAAGACCCACATCAAACTCTCTAACCTAATCCGAACTCCCAAAGACATAGTTCCCAATGAGAGCCTAGGTGTCTATGAGATTCCCTGCTCAGACTGCCCGAGATCATACATAGGACAGACGAACAGGAGAATACAAAATAGAATTTATGAGCATGAGCTGTCTCTAAGGAGATTAGATCCGGCCTCGGCTTTAACCAAGCACCACAACGAGACTGGTCACAACATCAATTTCTCCGAAACCAAAACCTTAGCTCCTATCCAACTCAAATATCCCAGACTCCTGCGTGAAGCAATTGAGATTGAAAAACGTCCCAATTGCCTCAACACAAGGGACGACGCCCTGAACCTGCCTCCGTCCTGGAAATTAGCTCTAAAATCCCAACCTCCCATAAAAACTCAAACCCAAAACAATTCACAAACTCTTAAAAATATTGCCAATAACAAAGTTGATCGCACAAACAGCTGGAATTCCCGCCTCAGATCCAGAATCAATATAAATCCCGACATTAAGTTAAGCTCCGCCCACTTAAGTACACAAAATCCCACTGCGCATGCGCAGGTAGCAAGCTCAGATAGAATCACAAGCATCAGTTCTCAGTTGGCCTCGGACTGTTGTCCAGTGCGGACGTGTGCTGGCATCAGGATTGCCCAGGATTCTTCGGAGCTCTACACTAGCAACGCAGTGAGTACAAAACCACCCAACCTATCAACCTAAAATCCCGATATTAACCCTTGGTCACACAGACTAAGACCCAGAATCCCAAAAATATTCCCACCTAAATAATCTCTTGAAAATGGCGCCAAAATGGGTGCCGAAACGTCGAGAAAACAATCTCACAAAAATACGTGATCATATCCCTGATAAATCTGATAATAATAATAATATATATATATATATATATATATGTTGGTTTAGGTTTCCGTGAATTTTATTGTTATTATTATTATCAGATTTATCAGGGATATGATCACGTATTTTTGTGAGATTGTTTTCTCGACGTTTCGGCACCCATTTTAGCGCCATTTTCAAGAGATTATTTAGGTTGGAATATTTTTGGGATTCTGGGTCTTAGTCTGTGTGACCAAGGGTTAATATCGGGATTTTAGGTTGATAGGTTGGGTGGTTTTGTACTCACTGCGTTGCTGTAGAGCTCCGAAGAATCCTGGGCAATCCTGAGACCAGCACACGTCCGCACTGGACAACAGTCCGAGGCCAACTGAGCAATATGAACATAACATGATTTATTATTTTAACGGGATAATTATTATTTTTTATTATTATTAATTATAATATATTAGTATTTTAGCAAAATCTTAAAAAAAATAAATTTTTTTAAAAATATAATAATATATATATCAATAAGTTGACCTGTGGCCAGGTCCGAACCGACCGACGGTTTGAAATAAATTAATTTCCAGCTACAGAAACAATTTCAAATAATTTTAATATATTTATTAATGTAATAAAAAAACAGATAGGGGCATATAACATAAACATAAATATTTTTAATTTTATAACATTTATAATATAGATGTAAGACCAGGATGTGACGTCATGAATGGCTGGATGACGTCATATAATTTTAAATCAAGAAAAAACTAATAAATTTGATTTTTCTCGAGGATAAAACCAATACAAAGTGCATGATTCGTGGTGATATGTAAAAAATCTCCTTATGTTAAATTTGGTGTGAAAATAACCCTTCCCTTCCTATCGTCGATCGCTAATACTACCACTTCCGGTTTCCGGATTTGCACCAAAAGTTGATCCATTCATCCCACTAATGCATTAAGTAAATATACCAAATTTCATCAAAATCCGTTGAGCCGTTCACACTGTACACATCTATACGGACGGACAGACATGATGCTAATAAAAAATACTTTTTTCTGTTAAGAAAATGCATGATTCGTGGAGATATGTAAAAATCTCCACATATGAAATTTGGTGTGAAAACAATACCACCCTTACTATCGTCGGTCGGTAAAAATATTATATCATATAATAATACTTGTTAATTGTTATGGTTAGATTACTTAAAAGTAACAAGATTACATGGAAAAGTAAAATAAACAAGGAAGAGATTTGAAAAGTAAGATGTAACTAGTGGAGGTTAGAGTGGGTAGTTAACTGAATAAACGTTCCTATAGTCTTGAGTGTTTGTTAGTAAATGAAGTAAAGAAGAAATAAATTGAGTAAACTAGAAGAGAAGAGCTGCTTGTTTGTTGAATATTCTTGGTCTTATTAACTCTTATGTTTTATATAATATATAATAGATTGCATACATTTTGATTCGATTCATTTACAATTTGTTTTAATTAGAATTACTTAAATTAAAAATTGAAATTAATCCATGTACTATTATGATATATAGTAATTATCTTATCTTATTATAAAATTAGCTGGAGTGTCTCCACTCGACTATCTCGCAATTTGAATTGGATTAAATAACATAATATATTATATTTAAATTAAATTTAATTAATTATAAATTATAAATAATAAATAATAAATATTAAACCAGCGCATGTTTGGCTTTTTGTTGATGGCACCACGTCACGTGTTGGCGCGTGAGATTTGCAGTGTTAAAAAATTAATTCTGGTAATTTCAGCGAATCAATCAAGCTGAAATTCTATATATAGCAGTTTTATACAATTATTAATCATGTGAAAAATTATCAAACATATATTTTTATTTTTACGGTCACTTTAGAGGAAAAAAAATCAAAACGTTGTAGGTAATGACCCTCTTCCGGTTGAGCTACATTTCTCAAAAGTTGATAGAAAACTACGAATTTTGAATAATGTCCATGTACCAAATTTCATCATTCTAGCTCAAACCGTTTTTGCGTAATCTTGCCTACATACACACACACACACACACAGACATTTTTCTCAACCTTAGTGAAAATGATTCAGGAACCTTCAAAACGTATAAAAACATCAAAATCTCAACATCGAAAATTTTCGTGATCGCAATACTATCTCTGGCGAGATAGTAAAAAGGACATTACACACAGTTATTTAATTTAAACTAACCTAATTATCTTTATATTATAATACATTTCTATATATTGAAATAAATAGAAATCAATAAAATGATAATATTTTTGGTTTTATTATTAATATTAATATTTTTATTATTATCATCCAAGATGTTACTCTACTAGTAGGTACTAGGTACTCTACTCCTTCGGACAATATTCAATTAAGAAAGCTGCGAACAGGAATAGGACAGGTTTGCAGCAAGATTCATACTTTGCTCCGTACGTTTTTGGGGATGGAAAGTGTTCATGTTCGTTTCAATATTATTCCTGAATGAAAGATGATTTCGATGGATAAAAACTAACAGGCAGACAGGCAGTTCAATTTTTAATTAACAATGATTAAAAAAAATAAGATGAAATTGAAATCCTTACCATACCACGGAAGGATGAAGGAAGAAAAAGAAGGTATTCCTTAGAATACTAGACATTAAATTTGAAATGTACTATACTAAAGATAAATACAATCAATGATGATGGATGATATTTCTCATTTCCGTTCTCTCTCTCTCTCTCTCTCTCTCTCTCTCCTTCTCTCTTTCTGTTTCTCTCTTTTGAAATTAATAAATTTATTAATAGAATTGTAACAAACCAATCACATATCTATAATTTCTGCTGTTTCTCTTTGCCAGAAATAGCTATGCTAATTAATGACAAAAGGTCTCTGTGGTGATGATGGTTGTAATGTGCAATGAAAATGAAAACAAAAGGGCAATTGAAATTTATTAATTAAGAGAGAGAGAGAGAGAGAGAGAGAGAAATACAATTTTAAGATGTCAATTGGTAAATATGTTAATTCATTCACACAATCCATATTTTTATTTCTACTTCATAATAATAATAATAATAATAATATTTAATATTTATTCTACATAGAATAAGAAAAAATAAAAAAGGTTTTTGTTTTTCATTCTTTTATTACGAGTATATTCATTGATACAATCGACACTAAAAGTGTATGCGTGTAAATGCATTTCAATTAACATTAACTACGATGGTATACAATTAATTATATGTAGAAATGGGATCATTTTAAATTGAAATGAAATAATACACTAAATGAATGGCAAAAAGGAAAAGGTACGAGTATATCTACTAGAACTAGAAGATAGGTAGGTGTATCTATTATCTATTCTACTATGTATATGATTTTTCTTTCATTCAACTCTTCTTATTAGATAAATTAGAGTTACAGATACTATCTTTAAGGAAAATCATTCTATAAATAATAATACCTACTAAAAAAAAATCTCTCTCTATTTAATGTATATCTTGCCTATTTACTCCTAAACTGTAATAAGTACCTATAGTTAATAATATGTATAAGTATAGTTATTGAATAATAAATAAATAATTGGATCAAGGTTAAGACCATTCAAATTCATGTTGTTATTAATTCACTTGTTATAAATTTCAATTAACAAATTATTATGATATTTTGTGTTACTTTTTCCAATTAATCAGACTATAGAAATTTTTATTATTAATTTGATCAATTTTGTGTTGCAAGATTTTAAACTCTCTCTATAGGATTGACGATCTTGTCTATCTATCTCTCTGTCTCTGATTCAACTGTTTAAAAAGAAAACGCATCATCGGATAATTTTATCTCACAACGCACAAGCAGAAAGCAAGCAAAAAGGGATGTTCAGAGAAACATATGTAAAAAATTCTCTCTCTCTCACACGTCTTTTTTTTTTTTTTTTTTTTTTTATTAACTAAACCAAAACATTTACCTCGTTAAAATACATACCATCACATAGTACAATTTTATTTGTCATTTTACATATTCTATATAAATAAGTATATTAATTAAGTAATCCACCTCGATAACAAAAAGAAAGAGAAGACTCCCTCCCACTCCTAATAATTTATAATAATAATAATTCACCTCGGAGTGAGCATCAAATGGTGACTTCAACCTGCTTCGGGTTAACAAGAGGGCCTCCTTCCATAGTTTGTATCGGAGTACTATTATAGCGTTAATCATACACTTAATTTGTTGCAAGTAATTATTTCAAAATTAATTTCTGTATAAGTAAATTCTATTTTAGATTTACTATACAGTGGCTTACTTATTGGATAATATGATTTTGTGTTTCAATTTATTAAACCAAGCCGATTCCATAATGATAGAGATTTCATTCATTGAATTTTCACAGGGTTTTATTAGTTTTGCCACCGAGAATTTCTCTTTGCTTCCATTGCTCTTATTATTATTATTATCATGAATCATGATTATAATTAATTATGCTTGCCCTTTTTTACTATCTCACCAGAGACAGACTAGTATTGCGATCCCCCAAAAATTTTCATGTTTTCATACGTTTGGAATCATTTTCACTAAGGTTGAGAAAAATGTCTGTCTATGGGTAGACAAAATTACGCAAAAACGGTTTTAGCTAGAATCATAAAATTTGGTATACGGGCATTATTCAAAATTCGTAGTTTTCTATTAACTTTTAAGAAATGTAGCTCATCCGAGAGTGGGTTGTTACCTACCTAGTTTTCATCATTCATGGCAGCACGTGACGTGGGTCCATCAACAAGTCAAGAGCCAAACACGCGCTGGTTTAATAAATATTATTTATTAATTTTAATTTATAATTTATAATTAATTAAATTTAATTTAAATGTTATTTAATTCAATTCAAATTGCGTGATAGTCGAGTGGAGACCCTCCAGATTTTTCTTATTGTTATTAGGCTTTATTTTATATTAAATTGTTGGTTTGTTATATTAAAACCAACACATCAATCGTTTTTATTATGTTAATCCTTTACCATTTAAATTTGGATTCATTCTTATTGTATCCTTGTTTACCGGGTCCTTTCCAATTTTTCTTTATCCACTCATAATTTTATCGTTTGTATATTTCCTATAAAATACTCATGGCGACACACACCGTCAATTCTATTAGATATTCCTATTACTCTAATTTCTTCTAAATTTTTATTGAACTTTCTTATTTCATTTGTCTATTCGCACAAGTCAGGGGGTCCTTTTTACTTTTGAATCTTATTGTCTTTTTATACTTTAGTTCAAAGGTATTTTTCTATAATTTCTTTGTATTTCATACCTTCATTTATAACCTCCTGTTCTTTTGTGTGCTGGGCTTTTTCTCCAGTCTTTAAAATTGCTCCATTCGAAACAAATTAATATATATATTTGTACTTCGAAGCCGGCTCCGTTACTATCTATCATCTCTCTCTCTCTCTCTCTCTGTGTGTGGAACTACGGAACTCGAAAGTTCTTGGCCGCAGCAAGCCCACCACTCCAAGTATTCCTATTCTGAGCCCCAACCCACTCCTCTCCCATCTCTCTCAAGTCCTTTCCTACATTATCCACCCACCACATCCTTGGTCTTCCAAGTGGACGTTTCCCACTCGGTCTCCTTACTATTCTATCTTCTCCCATTCTAGCCACCTCTCCTGCCCATCGCAACCTTCTCGATTTTATAACCCTAATAATGTCTGGAGATGCATAGAGGTCATGCATGCAATTCCTCGTTATTCAATCTCATCTTTCTTTGGTCCATCAATGAATGCTTTGCAGAATCCTATTCTCAAATACTATCTAAATCTAAATCAACTCTCATCTGTCAGGGTCATAGACCATGCCTCACGCCCATATAATACAACCAGTAAAATAATTGTTTTATATATTTTAATTTTTATAATTGATGATAATAATTTTGACACGATAAGCCCCTTTAATGATAACAGGCTTTTCCCGATTGTAACCTCGCTTTAAACTCATCTCGAATATTATTATCTTTCGTTATTACAGAATCAGAGTATTTCAATTTCCGCGTTTGACCTCTCCCCAATTTGTCTAATTCCATATTCCAGAACTAAATTAAATAAAATTGGTGATAATGCGTCTCCTTGTTTTAACCGATTCCGAATTTCGAAAGTTTCTGACAATGGATTCCCGCATCTTACTCTTCCTTTACTACCTACAAGACAAATTTGAATCCTACGTATACGTACTAGTTTTTATTTTTATTATTTACTATTTTTATTATTATTATATTTTTGCACAATTTGAACAAATGATTTCGAAAAAGGATTCTATACTTAAGATAAATTACACAGGCCAACAAAAAATTTTTTTTTAAAACTTTTTTCATGTTAATAGGTGATGTTTATAGATTTTTTGAGCTGAATCCAAATCTGGCCTTGGTTTTTTTGTATCACGCACAGTTTTTGAGCAATCTGTTTTTTAATGATATAGTATAAAACCACTTTAGTATATAGGGAAATTAATGAAACGCTATGTTAAATCATAAGCATGGTTTGTATTTACAGTTTAAAACAGTGACCGAATGTGCCATTATAGGTTTTTATTGATATTACAGGTTTCACTTGTCAGCTGGAATTGGTTTATACTTCCGTTCTCTTTTTTCTTTGAAGCTTCTTATGTAGCTTTTTCTTCGATGTGTTTTCAGTAGTACAATGGAATTCTTCATCATCTTGTTCATTTGACTCGGATTGCACATCAGAAAATACTTCAATAGAATTTAAATCATCTGGTGGTTCAGGGAACGGTAAATCTACACTGTGTCCTACTGGTCGGATGGCAGACGGAAGATTAGGATAGCTTATTACCTTCTTGTTTTTTGAGTTATGACCAGTAATATCAACACTGCAAAAATAGCAGTCATCAGAATGATTTTTCGGCTCCCTCCATATCATAGGAACAGCAAATTTAAAGGTTTTTCTCTCCTTTTTTGACCATTTTCTTAGATCTTCAACACAAACATAACATATCTTATGTGGTGCCCAAGATTTCTCCTGATCACCCCCCAAGTTTAGTTCCAAAATATGATAGATAAACCTTTTTCACAAAGTCTGTAATGTTTCTTTGGTGTTTTTTAATCACAAACTCACCACAAATATAACAAAAACTGTCAGCAGAGTTTTTACAACCGCGATTAGACATTTTACTGAGCACATGTACTAGAAACGTTAAAGTGAGGTTTGGTTGACAGTAAAGAAAACACCAGCTGTTTGACCAGCAAATGTTTTTTGGCAGTGCTACCAACATCATCTACATCCATTAGACCTACTTTTCCAATTTACTTATAAATATTATAATACTATAAATCTGTTTAAATTCTTTAAATATCGCTAAACGCAAAAATCTCGAAAAAAATGCATTTAACTATAAAATGTGAAGAAATGGTAGGTGATTCAGTTTTTTAAGCATCATATTTGGATTCAGCAACCTAAAAAACATAATAATAAGGTATATTCATTAAAAAAGTTTTTTCATCGTTGGCCTGTGTTATCAGCCTATGAAACTCAGGCTAATCATTGACAATGAACAGTCCTATTTTTGAATTGCCGAAACTTGTATTTAATAATAATCTATAGTTAATGAAGATAAAGAAAGAGAGTAACCAAGTGAATGATGAATATTATTTCCGACGAATCAGGTACATTCTATTGTATAAATTAAAAATATTTAGTAAATAAATAATAAATTAATTTAAAAATTTAAATTTTATCATATTTATAAAAAAAATATAATAGGATATTACGACATACTTATAATAATATTATTTTAGGGGATATAAAAATAAAAATAAAAATTATAAAAATAAGAAATTTATTAATATTAAATAGGAACAAATAATAAACAATTATTTATTTATTTATTTAAATTATCAATTTCTTTTTGTATTTCATTTATGTTAATTTCTAATTTATTTAATTTATTTTTTTGTTCAATCAAATGTAAATCAATTTCAATTTGATAGGTGTTTTGTTCATTAATGATAATTCTTAGATCTTTATTAAATGATGGATTTCCCAATATATTATTTGAATTTTCAATTGATGAGAAAATATTATTTAAATTATTTTTTTGTTCCTTTAATTCCATTGATACATTTTCAAATTCATTTATTAATAATTTATTTTCTATTTGATGTTGATTAATCTCTTCTTGTAATTTAGTGTTATTCTAACAAAAATAACAAAAATATGATAATCAAATATAAATAATTTATATATAGCTATTTTGTTAATTATTTATAAATAATAAAAATATTTATAAAACATGTAATAGAAATTAAAATATAAAGTTATTTAAAAAACAAAAATAAAAAAATTGATAAATAGTTGTTAATAGTAATTTATTTAAATATTAAGGGTATTTACTTGTTAATTCTACCATAACAAGAAAATACAAAATTTACCACCACTACATTTTTTAAGTTTTATAAAGCAAATTAAATAATTTAAGGGGGATTCAGCAAGTGTACCAGTTTTTTCGATTGATGAGAGTGTTTTGTTTCGTTTCTATTTCCAAGAACATGGAACGGAATGTGTCTTAATCTTGAAAACGTATGTGCAATTTTAGGGTGAATGAATTAAACGTTCTCTATAGAAATCTTTTTTTGAAGTTCAAGTGGAATGGAACAGAACATTGTAGTGGTTAGTGACAGGGTTGCCAGAAAACTTTTACAAAACCCGAATTGATATGATTAAAGAAACTTAGGAAGAAAAATAAGAGTAATTTTATAGAAAAAATATTTTGCATTAATACTAATAAAACCTTTCAAAAATTCAATAAAATTGGTAAAAAATTAAAATAAAAATTGCGTTAACAATTATTGTCGTACATCAGAGCTGGCTAGACTATCTTTAATTTATTCATATTAATGACAATAATTTTAAATTTATTTTACAAATCTAACCATTTTGTAATTGTTTAATTTTTTTTACACAGCTCTACTAATAAAATATAATATCAATAAATGTTTTTAAAATAAACTTACATATATTTTATATCCACTCTTAAATCGGTTGGTGAGTTGACGTGTATTATGTTCAAAATATTTCCTATAAAATGAAAATATTCAATTAAATTAAATATATAAGAATTATAAAAGAGCCTATATATATATATATAAGGTTGCAATACTTGAGAATATAATGATTGTTTTTTTTAGGCATAGTGACTGACAGTTGAATTGGATTGGTTCCCTCGCAAATGGTCCCCACGACCCGAATTTCTTTAAATATCACGCGTGTAATATTTGGTTCGTCAGTCACAATCCAATGATAAACCCATTTGTGTCAGCCCACTCTACAGAAGAGTGAAAAAAGCATCTCTCTTCATCTCGACAGAATATCAAATCCCAAGCAATCAACTGTTCTTTTCAGGATATGTAGACATTGATTTTTTTTTTATTTAATTCGATTCCGTTTGATTTTTTCCCAATTTGTCTAATTATATATTTCAGTACTAAATTAGATAAAATTGGTGACAGTTTGTTTTAATCCATTTCGAATTTCGAAAGTTTCTGACTACTACCTTCAAGACAAATTTGAATCAAAAATAGTAGTTTTTTTTTTTTTGGAATTCCCATTAAGATCAAAATTTGAAAAAGTTTATTCCTGATCTATAGAGTCATATGCTTTACTAAAGTCTACAAATAATTGGTGAACAGAAAAATTGAATTCGTGTTTTTTTTTCTAATATCTGGCTTAATGAAAATATTTGATTTAAAGTTGATCGATTTGGCCTGAACCCGCATTGATTATCTCCTAATATTTCCTCCGCATATGGTCGTAATTTTATTAAAAAAAAGTCGAATTTGCAGTCGTGGGACTGGCCGACAGAAGTGAAAACTTGTGCGTAAGAAATTTGAAAGCAGACGGAATGCGCACCAGCTTCACGAGAAAAATGAAATTTATATACGTATATATATATATATATATAAAATTCATAATTATTTTTTTCAGCAAACTGATTATTATTACAAAAATATTAAAAATACGATGTGTATGAATATATATATATATATATGTCTGTCTGTCTGTCTGTCTGTGTGTGTGTCTATCAAATACTCAAAAACTACCCGTCCGATTGCGATGAAACTTTCAGGGATTGTTGTGGGCGTCCCAGGGAAGGTTTTAGTGTAGTTAAATCCAAAATTAATTTATCCAAAATTAATTTAAATAGTAATATTTTGGTAAAAGTCTATTTATGGTTACCATGGTTACATTGAAAAATTTATACAATAAATAAATAAAAATAATTGGAAATCTTTTCAACTTATTATTTTGATAAATTTTATTAATATTTTTAATTTTTTTTAAACTGCCAAAAATAACATACCCATAATAATAGTTGTAATAAAAATAAAAATATAAATCACAATGTAAGTAAAATATTGAATCGTTTTATTTATATTGTTTCAATTATTGTTTGAATATTTATTAAATTTATATATAGATTAATTTACATGTTTAAATGTATATTTAATAAATTTATTTATTGATTCTTAATATTAATAATTCCAATTACTTTATTGAAATTTTTTTTTATTTAAAAGCATATTCAGCAGATCTCGCAAATTTGAATTGGATTAAATAACATATATTAATTTAAATTAAATTAAATTAATTCAATTATAAATTAAAATTAATAAATAATATTTATTAAACCAGCGAAAGTTTGGCTCTTTTTTGATGGCACCACGTCACGTGTTGGCGCGTGAGATTTCCAGTGTTAAAAAATTAATTCTGGTACTTTCAGCAATTCAATTTTCGATGTTGAGATTTTGATGTTTTTGATGTTATAAATAATATTTATTAAATTATAATTTAATTTAAATTAATAAATATTATTTAATCAAATTCAAATTTGCGAGATAGTCGAGTGGATAGTGGAGTGTTTGGCTCTTTGTTGATGGCACCACGTCACGTGTTGGCGCGTGAGATTTCCAGTGTTAAAAAATTAATTCTGGTACTTTCAGCGATTCTATCAAGCTGAAATTCTATATATAGCAGTTTTATACAATTATTAATCATGTGAAAAATTATCAAACATATATCTTTATTTTTACGGTCACACACACACACACACACACACATATTTAAAAATTAATTTATTAAAATATATATTATATAATATATTATATATAGTATATAATTTAATATATATATATATATATATATATATATATATATATTCTGAAATTAATTTTAAATTATATAAATATATTAGAAATTAATTTAATATAATTTAACACATAATAATATATTAAAATATTTTATTTTATATATACATAATTTAGTAATACTGATTATTAATGTAAATATAAATAATAATATTTAATATGGCAAATATGTAAAATTTTGTAAAGAATGTATCAGAAGGTTAGTGTCTAACATTCTGGCGTATTGCGCATGCGTATATCGGTCGGGTCGTTTTGGAACGGTCGGTCGTTTTGGAATCTCACGCGAAATCTATATTTTTTCCCCATCCCGCAAAAGTGCTCAACGCTGCTAAAGAAGTTTTCACTTCAACAATATTCGAGAGGTTTTACATATTTCCCTTCTTGCGATCATAACTGCCTCCTGCCATTCCAATGGCATGTTTTCCTTATGCCAGATCGCAAGAACATACACTCTACTAAAGGTTTTCCTCCATATTTGATTAATTCTGCCGCGATCCCATCTATTCTCGTTGCTTTATTATTTTTAAATTTTTCTATTATCATTTTTACCACGTGGAACTTCGAGATTAATTTCTGCTGAATCTACCGTTAATGTTTCTGATCTATTACCTAGATTACATAAACAATAACTTACAATATATATATTTATGAATTTAGGTATTTTTACAAAAATAAAAATATAAATACATCACATAAATGATATAGAAAAACAAGTAAATCTGTCTGTTATTTTTTGTTGTTTTGTTTTGTACTTTTCCAAAATGTACAATAATTTAAATAAAATTTGACACGAATATATTTAATTAGTCAGAAAAAAATAATCACATATTTATGATTTGAAAAATTCGAAAGAGAAATACAATAAAAGTTTGCCCAAAAGTAATAATGATAATAATAAAAAGAAAGTAAACAATACATATAATTACTAAGATTACATCTATTAATATCATTTATAGTTATTTACTAAATTAAAAATATAAATGTTTTTTTTTATAAATTATTTAATGAAGATGCTTTTTATTTCTTATTTTTAAAAAAATAATAAACATTTATTTAATTATAATTATTTTTTGTGATGGAACATTTTAAAGATCAAATGCAAAAAAAAAATTATTTTAAAAGTTTATTTATGGAGGAAAACCAATTCGGAATAAGCTTAATGTGTGGGGAAAATTAATCTGGAGGATCAGTTTTAAAAATACTCCATGGTAAGTTTTTCCCTGAATGCTCGATGATCTATCCACACATCGATACCAGGGATATTTGATGGCAGTCTATACCCAGATACAGAAGGTTAAATGATGGCCATTCAAGATAGAGTTTTAAGAACAAAAAACTATGAAAAACATATCTTAAAGATGGCCGTGGAGGATCGGTGCAGAAAATGTGGGAGTATAGGGGAATCAATTCAACACACGTCGTGACTGGATGCCCTTCACTTGCTAACACGGCTTATTTGGGAAGGCATAATCAATTGGCTAAATTAATTTATCAAGAACTATTAGTGTTCAAGCACAGTATATATAATGGACACCACCCTTCCATAAATACAACCCTTCACCAGTTGCTGAAAAGAAAAACATTCTCCTTTACTGGGATAGACCAATCGTTACAGACCAGACACACAATTGATTATAATCTTTTAATTAATCAAAATGACAAAACAGCCACATTAGTTGAAATAGCAGTTCCTCTAACACATAACCTAAGAAAAACTGAAGGCGAAAAACAAGCCAAGTATGAGGAACTTGCATTTCAACTAAAAAAAAAAATCGGGAAACTCGATAGTCTTTATCCATCCGATTATCATCTCTGCAGAAGGAGTAATATTAAAAGAAACATCAACCACTTTGGAGAGACTTTCGATCCCCAACAACATACTGAGAATAGGCCAAAGAGCAATTTTGCTACAAACCCCTATCATATATATAGTTGGAAATTTTCTTAATTGAGGAGGAATACCTGGGATAGGGTGAAATCTCTCCCGAGGTCGTCCGAGCCTAACTCTTAAAAAAGAAAAGAACAATCAGGGTAGGTGTGAGTTTACCAGTACGTAGTATTGAGTAAGTGTAACAACTCGGATAATAATAATTATTATAATAATAATAGTAATGTCATATCGTGAGAAAGTTTCTTAAAATTAAAAATTATTCGAGGGGGGGGGAGGGATGAATTTCCTTTCCACATCATCCGAGCCAACCAATCTCATATAAACAATAACAACGAACCGGGGGATAGATGAAAGGTTAACAACGCTTCAGTGCTGAGTAAGTGCAAATCAACTCGAATAATAATAATAATAATAAACAAACAAACAACCGAAAAGTAAACATTGGTTGAAAAGAAATTTAGAATTTAGAAAAATTTTGAAATTTCTAGATTTTTATATAAAAGAAAATGATTGTGAATTAGCCCAACAACAACCAACTGATATAACGGATTTCTCAGAGGCGAATTAAACTGAAGCCACCTTTTCTACTCAAGTTTTGAAAGAGAAGACTGTCCGCAGAGAAGCTAGTAATCGACATATTTAATGGACGCACGAGATGAACACTGAAGTCATGAGAATCTTCTACCGTGTAAACCAATACGAAGATAATCCATTACCAGGATACCTCCTATACACAGAGGCTAAAGAACGGATTGATATCTGAAGAGTCAAATGGGCCAAAGTGAATTCCTTTTCCATTTAGACCTAGCCTAAGCCTCTAAGATCTATGGGATAGGTGGATAATTTCCAGCAAAAAAAAAAAAGAAATGCTGAGAATGTACAAATTTGTAAAAATAATAATAATATCGGATAATAATAATAATAATAATAATAATAATAAAACATACAAATTGTCATTTTGTAAATGGCGTTGTTTATCAATTTGTTTATGAAATGATGATATATCATTTCGATGTGTAATCAGTTGATCTTCATAATCAATAATTTGTTTTTTAATATCTAAAATGGATGTCTCATGAAAAAGTATTTCTTTCTGTAACTTATTATTTTGAACTGTAAAATTGTTCATTTGCTCATTAAGATTTGAATATTCAGTTTCTAATAAATTTTTCTTCTTACATAATTCTTTTAAGAGTCGATTCTTAAAACAAATATTATTCTCATAATTATTATATAAATTCAATATATATATATATATATATATAAATTATATAAAAAACTTACCCCTTCAACGATTTTATTCGATATTCCTTCCATTATTAATTATATTTAAATTTAAATAAAAAATTTAATTTGATTCTTTAAAATTTTGTAATTTGAAACTTCTATTATTGAATAGTATTAAATTTAATTTAATAAGATAGTAAAAATTATAAAATATTATTTGTATTCTGAAATATATATAATGAAATGAATATTCAAAGAATATAAAATGTTTTTAAATTAAAAAAAACAACTAATTATAATTACAATATGTGTTTATACTACGTATATTATATTTACATATTATTTGTATAATAGTTTAATATTATTCTCTAAAAAAATTTATTTTAACCATGGCATTTCTAAATAAGTATTTCCTGAATTAATCATACCATTAATATATCACATATGAATGACATATTTTTTATATTATAAATTTCACATTTAAATTTATTTTTATTTTAAAAAATGTTTCTTTAGCCTTTATGAAACCATCTTTTTAATGTATTTGTTTAAGCCATATTATTAGATTAAATGATTGTCTTAGATATTACTTAACTTCTCTGACTCTAGAGGGGAGGGGAGGGGAGGGGCAGATAGAGGAAAGGAGTTTGTGCTCTTAATTATCACTTCATAGATCCCGCCTCCCCATTTAATCTTCAACCTCCGATTAGACTCAATCACACAAACATCATTGGGGAGGGGGGGGACAATTAAATGGGGGAGTTGAAACCGAGTTTTAGTTAGATATTAGTTCTCTGTTGGTAAAATTATTTTATTATTTAATATAAAATTATTTTTTATATGTGCATTGTATAATTGTCGAATTTTCACACAAATGAAAAATTAAATATAATATCTGACAAAACAATATGTAAAAAAGATGTTTACCAGTGATATCATCACAAAATTTGTAAATAGGATTTTTTTTTAATTTTTAAATAAATATTATATATTACATAGAACATTATTCATTTCTTGTAGATATGTAAATTACATAAAAGATTGTAGAATTTTCAGTTAAGTGAAATATTATTTATTTGGATATACCTAAAACCAACATGTCTGAAAAAAGCATAATTGTTTGCTGAAATGTTAATTATATCTCCAAATAGAGATAATTTTTCATTTAAAAGAAATTTCTACAATTATTTAATTGCCAATATTCCTTCTAAATAAAAAAAAAGAAAAAAAACCACTTGTCACACACACACAAGCCCCCTTTTTTTAAATTAATATTAATACGCGTATATTATCACACTCTTAACATTAATAGTTCTCTACTTTGTCAAGAGTGCGGTGCACAGTGGCACTTTTCTGTTAGGGTGCGTTCCCTTACGGTCCTAACATACATACTGCTCCTTTTAATTGTTTTGTCCCACAAGCAGGAATAACAAATCAAATTGGTTAGTTTAAAATTTAATTAACTGAAATGAGGCGCACATATCACAATCGAACAACAAACTATTTCAAATATTTTATTACCTTGCAATTAAAATGATACTTGGTTTCATTTTTTATTAATATCAACCCGATCGTAGTTGATTGATCATGTTTTCATCGAGCAACCTTCCACGATGCTTTGTTTTTACAAGATTTAAATTGAGAAGACCTTGGACTTTTCTTTATTAGAATAACTATTTTAAGTTTTATGATAATTTTTAAAAATTAGAAAAATATTTATATAAAATAATATATAATATTTTTAGTACTAAATCAAGAAATAATGTATTTTAGGGAGATGCATATGCATTTTTACTATCTCGTAAGAGATAGTATTGCGATCACGAAAATTTTCGATGTTGAGATTTTGATGTTTTTATACGTTTTGAAGGTTCCTGAATCATTTTCACTAAGATTGAGAAAAATGTCTGTGTGTGTGTATGTTTGTAGACAAGATTACGCAAAAACGGTTTGAGCTAGAATGATGAAATTTGGTACATGAGCATTATTCAAAATTCGTAGTTTTCTATCAACTTGTGAGAAATGTAGCTCAACCGGAAGAGGGTCATTACTTACAACGTTTTGATTTTTTTTTCCTTTAAAGTAACCGTAAAAATAAAGATAGATGTTTTTCACATGATTAATAATTGTATAAAACTGCTATTGGTATAGAATTTTAGCTTGATTGAATCGCTGAAAGTACCAGAATTAATTTTTTAACACTGCAAATCTCACGCGCCAACACGTGCCATGGTGCCATCAATAAAAAGCCAAACATGCGCTGGTGTCTCCACTCGACTATCTCGCAATTTGAATTGGATTAAATAACATAATATATTATATTTAAATTAAATTTAATTAATTAATTAATTATTTAGGGAAATGCATATGCATTTTTTATAAATGAACCTAACTTTTAGTATATATGGTATGATTTTTTTTAATTTAAATTAACTTAATTAAGCATAATTAAAATAAACTAGGATTATTATTATTATTATTATTATTATTATTATTTTAATAACTAATTACTAACTGACTTTGACATGATTTAATGTTTAATTTTAACAATTCCTATTAAATAAATAATTTTTTTTGACATCTGAAAAATATTTAATTGACTGTTTATATTTTTTAAATAGTTTATAATATCATTAAATAATATATATATATATATATATATATATTTCAATGAGTCATATACGATTATAAATATAGCTATGTTTAATGAGATTTCTTTTCCACTTACCATTGGTTTCTTTTTTATGTTTAATATACTATTAATATATATATCTTAGTAAGAATAGATAGAATCTTATGTATATTTTATCAATCGTTTGGTTTCGTTTTAGTGATGTTATGAGCTTTAAAAATAGCCTGATATTCATATGCGTTGGTTGAAAGACAGTTGAAAAAGAGAGAGAGAGAGTACGAGAGAACATAGCATGTAGATGGCTGATTTAAGAAAAAAAAAATCTTAAAAACACCTGCAAGTTAGACAACCGTTTCAACGTTTATGATATGAGTGTAGCTGTTGCCCCTTTCTCTCTCTCATATATATATATATATATATATATATATATATATATATACTAGTATAGGGAGCAGTTGGCAAATTACATTAAATATTGATAAGACATAACCAAAAAATGTGAATATAATATAGTAGTGTTCTAGTAAAGAGAAAGAGAGAAATTTAATGATATATCAAGCGGCCTATAAAAAAAATTAGATTATATATTATTAAAAATAATCTGGTTTTTATTAAGTAAAAAAAAATACGAAGTTTGAATATACATATAATTAAAAGTTCGATTTCATACATTTTACCTAAATTTTTAATAAATTATGTAACATGATAATTGAAAAGTTTACTTAGATATCTATAACTACATATATATATATATAGGTGTATATATATATATATATACTATTAGCTAATTTTTCATAATTTATATATGAACATTCGTATAAATATTAATTTTTAAAGCAATATATATAGTATTTTTGTTGAGAATCACTAAATTCGTAAATGATTTGCCTCATTTAAAAAAAATCTGAATTTATAAATTATTGACAATCTTCATTTATTTTGTGTGTATGAAAACTTCACATGATTAATTGTATATTATATACATGATATTGATTTATTTCTAAATGAAAAACTATATTAAATATAGATTTTTTATTTATATAAAAAATAAATATGAAAGAGAATGGGAGAAAATTATTATATAAGAAAAAATGATATATGACTGGTATAACCGAAATGAAAAATATATATTATACAATAGAATAGTTCTTATATAGCTATACTTATATATATATAAGATGGTAGGTTTAATCAAATGGACTAT
Source organism: Labia minor (assembly GCA_963082975.1). Lineage (NCBI taxonomy): Eukaryota > Metazoa > Arthropoda > Insecta > Dermaptera > Spongiphoridae > Labia > Labia minor. Next base: position 94,121,213 of record OY720345.1, on the reverse strand, counting down.
AAACAGATATATATATATATATATTAATAATGAATTATGTAATTCCAATTAATGAAAATAAATTGTCTGTTTGACACTCATGAATTTTTATTAAACGCTACTAGGTTTAATCCACAAATTGGCTAAATTTCATTTATATCACCAAAAGTAATAATCTACATTATCTTTCCTCAAAAAATAATTAATGAACAAACAAACTATTGTATATAATATTAACAATTAATTTTATTATTATTACATTATTATTTTATATTTATTTGTTTATAGACAATATCATTAATTATTTATTTATTTATGTTTCCTGCCTAAACCTTTCCAAATGTTTAAATAATAAATAGATGGCGTTGTGTTCATTAAATGTGAAATTCTAACCTTACATTTTATTTCAAAATTCATTTAAATCATCATAAGTTTATTAAAATAAAAAGAAAATTAAATATTTAATTAATACATATATGGGATATTTTTATATTTTATTATTAAGATGACTTGCAGATTATATTTTTCTAGAATTTATATTAGACATTGTTATTATAATAAAAAAACATTTTTTACAAAAAAATCTCAATTTGTAAATTTACATACTAATAATAACTCCTCAATTATAAATAGAAGGTATTTTTCTTATAATTTTTTTTTATATTAAATATAATAGATAATAATATATATATATTTATTTGTTTCTTAATGAAAATATTTTAGTAATGAAGAACAACTTTTTGCACATTTAAAATTCCAATTGCAAAGATATAATCGAATATTTCGCCGAGATATAGAAAAGACATTAAATATTCTCCGACCTGAAAGTATATATTATATATTATATTATATTTTTTTTCATATTATAATAAGACACCTACACCTACATCACTAATATATATTCGAACTGTGTGTGTCATTCATTGATTATTAATGTCAAAATTTTCATTTTTTATTTTAATTATATTATTTTGCAAAATTTCTTTAAAATTTAAAAACAAAAGTTAAAAATTAACTTCTATTTAAGCAAAATAAATTAATCGAAATCATAAAATTTTATTGGATTTAGACCGGTGTGAATAATAATACAGGAGTTCTGAGATTTTAGTACAACACCAGGCTTTTTTTTTTTTGGTTTCGATAAGTTAAGGTAATATGGAGCCAGCACTTTAAACTTGTACGAATACAATCATTAGATTTAGATTTTATAAAAAATTGATACTTTTTTCGTACATTTTTCGAACAGTTTTTTCTTTTCTTTTTTAGAATTGATTAACATCTTGTTCACCTTCTTTTTTTTTCTTTATTTATTTGACATTTAATAAACCCTTTGACAGATAAGCCACCTCGTGATTATTTAAAAGTTTTTGGACAATATCAAAATTATTTTAATAATAGGTCAAGTTTACTTCACGTACAAAAAAATTCTAAAATCTGAATTCACGTACATTTGAAGGTTTTGTATATATATATATCTATATCTATATCTATAACGTTTGATTTATATCTATATATTAATAATAATAATATAAATTAATTTAAATTATTTAATTGATTAATATTAATTAAATGTTGTAAGGGACATTTTAGATTATAATAAAATTTAATTGAATTTATAGTAATATATAAATTATTTGACTGCTGTTTGTTTTTTTTTTTTAATAATAAATTGTATTTTAATTTTTGTTTACATTTGATAATTCATTAAAGATGAAAAAAAAATAATGAAATTAATTATAGTTTATAGCAGTGATGGCGAATCTTTGACCTGTAGGTCAGTCAGACACTGGCCCACGCTTTGATTTTTATAAATTTTTAATTTTTTTTCAATGTGGTTCTAATAAAAAAAAAAAAAAAAGTAAGATCATTTTATGGACAAACTTGAACATTTTCGATTTTTCTTTTAAACTTTATTCAATATGGTTCTACAAAAAAGGTTCGCCTTCCCATCACTTGGTCTATAGAATGTTCAATATTTTCCACTTTTCTTACTTTATTTCATTCAAGTATTGAATATTAATAAATAACATCAATGCCTAAAAAATATACACCAAATAGAATTTTTAGTTCATTATGAACAACAAACAATATTTGAATGCTAAAACTTGCAATTATATAAAAATTATCCCTTCTATTTTTGTATTTTTTTTTATTTTGTTTTGTTTTATTTTAATAAATTGTAACTAATTAATATATAGTCATTTTTTTTTACCAAGATACCAAAGATGCACTTTTTCTTCTTGGTTGCTTCGGTAATAATATGCCTGATGAAACACCTGAAGATAAAATCATATTATTAGAAACATTTATAGAAAATTTGGAAAAAAATGGTAAAAATGTTCAATTAATTTATTATTATTATTATTATTACTAAAATTATTTATTTTTTATAGGTTTTAAATTAGATATTAGTCATTATAATATAGTTTTAAATTCATTAATTGAAAATTATTATGAAATTGACCATAATAGTTGGCTTAAAAAATTATCATTAAAATCATTAAAACCTGATTTTAAGACATTTACTTTTTTATTAATATCAGCAGCTCAAAATGGAAATAAAATTGCTGCTAATGATATTATAAAAATTATTAAATTAAATGGTTATTTTTTCACTTCTTCATTATTAAATAATTTAATACAAGTTGCAGCTACAAATGGGTAATGTATTATTATTAATTTATATATATATTAATAGACACATTCATTATGGCTGATTAGTATATAATTTTAATTAAGGAACGTTTCTAAATAATAAAATCAATTTTAATTGATATGAAGATTGATTTTTTTTTTATTTTTTTCATATATATATATATATATAATAAAAGATTCCGTTATCTACTAACAACATTGAGGAGAGAGAGAAATAAATTTATTATACGAACAATCATTTTGTTATTGAAAATGATCCATTAAAATATTGTGAAATTTACATGTATTAAGTGAATTTGGGGAAGAGAGTTTCAGATGAAAAATCGATCTGTTTAGGTATCTTATTTTTCAGAAATATCCTTTTATTTATTTATTTGTTTAAATTTAATCTACAAGTGTCAATAAACATCAAAGAATATTATAATCAAATGACCTTATTAATGAATTTGACTGTATATTATTATTATTATTAATATTTTTGTTTAAAATGTTTATACCATATATATTTAATGACATAGTTATTTCATTAATAAATAAATAAAATAATATATATTAAAATGATTTAACTAATAGTTTTTTTTTAAATATGGCTTCAATCGATATATACAGTAGTTATATAATTATAATATTATTTTTTTTAAAAATTAAATTGTATAACAAAATATTTTAAAATAGTTATTGAAAATATAAAAATAATATTGTTTAAAAAAAAGGTTTAAAAAAATTGAAAAACATTTATAAAATTAACTAAAATGTAAAAAAGCATTAATAAAAGGAACCCAATTATGAATTATGATATAAAAGTAATTGATAAACAATAATTAAGTGAGCTTGAAAAGTAACGGTGGAGTGAAGTTTGGGAGGGGGGGACACGAAATGGGATTATCAGTACTTTCCTCGCAGAAAACTTTAAAAGTAAAAAATAAATATATTTTTTTAAAATTGGTGTACGTTTTGTTATATTTTATAATCTACATGGATAATTAATTATATTTTTCTAAAATTAACTCCCCACACACTTTCTATATTTCTATTATTTCTAATAAGCATTTTCACTCGTAAATATCAGCATCTTAGTAAAAAATCACTCATTATTTATATAATAATATTTCTATACCATAATAATTTTTCCTTTAGTCAAATTGTTTTTCTTTGTTTTCAATTGTTATTTAATCGATAAAAAACAACGATTTAAACAAAAAACAATAATTGGTTAAAATAAAAAACTAAGTATATATTTTAATAACACTTCCATATATTGAATATATTAAAAATATATATTCTACTCATTTTAATGTTTGAACTTTTTTAATAATAAAAATATTTACTTATTTTTATATAATACTTTTTTTATTATTAATTTTAGTGACGATAAATGGAGAGATTTAATTAATTCATTGAAAAACTCCGGTTTCTCACCATCATTTGATACATATATTTCAGCAATGATTGGATTAAGTAAATCTGGTTCAATAGATAAGGTTAAAAAATTATATGAAGATATAAAAACATTTCAATCCATTAAAATTATTAATATAATTGCAATTTTGGAAACATTAGTTGAAAATAATCATAAACAACATATATCAGAAATAATTCAATGGATTAATTGTGATTGTGATAATAAAGATGATTTAAAAAACATCAAACTTTTCGCAATTAAAATGATACATAAAAATCATTCTGAAATTTCTATAACTTTATTAAATTATATACCTGAAGGCCATCAACGTATACAATTTGCAAATCAATTATTGGATGAATTAATTATATGTGAAACTGTAAGTATAATATATTTATTTTATTAAAAAAAAATTATTAAACCAATTTTCCACTCTCCTAGTGATATCATTGTAGAAAAATGGTTTTGAAAGTCTTCGGTGTCCACGCATCTTTGTTAAAATTTAATAGACAATTCTGATAATATATATATATATATATAATAAAATCATATTATAAATGATATTAAAATATACTTTGTTCTTACGTCTTGATGATCTTACAGTGCTATAATTTCATGATCGTATCTTATTATTATCTGACTTCAAATAAAATAAACGCTTGATATTATATTCATTCGGTGATTGTTGTTGTTTTAGTTAATTTATTAATTATTTAATTTAAATTAAATATTTATTTAAAAATGAATTTTCACATTCGGTTATTCTGAACGTCTATTTGCCCTTAAATAGATCATTCGTTGTGAAGGACCAAAATATTTCGATTTTAATTTTATAAGTACATGGAGTAGATTATTTTGTCCTCTTGATTTCAAGTAGATCATTTAAAGTAGGTGATTTTGGTTGACAATGGCATGGTATCGACAATACCATCTAAAATGTAATGGATTACAACTTCATCTTCCAATTCTCCACTTGCAATTTCTTTCATTTTAAAGAATTAATCATTAATGTTTTATTCCGAATTAAGTTGTTGGCTTTTTAATACTTTGTAAATTTCTGCGCTATTAGTAATATAGAAAACTCAATTAAAAGCGCCTTTTTTACTTTTTTAATAAGCTATTCACGTTGCTTTCTTCGACATTTGATCTTCCTAGTTCTTTTCCTGTTGTATTCCTATAGATTTTCGAGATTTTTTTTCTTGATGGATCCCGGTCGAGCCCTCATGAATAAAAATTAACCAGGAAACAAGGAAAAACAAGTTTTTTTTAAATATAAATAAACTCATACAATAAATTGTTGACTTAATATATATACAAAGAAGGATTGGATTGTTTATAATTATAACATATAATATACACAAGCAGATTGGCGTTACATTTTTATTTTAACTAATTTTTGTTTGTTTTATTTGTTATTTTTTGTTTTTTAGCCAATGGAAACATTAATAAATTTTATTTCTCGATTAACAGAAATGGAAAAAGGTATAATTCATTCACGTGCACCTGGTTGTGCAATTAGTCGTGCTATTTTTACAGCATATAAATTTAAAAAATATAAAATAGCACGAGATTTATTAATATCATGGAATCAAAATGGACAAAAACTTAAACCACATTATTTTTGGCCATTATTAATATCATATAGATTTCAAGAATCAGAAAAAGGATTAATTACAATTTTAAATTTAATGGAAAATCTTAAAGTAAATATTGATATACAAACATTAACTAATTATGTTGTGCCATTTTTTCAAATGGATGATCCTATAATTTTAATTAATCATTTGAATAAATGTCTAAAGAAGATTTCATATCAAGATTTAGTAATATCCATAGTTATTATAATTTTAAACCGAGGACGTTTTAATCAAGCAATTGAACTCTGTAAGTTTGTTTTGTTTTGTTTTTATGAAAATTTATTAATATTTATATCTAAGAGAGAGAGAGAGAGAGAGAGAGAGTTGATTGTCAAACTCTTCATGCTCTTCTTTGTATTTCTATTATTATGTTAGTATGTAAGTATTTGAGTCTTGAGCTTGTAAACGTGAGATTAGATCTTCTCTGCCTGCCTCTCTCTGTATTGGGCAGAGAGACTAAGATTGAGATTGGTTCGTAACTTCACACATGGCGTTAGCTAATCCCAAGTTTATTACTTGAATGTACTCCATGTTTTTTTTTTCTTATTAAACTAAAACTAAATAATATTTAAATTTTTTAAACTTGTTTTAGATATAAAATGCATACATCAATGAAAAATAATATATATGATTATAATTATAATTAAATTAATCAAGTATAGACACAATAATTTATCTTAGTGATTGCTTGATGGGTGCTAGAGCGATCCAGGGGGATGGTAATGGTCATGGGAAAAATTGTGAGCTCAATCAATAAATAGTTTTTATAATTTCAAATATCAATGTTTCTAACTTACAACTTTCTACACTATATTTGACGAATAGTTATAGTGTCGGAAAAAAGTAAACGCCAGGGACAATTAACCCTTTGAGAAGGCGCATTTCCATTGATAACAGCGCCGCCCTTCCTGTTTAAATGAAAATTAATTTCCAAGGGGCGCTAGGCGAAATAAGTTTAAGAACCACTGACATATATAGAATACAATTTAAAATTAGAACACTATTTACTTATTTACTTATTTATTTATTTATTTATTTTAGGTTCATATACAAAAGTGAAATTGAAACCAGAATTATTAATTAATCCTTTTCTAGAGGCTCTTAATAAAAATTATACAAATCACAATCTTATATATTTTTTAAAAGGATTTCAAAAAGAAAAACCAAATATAGATTGGACTGGGCATATACTTAAAATATTAATAACAAATAACACTTTTCATATAAAAGATTCTACAAAAAATTTAAATCTGATTAATGTAAAATTTATTTAATTATTTATTTTTTTTTTTTTCTTATTAATTTATATTTGAATTTATTTTTAATAGGAGCTTAGACGATCTAATTTAGCATGTTCACATGAAGCTGCAGAATTTATTGGTGAAAAATTAAGTTTACAAGCACAAAGTTTATTAATTGATTGGAATCTTCATCTTCCAAACGTTAATAGTTTTACTCATCCGGTATTTTCTTTTATTAATATTGTTTAAAGAGTGACATAAAATTCATATTCATTTTCTCTTTCTTGATACACTCTTTAAACAATTCAATAATAATAGGTATATGTAAATTAGATTAAAGAAGATATATCCATAATTTTGTTGTTCTTTTTCATGATTTTAAAGAAAGATATGACTATTAAACAATTGGAAAATCATCGTATAGAACTTGCATCAAAGAATTTAAATCAGCGAGGAATATTACGTAAACTTCTTTTAAATTATTGTCAAGATCATGATTCAAAAAATGCATCTGAAACATATCAAGTAAATCACACACACACACACACAAATATATATATATATATATATAAGATAAAGGGTCATTTAGTGACATCTCTACTCTAGTTTCATGTATGACACTTCTCTATTGGAATAACCTGAGAGAGTAGTGATCAGTGTTGAACAAAGAAAGCTGGAGTGTCTCCACTCGTCTATTTTGCAAATTTTAATTGGATTAACTAACACATATATTAGATTTAAATTAAATTTAATTAATTATAAATTAAAATTAATAAATAATATTTATTAAACCAGCGCGTGTTTGGCTCTTTGTATGTATATATCAACTACGAATACGAATATTTATTTATATAAAACAAATATATATATATCAACTACTACCTACTTTGATTTAAATTGTGTTTGAAACGTTATTTTAATTAAAAAAAAAACAAATCAAAATTATATAGAAATAATTATATATTTGAAAAATCTGGAGTGTCTCCACTCGACTATTTCGTAAATTTCAATTGGATTAATTAACATGTATTATATTTAAATTAAATTTAATTAATTAAATTATAAATTAAACCAGCACGTGTTTGGCTCCTTGTTGAATCACACCACGTACCCCTGGCGCGTGATTGCCAGTAAACGTGTTAAAAAATTAATTCCGGTACTTTCAGCTGAAATTTTATATATAGAAGTTTTATACAATTTTAAGCAGCTTCGTGAATAAAACTATTTTTGACTAATAAATAATAAAAAATTATATATTATTTATTTTTTTAAGGAATTCATAAATAAATTTGGAATTAAAAGTTTATCACCAGGATGTTTATCAGCGTATTTTCATCTTTTAACATTGGATAATAAGATGGATGAAGCTGAACAATTATTAAATTTAATTAATCGTCATTTTGGATTTTTTATCATTGATCCATATAAAATTATAGATTATGCAACATTACTTATTAAAAATAATCGTTTTGATGGTAAATATTTCTTTATTTTTCTTTAATTATTCAATAAAGTAAAGTAATAAATAAATAAAATAATAATGAGTGTTAATTTAATATTAATTATTATTAAAAATACTTTATTTTTTCCCTTTTCCTTTAAAGAAATTTTCACTTCAATCACATTATAATAATAAATTCATTAATTTCATAACTTTTATAATTTTTTTCTATTTTTTTAGATGCTGTTATTATATTAAAAACTTTTATACATTTTAAAAAAACAGATCATGAAACAAATTCAAAATTATATGATCGAAATTGTTTTTATTTATTAAATGAATTAGCAAATTCTAAATCATCAGAGGCACCAAAACAAATAAATGAAATGTTTCAATTATTATGTAATTTGAAAATATGTAATCCCAAAGAAAGTAATTTAATACATGGACCTTTAGTACGAATTCATCTTAATAGGTAAAATTTCATTACATCATTTAATAATAATTATCCTAATGGTTTAATAATCAAAATTTATGTATATGGAGAAATAATGTTATAGAATTGTAGAATATATCTACTACTATTTATTATTATTCTTATTTTCTAGAAAAGATTACGAGAAAGCTGTAGAAACTTTTGAAAATTGTATAGAGATTTATAAAAAATCACCATTTCAACAAGAACTTGTACATATATTCATAAATGAAATTGCTTCTAATTCATCTGGTATTTATTTTCTAATATATTTATTAGGAAAAGTATAATATTAGAGAGGATAGGAAAAGAGTTTATAATTTTAATTTTAAATGGTACATTACAAATAATCTTTTTAAATGTGTGTTTGTGTATGTTCACACACACATATGATAATAAATGAGTTGTGGCCAGGCACAGAACCGACCGACGATTTGAAATAAATTAATTTCCAAACAACATTATATGTATATATATATAAAAAGTATCAAAAAAAAAAAATATTTTTAAAATTTGAATTAAAATGACTAAATTATATTATCTTAGTTTATATTTTTAGTGTAATTACTCAATTATTAATTATTACTATATTTTAAGTGAAATATTTTGGGACAATGAATATAAAATTAATACTTTATAAACTACCACTTCCGGTTTCCGGATATTCACTAAAAGTTGATTAATTCATGTTACTGATGCATTAAGTAAATATATCAAATTTTATTAAAATCCGTTAAGCCGTTCAACCTGTACACATCTATACGCATGGACGGACGGACAGACATCATGCTAAAAATTATTTTTTCTGTTAAGAAAATGCATGATTCGTGGGTGGAGACTTTCGGGCACAGGTTTCTTTTCCCAAATATATATATACGGTAATTGTTAACAAAACTCGAAGCATCAAGGATTTGGATTAAACAATGCCAAAGTATTCCTTTTTTAATTCCAAAGAAACTTATACAATATTTCTCGGTCTCTTCTAGTTTACGGGATAAAAATTATTAAAGTTTGTATAAATTAAATAACACTAATAAGAATAATTAATTGAACATTAAGGTTGAAATAACAAAAAAAATGATTCAACAATTCGTTATGTTTGAGAGATGTTTCGTTTCATTATAAGTATTCTAGTATTCTATATAATAAATAATAATAATTTACATCTATCTCTCTATTATATATTATACTACATTATTTTTATTTTTTTTTCTATCCTTAATGATTTCATTTTCATTTTTAACTGTTTAAATTAAAACAATATCATCAGGATATTATATTATGTTATTATTACCAGCAGTGGCGTGTTGGGGGGGGGGGGGGGGGGGCTTCTCTCTCGGAAAAAACTTTGACAAAATAAATTTTTTATTTATTCATAACATTTAGACTATACTTAGACGTAATTTAAAGATGTTTTTTTTTTACTTTTGGGTTCTCAGTTATAAAACTAATCACATGTAAATGTATTTTTTTCCACAAGATTTGGGGGCACGTGCACCCCCCCCCCCCCCCCACCAGGCCCGACTCCACTGATTACCAGTTTTATTTATTAACTTTTAGTTACTTTTTTGTTTAAAATCAATTCAAATTGTAAATATTAATAGAATTTATATTTAAATAATTTTTTTTTAGATGTTGGTAATTTACTTGATAGAGTTCTTGAAGGCTCTACTGAAATTCATGGATTTAAAAATTCTATCTCCAATTTAGCTATTGTATTTGCACTTGAAGGACACATTGAAACATTATCAGATCTTTTAAAGGTATAATTTTTAATTTTTTTCTAAAGTTTATTAACTGAAATAGATTAAATTATGAATTGTTTATAATATTTATTTTATGACTTTTCGATACACTCGATATACTTATACAATACTATTTTAAAGGAATTTCGAATTCCAAATATATACTATTCTTATCTTATTATGCAGAGATATGAAAAAATGTTTAAATGAACAATAAAATACTTAAATTCTTAGTAAAGTACAGATATTTAATTATATACGAGATGAAAAAAGAGGGAGGATAACTCAATCAAAAATATATTTGTTATGTTGTTTGTATTTCATATGTTCTTAATAAAATGAAATAAATTGTTTTTACAGAATACAGGTGATTTAATTTCATGTAATGATAGATGTTTATATTATAAATATCAACAGCTTTCTTCCAAAGGTTGTGTTAAAGGACTTAATAATTTATTTGAAGCATTTGTAAAACGTCGCTCTAAAGATGATTTAGAAAATATTCATCATTTAATTGAGTTTATTTTAGATGCCTATAGTAAGTATAAAATCTTTTATATTATATTAATACAAAGAGATAATTATTTATCTATCTATTATTTTCAAAAATATATGGAAAACTTGGCGATGTGACAATTCAGTTTTTTTTTTTTACCGAATCTCAAACACTAATAACACTAATACCTATTACAACCACTGTGCCGCTAAATTATTACAAATGTAAAGAGGCTCTTAAACATTTTCGACGAAGGTAAAACGTTTTTGGGACCACTTTTTTTTCAATATGGTAAACTTTTACACTTATCTTTTTCTTTGTGTTTTTAAACCGTTAAAAGTGTGCCGCGGTAAATAAGGTTGAGAATCACTGACCTATTACGACATTTTGCCGCAACCGGTTTAAGGTGAGCTTATGGGAAATTTCATATAAATCAAACATAAAAACTCAAAGTTGAAATGTTAATAGATTATATAACTTAGATAACAAAAATTGCCAAAGAAAAATTATAAAACTGAATTAATTATGATGAAATTTTACATGTGTTGATCTTCTAAATCAAGTGCAACTCAAATCGTTCTTAATCGGCGATTCGCTTATAACTGAGGTCACTGAGGTAGATTAAACTGGTGGTGTGGTGGTATAGGTGGTTGCTATCATTCCTGAATGCCTTCCCACTAAAAACCTTTGTTTGACACCTATAGAAAACTGTGGTCATATTTACCCTATATATATATATATATATATATATATATAGAGAGAGAGAGAGAGAGAGAGAGATAGATAATAGTTTAAAATTTATATTTTAGAACATTTATAAATTATTTATATAATAATATTTTATAATATAAGACGAAATTTAAAAGTTATAATTTAAGTTTATTTATTTATTAAAAATATTTAATTATTTCTTTTTATCTTTATAATAAATAATACATATTTTAAAATTTCTGAAAATTAATTATCAACATCAAAACATTGAGATTATTTTTATGAAAATTTTTTTGGAATTCTGTTAATTAAATTTCTTATAATTTAAAAAAAAATAAAAAATAAAAACTAAATTAATATATATGTGCTACTCAGAAGTCAAACCGATTAACTCCAATATTTTTAAATTTTTGCTAGTAATGTAATGTGGAACAAATGAAGTGAATAATGTGAACTTGATAATCTTAATATTACAATGCAATATACATTTTTCTGTAATCAATAACCCTGAATTTCATTAAAAGCTGTGAACTTTGGGCTTCATTTTCTCAGTTTCTTTAAATGTGGATGAAGTTAATCGCTTTGGCTTCTGACTGGCACATATAATTAATCAATTTATAATGAATTTTTTTTTTATAATTAAATAGGAATTAATGGTGATTATGAAGGAGCAAATAATATTTTAAAAAGGATACGAGAAGAAAATTTAAACATTAATTTTTCACTTCAGAATCGTATCAAACATTTTACAGACACAACAAGAAAAACTACAACAGAATATCATTCAGAAGAGAAATCAACTTCATTATTTTAATTGACTATTCTTCTTATTATTATTATTTCTAATGTGAATACCCAATAATAATAAATAAATTCTATCAATTTAAGTATTTGATCATTTCATTCCTCATAATTATGTTATTTTAGACTAACTGCTCCGACCGTTTTGTGAGAGTCCCTTGAGACAAAATTTAAAACCCCTCTTTTTAATAATTTATTTAAACAAATATATTTAAATTTTTTTATAATCTAAAAATCATTTTTACTCTTAAATCTTAAAATATAGTTGTAATTAATAATTGAATAATTATACTAAAAACAAAAATTAAAGTAATTTAATGTAGTCATTTTAATTAAAATTATTTTAAAAATATTTCAGACTTTTTTTTGTTTTTTTGATTTGTTATTGATAAAAATTTATAGCCTTTGTTCTATTCTCATATCTAACAAATAATAATACTACAAAATTTCATTAAACTCACTCGAAACGTTTTGTATGATTATCTATTCTAAAACCTTGACACGAAATATATATATATTTCAAATTTTTGAGCAGTTTTATTATTGAATTATCTGTACACATATTACAATAAATTTTTGATAAAATTAAAATTTATTTTTTACAATTATTATTTTATTTTATTTTTTGACAAATTCATAATTAAACTTATTAAAATATATATAGATTTCAATTATACATATTATAAAATAAAATATATTTGTTGTTTAAATAAATAAGAATAAAAAAGGAAATAAATATTAATTTTTAGTTTTTATTTATTCTTTTTTTTATATGTAAGATTGTATTTGATCATTTGTTAAAAATCAAAGCTACAACTTTTGTATTTTGAAATGTACTCATGTAATAATTCATTTATATTTTATTATATATATAATAATTAAAAAAAGAAAAGAAAAATAAGATGTTTGTAGATACTAAGGACATTTTGATTAGATAAATATTTTAAATTTTTTTTTACAAAAAATTATCCTTAATTATATTTATTTATTAATTAATTAAATAAAAAAAAACAAGTCTACTAATATTTTCTTCTTTGTTTAAAGTTTAAATATTCAGATTTTTTTTTAAATGATTTCTCCTTTCCTATGCTTCATACTTCTAAACTTTTATTATTAATATTTTTTTTTATATTATTTCATATATTTCAGAAATATATTATATATATTGAAAAATGAGGTTTTGAAATATAAATTTATTAGAGAAATCGAACACCAATTTTTTCCAATATGGAAATTTTAGAGAAAAATCATTTGTAAAAATTAAAAAAACAAAATTTTTCCAAATTTTCACTAATTAAATATTTTTTAAATAGATTAACAAACTCTATTTTACTTTTTGAAAAATTATATTTTTTCTTTTATTGTTTTTATTTTAATATTAATATTATTATTATTATTATCATGAACAAAACAGCTTCTTTCCAGGGACCATCATCCCTACCATTATTATAATAATATAAGACTACAAATAGATGATGTTTTTTCGAATTAAATAATATTTTTTGTCATTTAATTATAGCCATTTCACTTGATTTTTATAGAAAGAAAATTTTAATGATAAAAAGAGAGATAACTGAAAGCCTGGGACCATTGGAAATCCTGGAAAGAAGTTCATTTTACTCATCTCTATATTTAGTACAAGAATTGCATCATTCGTCATCTCCTTCCTACCCATAAACACACACACACATATATATATATATATATATATATATATATATCACGTAAATGTATAAATAAAATAATACAGGAAAATGAGAAAATATCAAAAAATTACTAAAAAAGATAAAATCTCAATTGTCACATTACTAATAATAATTAAGAATATTTCTAATTTAAATTTAATTTTTTAATAATAATTTTGATGAAAAAAGTATTTTTTCTTTTATTTTTTACATTAAAAAACAGTTCATGACATTTTTCAATAACAATAAAAAAATTCATAATTTCTTTTTTTTTCAATCTAGAATAGATAATTCAAAATTTCCCGTTTTCATGTATCATCTTATATATCCTATTAATACTCATTTAAATTAGAAGAATTATATTATATATATTATATAATAAATAGAAAAATAAATACATGATTATGATTTTGACAATTATTAATTTCACACAAAAAAAAAATAAATAAAATTGAATTATTAAACAATAATGAGATGACAAAGTTGATATAGGAAATAAATATTATTTTTATTAAAATAAAAAAATCAATGTTTTTTTTCTAACAACAAAAGAATTTAATAAATTTAATTTATTTAAAAATAGGAAAATAAAAAAAATATTTTACACAATTGAAATAAAACAATAATAATAATAATATAAATATGGTTATTTTTAATTCATATTTTTTTTATATCTGATTGGTAGTTCTCTTTAAAGGAGAATTCAGTATCATTCCTTAAATAGAACATAATCAATTTTAAAATAATTAATAATAATAATAATATATTAAATAGTAATATTATAATTACAATATACATTTGTTGCTCATCAATTGAATTTTAAATTAGTAATATTAATATATACACTTAATTCTGTTTTTACACGGTAATTGATGGTTCCAGAAAAAACCGTGTAATAAAAGACATTGATTTTATGCAAAAATTGATGATTGGTTCCTTATCTCTAAAACCTATTAAAATTAGAGAAAAATAAGGATTTTTTAAGAATATGTATTTTATTAAATCACAGATATAATGTGTATTTAAGAATAATTATTAAAGAAAAAAAAAAAATAAGCACTCTAAGCTTAAAAATGTAAATTAAATGTATGACAAGTTCAGGAACTAAAAACAGTAATGTATGTATGCTAAACAGCTATGTTGTTAGCAAAAAGAATAAGTTATTCAATTTTTAAGACAAAAATAAATTTAAAAAAAAAATTAAATGATAATCATAAATTCAGGACCGTAAGTTTAATTGCTGTCATCATCAGTCTTTATCAAATTCCAGATTCCAATGATAGTTCACAAAATACTAAAACGTTTCTACATATTGCAAAAAGGGAATTCCTTTAAATTTTTGCCATTTAGAATTTCTCTGACCAGTAAATTTGCTTGAATGTATACACACAAAAAAAAAAAACGAAAGAGAAACAACAAATCCATACATGCTTTTTCTTTTTTTCGTATGAATTTTAGCTGTTTTTATTTGTGTGTTGTTATAGTTTGAACCGTGATAGCTAAATCGAATAAAATCGTGTAAAAACAGAATTAGGTGTATATATTTTTTTGTTTTTTGTTTTTTTTTTGTTTAATAGCACAGATTTATTTATATTTAATTAATAATTAATAATAATTTGTATTGGTAAAAAAATCGAAGAAATTTACAGGAAAAATATGTTTAAAATTTGATTTATCATTTTTCACAAAATTTGATAGCCACAAACGAACAACTAAATTTGCATATCTGAAACTATGCAGTACTCTATTGAATCTATATACTTTGAAAAAAATAAATAAATAATAAGAATTATTTATCACTTCTGGTCAAGTACTTATTAAATTATTTATTTGTATATTTATATAATATTTTTTAGTATCTACTGTATAATACATGTAAATAATATCACAAAGTGATTTTATGTCTATAATATATATTATCATCACCTATAATATACATATTATTATATGGTAGTATGAATTATATATTATATAAGGTATCTTAATATATAAACTGGTCTCATATTAACGCCATACTTGAGTTGTAAGTTTTGTTTTTCTCAATTTTTTTTTTTTTTTTTTATAATTATTCTTTATGTTTATATAGAAGATATATTATATCTCTTCAGTTTATTTCTTAATACTGAAAAATACCTTAGAATTTTAATTGAAAATTTCTTTAAGAGGCGCATATTGAGCAGTGAATGAAACTGAACTGTTACGGCTCGAACCGATTACACCGAATCATGTAAATATTTATAATTTGCCTCAAGTCGTTATCAGATACAGTTTACTATCTAACATCATTATATGAAATTAAAATCAATTCCATTTATAACATAAATATATAAAGATAATTGGAAAATTATCAAATTTCATTAAAATACATACAAACATGCATACATACATACAATTCTTTTTTTTTCTTTTTTAATGGATAAAATAATAATAATAATAATAATAATAATAATTAAGATAGATTGATTCTCGATATGCAAATTTTTAGAATTATCTAATAATAATAAAAAAAAGTTAATAAATAATTATTCAAATTAAAAAATTGATATTACTTGATGGTTATTTCTTAAAATTAGTTAATTAAATTAAATTTTAAAATAAAAACATAAAATTAAAATGTTTCAAAAGGAAATGTTCTTTAAAAGATTTTAATGAATAATAATAATTATTATTTTTTTTTTTAATAATTTAAGTAATATATTAATAAGAAATAAATAAATAACTTAAAAAATATCCTGATAAGAATGTGTTACTACATTTTTCATTTTTTCAACATACATACACACATCTTACATACAAATACATATTATATTATTTTGACTTTTATTTATATTATTATACTTATATTGAATATTGAATAGGCAGTGATAGTGGTGTAATATAATTTTTTTCTTCTTCTTTATTTATAGGCCAATTTATTAGAAATTTATCATCATCTTTTTCAGAAATTTAAATTGTATAATAATTAATAAATGTAAATATTTTCAGTTATTTATACATAAATATAGAAGATTATATTAAGCATAGGCGTAGTTTAAGAGGTTTTGAATAAAAATTTAAAGCAGATTCCAATAAATTTAATATGAAATGATCTTTCCATTCTTTATCCAATAAGTTTATTATCCGTTATTATCTTTTGATTTGATATAATCATTCTCTCACTTCCCCCTCCCAACCTCACAATCACATATATTATTTGTTTGTTTGTTTTTTAAATGGTTTTCCAATCTATAAATTGTTTCACAATTTTTATATTTTAAATTTGT
Source organism: Labia minor (assembly GCA_963082975.1). Lineage (NCBI taxonomy): Eukaryota > Metazoa > Arthropoda > Insecta > Dermaptera > Spongiphoridae > Labia > Labia minor. The sequence goes on along the minus strand of OY720345.1, from coordinate 94,103,682 downwards.
TATTTAATTCTTCATATCTTTTTCTATTTTAAGTCATTTCTGTTATTTTCCAAATAATATAATATAAATATAAATAATGTTGCAATGAAATCAATTATTATAGGTGAACATTTTTACAATTACTTACAATTACAATTAGTAAAAATATGTTTTCTAATTTATTTGCGATTCCCTTCTCTACTTGAACCATTTTAAAAAAGGTATATCAGTCAGAATGTACCTGTATTTTTGGTCAAGTCTTGAATATTAATTTTGGATTCGTAATAAATAAATATTTTCATAATTTGTATATTAAGAAGAAAAAAAACCCCGCACGCTCTCCATTCCATAGAAATTGCACGCTTAATTTAAATTAATTAACTATTAATTGGAATAGGATAAATTTTGAAACAATAAATAAATGATACCCACTTAAAAGTTTATTATTATATTTTTTATTTATTAATAAGTTTTCATTTACTTCTCTTTCTCTCTCTGCCTCTTCCCATTAAAAAACAAAAAGAGCAAATATTACGCCTATGATTAATGTACATAGATTTTTTTTAAATTTCGCTGCCCTATTTCTCTCTCTCTCTATATATATATATATATATATATATATATATTATTGAATTATATTTAAATATTAATCTAAAATGTTAAGAGAATCAAAGAAGATAACATTTATGTGATAATTCAAAATAATCAACACAATTTCTATATTTTATATGCTTCTCTTTACAATGAAATTACAATTAGTACAAACGAACGTTTCTCAATATATTTTAAGAAAAAGATTATTAGTTAGTAATTTTAGTCTAGTAACCGAATAGAAAAATAGATTAAATTGTGTCTATCAATTTGAATCATACTTCATAAAAAAATTTATTAATCTATAATCATAATAGTTTAATTCAAAATTGTTAATTTCATCCATATCAAAAATGAACAACCAATATTAATTTAGTAAACAAAAAAAAAAAAAAAAATAAAATAAAATAAAATAGAATTAAAATAATAATTAACAAATGAGAAAATGATTAATACATTTTTATAATATCAATTTATTAATACATATTTTTTCCTTTTTTGTTTTTTGTTTTTTTTTTTAATTTTATTATATTAATATATATTGTATAGAATAGTATAAAACTGAAAATAAATTAAACATATATATAATTGAAATAAAATAGTTTTTCTTCTATATATTTGAAATTGATATATTTAATATTTTAAAAAGTGAAAAGATAGATTTTTCTTTTTTCTAAATTTATTAGTACAGGAAATTGACACTAATATTTATATATATATATATATATAAATATTATAATTGTTTATTTACTAATACTGTCATTCAAAACTACTATTATGTTTTGTCCTTTTTTTTAATATTTATTTATTTTATTTAGTTATAATTCAGTATAGGTTTTCAATTAGCTATTTAAAATTCAAACAAATAATATTAAATATCATTATATTCATTGTATCGTTAAATATATATATATATATATATATATATATATATATATATATATATATATAAATAATCAATTAATAAGTTTAAATTATAAATACACATTATATAACATTTTTTTTTCGTTGAGAGATCTATAAAAGTTCATTTATATTTAATTTTTATTTTCGACCCGCCCATCAGATAGATAATTGGTCCACATCTTCGATATCTATGTCTAAAACACCCAAAATAAAATGAAAAAATAAAATAAAATAAATAAATAATTTCAGTTTATTCATTGGTATAAGCAGAAGTATATATATATGTGATGTATTTTCACAGCCCAAGATTAATTAATAATAATAATAATATATAAAAAAAAAAATAAATAAAGAAAGAAAGAAATAGAAAAGACAAATTTTCAAATATTATATGTACTTTTGTTTAAAAAATTAAATGAATTATATTAATTGTAAATATTTAAATTTCTCAGATATCTTTTAATTATATTAAATATGTAAAAAAATATATCTATAAAATCATTAAGAGAATTTTTATTAAAAGACCACATTATTTGTATAAAATTATTTATTAAATTAAAATAATTGTACAACGTTTCAACTGCTTATTCTGCAGTCGTTTTCAAGTAACCGTTGGCTTGCTCCGATTCAAGCGGACTTAATTTAATAAATAATTTTATACAAATAATGTGGTCTTTTAATAAAAATTCTCTTAATAATTATCAAAATAACCACAAAAGCTTTAATAAATACATCGATAAAATCATAATAAATGAAAAAAAAAAAAATTGCAATATATATTATAATATACTCGTATATTAATTAACACATAATTTTGTTTATGTTCATTTATAAATCATAATTATAATAATTAATGTTTAGCAGTAATACTATAGAGGGTAAATTTGATTTATTAATATTCTATATTATCTAATAATTCATTTTTTGATTGTAATTTTTTTTTTATTTTTAAATTTTTCCATGTTAATTTCATAAAAATAAAAAAATATGCTACTTAGAAATGAAATCTATATATATATTGTACTCGTATTTATAATATTTTTAAAAATAATATACATAAAGATATATATTAATCTTTTATAAATGTTTATGGTTTTAAATATATATAAATTTATCATTTAATATCTGAAGAACAAAAACTTTTATTTCTATTTCTCCTTGTTTCCTTATTATTTTTCTATCAATAAATAAGAAATAAATAAAATTATTTTTAAGTCTTTTCTTTTTCATTATATATATATACTTAATTTAATATTTTTTATAATAAAACAATAAATAAGAATTCTAGAAATGTGCTTTTCATAATTTATTTATTTGTCTAGCGAATGATAAAGATAAACAAATATAATTGAATATTTATTCAATATTAGTTTGAGGTAGAATAATTAATTATTTTCAATATAATATATATATACTATATTGAAATATAAAGAATTTCTTTAAAATTCATTTTTCTAATAAAAAGAAATAATATCATAAAATACTTTTAAACTGTATATTTTACTTATTATATAATTAATATTTTATATTAAGTTTGGCCTAAATCAGACAAATAGTAGTATAGTTTCTTAAGTATAGCATAAGAAATAAGACTACTAAGAATTCTAACTTTCGTTTAATTTTCTAATTAATAATTTTTTTTCAATCGAAACTATAAGCACAAAGTTTTATCAGAAAGCTTATCCCCCTAATTTATCATGTGAATATTTAAAAAAAAAAAAAATATTATCATTATTTAAATACATATTTGACAAATTTAAATTTTTTATTTTTTTTATTAGTTTTTTTCTTCATTATTAATATATATATGTAGTATGAAAAGCATTGTTCTAGGAGAGAATATTGATGAAGGTAAGTTACATGTTGAGTTTTTTTTTTTTAATGTAAACTAATTAATTATATAATAAAAAAAAAATAAAATTAATAATGATAAAAAAAAAATAAATAAATAAAAAATGTTGGTTATTTTAGAGTTCTGTAACTTGATAGGCTGTTGATTCTTCTTCTTGGTCCTCTTGTTGTTGGTGACCTTGATCTGTTGCTGTATGTTGTTGTTGTTGTTGTTGATGAGGATGATGTTGATGTTGTTGACAAGGGATTTCGGTCTCGATTAGTTGTTCAACATGCAGATTGCAACTGTCTAGGCGGGTCGACTCGTCTCAATAAAAATCACTAGATTCAAGTGTTTTGCATTGTTTGCTTAGAGTCGCGTACTGCCCATGGTTGGGTCCAGTAAGTGTCCCGGAGGATGGCCCCTGGGCGTTCGACCCATGGTGGTGATGGTGTGAGGAGGAGCCACCGCTGGACCCCCTGCCTCTTGCTGTGTCATAATCGGCACTGTGGAGGGACTTCGGCTCGCCACGCCCATCTCTGCACATACACAAAACACACAAAATACGTTCAAGACTCGCCGACAAATTGAAATATCAAGAAAAACAATCAAAAAGAATAACAAGAGTGAAGAGATTTATAATAATTATTAATTATTAATTGTTAAATTCTTTAATATTCAATGCTAGTATAAAATTTATATTATTTTAGAATTATCTTTTTTTTTTATTTATTTAAATTATTAAAATGTTAATTTATAATAAAAATATTAATAATAGATGATGTAAATATTGAAATTTCTTTCAGAAAATTACAGCCAAGTGCAATTCTTTTAAATAAATTAATAATTAAGATACAAATTCGAAGACCAAGCTAAGCTTGGGTATTGATTAAATAATTTACAAATAATAAACCTTAATATTGTCAATATTTCATAAGGTTATATTATAATTATTAATAAACAAATATTATGGAGACGATATGCATAAATTTAGATTTAATAATAAAATAAAAAAGAATTTGATAAATTTAATGAAAATTCGGAAAATAACTGCAGTGTAATTTAATAAAATATATTAATAATAAAAATCAACAGTTTTTTATATTTTTAGTTTAGAATGAATAAAGATTAGTTGATTAGAGTAATATTAAATAATTATCACTAAATAAATTTAATAAAATAATTAAGATATGTAACTGACTAAAATGGTAAAAACCCGAATTCAAAAAAAAATCTAGGTTTAAAAAGGAATAAAGAAAAATGGATTTCAATCGCTGCCTTAAAGCCACCGCCTGTATTTAGTTTGTTTCTACACATTAAATAACTAATCATTCATAAAATAAAATAATTTCAAATGCAGACATATATAGTACAAAAATATATAGGTCAAATTTCTAGGATATTAAAAAAAAAAATAAAAAATGAATACGTATAAATTCTAAGTATTTTAAATTATGCAATTAAATGTTTTTGTTATTATATAATTGGAAAGATGCCATAAGTTAGTTTTAGTTTGTTGTAATAAGTATAATGTAAGTGTAAGTTGTTGTAATAAGTGGTAAGAAATAAATAAAAAAAAAGATTGGATCTACATATATATATATATAAAATCTTATTATACGATAAAATGTATTGTCTTTTGATAGCATCACATATTTATTAAAAAATTTTATTCATTAAACCAGAGGTTCCCAAACTTTTTCGGTATACGGCTCCCAAAATACATCGGTTTTTTTCCGCGGCTCCCTTAATTAGGGTGACCATATTTAGAAAACACCAAACTTTAGAAGCAAATTGAAAAAAATTTTGAAAAATGTACGAAATGTTCAAAAGCTTGGTCCAAAAAACGGTTGGCCTTTTTTTTCCGAGGGAGCTGCGGCTCACAATTTGGAGTTTGGGAATCACTGTATTAAACATTAGAGAATAGTATAGTATAAGTATAAGTATAAGTAGAAAAATGGCTTATTTGATGTATAGTTGAAAATAGAATGGATCGCTCCCTCCAGAAGGAAGAAAAATTTCACCACAATGCATCCTATTTTTCTGTTTACAAAAAAAAAAAAATTCATATTAATAAATGACATCTTAAAACAAAAACATTTATAAAAAATTAAAGAATCGAGCTTGATATAAAATGCATTTTTCTCAAATACATGCAAGGAATTTTTTTTATTTTAATATATATATATATATATATAATATATAGATATCCTAAACAAATCTATAAACTGCATGAGCCATGCGGTCTAAATAAAAAAAGTCACATTCATTATTTCGATCCAATATAAATATTTAATTTAGACTATAACTATTTAAAAAAAAAATAAAAATAAAAAAAGAATAATTATTTTTCTGTGGATAATTTATTCTACATTAAAATAAAAATAAAATTTTATATTAAATTTGGTACATTACTTGGAAAATAATTGTAAGATTTAATATTTACTTAATATTAATTATAAAAATAAACAATAATAATGATAATAAACTGAATTATTATTATTATATAGAATTTGGAAAAGAATATAAATATAAATTTAATTAACACATCGTTCAATAAGTCCCGAGATGGTGCTAGTAGTACCAAAGTGGCCACGTTTCCATAGAGTGCGAACCTCTACATCTACGTGAAACGTGTAAAAATTTCACGTCGATCGGATCACAGACAGCAGAGTTATCGAGGTTAGAGTAAAGTCACTTTGTTATTTGGTTGAAAAATGGAAAAAAGGGAGTTTCGTGTGTTGGTAAAACATTGTTTTTTAATAGGTAAAAACACCGTAGAAACCCAGAAATGTCTTGAAAAACATTACCCGGACACCTCTCCATCCAAAACAACGATTTGTCGTTGGTATGCTAAATTTAAACGTGGTCGTATGAACACAAACGTTCGGGTAGCCGTTACACAGGAAAATGTGAGTGAAGTGTTAAAAATTGTAATGAAAAATCGCAAAGTGAGGTCCGTGAGATTGCAGAAATGACACAGATATCTTCTGGAAGCGTATTACAATCCTTCAAGAAAAATTGAGCATGAAAAAGGTTTTTTCCAAGTGGGTGCCGCGATGAGACAATGCACCATGCCACAAGTCCATGAAAACAATGGCAAAATTGAACGAATTGGGCTTTTATTTGCTTCCCCACCCCCCGTATTCGCCAGATTTAGCACCCAGTTCTTTGCTGATCCCAAAAAAATGCTCCAGAGAAAAAAAATTTGCTCGAATGAGGAGGTCATTGCCTTCTATAAACATGGTATAGAAATGTTGGAAAGGCGTTGGAAAGATTGTATCACTCTAAAAGGAGATAATATTATTGATGAATAAAAATGATTTTTGTTGTTAGTCTCGGGACTTATTGAACGATGTGTTATATAATTAAATATGTGTGACTCTAATGGTAAAGAAATATATATGTGCATTTTTATTTAGCAGTAATGATTAAATGATTTTTAAAAAGATGTTATGCTATTATTAATTATGCTTTTCATTAATGTTCATGAACTAATCCAGTTATAGTCCTCAAATGAACAATTTTAATTTTTAGAAATGTTGTAGCATATAATATACTATACAAATATAAAAGAATAAATAATAAAAAAAGCAACAAAGGTTGACAATAAAAAAAAATATTTAAAAATTACATCAATTAAATAAAAATTAATGTACTTTTATAAAATATAATGCCCTATAATAATAATAATAATCGACCGAACCTAGTCCTTAATAAGATCTGAAAGGAGTAGGTAAAATTTTTCCAGCAGCAATGCTTATTTTATTTTCATAATAAAATATTAAATCTCACAAACAGAAACAATACTAAGACATTAATAAATATAAGTGGGATTACATTGGTCCTTTACCTGTTCCATTTGGATTCTGTTTACTATATATTAGATTTTTTTTATTATTTATTAATTATAATTAATAAAAAATTTCTATTTAAAAAGATAAGATAAGATGTTATATTTGAATAGACACATTTGTGTAATGATTAGATTTGACATCCACGGAAAAAAAACAAAAAAAAAACTCCAATTTCTTAAAATAATTAAATGTTTTTAGGAGAAATTTTATTATTTATCTATTTAATAAATAATAAATCTATTAATCTTAATGTTTATAATTAAAAAATAAAAGAAATTTTTTTTAGATCAGCAATTCTAAACAAATGTTAATATTTTTCCGCGAAATTATAAAAACAATTCATTTTTTTGTATTTTGTTTGAATTATCTATACATCTATAGCAATTGATTAGGAGTGGCCATATCAAGTATTTGATAGATCGGTAAATATTATAGGAATTTGCACAAACCAACAAGAACAGATATCACTTTAAGTGATTTTTGTCTAAAGCACTTAACTTTGTATCTTTCTTAATTTTAAAGTTTTTATATTATCCCCATCATTGGGGTGGTAGAACTCTGGTCTTAAGTATATCTTGGTATATTTTATATTTTATATTTTAATGTATTAGATGTTATTGTTATGCCATAATTAGCTTATTTTTATCCAACGATATATTTTTATTTTTTGTTTCTTTCTAAAATAAATTATTTTTAAGTGCTCCGCACAATTTTAATTACATACAAAGTACTTCCTGTCCTGTGTGCTTTAGAATATAAAGAAATAATTTGTTTATATTTTATTTTTTAAAAAACTAATATTAGAAATAAATATTTCATAAATATTTTAAATAATTGGTGAAATTTCAAATGTGAATTTGTTTACTTTTATCATCAGATTCTATCATGATAGGAAGAAAGTTTCTAATTTCTGATGATGATATAATAATTCGATTTTTATTGAACACTTCTCGTTAATTAAAATCAATTGATTAATTCCTGTTCGAAATTTGCTAGGAAATCATGCTAAAAAAATAGGAAAGAGAATAAGATGAGATCGAATATAATGCTAAAGAAGGCCATGCACGCACATGAGGAGAGTTGCAGATGGAGCGGTTGCGGACAAAGGCAACAGACGACCAGAAAATTCATCCATTTCCGGATGACTGCCAGCCAAATAGCGATAAGGCGGTGGCGGCGTGCCGGAAGCGATTCCAAATCCCCTTCTTGGTAGAGAACCTCCACCAGAAGGTGTGCCATGCTGGACTAAATGATGACGTGGGAGGGTGGAAGATGAACCGCTCAGGTTAGGATTAACAGGGGAGGACCGTCGACCGTACGACCCTTGGCTGCGCAAAGTCCGAGCTGCAATCGCCTGACTAGCTGCACTTCCTGCTGGTAAAAAAGGATCTTGCTCATCCACCTGATGATAATCACGACTGTAAACAAACAAACAAACAAAACTAAGTAACTTGACGAATGGAACTTGTTTATGAAAATACCAGATTAGGGAATTAAGAGTGAGTGGAAGTGGAATTGAATGGTGGCTATGGAAAGTGACAATTGAAAAACTATCAAAAAATAAAAATGAATTGGAAGATTCTTCTAAAATTTAAGTAATTAAATAATTTTTAATAACCCGGTCGACCTGGTCTACCCATCCCATCGGAGTCGACATCGAGGTCGCCGATCGTAAGCTTTACCATCGTGTTCGGGCTATTGCTTTTCTCAGGTTCTCATATTCATGGTTTGGAAAGTTTAATTATTAGATTAACAAATTGGTCCCCTAATATTCATTAATATTTAATTAATATTTTATTTACTATTTTTTAAAAAGTTTTTTTTATTAATTTATTTCCCGTTTAGTTACAGATGACATAACAGCAACCCTATTAAACCAATAAATCAATAAATTGTGTGGCAGTGTTTAATTAAAAAATTATTCTTATTAAGTTTTGTATTTTGAGTTCACATTATCATATTTAATTATTTATCTTTATATGCCTGTTTATATTTAGTTAGATAAACTGAGAATAAAATTAATTAATAATAATAAGAACAATTCTATTCTCATTATTATACATATAGACAGTTAAGAAGTTTATATCAGGGCTTCGAACCGGAACTGAACCGAAAACCGAAAAAAACCGGTATTTTTGTCGGAACGAAAACCGGAGCTGAACCGAAAAAAATAATATCGGTTTATTTCAGTTCAGTACGTGTTCAATCCAGAGTTGCCAGAAGAGGTGTTTTGGCAACACACAAGCCCGAATTTTTTTCAATTAGTTATGCCTCGCACTGCATGGTGTCGCTAAAAACTTTGTTTCAAAAATTAGTGTCCTAGTCATACTCTCCCTTCGGTTGTGTTGGCAGCGTCTCGTAGTCGCAATACAGAATTTAATGTTTTCATCGTTTGTTTAATATTGATATTTTGATTTAATGATAGTATTAATTTTTTAAATTATTTATTCCATTTGTTACAGGGTTATGTATTAATATAAAGAAAATGATTCATAAATATAAATAAAATTATTAAATAAATTTAAACAAATATTGAATAACTTTGACCAACTACGAAGATTAGACAGTAAAAAACTTATTTTAGAATATTGGGAGGAAAATAAAAATGCATTTCCTCATTTTAACAAAATTGCAATGGTGGTTTTAGGAGATACTGCAACACAAGTTAGTGTTGAAAGAGTTTTCTCTGGTTTAAAGTTTATTTTACGAGACAATAGAAATAGTTTAAATGAAAATATATTGGAAGATATTTTAATAATTAGAGGTAATTTTAATCTTTTATAATTATAGTTATAATTGTAAGTAAAAATATCCAAGAATCCTTTATATTTTAACATTAAATATACGAATTTGTTTCGTTTGTTGAGTGTTTGAAAGTAGAAGGATGTAAAAAAATATTCATACTTATTTGTTCCGTTTAATAAATTATATTAACATCTTATATTATATACTTCTAATTATTATACCTTTAATTATTATTATTTATATTATATTGTATCAATTCATGTAGTATGTTTAGGGTGGTATCAAGAAATATTTTTCGGGCGCTAATTTATGGCAAACTCGGCATACCCCGACCTAGATTTCTAATACAAATAAAAGGTCTTTAAAATTTATTAATCGGAACTGAACCGAAAACCGAAAACCGAAAAAACCATTATTTTTGCCGGAACGAAAACCGGAACCGAACTGATATTTTTTTTTTATTGAACCGGAACGAAAAAAATAACGGTTCGAAGCCCTGGTTTATATTTTAATAAATTTATTTTTCATACCGTTTCCTTATGTATATCCATGTATGAGAATCCACCCAAACAAGAACAGTAAAAATAAATCCAGCTGCCACAGATGCCATCAACATAAAGCTCAATCCATATCTAAAAAACAAAACATACAAAATAAAGAAATAATTATATTAAGATAATATATATATATATATATATATATATATATATGGTAAGAGATATAATTGTTGTCACTTTACTGTGTGGTAAATATCAAAAAGTCAATATTGTATTTCAATTTGACATGGAAGAATTGATTTTAACATTGTAGTTTTATGCAATTTGGTAGCATCGGTGATTCGACTTGATTTTAATTTATCTTTTAATGTGAAACTTTAATTATTATATTTAAGGTTAGAGAATGGATTTTTCTATTGGGTGTGATGTATTTATTTTTTCAAAAAATTTTTTTGTTACAAGATTTTCAATTGGGAACAATACAATTATGCATTATGAATATAATATGACAGTAAGACTTATAAACCTATTTTTTTTTCTTTTTATAACAATTATGTATTATACTGATGTAAGTAGAAGGTCGAATTCATTGATATAAAATATGTAGAGACTAGCTGCTTCGAGCGCCTTCGGCGCTCTCCACACCTAGACGGGGGCTCCGCCCCCTGTACCCCCCCCCCCCGAGTGTCCCTATTCTGAGCTATAACCATCTAACTCCTACCCTGTCCCATCTCTCTCACGTTCCTTCCTACATTGTCCGCCCTGTTCACAATTGGTCTTCCAAACGGACGTTTTCCAATCGAACTCCCCACCAATATATTTTTCCTCTCACATGCTAGCCATGTGTCCTGCCGATCCCAGCCTTCTCGCTTTTATAACCCTAACTATATCTAGAGATGCATAGAGGTCATGCAGTTAGTTCCTTGATATGCAGTCTCCGCCATTCCCCGGTGTCCTCATCTTTCTTTGGCCCATAAATGCTGGGAAGAATCCTATTCTCAAATACTCTGAATCTACTCTCATCTCCCAGGGTTATAGACCATGCCTCCCACCCATATAATACAATTAATAATTTAATAATTTTGATCCCCTTTGATAATAATTTCCAGATTGCAACCTCGATTTAAATTCTTTGCAAATATTATTCTCTCTGATACTAATTATTTTGTCTTATCACTATTAATTTCAAACCCCATCAATTTTCCTGCCTCGATTAATTTTTTTATGCTACTTTAAATGTTATTAATTTATTTAAAAAAAATCAGAGTAAACAAAATAAAAATAAAATATAAAATTAGCATAACACTAAACTACTATAAAAATAATATTAAAAAATATATTATATATTAAAATCTTACGTGAAAATCCAATTATGAGATCAAATTTTCTTAATTAAAATAATTTACTCACATAATCTTAAAAATTAATAGTATTAAATTATAGCCGTAATGTGAATGTTTTCAAAGTTTAAAAGGCCTATAAGATCAATTGAGATATTGTAAATATCAATAGATATATAAAAAGATTTTATCTGCACATTGCTCAGAATTTAAATTACCGCCAAATTATCGCCACCAGCGCCTCTATGATCTAGTATGGTAACTAAACTATTTTTAATTAATATTCTTTATAATTTTTTTAAAATTTTTCTAATTAAAAAATCGAAAATCGGGCTTCGAGGTCTGGTGGCCAGCCCCTTTGTGCTTCCGTGTAAAAAATTCCATGTCCCTGCGTGCGATAGATTTGCCTGGAGAGCTCGGTCAGACAGACAGACAAACAGACACATTACACTTGCTTTTATTATTATAGATGTAGATAAAAACAAAGACTCCAGTGGCTTGGTCATGTATTGAGGATGGATGTTTCTAGATGGCCGAGAATGAGATGGATGGGCGGGCTGAGGGAGGATCTAATTAGCATCAGAGAGTGGGAGGAATGGTGGGAGAAGGTGCAGGACCGGACCCTCTGGAGGCGGATTTGTTGGAACTCGCGCGGTCCCTTTTGGACCTATTCGCGTAAAATAAAATAAGATAAAAATAAATGTCTGTCATCGCCAGTAAATATTATCCATATTTGACCCCCACAAATGTTGCAAAGATTGTATTAAATTAATACCTTAATTTTCATGTAGGTTTCCCTTGTAATTTTTGAATTTGGATAACAATAATTTAAAGGTAGATGTGGAGAATTGGGAGAGGACAAAAGTAAGCTCACACAACTCCCCCATAAAGATACAGATAGATAAATAATTTATAACTGTATAATATTCTTGTTTACTTACAATGATAGTCCACAAACAGAATTAACAGCATTCATATAATAACGATGCAATAATTTACAATCTAGTAAAGTTGTAAGTCCAGAAACAAGTCGATCAGCATTATTTGCATCCTGAGTTAAAACATCAAGTTTGGGTCGTATTTCTTCAGATCTATCCATTTCAGAAAGATGTTTTACAATTACACCTGAAAATAAATTGTTTGATGAAAAGTATAATCAATAAAAGTAATTTATTTACTGAATAATATACTGGTATATTATATAAAATATACCTATATTGTTTATTCAAATAATTTTTTTTTATATTTGGTTAGATTCTGATAAGTAAAAAACTCAATATCATTAAAGTTCCATTCAATTATATTTTCACAAAAACATTATATATAATATATTTATAATTATATATATTTTAGACAGTTAAAGAGTCCAAATGTATCATGATTAAAAAAAAAAAAAAACAATTTACCTAAATTTTGACTCATTGTTTTCACAGCATGCTGACTCTCTCTTAATCGTTGTAAAAATGGATTAGAACGTGACGATTCACATCTAATATAATATGAAATGACTTGAAGACGCATTCCAGTTGATCCCGAAGTTGAAGCTGATGAAGAAGCTAATTCACTAGCGAGAAATTGTTCTGGTGCAATGCATAAATCACCCAAAGCCTAAAATATTTTTAATACAACATTTTAAATAAATTTTAAATTATTTTGTATAAAATTTCAATTTAATTTGTTTTAACTTCCATTAAGATATTCAAATCTTATAAAAAATGATCCAAGGTCACCATAGGAAAGGAATTATGTTTGTAATAATTTTGTAAAGAAATTACTAATAGTATATATGGCATATATGAAAAACAAAAATATTTTTTTCAACAGCTGTTTTTAATATAACTTTTAAATTGTTGCAAATAATGCCACTTTCAGTTATAATGCTTTCAAATCCGGAGAAGGTTACGTAGCAAGGAACGAGATTCTAAGATATTGAGTTGACAATTACGAAACAAACAAATTTTCAAGGTAATTTTTGAAACTAAAATGAATTGTGAATTTTTTAAAAAAATTTCTTGTAGTAAGTAATTTCTCGTAAGTTGTTTACTGCTCCTTGTGAATGGTCCAGAATGCTATAAAGAGGAAGGATAATCAAGTAAAATAAACGAGTGCGATCATGAAAATAATCCTAGCATTGAATCAAAAAAATCATGCGTTTTCTAGAAAAAAACAATTGGCGTCTTTCTCTATGATTCAGTGAGAACGCAAATGGAAATTAGTTAAAGAAAATGATTCTATTCGAAAATCACCAAGGTTATCGATTGACCAGCATATCCACTGGACCTCACTTCTATTAAAAATTTATAGAAACGAATAAAGGATAAGATTTATCAACATAAACTAACAAATAAATGCAAACTATGAATCGCAATCAGGATAGAATATGAATTAATAACAAAAAAAAAGCTCTGAATATTTGGTATGCTCAATGCCGACTGGCTATAAAGTAACAATAAAATTAATTAATTGATCATATTAAAGTTTGATTTTTTAAAATTTTCAGATATAACTTGATTGAAAGAGAAGTTGTTGTATTTTTAAAATTAGTCTCATATATTAATATGAAGAAACCCCCCTGGTGTCATTACTTCAAAGCACTCTAATAGCTTTGAACAGCTGATCTACAAATCAAGGTCAAACCACACTTTATATTTCAATGCTGAGCGATTAACACCGCAAGCAGAATACTCACTCACCTATATGTTCATCTGTATATATCTTATCTTATTATGCTAGCTAAAATTGTATATATCTATATATATATATTGGTTCTCAAAAACCGCTCTAACGATTTTTTCAAATTCACACTAGATATAGTATTTATAAAGAAAAATTGAGTTTTATTGATCACATCTCTTGAAACATACAGCTTCATTATTTATTTCTTAATTAAAAATTATATATGAGTGACGTCAATGGCATCCGTTTTGAAATTTTACTCCCGCCTTTTTTAAAGGATATTGTATTAATATTTTTTTTAAAATTTATTATTTAATTTCGAAATAAAATTAAAAATATTTATTTTTAATAAAATATATATATATATTTATTAATCTCTCTCAAAAAAAAAAACAACAAAATAAAATACGGTTGGTTGACTCCCGCTTTTTTTTAAATGATATTGTATTAACATTTTTTTATATTTAAAATATTTTAAAATTCATTATTTAATTTCGAAATAAAATTAAAAATATTTATTTTTAATAAAATATATATATATTTATTAATCTCTCTCAAAAAAAAACAACAAAACAAATAAATGTCTTTGAAAGATGGTAAAAATATGTTTGTTATTATCAAAATATCTTAGACCAGTGGTAAGAACAATTGTTTTTACTCCCCGAGTTCGAAATATCGAAACTCGCCGCGTGCATTTTTTTATCTATTTTCGTGATTTATTTATTCATTGTTCTTTTATTAATTAAGTTTTAGATAGTTTTATAATTTTTAATATTTTTTCAATAAAATATTATTTAATACATTTTAAATAATTAAAGAATTGTATATCAATATTTTTTAAAGGGTAGAGCGAGAGCTCGGTGTCCCAGGTATTAATATTACCAGCCAAATCCAATAATGAATCATTTTTTTTAACTTAAGTACCGAGCCGAGGCTCGGGGTCCCGGTACTTATCATATATAATAAATATTCTTATATTTAAAAATACAATATATCTTTTATTAACAAAACCTCTAGATCCTACAGAAGTGTTAATTAAAATTTTAAATATAATTTTACAGAGGATTATTGTTTTGAACTTTTATCAAAGAAATGTGATTAAATGAAAATTACTTAAATTTTTTCTTAGATAAAGTAGAGTATCTATCAATCATATAAACTCCAAAAGAGAAAAATAATTTTTGATCAAAATAAAGAAGTAAACTTTTATAACAACAGACAAATTTATAGTAAACTCGAACTCAATTAATGTTGATGTAATAAATTAAAGTCAAATATATATGAATTAATTATAGAGTTTTTGGATAAGTTTTTTGTTCAAAAGTGTTAAAAGAATAAAATCAGAAATCAATGAAAAAAATAGATACAAAAATAACATTGATGATGATATGTTCGAAGAGGAATTTAAACTTCGTTTAACTTGTAGAGAAAACAAAGAGAGTGATTTCATAATTTTGTTCAATTTTCATTTGATTTTGTGTAATTAATTTTGAAGGTATCCATATTTTTACCCCTTAGGAGGCACCAATTAACGAGTAAAGATTCAACTAGGTTCTCTGAATAGAGAGTTAATCATCAGATAAGAAATGTAGAGAATTAATCCTTTATTGAATAGATAATTTGAAAATAGTCTATAAATTTAGAGTTGATTGATTAATTAAAAGATAAGAAAAGTAATTACCACTGATTGGACCAGATATAGAGAAGCCATTAGCCATGATATAATTACAGCAAAGAGACCAAAAACAGAAAATCTAAAAAAGAAAACAATTATTTAGTTATTTAGATTAATTCTATATAATATTATATTACACATTACTGCGACATAAAAATTGTTTGAAATTTAATAACTGATTTTTATGGTGTTTTCAGCGCTGATCTAAGAAAAAATATTTTAAAAATTCCATCACGTACAGTTATTTTACAAATTGCTTGTATAGTTTTAGCTTTTTTCGATATTTTCATACATGGTGGTGGTGATTTAAAAGTGGTTTCAATGCTGCTTTGTCAACAAAGTGGCTATACAAAGTTTCCTTGCTTTCTCTGTGAATGGGAAAGCAGTTACAGAAAGCATCACTACATAAAATAAAAAAGATTGTCCCTTGAGAAAAACCTTACAGGTTGAGGTTAAAACTATTGAGAGGGAAAAAGTTCTTACTTCCAGCACATAACATAAAATTGGGCCTGATGAAACAGTTTATCAAGGCATTGCCAAAGGAAGGAATTTTTGTCGGACCAGACATTAGAAAACTAATGAGAGATCCCAATTTTGAGAACAAAATGGAAACAAAAGAAAAAGAGGTGTGGACACTTTTTAAATTGGTTGTTACCGGATTTCTAGGAAACAAAAAAGATCCAAACTACAAGACAATCGTCGCAGACATGCTCGACAACTTTAAGAAACTTGGTTGTAATATGTGCATTAAAGTTCATTTTCTCCACTCACATATTGACTAATTAATTCCCTGCAAACTTTGGTGATGTAAGTGAAGAATAGGGTGAAAGATTCCACCAAGACATAAAGGAAATGGAAAGAAGATACCAAGGAAGATGGAACGTCAACATGATAGCCGACTATTGCTAGATGTTAAAAAGAGATGGTCCTCAACGAGTCCACAGCCGGAAAAGTAACAAAAGAAGCTTCGATAGCAAGAGAAAACGTAATAATAATAAACTTAAAGAGAAATAGAAGTGTACTGGAAACGTAGTTTAGAACCTGATTTATAAATAAAATAAAATGTTATAAATTTGGAAAAATGTGAAAAATGGCTAAAATGTTGTTATTATACCAAAAAATATTCCCTTTTTTGTAAGAAAACCTGACGTGATAGAAATAAACGGATTGTATTTTTGAAATCAGCGCTGAAAAGTTTATAAAAGTCAATAATCAAATTTCAAACAATTTTTTTGAACTTTGTTTTTGCACGCCTGTGTTATTAATGATATAATGTAACTATATTATATATATATATATATATATATATATATATTTATGAAAAATCAATACCAAATTCTTAAATGTATATTTTAATATATATATATATATTATATAAATTATATATATATATAGATAATTATAGATATATATTTTAATATAAACTTAAAAAGAAACTAAACAAAATTATAATTTTAAATTAAGAAAGAATCAATCAATGAATCTGCAATGCATTTGATCAATCAATCCCAAATTGAAATTCCAATAAAAATTACCAAGAATAATTTTGTTGAAATTATAAAATTTATTATGTCATATTTTTATATTTTTTAAATTTCATTTTTTATTTAGGAATAATAAGGTTAGAAAAAAATAAACCAAGAAAGTGGCTTACGTGATAAGAGCGCATCTGGAATGGCATGCCACCCCAAAGAGCAGAACAATACAAAAAACAAGAAGAACACTCAAAACGCACATTGTAATGGGATAACGAGCAGTTTCGGCAAAATCGACGGTTGCAAAAAGTGCACGAACATCCACTGCTTGAATTGGTCTTGAGATTGAACTAAAATTAAAAAATATAATCAATAATTGTTAGTGTGGAAAGGGAAAAACTAATCTAACGAAAGTTATTAATAATAAAAAGATAATCTTAAAAATGTAAATATATATATATATATATATATATACATTTATGATTTTGTAGGGATAATACTTTTAGTAGTCAATCGTTTATATGTGGTACATCCCAAACGACTTCAATCGATATATAGAGTAGTTGTATAATTGATTATTATTTTTTTCTATATATATATATAAAGCTTTTTGTCTGCACATTGCTCAGTATTTAAAATTTTTCCATATCTTCGTCTTTCATGATCTCTAGAATCCAAAAGTGACTTTAGAATTTTTCATGTCTGTCTGTCCGGAAATTGTGACGTTATAGTCTCAAAATTGGCTGAACCGATTTTGATGAAATTACATCACTATTCTTACATAACTCTATTTTCACATAGGTTATATATTATATCAATATCTATTCATTAACCGCAGAAATTAATATTTTAAAAATTGATATACACAAGTTGTCATTCATCAGCGTAAAGAATGTTTATTTTTTTTTTTCTAATATTTACAATATTTCAATTGATCATATTAACATTTTTTAACTTATTTAACACATTGAAAACATTCACGTTACGAATATATATTATCTCTATTAATTTTTAAGATTATATGAATAAATAATTTTAATTAAAATAAGTTGACCTGTGGCCAGGTCCGAACCGAGCGACTGTTTGAAGTAAATTAATTTCGAGCTACAGAAACAATTTCAAATAATTTTAATATATTTATTAATGTAATAAAAAACAGATATGGATAGAACATAAATATTTTTAATTTTATTTTATTTATAATATATATTTAAGACCAGGCTGTGACGTCATGAATGGCTGGATGACGTCATATAATTTTAAATTAAGAAAAAACTAATAAAGATGATTTTTCTCGAGGATAAAACCAATACAAAGTGCATGATACGTGGTGATATGTAAAAAAATCTCCTTATGTGAAATTTGGTGCGAAAATAACCCTTCCCTTCTTATCGTCGATCGCTAATACTACCACTTCCGGTTTCCGGATTTGCACCAAAAATTGATCAATTCATCCCACTGATGCATTAAGTAAATATACCAAATTTCATCAAAATCCGTTGAGCCGTTCAAGCTGTACACATCTATACGGACGGACAGACGGACATGATGCTAAAAATACTTTTTACCGACCGACGATAGTAAGGAAGGTATTGTTTTCACACCAAATTTCACATGTGGAGATTTTTACACATCTCCACGAATCATCATGCATTTTCTTAACAGAAAAAAGTATTTTTTATTAGCATCATGTCTGTCCGTATAGATGTGCACAGCCTGAACGGCTCAACGGATTTTGATGAAATTTGGTATATTTACTTAATGCATCAGTATGATGAATTGATCAACTTTTGGTGCAAATCCGGAAACCGGAAGTGGTAGTATTAGCGATCGACGATAGGAAGGGAAGGGTTATTTTCACGCCAAATTTCACATGAAGAGATTTTTTTACATATCCCCACGTATCATGCACTTTGTATTGGTTTTATCCTCGAGAAAAATCATCTTTATTAGTTTTTTCTTAATTTAAAATTATATGACGTCATCCAGCCATTCATGACGTCACAGCCTGGTCTTAAATATATATTATAAATAAAATAAAATTAAAAATATTTATGTTCTATCCATATCTGTTTTTTATTACATTAATAGATATATTAAAATTATTTGAAATTGTTTCTGTAGCTCGAAATTAATTTACTTCAAACAGTCGCTCGGTTCGGACCTGGCCACAGGTCAACTTATTTATTATTATTTTTATACCAGTTTACTATTATACTTATTTCTTTATATTTTATTTTTATTGTTTTTACTTTTTATTTTTATTTTAATAACATTTAAAGTAGCCTGAAAAAATTAATCGAGGCAGGAAAAGAGATGGGGTTTGAAATTAATAGTGATAGGACAAAATATTTAGTAACAGAGTGGTTCAGTATTAACATACAAAATATTAATATACAAAATGTAGAAAAATTTTTATGTAATCACTAAGGATAATAATATTTGAGAAGAATTTAAATCGAGGTTTCAATTTGGCAACGCCTGTTATCATGTAGTAAGGGGGCTTATCAAAATATTTTTTATAATTTTCAAATAATAGACGTGCAATTTTTGCAAAAAAATTCCGGTTTCATACGTCTACACCTGATATATATAGTAGACATTTTTGAAATAAACTATTTTTCCTTAAAAAAAAAACTATTTGATTTTTTATTAATGAATTTAGATCGGTTAAAATTAATTTTTATAAATCATACCGGGTACATTCAAGAGCAGTTTTTGTTCCATTTGTAACATTTCCCAATGCGCCTAAAAGTAAACGTCTCACTGTCTGATTAGACATTGGCCGTTCAAGGGCATCACCAAGTTCTGTGAGCAATGGCTGTACCTGTAAACAAAAATATAGATATATTGTAATTGTTTTTGGATGAATATATATATAATTAACATATTATATTGAATTTATTTTTATTAAAAAAAAATCGAAAATATTTATTCTTAAATATCATATTATAAATAATAAATTAATATAAAAAAAATTTGAGGATTGAAAATTTAAATATGAAAATAATATTATACCAATATTGAAGTTTTTGATACTATTGTGTTTAGATATAAAAAAGATTTAAACGGATTATTAAGTGTAAAAGAATAGGAAGGTGGATTCAAAAGTAAACTCAAGAACATTCAAGAGACAAATGAGTTGATTTATGCTCTGAAAAATGCACACATCGCCAGTCGCTCTCATTTAAAGTTGAGATAAGTCGTAACAAAGTAGGGTTACCGGAAGGTGACCCTAGAAAGAGATCAATCAGAGCTCGTTGAATTCCTATAAATCCAACCTTGCGTGGTTTGGCGGGGGGATGTGGTTCCTCCCCCCAATTTCTACAAAGGGTGTGATGAAGTCTCCGTTAAATAAAGGAGGTTTGTACTTTAAGGTCTTGGATCGGGGGTGGTTGGAAACCCTGGGCCCCCAAGGAGAATTCCGAATTCTGAAAGCCTTAAGTTTGACCCATGAATCCTGACAAACCCAATCGATGAAGGTGACCTTACTAAGCTTGGTGGGGTGAGGGATGAGCTGCTTGGGGATTAGTACTAGGTTGGTGCATATGAAATGTCGGATTTTTTTTTACGTGCAAACGTTTCTCTTCCTGTTTTCGTTATGCTTTTGTTTTTGCATAACCTCGTTTATAGTGGTACTGTCCATCACCAGTGTCACATTTCAACAAAGGAGATTTTCTCAAAAGTGTTCCCTTTTGTTATTTGTTTTGAAATTTGTACCGATATGAATGAATTCAATCGATATTCGGGTAATTTTTTTGTACGAGTATAATCTTGGCAATAATGCTGCAAAAGCTGCACGCAACATAAACCAGGGAAGAATACTATTAACGATCGAAAAGTGCAGCGTTGGTTAAAAAAATTTCGGTCTGGTGATTTTTCACTTCAAAACGAACCGCGAGGAAGACCCAAAACAACCGTGAAAAATGATGATCTGAAGGCATTGGTGATGAAAGTCAGCCTATTCACCGGATCTCTTGCCAACCGACATTCATTTTTTTAAACATTTGGATCTGTTTTTACGGACTAAACAGTATGAAAATGAAGAAAGTCTGAAAAATTCGATATCTGAATTTATTGATTCTAAAGATCAGAAATTTTTTTTTTAAGACAATCATCTATGCTTTAAAGTCCCGTTGGGAAAAGTATTGACGTGAATGGAACACATTTTGATTAGATAAACAACTTGTGAAAAAAATATGCACTTTTCTATATTGTGTTGAAAATCCGACATTTCATATGAACCATCCTAATAATAGAGAAAAAATGATTTTTTTAAAAGTGTTTATAATAAAGATTTTGAAAATTTTTATAATTATGATATAAGATTTAATAATTATTTTTCTTATTTGAAAAATTTTGTATGAAAATTGAAAGCTTGAGAGATACATGTGAAGGTTCAAGGGTTGGAACAATCTTCATAGATAAAGAGAGCAATTAGTTAGTAAATATTTAAATTAATCAATAACACACACAATAACTATTCATTCAAAATATATATATATATATATATATATATATACCTTTCTATCAAGAGTTGTCTCGATGGCTTTAGTTTGATTCTTAACAGCTGTAATAATATCATCCATATATCGTACTGCTTCAAGGAAATGTACAAGTCCATTATGAACATCATCATTTCCATAAAGTCCAATACCTACAACTCCACTGAAAATATACAAATACATAAATAAATAAATAAATAAAAAATATAGATAGTAGATAGATAGATAGATAGAATTTGCCGCTTGCATTGTAAATGTGTTGAAGTTATAAATTATATTAATTATTATTATTATGTAAATAAAGATGACAAATGTTATTATTATATATAAAATATATTAAGTGATAAAATTAGAATAGTTAATATTAAATTGATACTGAATAGAATTGTATAGAAACAGGGAGTTTTAAAAATCGATTTCATTTTATTTTAATGAAACTCGATTTTATTTCCAATTAATAACAAATTTATAAAGCGATTTTTTTTGCCTACATAATAGTGTATAAAGTAAAATTTTATTTTCTGAAAAAAGAAGAATTGAGAATAGTTTAGTAAAGAGTTCAAACTATAAAACATGTAAATGATGAAATAGAGTACATATTTCCACATGAAAAATAGCATAAAGAGCTGTTTGAATCAAGTATTATTAATTGAAACGGTTGCAGAAGTATGTTAAATGAAGAAAACGATAGAATTAAAAATGTTACATTATCAGAACAAATATATATATATATATATATATATTTACTTATAAATAAAAATGAAATTGCTGCGGTTTTTTTTTTATTTATATATTAAATTCGAAATTTATCAACAATATTTACTGAATGTCCAAGAGTTAATAGAACAAATTATATAGTTATTTGTAATAATTAAAAAAAAAAAAATTGCTATTTAACAAAGTTTTTATTAATGGCTGAATTATTTTTAACACAGTGTGTATATTTATTATATAGAAAGATCGTTTCAAAACCAATAGATTATAAACCAAGTATTATTTTTGTAGATTAATATAATTACCAGCAAAGTAGTGTGAATATTGCTAATGTCCATTTAAGAAGAACAATACTGTGCCTTGGTCGAGGTTTGCGGTCGCAACATCTTGTTAATAAATATATGAGCAAAATAAGCAGTGTAAGAATAAGTATAGCAGCTGGAACTGAACCCAAAATCCCCAAACTCTATAGGCAAAAAAAGATTTTTCAATTATTAGTACTTATATATATATATATATCTCAACTAAAACAAAAAATTAATTAATCTAATATATATACTCGTATATGTAAAGTATATTAATTTGTTATTGGTTTTAATTTTTATTTTTTCATAGTATTTTACAAAATGATCTTTTTTATGCAGTATAAGTATATTAATAAAAGTTTAACTCTAGAACTATGAACATTCAAAAGAGTATGTATATTTTTAACAATTTTAGGAAAAAAAGTAAACATTTTTATTATATTAGTAGTAGTAGTAGTAGTAGAGCTAATAATATTTAACAAAACAACTTATAATTTAATATTTCATAAATGTTTATTAGGCATTCCTAATTGAAAAATTTAATATGAAGGTTGAGTCTGCTATTTATTGATAATGTTTTTGATACCAGGTTCACACAACACAAGTTTTGATTAATAATAGATTTCACAACTTTCGCTTACGATAATATACCTAACAAATATTATCAACTATTTTAATTATTATATAAAAAATAAATAGAAAAAGATTAATTTACCAAAAAAAAAAAAAAACTCAATCAAAAATAACTATTTAAGTTAAATGATATTTTATCTACATTGAAAATTTAAAACGAAAATTCCAATGGATAATTCATTAAAAAATAGCTTATAACATGGATGAGGAACCCGCGGTTCGCCAATCCAATAGTATGATATCATTTTATTGGTTTCCTAAATTTTTTGTGGGTCACTTCATCACTGTTAAGTTAAATATATATTACAACAATGAAACGATTTTTTGAAACTTTGAAAGAGACATGCATGTATTATGTGAATTGTTCATTAAATATTGATGTTATAATAATTTATTAAGTTGTTTGAATTATAATACTATTAAATAATTTTGTATTAATAAAAGACAAATGCCAAAAGTAGAATTAGTCACTTTTATTTGCCAGCCACCGCGATATAATATAGAATATATTACATCTTACAATTTACAATACATACAAAATAAAGAGAATAATAATAAACTTATAATAAATTGAATTTAAATTATGTTTCTAGTTATTATTTAGTATATTGGGTCTTTCGAAAAGTCATTTTGTTTGTTTTTTTCGTGAAATACCATTTTTGAGTAATGAATATTATATTCTTCCAGCCTTCCGGAACGTGGTGCATCTTCGACATATACGTACTATATGATTATATAAATCATAATACCATTGTCGAAAAAGTAAGGACAGATTAGTAAATTTTAAAATACTCAACGTGATTATTATTTATTTGTTTTCATTATAATGTTCTTTATTTTAATCTCATTTAAACCCAATTTGCAATTAATAATCAAGATTTGATAATGAAAAAATTAGGAAATTAAGAAAAGGTAAAATAAATCAAAAGATATTTCAAATAAAAATAAAAAAAATTTAAAATAATGTTAAATTTATAGAATTGACTTTAGAATAGATGGCCAATAATATTATTTTTTTTTTATTGAATTGAATTCTTAAATAAAAACATATCCATTAAGTAATTCTTAAAAATGACGCATGCAATTTGAAATTATATTTTCGGTAGGGGAAGGAATATGAGTCATTTTATTTATGCATAAATTTATGACCATTGTGATATTTGAAATAACGTTTTCAAATAGAAATATAGGCAAAAAAAAAAATAATTATTTTTTTTACTATTTCTAATTAATAGAGATAATTCATTCATTAAATAATTTAACAATATATATATATATATATATATAAATTAAGTAAATTCCTACTTAAAACTATTGAAATTCTATTTAAAATATTAAAAAAATATTTGAAAATCAAATAAAACCAATTTATCTTTCTACAAGAATATCGATCCGAAGGCATAAAGTTTTTAAGCTGATTCTCTACCAACGGCCATTGCAAGACAAAATTACTTATACTTACATGTATCTAGCTAAATATCTTATACGAGGAAAATTTTTTTATCTAATATAAAACTGAAATGAATTAATTAAATTGAAAAAAATTAATTCATTCGTACTTTTACATACCACCTACAAATAAATAGATTAGATATGATTTTAATTCATTTGATTCCATTGAATAGATTCATTTTCACCCCCTGACGCCCAAAAAGAGGAAATACGTGTATTAATCCAATAAGTAAACAATTTTTCAATCTTTAATACGATTTAATGGTTAACTATCCAAAAAACGAATCATTATTTTTCTAATGGAGATATAATTTAAATCATCTTCATTTTCTAACCTTTATTAAGCTCAATGAAATGATGATTGGTTAATGTGTGTGGGAAACAGGATACCAATTTTAAAACTAACGAGATCATCATTACTATTACCATCTTCATCCCGAGTATCTATCCGCGAATTATGTAATTTTTTATCTTTAAATATGTTTGATGGAGTGTGTGTGTATGAAAGAGAGAGAGAGAGAGAGAGAGATATTAAACATGTGGCCAATATTTTATAATTTTATTAAAAAGTTATTATATTAGTTATATATTTGAAAAATACCTAACTTTTATTTTGATTTGTATTTAGTTTAAATGTTTCAAATCAATTATTTTAAATCTAGAGAATGAAAAACCAATCAACATAATAATATTATTTAGAACCAATATTCTCGTAAATCAACTAACTACTATAAACTTAGGAAAAAGAATAACAATAAATAATAATAATAATAATACTTGAAATAAATAAATTTCTTTTTATTATTATAATATATATAGGTGCTGTACCCCCTGTACCATGTAGACTTTTAACAAAATATTGTTGAAAATATATTTTGTTGAATGTTTGAATATATATAGCAGCGGTTGTCAAAGTGGTGGTCCGCGAGAAAATTCCGCTGGTTCGCAGAAAAATGTGGAATATACTTACTCATCATGTTAAGTTATGTTTTAAGATGATTCAATTCATAACAATACGTGATAAGTTATAAAAACTCAATGTTTATGGGTTCTTTGATCACAATTTTTATTTATAAATATATTTAACACTTAAAAAATCGTATTAGTGGTCCGCGGGATTTAAATTATGAATTAACTGGTCCGTGAGGTCAAAAAGTTTAGCGACCGCTGATATATATAGTTAATATATTTTATTTCAATTACTAAAAGGAAAATTCAAAAAGAAAATAATGCTATGTAACGCCTTATACCTCCACATATAATTTAATTGGTATACAATTAATAAATTTGAAAATTTGATAATAAAAAAAAAAAAAATTTAAATAATTTATTTTAATAATTTGAATAAAATAATAATTTAGTCAAATTTTATAAAATTAAAGAGAAATAAATAAATTAATTAATTTTAAATTAAAACTTTTAATAAATTCTATTTTGTAATTTTACATTGAAAAAAAAATTTGAATTTCTTAACCAATCCTAGTACAAACATTTTCGTAAATCAAATGTGAATTAAATAGAAAATTTTGAACATCAATTTGCTATTAAATTCATAAAAAAAGAGTTAAACTACAATACTTTAAAATTTGTATAATTAATTATAATATTAAAGCAAGTATTATTTGATAAAATTACATATAGATAAATTTAGAAATAAATACTCCGAATAATACACCATTATATATATCTCTCTACATGTATCTTATCTTATCTTATTATACTAGCAAAAATTGTATATATATATATGTATTTTTAAGATATTAAACCACTCTCGAATTTATGTTCTTATTTTGTCGTTTATTTATTTTGAATAATAATCTTAATGTTAAATATTCAGAGTTCATAAGGAATAATAAATAAAGTACCGAGCGGCAATATATATCTATATCTATGCAAGAGGTGGTCTCTAACTTTGGAGAGATGAGAATAAAGTTCAAGGTACATATTTGAAAATAGTTTTAAAAAAATACATAAGCAAACAAAAAGAAAAATGAAGTTTTTCATATAAAGTAGGATTCTCATTATCCGCGATTCCACAATTACCCCGCTGTTTTATTTACCGTATATTTAATCTTTAAATATGTATGTTTGTGTGTACATACATGTATATATATATATATATATATATACAGGAGAGTGCCGATTACAATAGAATTATCTTGTTACGGGCGATAAGAAGAGCAGATATTAAAAAATGATTTTTTAACAAAAAAAACAACAAAAAATTACTGACTTTTTCTCGAAATAAAAATTTAATTTTAACTTGAGTTTATTTTTGCATCTATACAAATTGCTAATTACTAATTAATTTACATACCCATTGAGCTTGGAAGGCCAAAGACGCGGTGGGTGGGCAATGTTAGAAGAGATGTAAAAGAGATGGGAGTAAATAGGAGTTGGAGGCTTGTGGCTCATGATAGGGACACTTGGCTGAACTTTCGAGTTCCGCAAAGCCACAGAAATACATAGATAGATAGATTGAAATAAAATAAAGTAAAGCCTTTAATAACTTGCGCCAATCACTTCTATATAAAAATATATTTATATTTATACAATTTAAATAAGAGAGAGGTACAAAGTAAAAAATTATTTTCAAGTGTCCCTTTCCTAATACAATTTTAATGTTTTTCAACAATAAATGAATGTTTAGATCATGCTTGTCTAAAGTGCGGCCCAAACGCAAATTATGAAAATATTTAAATTTGCTCATTTCTACTAAAAAAAATTAATGCAAAAAATGTTTGCAATATTTTTCATGTTGATTTATACATATAATTTTATACATATATCTAATTCAAATAAAAATAAAAATAAGTTATTTTATTTTAATTAAATTATATATACAGTAAAACCTCTCAAAACACTGTTAAAAACAATGTTTATGGTGAATTAAAATGAATGAAGTAATTATTAGACGTGTCCTTCTAGAGAGGTTTTACTGTAGTTAATTTTATTTCCATTTGTTGAAAAAATATTTATGTGCGGCCCAGCATTTTTTTTTTTTTTTTTTTGCAATGTGGCCCTTGAATGGTCATAGTTTAGACATCCATGGTTTAGATTCATATTATTTTAAGATTTCTTCAAAATTAATTTCCATACATTTTCTTAATCATTTAAACAAAATGTTTATTTATTTTGAAAGATATTAAAAAAAAGGTTTTAAATTATTATATGTAATTTAAGAAGTTTAAAAATTGGAAAATATATTTTCACTAGCTGCTCAGACCTCCTTCCGGTGCTCTTAGCACCTGGACAAGGACTCACCCCGAAGATGCTTGAAAGATTGTATGCAAGCGTTTTCATTCATTTTCATCAATCAGTATATTAAAACATTAATTTCTTTGTGTTCTTATTAATTTAATCAGTAAATTAATTATATATTTTATTGTATATGTTATCCAAACAACATTACATATATGTATATATAAATATATATATAAAGTATAAAATAAAAAAATATTTTTAAAACTTGAATTAAAATGACTAAATTATATTTTATCTTGGTTTTTATTTTTAGTTTAATTACTCAATTATTAATTACTACTATATTTTAAATGAAAAATTTTCGACAATTAATATAAAGTTAATACTTTGTAAACTTCCACTTAGTTGATGAATTCATCGTAAAGATGCATTAAGTAAATATATAAAATTTTATCAAAATCCGTTGAGCCGTTCAAGCTATACACGTCTACACACCGACACACACAAACGGAAGAACGGACAGACGGACAGACATGTTGCTAAAAATACTTTTTTCTGTGAACAAATTGCATGATTCGTGGAGATATATAAAAATCTCCACATGTGAAATTTGGTGTGAAAACACAATACCTTCCCTTCCTATGGTCGGTCGGGAAAAATTAAGTTAAAATAGTTGGTTTTATAAATTAAATAAAACGCATTACTTCGGGCAGATATCTATATAAACTATGGATAATAAGTGTAATCTATTCACATGCCTCAAGGTAAATTTCTGAACGAGGTGCAAAGGAACTGTTGACCAGCCGCAACGAAATATTGACGTGCGGAAAGGCATGAAGAAGCCGAACAAGTTGTGTAGGCCGATAGACACCCCCATCTTCGGGGCCCGACCGCAAATGCTCCATAATTTTGATCAAGTTCACGTCTTATTACAGCGGTGGCGGCACTGCGGCGGCACTGAAATAATAATAAATAATTAAATTCATTTATATATTTTATAATTAACTTGTAAAATTATAATGATAATTAAGTATTAATGCAGTACTGGGAAGAGTGGAAGTGCTTATAAGTGATTATAATGATGATTTAGGAAGAACGAGGATACGAATCCAATGTTTTTCGTACGGCAGTAACTACTGTTTTTCGGATATTTATGCAATTTTGAAAAGACAACACATACCAGAGGTGAACATGGAACAAAAATGACATTTTTATCGATATCCAGGTTATTAGGGACAGATTATGCAAGGAATCGCCAGGAAGATGTTCAGGATGGAAATGTGAGTGTCAGGACAACGAAAAGAAGACTTAATGAAGCTAACCAGGTCTCAAGAAGACCTTAAACGGTCCCAAATTGAACATGAAGTCACCGGAGAGTTTGCCTTCACTTCGCGCCGCCCAATACCATGAGATAGCCTCCACGATATGCCCAGAGAAGCAAATCTTAAAATAACATTTTCCTTTTATAGTTGATCGATATTAAAATTGGTATATATATATATATTAATCTTGATGTGAGAAAAATGGTAATAATGATTAAAATTTTAATTAAAAGAAGCTAACTGGAAGCAAATTCAATTTCCAATCACGTTCGTAAAATTATACTACTAAAAGTCATTCATTAAAAAGAGGAAGAGAGAAATTTGACGAGAAGAGACAAATACAATGAAAGAGTTAGCATTTTAATTAACTTTTTATTTAATAAAAACTTATTATATAAAGATTATATATTAGTTGAAAATTAATAATTTATACATAACTTTTTTTTTAAAAAGGATAGAACAAATTTATAGAAACTTGCAGAGAAATATATATGATTTAAATTGTTTTTATAATTTTGGAATATTAAAGAAGTGAGATGAAAGCTCTTAAAAACAATCAAAGAGTTGGTTTATTAATTTTCACTTGAATATTGAAATTGACATTGAAACGAACAATATCACCAGTGATTTTTTTTTCTTATTATTTCAAGAATCAATCAATCCTCAAGTGGCTTTGTTATATTCTTAATCTTTATATGTTGGATATTTGAAACCGGCTTCATTCATTTGTTTTATACGGTAAATATAAATAGAGATATAAAGATAAAAAATAAACAAAAGGTAAAAATTTAAACTTCTTAATTCTTGATGGCAGGAATGAAAGAAAAATGTTTTTGGTTGCGCATGGAACCTTAACGAATAATTTGAATTACCGCCCTCGGACAATTTTCGCATATTACTTTAAGAATGCGGATTAATTAAATTTTAATTAATAATATTAGTTGTAAGATAATTTCATTTATAATTTTAAGCCTCTTATTTTTTGTAATAAATTAATAGTTGGACCACCTCCCTCTCTTACCTTACCAGCCCTAACAAGTGACCCCCTTACATCTCCTCGTTTGCTTCGTTCCAATTGACAACTTGGATCGCCGACGATGCTACGGGACTTGAGCTGCCTGCCCTGTGCTCCGAGAGGGGCAAAACCATCGGTTCCTGGATCCGTTGGAAACGCGAGGGTTTCCAAAGTCAATGGATAACTGGATCAATTTGGCGAGAATAAGGCTGCCAGCAGAGATGGCGAATTCCCTTTCCCAATCCCCGTCGTCAGAAACAGCAGATAAGTGCACTTATCCCCCTTTTGAATTATATTAAATTTTAAATTGAAGTTGTTCTATCTATATTTAGATTATCCTAAATATAATTAACCTTCTTTACTATAAATTCAATTTGTTATTAAAATATCGTTAAATTTGATTAACGTTTTTTCTTTAGCGATCTTTTGTATTCAACCCGAATCTTTAATATCTTAAAAAGGCCTTTTAATTCAGTCCACCCAAATTTCAAGGAGCGATAGAAGTGAAGAGGTATCCCTCTTTTTAGTACTTTGAGCAAAATTAACAGATATTATCCTTTTCGATTTTCAGGAACAAAAGTTTTCTTTAGTTAGTTAGGCCTTACAAGCCGTTAATATATGTATCAAGCGGATACAATTTTTATTCAGATTTTACCTAGAAAACTAGTATATAAAAAACCGAAACTTAACTGAATCCGGTGGTTTCTTATGTAAATGAATTACCAAGTACTGAGAGGTTACGTTCAGGGAGTTCTCAGGACAACTTGAAGCCGTTCAGTCCCAACAGTTTGGACATATCTGGAACCTCGTTTCAGAAGATTTTAAAGATGCTGAATATCAATCCGTATAAGATAAAGGTAATGCAACAACTGATTTGATCAATATCATTATTATGGGCGATTTAAACAGGTTTGTGAATATGCGAGTTTGGTATGGAGAAAATCCAAGAAGAATATAAATAGTCCGTCAACGATGTCTGCACTCTGTACACATGAAAAGAGTCCTTAGATCTTAATTCTTTCAACATAATGCTCATATAGTTCGCCCGACAATCGAATTCTTAAGACAAATTTTTAGAAGGATAATAATTTTCCTAAATTCTGATTTAAATGAACGAAGTAATTGAATATATAAACAAAAAAAAAAAAAAAAAAAAAAATTACGATAGGTGATCATTCACTTCCTAGGAAAAGTGCGTCCGAATAATAAATTTGAATTGAGAAGAAATAAAAAAGTTATTTCATTTTAAAATTGTCTAGTGACTTGAAAATCAATCGTATTTAATCAATGACATTTAATAAAAAAATATTAATTCTTTAATTTGTTCCAATATTTATAAATAAATAAAGTTTTGTACCAAGACGATATTACAATATGAAATTACTATTTTTTAATATAATATATAATTTCATTCAATTTATACAATATACATTATTTTAACAAAGAATTAATTTTATTTCTCATCTTTTATTGCATTAAACATTTCCTCTAAAAAATGAAAAAAAAAATATTTCAACCCATTATCTGTCGTAGACATATTAATATTATGGAGATGATTTCCATTTTAATTGCATATTTTATTATTAGTTGGATTACATAATCAACTAATTTATATTTAAATGATTTTGGCAAATAATCATTTAATTAGTATAGAATTTAATTAATCTACTTTCATTATATACAAATATATATTTAGCGTTTATTCTATGATGTGGTACCTGTTTCACTGAGGTATTTCGATATTTATAAAAAGTGTTTATTATGAACTGAGAAATTATTTTAAGAATATGTATTGGATGTCTCTCCAGAAATAATAATAAATTGGCTGGACTGATGAATATGTTTACTATTCTTATCTTATAACAGTGTTTTTCAACCTTTTTCATTGAATGGCACCCCTGACGAGAAATTAAAAAATCGCGGCACCCTTAAATGTAAAATAAAAAATAATGGCAGTCAATTTATTTTTTAAATGTAGTTTTATTATGAAATATATATCATATTACAAAAAGATATGAAAACGAAAAATAACATGAAATAAACAAAAATTATATTTTTAAAACAAAAATAATAATAAAAACTTAACATAATTATATTATGTAAATAATAATATTACTAATTAATGCGAGATCTGTGCTTGTCGTACTGCACAAATTCTTTTAATTCTAGGCGGAATATTGGAGAGGCACACTCTCATTTCTTCTTCGATCGTTTGTAAACGTTCTCTTTTATTATTTTTGATCGACGTAAGAGCCGAAAATCCAAATTCACACAACTATGAAGTGGAGAATTGCAATAATATTGTGAGAGCTCTTTTAGCTAATTGAGGATATTCAGGCTTTATGTGTATCCAAAATTCATCAATAGTCAATTCCTTATATTTCATTTTTAAATTGCCATCATTCTTTAAATCAATTAATGCTTCTTGCTCTTCAACATTTATCTTTACTTCATTAACATCCACAATGAACGGATTTCTTATCCAATCGTAATCCTCAACACGTAAAGAAGGAAAGTAGTAACTTATATTATTGAGTAAGATTTGTAGATGTTCAGAAATAAGAGGCATTATTTTTAAATTTACCATTGAAGAAAAATGTTTAAACATGCCCACATTTCCTTTTTTTACTTCTCTTAGCCATAAATTTAATTTATCTTGCAAGCTCTTTATTTTGTCAGTTGAGGACAGAATATTTTCTTCTTTGTCTTGCATACTGGTATTGACCCTATTTAATATTTCAAATACATCTACTAAATAAGCTAATTTGCTGCACCAATCACTACTAGCAAGCACACAAACAACTAAATTCTTCTTTTTCTTCCGTATCAAAAAATAATTTCATCTCATTTCTCATTTGAAACTCACGAGTTAACACTTTTCCACCTAGCTTCTGTATGCAACAGCAGATTAACGTATTTTGCCCCTGCCTCTTCACATAAAGCTGTAAATAGGCGTGATTTAAGAGCTCTGCTTTTTATGAAGTTTACCATTTTCACTACTGCATCCAGAACAGATTTTAAGTCACTGTTTAGGGTTTTTCCTATAAGGACTTCTCGGTGAAGAAAACAATGTGTCGTTATGATATTAATGTTACGTTCTTTAGCCAGGGTAATAAACCCCTTTATATCGAACCGACCATGGAAGGTGCACCATCTGTACAAATTCCGATACATGCTTCCCACTTTAACTCATGCATTTCTAGATAGCAATTTACTGTATTAAATATATCTTTGCCTGTAGTAGTTTTTTCAAGTTCCTTACAACTCAAAAATTCGTTCGCTATATTTTTATTGTAGATAAATCGAACGAAAACAAGAAGTTGGGCTTTATTGGCTATGTCTGTTGACTTGAATTGTAAACATATCGCTTTTTTTAATGACAGAAATTAAATTTTCTTCTATATCTCTCGACATATCTGTAATTCGCCTGGTGATTGTGTTACCGAAAAGAGGAATTTTTTTAACTTCATTTTCTGCTTCAGTACCAAAGATTGTCCTCACTATAACAATACAGGACGGCAAAATTACATTTTCTGCTTCAGTGTGCGGTTTCATATTCTTTGCAATAATTTCGGCAACTAAATAACTAGCTTATTGGGCTTTATCAGATATTTTTGCCATTTTTGTAAATGTTCTAGATTGTTTTTCTTGGGAATTTAAACATCTTTCAAAGTAAGATCTAGATTTGTCCGAGAGGTGTATGTGCTTTGTAAATAAATGTCTTTTTAATTTGCTGGGTGCCATTGCTTCGTTAGCCAGCGTATCACCACAAACTACACATTTTGGCTTTGGAAAGTCTTTATCTCCGCACCATGTAAATCCCAAATTTAAATAACTGTCTAAATATAGGCGCACCTTCTTTTTTGCATTTTGAATAGGGTGGCTTGAAGATTGTGAACATGATGCAGTTTCTTCTCCACTTGAGGTTTGCATATTCACACTCAAGGAATCATCTTGATTTAAATTTTTCTCACATTCTTTTGTAGCATCTTCACGTTATCTTTTCTTAATGAGAAATTTGTCCATTCTTAAAAATAAGTAAACAAATATTATTTTGTGCCGAAAAGTAATATAAGGTACCCGATTGTTTGATTGGTGATCAAATAAATATATTAAATACAATATTTCGGACTGACATGTCGAACACTGTGTTCTCTAAAATACATAGAATTTAAATTTAAAAAGTTATTTTTTTAAATTTATATCTGGAAACAAAGTTTAATAAATTGTTTTTTTAAATATT
Source organism: Labia minor (assembly GCA_963082975.1). Lineage (NCBI taxonomy): Eukaryota > Metazoa > Arthropoda > Insecta > Dermaptera > Spongiphoridae > Labia > Labia minor. The sequence goes on along the minus strand of OY720345.1, from coordinate 94,068,717 downwards.
ATTTTATTATTTTTTTCTTAACATTTTTATACCAATTTAAATTTTAAAAATAATAGAAAATTGTTTATTTGATTCATCAAATCAAAAAATTCCGCTATCTTATATTATTTTTGAACAATGATGACAAATACTTAGAAGAAAATTCTGTTCAAAAACTAAATGTTAACGAATCATTCGTATATATATTGTTAAATAAATACCTTATAATTGGATAACCTTATATTATTATTAATTACTACTATATGGCCCTGGTGTGAACGGCGAAATGTAAATGATGAAGAATAAAGAATAACTAATACAATTTTGCGTTGAAATATCTGTTGTCTTTCAGGCGTTGTATCGAAGAAGAATGTTAAGCCAAGCCAAGCATTTTTTTTTGAAAACAAGCGTCTCTCCATCCCTCGTTAGTATACACGAGCGATAGCGACAATATCCGATCCGGCCCGAAAGCTCAATAGTTAGCCTCAACTCATAATTCAAAAACTTATAATAATAATAATGGAAAATTATTAAGATGAAATTTAGATTAGCAATAAACAAAGGTTTTTTTATATTTAATTTAAACCAGTTTGTCAAGGTCGCCAGCTATCTTATTTTTTAAAAGGAAGATTATGCGAAAAGTTCGTTATGTGAAACGCAAGGGGATGCAATACAACGGCAGCGATCGTGGAAGCTCGGCCGAGTTCGTTGCGTGAAACGAAATTCGTTGTATGAATCATGAAATTTAGTTCATTATGGTTCGTTGTGTGCAGCGTTCGGTGTGCGAGGCGTTCGTTATGCGAGGCATCACTGTATATAGAAGACAAGAGTGCATATCATTCTTCGTTGATTGGCATAGTACTGTGCGACTGTGAATCAAGAATCACTCGTCTAACTCTCCCACTCTAAATTCGGGCGAACTCGACTTACGTCGTGCGCATACATAACATCGAACCTTATATCAAACAAAATATCTAATGATTACTATATTGAAACTATTATCCATTTAGAAATATTTTGTGGTGTCTATTGCTGGATCTCGCGGCACCCCAAGCGTGGCGTTGAGGCACCCCGGTTGAAAAACACTGTCTTATAATTTAACGTAGATAATCGATCTGGTTTTAAAGTCTATGTTGATGATTGTCCCAGATTAAACAGTCATTTTTTACGTTTAGGATTCTTAAAATAAATTCATTTTTCATCGTCAGTAACAATTCGCTGCAAAACTGATTTTCTTTCGGGTCTTTGAAGCAAAATTTTACAAGAGTTTTTTCGATTGTCTTTACTTCAATCATGTGGCACCGATTTTCCACACTTTTTAATCTTTCCCATAGCATTTAAAAGGTCAGATATTGTTTGTTGTACATTTAACAGTGCTGCCATTTGCTTTTGTATCAAAGTATCATCTTCATCCAATATTACTTGGAATTCAGCGTCTTCAAACTCTTTTGGTGATCTTCCACCTTCTTCATTACCCACATCATAATCATTATTTCTAAACCGGTAAAACCATCTTTTGCATGTTATTTCTGATAGAGCGTGTAGCACTTTTCTTCAAATGAAAATAAAAATATAATTAATGTTTTCCCCAAATCATCACTTACTGGTACAAAATTCGACATTTTTAGCACGATGAAAAAATATGTTGTGTGTTCAATGACTTGATGGCACAACAAATGTTTCCTATCGACACATTTATATTTTATAGCTCTCTTCATACCGGTAGACCTTGTAAATATATCCAGCTAAAAGGAGACTTTATTATAAGTAAAACGCCCATTTGTCAAAAAAAAAATAATATTTTTAATGAAAAAGTTTCTTATTTATCAAACTACCTAACTAATAATCCAAATTAAACATAAACATTTTTTTTGCAGTTACGATTTTGGAATTTTAATAGAATTATTGACATGGATATATGCATTATGTGAACTTTTCTTTTTATCTCTAAATTATTATAATAAATTTTTAAAATGATTCATTTATATAAAATTTTATTTAATTCCTATAAGTACAGTAGAACCTCAATAAGTTAAAGTCCAAGGGAAACAAAATATTTTAAGTTATCAAGGGTCTATTTTAGGGATAGATTAATAACATTTTTTTAAAGGCTAAATCAAATTTCTTAAAATTCTCTAACCAGCCAAAAATTTTTATTTTCAGAGAATTAGCGAACTCTTCCGCTTTTTCTTTCATTATGGGCCCACTAACACTGATGTTTTGTTTCGACACTGTTTGAACCACGTAAACAAACATTGTTCTAAATTAGGAAATTCGGCAATATTTCGTCTTTTACATGGAAGACTTTCTCCTGATTCTTGTTTCTTCAAGATTTCAGCTTCTGAGGGCCAATACTGAGATTACTTATTTATGTTATTGAGGTTTTGGGCTCTGATGGGAAAGGAACATATCGAGGTTTTTAAGTTGCCAAGGTTTGAGTTATCGAGGTTCTACTGTATTTAGAGTTTATATTATATTCTTAATGTTTGAGAAGAAGAAAAATATAGATTTATTTTTTAAAAAATGCCTTTTAACATGCCTTTTTTAAAAAATAAAAATATTCTTCATTGGGAGTAAAAATCAACGATTTTTTTTTTTAAATTTTAGATTATCTTATTTTGAGTGTTATAAAAGAGATTATAATGTTTTTTTTTATTATATTTAAGTTTTATAGATTCCTTGATATATTTTATATATATATATATATATATATATATATAAGGATGATGAATTAGCTGCTCTTCATTGAAAATGGAATAATCGGTGGGGTCCAGAGCTTTTAGTTCATTTGGCTACGAAAGAGAGAGAGAGAGAGAGAGAGAGAGAGAGTTAGGTAGATTCGAGTAGTGGGTAGAGCAAGGCGTGGCATTCAGTGTATGCCACCCTCCACGTGACATTGGATCGATAGGGTAGACTCCCGCCGGTGCTCCGTTAGCTGGAACCGGGATTGGGAAGAGAGACAGAATGCCAAAAATCTCATCTCTTAAAGACAAAGTAGCACTCACTGCCTTATTCCTTGTTTTTTTTGTTTTTTTTTTAATATTAAATTGGATTTTAATTTGTTATTCACTGACTTGATAAAAAAAATTTATATCTTTAATTTTGAAAATTATCTTATAGAAACAATACTATTTTAGAAAAATAGTAATAAAAAGTAATTTAAAAAAATTGAGTTAATTTTGACCATATACAAAAATCACCCACCTGTCCCTATAATAATACACCCTCAGCCAAAAAACACTTGGATTACTTTAAAAATAATTATAATGCAATAAAATTGAATAAACTTTTAATATGATATATATTTATAAAATTTCTTAATAAGTATTAAATAAATTTAAAACGTTTTATTTAAAAATTACAATTAAAATATAATAACAACGAATACTTGTATATTTATTGATTTTTATTGAAATTTGATATCTTTATTATGATTTTTTAATCCCTGTTTTTTATTTGGATAATGATTACTTGCACTTCATTATTTAATTGTCCGTTCGATTAAACATATTAAAATTAAGCCGCTTAGCATAACCGATTCTGAGAAGACCGTTGGGTTATTCGAGGATGAGCACAGCTTCAGATAAGTAGTCCATGTTTTCCATTTTGTGCCGCCCAATACCATAAAATAGCCTACACGATCTGCCGAAAATACGACTCATCGGTGAAGTGAACATTATTTCAATGACTCTCCTGCCAAGCTTTATGCTGGTGTAAAAAGTGAAGGCAAACTCTCCGGGGACTTCATGTTCAATTTGGGACCGTTTAAGGTCTTCTTGAGACCTGGTTAGCTTCATTAAGTCTACTTTTCGTTGTCCTGACACTCATTTCCATCCTGAACATCTTCCTGGCGATTCTTTGCATGTACCCCTGAACAGAATCTGTCCCTTATAACCTGGATATCGATAAAAATGTCATTTTTGTTCCAGGTTCACCTCTGGTGATCTGACTCTGGTATGTGTTGAGATTTCGAAATTGCATAACTATCCGAAAAACAGTAATTACTGTCGTTTGAAAAACATTGGCTTCGTATCTGAAGCTGTTATGATAAACATCATAATTTTGATATGTTTAGTTGAAAAGTCACTCAAATAATGAAGTGCAAGCAATCATTAACCGAATAAAAAATAGGAAGAAAGAATGAAAGAGAGGGAGGAGGAAAGAGAGAAGGGGCTTGCAATTCGTTATTTAAGTCTTTTCAATGAAAAATATCAAAATTATGCTGCTTAGCAAAACAGCTTCGGATACGTAGCCATTGTTTTTCGTATGACAGTAATTACTGTTTTTCTGGTAGTTGAATAAATATATATTTAAAATAAGCGGGAGTGTCCTCCCCTAGACTTTCCCGCATATAAATAGGTATAAAGAGTTGCGAATGAATATTTAGAATGTAATAAAGTGCTACTTCAGGTTAACTGATATTTTAAATGTAAAAAAAACAGATATGGATATAATATAAATATTTTTAATTTTATTTTATTTATAATATATAAGGGCTGGCTGTGACGTCATGAAGTGCTGGGTGACGTCATATAATTTTAAATTAAGAAAAAACTAATGAAGATGATTTTTCTCGAGGATAAAACCAATACAAAGTGCATAACACGTGGAGATATGTCCTCACGTGAAATTTGATATGAAAATAACCCTTCACTTCCTCTCTTCGATCGGCAATACTAGCACTTCCGGTTTCCGGATTTGCACCAAAAGTTGATCCATTCATCATACTGATGCATTAAGTAAATATACCAAATTTCATCAAAATCCGTTGAGCCGTTCAAGCTGTACACATCTATACGGACGGACGGACGGACGGACAGACATCATGCTAAAAATACTTTTTTCTGTTAAGAAAATGCATGATTCGTGGAGATATGTATCTAAAAATATCCATAGGTGAAATTTGGTGTGAAAACAATACCTCCCTTACTATCGTCGGTCGGTAAAAAGGAAACGCTACTTGTATAGGTAAAATGTCACTTCCGGTAGTCAGATCATGATGAAATTTGGTATCTGAATTTTTTTCATATTTTTGAATCTATATACAAAATAGGAAGCAAATATCTCGAAGCAAACTGGTACTTTACTTGAAAGGTAAACGCAACCATTGTAGGTAAAGTACCACTTCCGGTTAACCGATTTTGACGAAATTTTGATAGAAATCTACAAACTGTGAATAATATCGGTGTACCAAATTTCGAAGTCCTAGCTTGATTAGTTTTTGAGTAAATTTGCTTACAGACATTACATACATACATACATACATACATACATACACACACACAGACATAATTCCAAAAATGGTATTTTCCGACTCAGGGAGGTCTAAAACGTCAAGATCTATCAAAATCTCGAAGTCGAAATTTTTGACGATTCCAATACTTCCCTTATACGAAGTATGCGGGAAAGTAAAAATTAGAAAATACATATTATTTCAGGGATGAGAGTGGTTATGTTTATATATATATGTACATCTATTCCTATTCAATTCAATCAAGCCTCACATCTCCCCTTTCAAATACAAATCCGATAACCTGGAATGTTGGATATTTAGAATTAAAATAATTTCAAATTTCATATAAAATTTTAAGATCAATATGATATTTAATCAATCATTAAAAAAATGATTTTAAAATAAATACGATTTGTTATAAATATTATAATTATTTATGATAAATGATATTATTATTATTCGATGTTATTTATAAGTAAATATATTTATTGAATTTTGTGACCCCCAATCAAACAATCAAGAGTTTATTTTTTATTTTCAAGATATCAAACCTATCCTCGTTTTATTAATTATTTTGATATTTTCAATTTATGTAGATGAATATATTTCCTTTCTTTATTGAATTTATATCATTATTTGTTATTAGTTAACATTAAAAAATTTAGTATCTTAAGAGAATAAAAAACGAGCGAGATAGAGAGAAAGAAACTTGATATAATTAACTCTGAATAATTGGAGCTACAAATAATTGTAAAATTATTATTTAAAATAGTTCAATATATCTTATTATATTAATTTGAAATAAATTAATTAAATTGTATTTGTAGAAAAAAAAATTAGTGTCCCAAAGAAGGTGGAAGTTAAGTGAGTCATCCAAGTTTTTCTTATGACGAAACGTGAAAAGTTGGAGAGGAGGAGAATTAGCAGCAGTAGGCTTGGAAGGTAGTAGTATATACGTAAGGGAATAAGGGCAGATGGCCTCTGCGCCAGAAAATGTATTAGAGGGCGTTCTTTTGTACAAAAAACTGGCTCGTCTTCTGATGAGAGAGGTAGAGAGAAGGGAAATTAAGTAACCAATCTATTCATCCTCTTTATCCATTTTCTAAATACTTAAGTATCCTTACTTGTCCATTTCATAGCAAGTTGAATAAATAGAAATAAAATATTTTTTAAAAAAATCTGGAGTGACTCCACTCGACTATCTCGCAAAATTGAAATTAAATTAAATTTAATTAATTATAAATTTTAAATAAAAATTAATAAATAATATTTAACGTGTTAAAAAATTAATTCCGGTACTTTCAGTGATTCAATCAAGCTGAAATTCTATAGTTCTATACCAATAGCAGTTTTATACAATTTTTAATCATGTGCAAAACTATCAAACATATATCTTTATTTTTAGGGTCAGTTTAAAGGGAAAAAAATCAAAGCGTTGTAAGTAATGACCCTCTTCCGGATGAGCTACATTTCTCAAAAGTTGATAGAAAACTACCAATTTTTAATAATGCCCCTATACCAAATTTGTGAGTGAACTCGGCGCTGGTCGGACGTGTGTCGCATCGCTCCTGATTCCCATCCGTTTTTCCTTGGGGTATTTGTTAAAACTGGTGGTAAGTTTTACATCATTTTACTGATCTTGAAGTGCTCTTTACAATGTGGCACATCTGGGATCAATTGCTACCAAGGTGGGCGCGGTGGATCCTTAATTGGTAATTCTCGGTACTGAGACTGATGGGTATATGAACCCATTAATAAGTATAATTAGTGATAATGATAATGATCATTGTTCTAATTTTATTTTTGTCATCTAATTCCGAGTTCAGTTCAGGGTTCAACGTTCTACCAAGCAAGTACTCCACTCCTTCTCCCCCCTCTACCACTCCTGTTTTAAATCCTTTATTTATTTATTCCTATTAATAACTTATCCCGATTAACATTTACTAATATTATAAAATAAATAAATAACAATTTCCTTTTTCCTATCAGTGGCTTGTGGCGGGCGGTTTGTATGCGCGCTGGGTGATCTTACATATTCCCTTGAGGGGCTCATAGCTTATGAGCATATGGATTGGCATCCATGAGGTCCCAAGCCATATCTAGTATTGCTTCCACTTACTTGTACTAGATATCTTACTTTTATCTTTCCTATCTGGCCTCTCTTGGCCAACTCTTGTTTCTTCCGACCCCGACGCTATTAGGTGTCCGAGGGCTAGGGGTCTTTCATTTCTTACTATTTACTTTCTCTTCTCTTAAGCCAGTTATGGCGAAACCCAGTAGCGTCTGTTCTCCAGGTTAGGGGCGGCTACGAACAGCGTCTGTACTCCAGGTTAGGGGCGGCTGAGAATCAAACCGAAGAAGGCAACGGGAAACCACTTCGGTATACCATCCCCAGGAAATTCACTATGACGAGAAACAAAATACAAATGGCCCCCAGTCCCGGGCAGCCCTTAAATGGGCAAGGGGTGCGAAGAATCTCCCGGCTCAGAATAGTGAAAACCAGATTGCGAGTGTGTACATGGAATGTCAGAAGTCTCTTCATGGCCGGAAAATTAAACAACGCTATCAAAGAAATGAGAAGACTTAAAGTTAAGTTCATGGGAATCAGCGAACTCAGATGGCCTGGTGTCGGTGTTTGTTCTCAGGAAGGAGGAACACTCTATTACTCAGGAAGTGAGAGTGGAGATAGGTTTCATCGAAACGGTGTCGGAATTCTAGTTGACTCGGAGTTCACGAGGTACGTTAAGAACTTTGTGCCCATATCGGATAGAGTGATGCTGCTACAGATTCATGGACAGCCATTTGACATAAATATCTTACAAGTCTACGCACCTACATCTGATAGTAAATACGATGAGGAAGTGGAAAAATTCTACAACACTTTAGAAAACACTCTAAACTCTCTCAAGAAGAATACCATAAACTTGATACTTGGAGACTTTAATGCTAAAATCGGTCAGGGCAGACGGGGGGATTTGGTCGGCGATTTCGGCTTAGGTGAGTGTAATGAGAGAGGAGACCGGCTCTATGATTTCTGCCAAACTACAGAGATGGTAGTAACTAATACGCTATTTAAACTTCCAAAGCGACGTCTTTACACATGGAAATCACCCAGAGACTCTATTGACAACCAAGAACCAAGTAGGAACCAAATTGATTACATTCTGATAAACAGACGTTTCCGAAATTGTGTTAAAAGAGTCACAACATACCCTGGTGCAGACATAGGCTCAGATCACAACCCTTTGGTTGCGGACATGGGCCTAGCGTTGAAGTCTGTAAAAAGAAAAAACTGCAACGTTAATATTATTGATACATCAAGATTACAATTTGAGGATGTTAGGAATGCTGTTATTGATGATCTCAATGGCAAATTAATGAGGATATCTATTGACGATCTTGACGATATAAATACTCAGTGGGCACTGCTGAAAAATGCTTTGGTGGAGACTGGTTCGCTTCACTTGAGGAGAACACGTACAATGAAGAGGAGGTCGTGGATGACGGACGAGATTTTGGATTTGATGGAAGAAAGGAGACTTCTCAAAAATAACATCGTGGAATATAAAAAGATGCAATTCAAAATAAGGAAAGGGATTAAACTAGCAAAACAAATTTGGATGACAGAAAGGTGTGAAGAAATAGAAGAATTAGTCTCAAAACATGACATGTTTAATATACATGTAAAGGTAAAGGAAATAACTGGACAATTCAGGAGTCGACCACCAATGTCAATACTAAATGAAGCCAAAAAACTAGTAACGGACGAAGCTGAACTCATGAAAGCCTGGCAATTGTACGCAGCAAAACTTTTTGAAGATTCCAGAGAGGAAGTTGAAATTGATGATTGCGATCCTGAAGGACCAAAAATAATAAAATCAGAGCTAATTCACGCTATTTCAATTGCTAAGAACAAGAAAGCGCCGGGACCAGATGGAATCCCAATGGAATTAATCAAATTCATCAATGAAGACAATATAGACCTGGTATTGAAAATATTTAACAATATCTATAACTGCGGTGTGCTTCCAGAGGAATGGCTGAAATCAACATTTGTTACTATCCCAAAGAAACAATACCCTAAGAATTGCAGTGACTATCGCCTCATCAGTCTTATGAGCCACATGTTAAAGACCTTTCTTCGAATAATACACGCCCGCATCCGATTAAAATGTGAGTTAGACTTAGATGACTCGCAGTTTGGATTCAGAAACGCCTTCGGTACAAGAGAAGCATTATTTGGCTTCAATGTTTTGCTTCAAAAATGTCGTGACCAACACAAGAATGTATTTGCATGTTTTGTTGACTACGAAAAAGCCTTTGACAGAATAAAACACACTAGACTGATTGAACTTCTGTGCGATGCTGGAGTGGACGAAAAAGATATCAGGATTATAAAAAATCTGTACTGGAGGCAATATGCCGTAATCAGAGTAGGAAAATCCACAACACCGGGAATTGAGATCCAGAGAGGAGTCCGACAAGGATGCATTCTCTCTCCCCTTTTATTTAATCTCTATGCTGACAGAATTTTTAAGGAGGCCTTGGAAGAACTGGATATGGGGGTGAAAGTAAATGGCGTACCAATTAGTACAATTAAATATGCCGACGACACTGTGATCCTGTCTGAAAACATTGAAGACCTTCAACTACTTCTAAATAAAATTTCTCAAATTGGAATTAAAGCGGGCTTAAACATCAATATAGCCAAAACAAAATTTATGGTCTTTAGCCGCCAGCCACATGGAAACGCCTCCCTCCACCTCGATAACAAACAAGTTGAACGAGTAAGATCTTTTAAATATCTTGGTTGTATCATAAATGACCAGCTAGACCCGGATATCGAAATTAAGTCCAGAATTGAGGCTGCGAGGTCCACCTTCAATAAAATGAGATCCTTCTTCTGTGATGACAACCTAAATCTTAAATTACGACAGAGAATGGCCAAATGCTATGTTTGGTCCATTCTCTTATATGGTGTGGAAGCATGGACACTCAAGGTCAGTACGATGAATCGCCTGGAGGCTTTTGAGATGTGGATCCTCAGGCGAATGCTGCGAATTCCCTGGGTCGAGAGAGTTACCAACAGGGATGTCTTGAGGAGAGCAAACACACAGCGAGAACTCCTCAACACTGTCAAATGCCGGAAAATCTCTTACCTCGGCCACATCTTGAGAGGTAATAAATATCAACTCCTTCAATTAATCCTCAAAGGGAAAATTGAGGGTCGACGTGGACCCGGGAGAAGACGCCAATCCTGGTTAGGGAATATCAGGGAATGGACCGGCATAAGGAGCGTGGGAGAGCTGTTCCGCACGGCGGAAAATAGAGACGTTTTCGCCAGAGTGATCGCCGACGTCAGGGAGACCGGACAAGGCACTTGAAGAAGAAGAAGATACCAAATTTAATTATTCTAGCTCAAATTGTTTTGCGTAATCTTGTCTACACACACACACACACACACACGCGCGCGCGCGAGAGAGAGAGAGAGAGAGATAGTAAAATTTAAATCCTATTTATTATAAAGATATGATATATTGGATCTCGGTAAAATAAAATTTTGACGTTCATCAAAGATGTGTGATGCTTCTTTTTCCTCTAAAGTGAACGTAAAAATAAAGATATATGTTTGATAGTTTTTCCCATGATTAAAAATTGTATAAAACTGCTATTGGTATAGAATTTCAGTTTGATTGAATCGCTGAAAGTACCAGAATTAATTTTTTAACACGTTGACTGGCAATCACGCGCCAGCATGTGACGTAGTGCCATCAACAAAGAGACAAACACGCGCTGGTTTAATAAATATTATTTATTAATTTTAATTTATAATTTTATAATTAAGTAAATCTAATTTAAATATAATAAATGTTATTTAATCCAATTCATATTTGCGAGATAGTAGAGTGGAGACACTCCATATTTTTTAAAAGTAAAATTAGAACAAATATTTTGATACATTTTACACACAAATCACTAATTTTTACATTAATTTTGGATAGCAATCCTATTATTATATCTAATGGATATTATTAAGTTTGTTTGTGTTCTTATATTAATGAAAATAATTCTTTACAATTACCTAGATATTAATTTGTAGGTATATTTTTTTTAAAGGTTGCATCCAAAGTATAAGATAACTTGTTGCCTAGGCAACGGAAAGTCATCCACCCTCCACTATTAGGTTCGATACAAGTAGGGACTTAAAGAAAACGTCAAACTTCTTACCTAGACTCTAGAGCAGTGATTCTCGACCTTTTTTTACCGCGGCACACAAAGAAAAAGATAAGTGTAAATATTGAAATAAAGTGGTCCCAAAAACGATTTACCTTTTTTATTTTATTTTATTTTTTTTTTGTGCCTCTGCACAGTGGTTGAGAATTACTGCTCTAGAGCAGAGGTTCTTAAACTGTGGTCCGCGGACCCCTGGGGGTCCGCGAAGCCTTTACTGGGGGTCCGCAAAGCCATCGTACAGGTGCACGAGAAAATGATGAGTCGGTTAAAACTTTATTTAATATAAAAGAAGCGATGGCATGGCTTTGTGAGGAAACAGAGATCAAATACCCAAATTCAACGAAATGTGCAAGAAAACTATTGCTACCGTTTCCATCTTCATATTTAGCAGAATTTTCTTTCTTCAATATTATAATTTCTAATAAAATGTGTTCTACAATATGCAAAAAAATCGTTATTCACCAATCACTGTTAGAAATATTCATCATATATCCTTGTTCTTATGAGATCGTAAGCCAGAAATTAACTAATAAAATGACGTAAAGTACCTAAAGTTGGAATGGGGTCCGTCAAAAAAATTTTTTTCAAGTGGGGGTCCGCAGAGTACATAAGATTAAGAACCTCTGCTCTAGAGGGTTAAAAATAATTCTCTTTTTCAGACACACACACACACACATACAATAAGTTTTAAATATTCATAATTACCAAAATCATTAAATACAAATTAAATTTAACTGTAATAAACTACATAAATTACTTGATATTCCTTAGATTATACAAAAATGTGTATTACAATATTTTGAATTCAATTAAAACAAAAATAAATTAAAATAAACATTCATTCATTATATAATTCAATTATGAGTAAGTCGTTTATCATTAAAAATATTTTGTAAGGAGTGGAACAAATGAAATGATTCTCCATTTTCCTAGCCACGATTTAATAAAATCTAATAAGATTAAGATGCTGATAGAGAATTTCAGAAGCAGTTGTTGGGTCTCTTATATAGCAAGAAAGAACAACAGGGTTTCAGCGATGGTGTCTGTAGTCGTTTGTGGTCTGATGGGTAAGTCATGTGGGTATAAAAGGTATAAAAAAGGCCCCAGGACACTACACTCCAGAAACACTGCTGAGCAGAATCTTTTATTTTCAGATTAGTTATTGATGACCAACTCTCTCTAACAACTCTACCTGCTCTCTAAAACCTGGTCAGGAATAAATTATTGTCATTTAGAAAAGGTCTTCATCTCTTCAAAAACAGTTTGGCAAGAGTCGGCAACAAGAAAACGACTTCTTCCGGGATCTTACTAGATTCAGAATCATCAAGATAGACGCATTTTTCCACTTGATAAAATTGTCTTATCAGGGAAGTTCTTTAATTATTTTACTAGTAATTAAATTATTTCCTGGAGCCTTTTTACTATCTCGTAAGAGATAGTATTGCGATCACGAAAATTTTCGATGTTGAGATTTTGATGTTTTTATACGTTTTGAAGGTTCCTGAATCATTTTCACTAAGGTTGAGAAAAATGTCTGTCTGTCTGTCTGTGTGTGTGTGTGTGTATATGTAACCAAGATTACGCAAAAACGGTTTGAGCTAGAATGATGAAATTTGGTACATGAGTATTATTCAAAATTCGTAGTTTTCTATCAACTTTTGAGAAATGTAGCTCAACCGGAAGAGGGTCATTACTTACAACGTTTTGATTTTTTTCCCTTTAAACTGACCCTAAAAATAAAGATATATGTTTGATAATTTTTCACATGATTAATAATTGTATAAAACTGCTATATATAGAATTTCAGCTTGATTGATTCGCTGAAATTACCAGAATTAATTTTTGAACAGTGCAAATCTCACGCGCCAACACGTGACGTGGTGCCATCAACGAAAAGCCAAACATGCGCTGGTATAATATTTATTATTTATAATTTATAATTAATTAAATTTAATTTAAATATAATATATTATGTTATTTAATCCTATTCAAATTGCGAGATAGTCGAGTGGAGACACTCCAACTAATTTCGTTTAATAGTCGTATAAAATGATTGATTTCGTTAGATATATATATATTGAAGAAGTTAAATAAATATAAAGATCAAATTATTTCTTTCCAAATAAAAAATAAGGCTAAATGGAATAAAGTTCTTGACTTTTTTTGAACACACTTTAGCACTTGAGAATGTAAATTTAAAAAACTTTCCAGGATGAAAATCATTACTAATACAATTTAATATATTTTAAAAAAATAAAAAAGAAGCAAAACAATATTTTATGAAATTTTCTGTTTGTTTAAAAAATTTTGATTTTTTTCTTGAATAAAAATCATAATGATATTCACCACGATAATTATTATTATTATTAGATGATAAAATGTAAACACAATATAACTATATAATAGAATTTATTATCAGAATATACTATAATTATTTAATTTTAGTTTTTGAAAATATAATGTTATAATTTTATTAAATTTGATTTAGAAAAGAATCTATATATTATTATATATCGAGTTATTAAATCTATATTATTGTTTGACCCCACCCGCTTCAGCAGGCGAAGGAAATATATTTTCACTGTCAAAACATAACAAATTAAATCCTATATTGATAATATGTAAATTTAATTTGATTAATCGCTAATTATTTACAATTAATTAATGATAAATCAATTATATTGCTTTTATACCTTCCAGGGATCGATTGAAATATCTATAAAAATTTTCAAAAGTCTATCTATATTTACAGATGATGTAAAATCGATTTCAATTTGTCAAAAGAGCGAACAGACAGACGTCAAGTGAAGTTGAGAAAAACGTTATAAAAACATTGAAAAACAATACCTCCTTTACTATCTTCTGTTGGAAATTAGCCTTAGTGTGTCCGATATAGATCATATTGCCTTATATATAAATATATATATATATATCAATAAAAAAATATATGATATATATATATTGAAAAAAATTCTAAGAGGGGGAGAGGCGAACAATTAGTCACCTCTCATCGCACATATATAAAATTTCTTTAAAATTTATAGAAATAATTGATTAATAGCTTTCTCAACTTAGCTATAATTTTAATCACAATTGGCCATTATTAAATTGGGAAGAAAATTGCTTTGTTTAAAGCAGATTCCCAAAGTGATCTATATCGTCCACCAGGGGTCTACGCCAGCGAATAAAAAATTTGGGGTTCCATGAAATGAAAATGGGGTCTACGATAGTGGATCTCAAGCATATTTACTTATATTCAATTCAATATGGCTATTAAAAAAAAAAATAGGTAAAATTTTTTTTACAAAAAATGAATTTCAGGTTAAGTAGGGGGTTACCCAAAACCGGAAAAACATGGCAAGGGGTCTACGACAAAAAAGTTTGGGAACCTATGGTTTAAAGTGTTTAATTATTAAAAGATATAAAAAAAGAAACTATAAATCACAAATCAAACATAAATTTTATACTTAAGATTGTTTGCAGAAATATGACAGTAAAGGGGCTGAATTGGGAAGGGGTAGGAATTTGTTCAAGGTGGTAGTGGTTTATATTTGTGATGAGTGGAGACAAAATTTTAAACTTTATTTCTATACATGTACAAAATGTAGATTTTCCATTATGTATTGGTTTTAGAATTAATTTTTTTTAAAAAATCATAAATTATCTATTGAGAGATATTAAAAAAAAAGAATTTAAATATATAAATAATTTAAATGATTTGAGATTGATAAATAAATCATATAAATATATACGTTAATTTATTTTTTTATTGGAAGTAATATGTAAGTATATTTGTTTATAAATTGTTTTATGTTTTGTAATATTCTTTTTATGATATTATTTTTTTACTTTTGAATAAAAAGTAATTTTATATATATATATATATATAAGTATATATATATGAGCTTAAATGAAAGAGTATGAGGGGTAATTGTATCGATCCGTAAAAGGGTGATTGTCCTAAAGCAAACACATGTCGAGTTTCAATTAAAATCTTTACAACAGAAATTTAATTAACATATGCATGTTTTTTATGATTATTTTTCAACTTACAAAAATGTATTTGCTTACCTTGAATTATAAAACAAAAGATAATGTGACATCTTGATTAAGATTAAAAATTAATAATAATAATAATAATAAACTAGAAAACTCCACGCAATGAGAAAAATAATTATTTTTTTCCTTTTATAATAATTTTATGTCACATTGATCAAAACACAATTCAGATATACATGTAAAACTGATATAAATGCTTTCTCTTTGGTGACTGAATACGTAATGGCGGTGCCTTAGTATATAATCTACATTTAAAAGTCAAAGTAGTTGAGCCCGCTAAACACTAGAGAGCAGGATCTGTTGAATACATCTAACGCACTCTAGTAATATTTCAACTTTTTGTGGAATGGTTGCAATTATTCAAATTTAAAATATAGGTAAAGGACCACCCTACCTAATCCCTCAACGGATCGGAAAAAAAAAATACCAGTGCGTACCTTAGATTACCCTGATTGATTTTTGATAAGAAATAATTGGTGCTCACTTCGTGTTTACTGGAGAAAAATTAATATAATTTGCATATAAATTGGGGGTGGGGGGGCCATGTTTTGGTAGTTATAGTATGACTTATGATCAAAAGAGGGCGAGATCTCCACCTTGTCCAGTAGATAGCGCTATTAAATACAATTTAAATTTAAATATATATTAATTTCAACATTTGCCTAAACATTTATAAAAATAAATATAGATATGAAATACGTTCAATATTAAAAATAAATAAATATACATATGAAATTTGTTTTTTTTATATTAAAAAATATTTAATTTGAGATTAATTATATATAAAAAGATCAAGTATCAAATAGATTCAAACTTTTATTTTCTTTGATTAGATAGATTATAATTAAATATTATTTATATTATTTAAAAATTATTATTTTTCTATTTATTAAGGATGTCTATTAAAAAATTGTAATTAACCTTATCATATGTCAAATATTATAGTTAAGTTTTTTTGAATTTTTTAAAATTAAAATAAATATTAATTAAATAAAAAACCTTTGTACTGTATCTCTAAATTATATAACCTTATAGTAATAATAATATCCTAAAGGATTTTTAGAAATATAATGGGGAGAGATGAGATAGAGCAGCTATTCTCAAAGGGGTCCATGAGGACCCCCTGGGAGTCTATGATCACCAAGGGGTCTATTGGGGGTATATGGATGTCTCTTTAGTAAAAAATAAATTGAAAGGGGAGATTTAAGAATAAAACTTGGTAATTTTATGCCAAACATAAAAGAAATCGCACAAAAATTGTCAAGTCCATCCATCACATTAATAGATAGAGAATAAGAAAGATTTTTAAATCATATTGTCCCAGTGGTCTCAAATAATTATCACTTAATTTCTCAGTAATTATAATTTGGAAAAAAATTTTTCCTAAACATTTAAGCCCTAATAAATACATTTTAATAAAAAAAATTTAATTTAAAAAAAAAATAAGTTGGTACTTAATGGGTTAAGGATGTCTTTTAAAAAATTGTAATTAAGATTCAGCTTTCTTTTGGTGTTTCTTTATAAATAATTAACATTAAATTTAATTATTTACGCATTAATGAGTCCTTTATTGTATAACTAGCAGACCCGGCAATTTTTTAATAGACATCCTTAATAAATAGAAAAATAATAATATTTAAATAATATAAATGATATTTAATTATAATCTATCTAATCAAAGAAAATAAAAGTTTGAATCTATTTGATAGTTGATCTTTTGCGCTATCTAGTTGAGCAAAGAAAACATTATGGTGAAGGCCCCGCCATCTCTTGGCCAGTCTTGACCTAAAGCCAAGCGTGGTTGTTCGTTACGCCCTCTTAGGGACAATCATTTCTATCTCGGAGCCCCGGATGTAAACCTTTACCAAAATATATTTGCTTATATAATTTATAAAATATAATTATAATAATTTTATATTTTATATTTCAAAATATTTTTAATAGTTTCCAACAAGTAAGAATTGTTCATTTATAATTTGTTTTTACATTGTTAATGTCATAAGAACTGTTATACTATATATATATATATATATAAGGTTTTTGTCTGCATTCAGAATTTAAAATTTTTTGTATATTATAACATTTCATGACATGGAAAATGCAAAAGTAACTTTAAACTTTTTCAGGAAAATTGTGACGTTATAGAATCAAAATTGGCTGAACTGATTACTTTGAAATTACATCACAATACTTGAATATATGCTATATATTATATCAATATCTAATCAATAACCGCAGAAATTAATTTTTAAAAATGTTTATAATACTCTATCTATGTTGTTCATTCATTACCTCTCTTGCCCAGATCGTCGCTGGCTCACTGAAGATGTTTATTTCCAACAATGAATATAAAATTAATAATTCTAATACAAAGTATGATTATTTGAAATTTTTATTTTAATTCTAATATTCAAATATCATTTCAATTATTTAATTTATTTTAAAAATACACATTTTATATATTAAAATATTTGTTATTTATTGGTAGTGAAGGGTATAAATTTTATCTTTTATATATAATAAAAAAAACAGAAACTTTTTTTTTCTAGTTTTATGAAGTAAAAATATTTTTAAAACGTCAATTAAAATGACTAAATTATATATTCTTTGATTTTGTTTTTAGTTTAATCCAGGGGTGGCCAACCCGCGGCCCGCCGTAAACATTTTTGCGGGCCGCGAGATTCATCACACTTTTATATTCTGCGCCCTCATGAAACAAATATCGCACTAGTGAAATAAATATGATTTCATTTTTTTTATTTCGTTGTTTATTTTTTTATTTTTAGTATTATATATTTTTTACAATGTGCATTCAGTATCATTATTATTATAATACTAGCTGCTGAGAGCGCCTTCGGCGCTCTTCACACCTAGACGAGGGCTCTGCCCCCTGTACCCCCGAGTGGTACATAGTATTTGGTTAAAAGTAGTAAAAGGTTTTCATCCATTTTGTTTCAATCAGTATATTACATAAAACATTCATTTCTTTTTGTGTTCTTTGAATTTTGAAAATCAACTTGGTATTAAATTCAGAAAAAAATAAGATATATAGAATATATAGACTATTCGAATATAATTTAAAACTCTTTCTCTCCTTCTATAATATTTTAAATTAAAAAAAACGGAGTTTTAAGAAATTTAGATGCCTTATGCAACATGGATGGGTAAATGAATTGGGCTGGAAGAGGAGGCAATTTATAATTTTCTTCTAATTAAGATTTAGGACAAATCGTACAACATTATATCAAATCTCGCTAAGAACATTCAATATTTCTGTACACAAATTATTCAGTTTCTTGGCATCACTCACAATCAGTTTAAATTGAAATTTATATAAATTAACAAAGTGAAAATTTTTATTTGTTTAAATTTTATTACAATAAATCAAAAAAAATTAAATATATAGATCACATGATTAAGAGAAGCAAGAAACTTGAGAGAATATAACTGTTGGACGGAGGTCGGACATGACAGAAACTGTAAGCGAAATCTTCATATTGTGACTAATAATTTTCAAATCCCCTAGCACCACAGAATTAGATAAGTTTCTTTTAAGGGAGGAAAATAACTATGATCTAAAAAATTAATAAATGAACTTAATAAGAAAAAAACAAATAAATCAATTAATTTAAATTAATACAATTAATGAATGTATATATTGTTAATTTATCTATAGTTTTATCTATAGTTTTCTACCGTTAATTTTTATATATTGTCTCAAGTCTCTATTTTTTCATTTTCTCAAGTTTCATTATAATTAAAAATATTCAATAATAATCTAGCAATGAAAATAAAATACCAAAATGTAATGATCAAGAAATATTATACTCTATTTCACTGTTATAACATAGAAAATACTTAAGAACCACAGGCGGAGGAAATATTAGGAGATATCATTGTGCGGGTTCAGGCCAAATCGAACAACATTAATTAAGATATTTTCATTATGACAGATATTAGGAAAAAAACCGCGAATTCAATATTTCTGTTCGCTAATTATTTGTAGACTTTAGTAAAACATACGCATGACTCAATATAGATCAGCATAAACTTTTTCAAATTTTGATCATCAAATTTGTCTTAAAGGTAGTAAAGAAAGAATAATATGCGGAAATCAATTGTAAAATATTAGGTTACCCAGACGACTTAAATATAATAGGAGATTAGGAAATTGCAATTGCAGATAGCGAGGAAAAATTAATGGAGGTTTGAAATTAATAGTGATAAGAAAAAATATTTAGTAACAAAGAGGAAGAGTATTAACATACACAAAATCTTAAGATACAAAATATAGAATTTGAATATGTTGAAAAATTGAATGTAATCACAAAGGATAATAATATTTGAGAAGAATTTAAATCGGGGTTGCAATCGGGAAACGCCTGTTATCTTGCAATAAAGAGGTTTATCTCATCAAAATTATTATCAAAGGGAATATATAAAACAATTATTTTGCCTGTTGCATTATATGGGTGGGAGGCATGGTCTATGACCCTGGGAGATGAGAGTAGATTCAGAGTATTTGAGAATAGGATTATTCCCTGCATTTATTGGCCAAAGAAAGATGAGGTCACCGGGGAATGGGGGAGACAGCATAACAAGAAATTGCATGGCCTCTCTGCATCTTCAGAAATAGTTAGGGTTATAAAAGGGAAAAAGCTGCGATAGGCAGGGCACGTGGCTAGAATGGGAGAGGAAAAAGATATTGGTGGGGAGACGGATTGGAAAACGTCCGCTTGGAAAACCAATGACGCGTAGGAAGGGACGTAAGAGAGATGGGACAAGGGCTCAGGATAGGGACACTTGGAGAAATGGGCTTGTTGCGGCCAAGAACTTTCGAATATCTTTGAGCCACATAGATAGCTAGATATAACATATACAATAATAATAATATATATAATTAATTTACTGATTAAATTAAAAAATTGTAAAATTTTTAAAGTATATAAAAATAAATTGTATAAATTTTATATCAACACGCCTACTTTTCTGTTTGTATGTTATTATTTGAATGCCGATTCGGTGAATGGTTAATGGTTAATTAACGATCCATATAACATCATCGACTGGGCCGCTACCATAAGGAGTGAAAATAGTGTCGATAAGAAATAGACTATATTACTTGGATTAATCTTATTATACTAGCTAAAAGTGTTTGTTTTATAACCACTTGGGGCGCTAAACAGTTTTACAAAAAAACACTATAGAAAAAAAAATATATGTATATATTATATATTTATGTATTATTGAGGAGCACAAGTTCATTCATTTTAATCAGATTGATGCAAATGTGTAACATTTAATAATTGTAATAAATAATTAAAGAATTGTATATCAATATTTTTCAAAGGGTAGAGCGAGAGTTCGGTGTCCCAGGTATTAATATTACCAGCCAAATCCAATAATAATGAATCATTTTTTTAACTTAAGTACCGAGCCAAGGCTCAGGGTCTCGGTATATATTATAAAAGTGCAATGTGGGTATGTTTTGTGGAGGTAAAGGTTCTAAGGAAACAAACATACTCACAGCAAAGCTCAGGGCCTGACACTCAAGTGCTGCGGAGTTCATTTGCAATCCCCATGTTTTTCCCACGGCCAATTATATGTTGCATGTTGTGAGTATGTGATTACACAAATTGGGAAAAAATCACTCGAAATGCAATTAAACAAAAAATTTGAAAAGTTAGGCTAAGCAGACGTCTTAAATATAATAGGAGATTCGGCAATTGCAATTACAGATAGCGAGGAAAAATTAATGGAGGTTTGAAATTAATAGTGAAAAGAAAAAATATTTAGTGACAAAGAGGAACAGTATTAACATACAAAATCTTAATATACAAAATGTAAAATTTGAATATGTAGAAAAATTGAATGTAATCACGAAGGATAATAATATTTGAGAAGAATTTAAATCGAGGTATCAATCAGGAAACGTTATGATGAAGTAAAGAGGCTTATCTCATCAAAAATATTATCAAAGGGAATCAAGACCATGGACGCATAGGAAGGGACGTAAGAGAGATGGGACAAGGGCTCAGGATAGGGACATTTGGAGAAATGTGGCCAAGAACTTTCGAGTATCTTTGAGTTATATAAATAGATAGATATAACATATACAATAATAATATATATAATTAATTTACTTAAATTATAATTATTATAAATTATATTAATTTAAACAAATTCAAATATTCTAATTTTTAAATTTATATATAATTTAATATTATTTTTTCGAGACTAATGGCAAATACCAGTGGCCCTAATCAGAGCAAGAGAAGACTCCTTAAGGTAGCGGCCCAGTCGATGATGTTATATGGATCGGAGATTTGGGCTTTACAACAATATTTTAAGTGAAAAAATGATTTCTTGGTTATATAAAAATTAAAATATTATTCGTTATATCTTTATTATACAGAAAAGTAGGCGTGTTAATATAAAATATATACTTGGGACACCGAACTATCACTCGACCCTTTAACCAATTTATACAATTTATTTTTATATACTTTAAAGATTTTACAATTTTTTAATTATTTATTATAATTGTTAAATGGGATTTCTAAAAATGGCCCATTCAAAATTTGTTTCCTAAAATGTTTCAAATTAATTATATCAGTGTGTCTGTTTCTCGATTTTTTAAATTTTGATTTTGGATTCGATTAGAGTTTAAAATGTGTAAATGCAAAGTGTGGTCTTGGTTTTTTAAAATTCATTTGGGAACATGGTCAAATCGGCAGTCAAAGTTGAAAATTCCCCCATATATTATAATTACTGTAATTAGTGTATTATTATAATGTAAAATTATAAAGAAAAAATACTTAGATATTATTGTAGACATTTTCATTCTGTAAATTAAATAATTTTATTTCATTTAAATAAATATCTATTTTTAAATATTTTTTTCTCTATACATTATTTATCTAATTCTCACAATATATTAAGATCATACCGGGACCTGAGCCTCGGCTCGGTAATTAAGTTAAAAAAAATTAATTCATTATTATTGGGTTTGGCTGGTAATATTAATACTTGGGACACCGAGCTGATATACAATTTTTTAATTGATTTATTACAATTATTATCATTGCATCAATCTGATTAAAATGAATGGAACTGGGGTCCTCAATAATACATAAATATGTATTATTAGGTATGTTTCTAAGTGCATGAATATTTTTTTTATTGGAAGAATGATATATATTTATCGTAATTTATAATTATAAAATATTATTAAAATATATATTTTTAATTTTATTTCGAAATTAAATAAAAATTTTTAAAATATTTTAAATATAAAAAAAATATTAATACAATATCCTTTAAAAAAAGGCGGGAGTAAAATTTCAAAATGGATGCCATTTTTGACGTCACCCATATATAATTTTTAATTAAGAAATAAATAATGAAGCTGTATGTTTCAAGAGATATGATCAATAAAACTTAATTTTTCTTTATAAATACTATATCTAGTGTGAATTTGAAAAAAATCGTTAGAGCGGTTTTTGAGAACCAATGGCTATATATAGATAGATAGATATATACAATTTTAGCTAGCATAATAAATTAAGAGTACCGGGACCCCGAGCCTCGGCTCGGTACTTAAGTTAAAAAAAATGATTCATTATTATTGGGTTTGGCTGGTAATATTAATACCTGGGATACCGAGCTGTCGCTCGAAAAAATATTTAGACATTATTATAGACATTTTCATTCTGTAAATTAAATAATTTTATTTCATTTAAATAAATATCTATTTTTAAATAATTTTTCTCTCTACATTATTTATCTAATTCTGACAATATATTAAGATCACACCGGGACCCCGAGCCTCGGCTAGGTAATTAAGTTAAAAAAAAATAATTCATTATTATATTGGGTTTGGCTGGTAATATTAATACTTGGGACACCGAGCTGATATACAATTCTTTAATTATTTATTACAATTATTAAATGTTGCATCATTGCATGGAACTTGGGGTCCTCAATAATACATAAATATGTATACCGGGACCCCGAGCCTCGGCTCGGTACTTAAGTTAAAAAAAATGATTCATTATTATTGGATTTGGCTGGTAATATTAATACCTGGGACAGCGAGCTCGCTCTACCCTTTAAAAAATATTGATATACAATTCTTTAATTATTTATTACAATTATTAAATGTATTAAATAATATTTTATTGAAAAAATATTAAAAATTATAAAACTATCTAAAACTTAATTAATAAAAGAACAATGAATAAATAAATCACGAAAATAGATAAAAAAAAAATGCACGCGGCGAGTTTCGATCCTTCGAACTCGGGGAGTAAAAACAATTGTTCTTACCGCTGTGTTGTGTGTTTAAATGTGTTTATTAGCCAGAAAAAAAAGATACATAAATTTTACAATATATAAATATAAATCCCTAAACACAGTGGGATTAAGTGATGCAATTAACAAAGAGTTAATAGAAGTAAGAAAAAAAACATATTTAACAGAATGTTATGATCATGTTTATTACTTATAAATTATTTAATAATTATTTTTTTTTATTTTACTTATTCCAATTATATAACTATTCAAAGAGAATCAAATAAATTATTTACAAAAGAAGCAAGTACATTTCAATCTTATTAGATGAAAGAAACGTGACAATTTTTTAATTATATATAATTTTTTTTTTAGGAAACTGGCTTTGGGAAAAAAACCTAAAAATAACATTACAAGAGGGGAAAGATTTATATATTTACAGAAGTCAATGGAGATGAAGGGTGGGATAGGATGAGTGGAAAGATTGAGAGAAATTAATAAATATTTACAATATTTTATATTTTAGTATACATTATTAAATTCTTATATTATAAATTTATTGAAAAGCCCTAATTACAATTAATTTTCAATCCACCAGTATTTTTTTTTCGCGATATTCTCATTCTTATCTCTTTTTGAGATTGCCATATTGAAACACCAGAATCTATAATGATCTTTTCCATCTAAGAAGGGATCGTAAGTTATGCTTCGGTCAGTACTTTTCCTAAATATATGATAAATAATTGGAATTTTGTTTGAGTCCTGGATGTAGCCATTTGCGTCCAAATAGGTGAAAGCCTCAGGTGGGATAAAGCCTGAAATTAGGGTTCGCCTAAAGTACATGTCGTTAGGGTATGAAGCCCCGTAGATTAAGCTATTTTCTCGAATGTTGATTATTTTACTAAAGTAATTGCGGATTAATTTAATTATAAATATGTCAATTCTGTTTAAATTAGAAAAGTTGTATATTATTTCGTTACTATAATATTTTTTGTAATCTGATTCAGGGGATCTGTATTTACCCAGACATGCTCTTAGGCAACTCCTTTCAAATTTTCTTATTGATTCCATTACTGAGGCTGTTTGGTTGAACCAAATGCAACATCCGTATGTAATTATTGGCCGAACAAATAAGCTATAACATAAAATTTTTAATTTTGGGTCTAGATAAGGACAGTAGAATAACTTTTTTAATCCCATGAAAGCCGATCTAGCTTTATCTAATTGGTTTTTGACATGTTTATTGAATAGAAGACGTTCGTCTAAGTAAACTCCTAAGTATCTGACTAAGCTTTTGTGTGGAATATTTTGTCCGTTAATTTTAATTTGAAATTTTTTCCAATTTAATTTTGTGTTATGATTACATCTAGCAATTAGGGGCCTAAATAGAATAGTTTCACATTTATTGATATTAATTTTTAATTTCCAAGAATGATAAAAAGAAAAGATTTTGCCTACTAAGATTTCAAGATCATGTTGTAGTTGTTTAGACTTTGTGCCCGACAGATAGACGATTAAATCGTCTGCGAAGGCAATTCCATATTTACCCTTTGTTTCGTTCAGGCCATATGCAGTGAGAATATCGCTAATAAATATGTTGAATAATACTGGCGAGTTTATTGTACCCTGTTGTAAACCATTTGTGACTTGGCATTGAATAGAAGACACAGTGTCATTGTTAAATGTAACGAAAGATCTTCCTTCGATCATATTCCAAATGAATTTAATCAGGTTTTCATCGAAACCTTTTGTTAACATTTTGTAAATAAGACCTTCACGCCATACAGTATCAAAGGCCTTTTCCACGTCGATCAGACAAGCTGCAACTACTTCATTATTATTTAATGACCAGTAAATATCGGAGGTGAGTTTCGAAATAGCATGTACTGTTGAATGTTTAAAGCGAAACCCGAATGTTCTTACCGCTGGTCTATGATAATTTGATAATTACAAAGATATTTTTACCATCTTTCAAAGACATTTATTTGTTTTGTTGTTTTTTTTTGAGAGAGATTAATAAATATATATATATTTTATTAAAAATAAATATTTTTAATTTTATTTCGAAATTAAATAATGAATTTTAAAATATTTTAAATATAAAAAAATGTTAATACAATATCATTTAAAAAAAAGCGGGAGTAAAATTTCAATATGAATGTCATATGTCATCGATAAATAATAAATAATATTAATAAATATTAAATTTAATAAAAGAACAATGAATAAATAAATATAAAATAGTAATTTATTAAAAAATAATAGATTAAAAAAAAAAAAAATTATTTCAAAACCATTTTTTATTTTGTTGTTATTTTTTTTTTTGAGAGAGATTAATAAATATATATATATATTTTATTAAAAATAAATATTTTTAATTTTATTTCGAAATTAAATAATAAATTTTAAAATATTTTAAATATAAAAAAAATATTAATACAAAATTAAAAAAAGGCGGGAGTAAAATTTCAAAATGGATGCCATTTACGTCATCCATATATAATTTTCAATTAAGAAATTAATAATGAAGCTGTAAGTTTCAAGAGATGTGATCAATAAAACTCAATTTTTCTTTATAAATACTATATCTAGTGTGAATTTGAAAAAAATCGTTAGAGCGGTTTTTGAGAACCAATGGTTATAGATAAATAGATATATAGATATATAGATATATACAATTTTAGCTAGCATAATAAGATAAGAGTACCGGGACCCCGAGCCTCGGCTCGGTACTTAAGTTAAAAAAAATGATTCATTATTATTGGGTTTGGCTGGTAATATTAATACCTGGGATACCGAGCTGTCGCTCGAAAAAATGTTTAGACATTATTATAGACATTTTCATTCTGTAAATTAAATAATTTTATTTCATTTAAATAAATATCTATTTTTAAATAATTTTTCTCTCTACATTATTTATCTAATTCTGACAATATATTAAGATCACACCGGGACCCCGAGCCTCGGCTAGGTAATTAAGTTAAAAAAAAATAATTCATTATTATATTGGGTTTGGCTGGTAATATTAATACTTGGGACACCGAGCTGATATACAATTCTTTAATTATTTATTACAATTATTAAATGTTGCATCATTGCATGGAACTTGGGGTCCTCAATAATACATAAATATGTATTATTAGATATGTTTCTAAGTGCATGAATATTTTTTTTTTATTGGAAGAATGATAAATATATATCGTAATTTATAATTATAAAATATTATTAAAATATATATTTTTAATTTTATTTCGAAATTAAATAAAAAATTTTAAAATATTTTAAATATAAAAAAAATATCTTTTAAAAAAAGGCGGGAGTCAAATTTCAATATGAGTGTCATTTGTCCATATATAAATTAAAAGATAAGATAAGTTAATTAAAATATATATATAAACAAAAGCAAAATTAAATAATAAAAATTTATAAAATTTTGAATTAATATTAAATTATTAGTTAATGACTAATAAGTAATTAATAAAATAAAAAAAATAAAATTTATTACAATATTACAATTATTAAATGTTGCATCATTTTAATTAATAAAATAAAATAAAAGAAATTAAATTTAATCAAAGAACAATGAATAAATAAATATAAAATAATAGATAAAAAAAAAAAAAAAATTTTTTTCCGCCGGTTTCGATCCTGCTAAGTTGACTATTCAAAACAGTGCCTTTACCCAATAGACTAATATATTTAGATGATCAAAATGACATTTTTAATCTCTTTGCAAGAATTATATGTTTTTTTTGTTTTTGTTTTTGTTTTTTTTGAGAGTGATTAATAAATATATATATATATTTTATTAAAAATAAATATTTTTAATTTTATTTTGAAATTAAATAATGAATTTTAAAATATTTTAAATATATAAAAAAATGTTAATACAATTCATTTAAAAAAAAGCGGGAATCAACCAACCGTATTTTTTTGTTAATAATTAATTAATTAAGATTAATAAATATATATATATATATATATATTATTAAAAATAAATATTTTTAATTTTATTTCGAAATTTATTTTATTTTAAAATATTTTAAATATAAAAAAAATATTAATTGAAGTAAAATTGATGACGTCACACCCATATATAATTTTCAATTAAGAAATTAATAATGAAGCTGTAAGTTTCAAGAGATGTGATCAATAAAACTCAATTTTTCTTTATAAATACTATATCTAGTGTAAATTTGAAAAAAATCGTTAGAGCGGTTTTTGAGAACCAATGGTTATATATATATACAAATATCTTATCTTATTATGCTAGCTAAAATTGTATATATCTATATATCTATATATCTATATATCTATATATCTATTTATCTATCTTATCTTATTATGCTAGCTAAAATTGTATATATCTATATATCTATATATCTATATATCTATATATCTATTTATCTATAACCATTGGTTCTCAAAAACCGCTCTAACGATTTTTTTCAAATTCACACTAGATATAGTATTTATAAAGAAAAATTGAGTTTTATTGATCACATCTCTTGAAACAGCTTCATTATTAATTTCTTAATTGAAAATTATATATGGGTGACGTAAATGGCATCCATTTTGAAATTTTACTCCCGCCTTTTTTTAATTTTGTATTAATATTTTTTTTATTTATATTTAAAATATTTTAAAATTTATTATTTAATTTCGAAATAAAATTAAAAATATTTATTTTTAATAAAATATATATATATTTATTAATCTCTCTCAAAAAAAAAATAACAACAAAATAAAAAATGGTTTTGAAATAATTTTTTTTTTTTTTTAATCTATTATTTTTTAATAAATTACTATTTTATATTTATTTATTCATTGTTCTTTTATTAAATTTAATATTTATTAATATTATTTATTATTTATCGATGACATATGACATTCATATTGAAATTTTACTCCCGCTTTTTTTTTAAATATTTAAAATATTTTAAAATAAAATTCATTATTTAATTTCGAAATAAAATTAAAAATATTTATTTTTAATAAAATATATATATATTTATTAATCTCTCTCAAAAAAAAACAACAAAACAAATAAATGTCTTTGAAAGATGGTAAAAATATCTTTGTAATTATCAAAATATCATAGAGCAGCGGTAAGAACAATTGTTTTTACTCCCCGAGTTCGAAGGATCGAAACTCGCCGCGTGCATTTTTTTTTTTATCTATTTTCGTGATTTATTTATTCATTGTTCTTTTATTAATTAAGTTTTAGATAGTTTTATAATTTTTAATATTTTTTCAATAAAATATTATTTAATACATTTAATAATTGTAATAAATAATTAAAGAATTGTATATCAATATTTTTTAAAGGGTAGAGCGAGCTCGGTGTCCCAGGTATTAATATTACCAGCCAAATCCAATAATAATGAATCATTTTTTTTAACTTAAGTACCGAGCCGAGGCTCGGGGTCCCGGTATACATATTTATGTATTATTGAGGACCCCAAGTTCCATGCAATGATGCAACATTTAATAATTGTAATAAATAATTAAAGAATTGTATATCAGCTCGGTGTCCCAAGTATTAATATTACCAGCCAAACCCAATATAATAATGAATTATTTTTTTTTAACTTAATTACCTAGCCGAGGCTCGGGGTCCCGGTGTGATCTTAATATATTGTCAGAATTAGATAAATAATGTAGAGAGAAAAATTATTTAAAAATAGATATTTATTTAAATGAAATAAAATTATTTAATTTACAGAATGAAAATGTCTATAATAATGTCTAAATATTTTTTCGAGCGACAGCTCGGTATCCCAGGTATTAATATTACCAGCCAAACCCAATAATAATGAATCATTTTTTTTAACTTAAGTACCGAGCCGAGGCTCGGGGTCCCGGTACTATATACAATTTTAGCTAGCATAATAAGATAAGATAAACAAATATAATTTTAATTTAAAAAAATTGCAATTTTTCTAAATCCGCAGTGGCGCCTCTTATGGGTGAAACGAGTACTGTGCTAATGTACCTATGTTCACAGTCATACATTTTGTTTATCTCAGGAAAGTTCACTATTCGTGATTAAAAAGATAATTGACATTATAATAATTACTTGTTTTCAAATAAATATATTAATTATATCATACCATATTTTGTTAATCTTTAAATTCCAAAGAAAGGTCTTATAATCTTTTCTTTTCAGGTATGATTATTTATAAACTTTATAAATGTTATGTTAATATATATTTAAGACCCCCTACACCTCACAGAATTTGATGAAACTTCGCCAGTTGATTCTTTGATTAATTCTAAGAAACTTTTTCCTTAGGCATTTCTTAGGAGAACTTCTAGTTTTCGAGATACAAGTGATTAAAGATTGGATATCAATTAGATGGTTATGAATGTCGAAATGTGCAGCCATTAAGAAATTTTCATTGACTAATTCACTAATTATTCACATATTCACTAATTTTAGTTTTTTTCTGTTCGGTTTGGATATAGGAATATTATTTTATTAATTAATTTTTTAATTTTTCTATATACAATCCGAACTGAAAAAACCGAAAATTAGTCGCGCCCTCTGCTGGTCAAACTGATAAGACATGGTAGCTAAATGGGATATCAATGGATTGATATCCAATTTTTAATCACTTGTATCTCGAAAACTAGAAGTTCTCGCAAGAAATGCCTAAGGAAAAAGTTTCTTAGAATTAATCAAAGAATCAACTGGCGAAGTTTCATCAAATTCTGCGAGGTGTAGGGGGTCTTAAATATATACCGTTATGTTATTAGGGATCGAGTATGATTTTATCGAATTGTAATAAATAATTCACACAATTCAACATATAAAATATCATTTATTAAAACTATCATTATTATATTACTAATCCTTGTTTTAATAAAATATCTTTTCAGAAAATTGAAGCCTAATTATATTTATATAGTTTATTTGAATAAATTAATAAAGGTATAAATAACCTAAAGAATTTAAATACAATAGAAAAATGAAAAATTTAAAAGATGAAATAAAATATCCAATTTATATAGGTAAGATGATATTAAATAATGTAATATTTATATTCACTTTATCTTTTTGTGAACTTTGTATTTTTACTATCTCTCACCAAAATTTTCGATGTCGAGATTTTGATGTTTTTATACGTTTTGAGGGTCCCTGAGTCATTTTCATTAAGGTTTAGAAAAATATCTGTGTGTATGTGTATTACGCAAAAACGATTTGATCTAGAATAATGAAATTTGATACACGGGCATTATTCAAAATTCGTAGTTTTCTATCAATTTTTGAGAAATGTAGCTCATCAGGAAGAGGGTCATTACCTACTACGTTTTGATTTTTTTTTCCTCTAAAGTGACCGTAAAAATAAAGATATACGAGTATGTTTAATAGTTTTTCACATGATTAAAAATTGTATAAAACTGCTATATATAGAATTTCAGCTTGATTAAATCGCTGAAAGTACCGGAATTAATTTTTTAACACATTGACTGGCAATCACGCTCCAGCACGAGACGTGGTGCCATCAACAAAGGGCCAAACACGCGTTGGTATAATATATATTATTTATTAATTTTAATTTATATTTAATTAAATTTAATTTAAATATAACATATGTGTTAATTAATCCAATTCAAATTTGCGAGATAGTCGACTAGAGCAGCGGTTGCCAAAGTGGTGGTCCACGGACCACTAGTGGTCCGCGAGAAAATTTCGCTGGTCCGCAGAAAAATGTGGAATATAGGTACTTACTCATCATGTTAAGTTATGTTTTAAGATGCATTCATAACAATACGTGATAAGTTATAAAAACTCAATGTTTATGTGTTCTTTGATAACAATTTTTATTTATAAATATATATTTAACACTTAAAAAATCCTATTAGTGGTCCGCGGGATTTAAATTATGAATTAACTGGTCCGTGAGGTCAAAAAGTTTGGCGACCGCTGGACTAGAGACACTCCAGATTTTTTTTTATTTTGAAACATTTACAACATGCACAATGAACAATTTCTAAAATGTATGTTTTTGAATTCACCCGTTCTTATAACATTCTTGTTAAAATATCAAATTCTATTATTTAAATTATATAGCTATATTTAAAGAATTATATAACAGACAGAGATATATATTTTTTTAAATAAAATTGATTATAAGTTAATGTAATTATATCATTTTAATATTACATACAAATTTGTATTATCTAGCCATCAGTGGCGTACCGTGAGGTTCTTGCGCCTGGGGGCAACTGAGAAATTAGCGCCCCCTTTCTTATATATATATATATATTTAATTTTATTTTTTTTAAAGAATATTAATGACGAATAACTAAACAGGTTTATATGATTTTAATAAGCGTATAAATAATATTTATTGACTTACACAAAATACAGTTTAACTTTAAATATTAATTTTTCTTTTGTTCCAAATTGGCTTCCCTAATTTTGCGCCCCCTAAATTTGGCGCCCGGGGACATATGTCCCCCCCCCTAGTTACGCCACTGCTAGCCATATAGTTAAAATCGAGCAGTAGTATTTAAACCTTACAGGGGACACTTTGGTTATATGAAAAATTTGCTGAGCACTTAAATAAAATAGAATAGACTTGATAATTGTTAAAAATAAACTTATCATTATATAAGAGTGAAAATGAAAAATTATAATCTATCTATCTATCTATCTATATATCTATATATATATATAAAAGGCAATGTCTGTGTGTGTGTCTGTCAAATACTCAAAAACTACCCGTCCGATTACGGTGAAACTTTCAGGGATTGTTGTGGGCATCCCAGGGAAGGTTTTAGTGTAGTTAAATCCAAAATTAATTTAATTAGTAATATTTTGGTAAAAGTCTGTAGCGTCACAAAACTATCGACAGATGGCGCTACATAAAAACTTAAACATTCAAATATTTTTAATTTTTTTTAAACTGTCAAAAATAACATACCCATAATAACAGTTGTAATAAAAATAGAAATATAAATCACAATGTAAGTAAAATATTGAATCGTTTTATTTATATTGTTTCAATTATTGTTTGAATATTTATTAAATTTATTTATAGATTTATTAATTATAATAATTCCATTTACTTTCTTCAAATTTTTTTAATTTTTTATTTAAAAGTATATTCAGCATTGAAATTGCCATTAAATATGCAGGTAATTGGAACTCCAACATGTAATATTAGCAAATATTCTGGGATGGGAAAAATACTAAGATCATGTCATGTCCTATTAAATATTTTGAATTTTATTAATCAATCTAATATAATGAAAATAAATTAATACTAAGATCATGTCATGTCCTATTAAATATTTTGAATTTTATTTTGAATCATACAATGGTAATGAAATATTGTAGGTAGACTTTTGAGACAAACAATAAAAATCTCTATAAAATAAGAGAATATACTTATTCCGAAAACTGTTAATTAAAATGTAATAACTATTAACAATTAATAAAGTAGAAATAATTTTCGAACAAATAAAAATGTAATAATTATTAACAAAAAAAATAAAAAATAAAAATAAATTATTAACAAAATAAGTTGACCTGTGGCCAGGTCCGAACCGACCGACGGTTTGAAGTAAATTAATTTCCAGCTACAGAAACAATTTCAAATGGCGGGTCTGCTATTATTATAATAGGCGTTTACTTCGTCATTATTATTAAACATTCGTAATCGTTATCATGTTTTATATATATATATATGTAAAATAAAGAGCCACAAATATTGGGAAACATCCGGTGGAAGACCAAAAATCAAGGTGGGTGGACAATGAAGGAAGGGACATGGGAGAGATGGGACAGGGTAGGATTTGGTTGTAGCTCAGGATAGGGACTCTTAGAGAAAAGTGGATGCTGCGGCTAAGAACTTTCGAAAACTGTATAGACACAGAGTTAGATAAATATAACATATACAATAATAATATATAATTAATTTATTGATTAAATTAAAATATATTTTCCAAGAAAACAAATATATGTCTTATCTACTTATACTGATTGAAACAAAATGGATGAAAACCTTTTACATACAGACTTTCATCCAAATACTATGTATCACTCGGGGGTACAGGGGGCGGAGCCCCAGTCTAGGTGTGAAGAGCGCCTGGAAGGCGCTCGGAGCAGCTAGTAATATATATAAATACTCACATGAAATTAATATGAGATGATTTTAAATTGTATCTTTTCTTATGATTAATTTTTGAAACTTTCTCTTATATTTGATATATTATATTACAATTTTTATACTTAGATTTAAATATCTTTAAAAAAAGGTATTTGATGCCAAAGTTAAGAAATATTAATAATTAATTAAAGACAACTGAAATAAATAATGATTGAAAAAAAAGTCGGTGTTGCAATATCAATAAATTTATTAAAAACTTTGGTATTGAGTATTATATTGAAATCAGCATATCGATTTCTATTTAAGAATAAAAAAAAGATATGCTGCAAAAAAGCATATCAATGAATTTGCAGCATGGAAAATTCCCTTGGTATTTTCTCTTAAGATCGCGATAATTATACGCTGAGGAAGGATTTGAGGGATAATCATTTTTTATTCTTAAATTAGAAGAGAAATATGAATTTTAAATTTTACAGAATTTTATTAGAATATAATATAAAATTAATAAAATTAATTAAAATTTTAGAATTATATATATTTTTAATGTATTTATTAAAAATTTATCTAATAGCATTGATTTTTTTAGGTCCATTATTGTCTTGTTGTTACTGCCATACTAACTTTATTAATGAAGAGTTTTTATCGAAGCATCAAAAGAAATGTATTCACAAGAAAATATTTTTTATTCTAAAATTCCAAATAAAAATAAAAAGTTCAAATAGAAATTTTAATATTGAACGACAAGATAATAAAACTAATAATAAAAAGAAAAATAGTTCATTTGAATGTTCATCTTGTCATAAGAAATTTAATCGAAAGATCTGGTTTGATAAACATGTATTAATTCATTCCAATGAAATTGAGAAATTGGAATGTAGATATTGTTTGAAAAAATTTAATGTAAAATCAGAATTAATTCAACATCTTTTAAATCATACAGGGGAAAGGCCATATGAGTGTACATATTGTAAAAGTAAATTTAAATTAAAACCACATTTAACTCAACATTTATTAATTCATACATTAGAAAAAAAATATGAATGTACTTTTTGTCCTAAGAAATTTAATACAAAAAAATATTTATCCTCACATTTATTAATTCATACACGTGACAAAACATTTGAATGTGCATATTGTCAAAAAAAATTTAAAGAAAAATCAACATTGAAAATACATTTATTAATTCATTCTAATGCAAAACAATTTGAATGTTCATATTGTTTGAAAAAATTTTTACGACAAGGTGATTTAAGAAATCATTTTTTAAGTCATACGGGCGAAAAACCATATCAATGTACATATTGCCCGAAGAAATTTAATGGAAAATCACAAATGACTCAACATTTATTTATTCATACTAATGAAAAACCATTTGAATGTGATTATTGTGAAAGGAGATTTACCATTAAAAATAATTTAAAAAGACATTTATGTACTCATATTGAAAATCGTGAAAAACAATTTCAATGTACCATATGCCAAAGCAAATTTTATACAAAATCAGATTTAAAAAGACATTTATTAATACATTCTGGTGAAAAACGATTTAAATGTGTATATTGTCAGAAAAATTTTCATAATAAATCAATTTTGAAAAGACATTTATTGGTACATTCTGATGAAAAGTCATTTCAATGTACATATTGTGAAAAAAAATTTAAAGAAAAATCATCATTGAAAATACATTTATTAGTTCATACTGGAGAAAAACCATTTGAATGTACATATTGTGAAAAAAAATTTAATATAAAAGGAAATTTAAATGTCCATATATTAAGACATACTGGTGAAAAACCTTTTGAATGTTATAATTGTAAAATGAAATTTATTCGTAAAATTGATTTAAATAGTCATTTATTAAAGCATACAGGTGAAAAACCATATGAATGTAAATATTGTCTAAAAAAATTTACTAGAGAATCGAATTTAAAAACTCATTTAATAATCCATACAAATGAAAAATCTTTTGAATGTACTATATGTCCTAAGAAATTTAATCATAAAGCTTTATTGCAAAGACATTTATTAATTCATACTGGGGACAAAACATTTGAATGTTCAACTTGTCAAAAGAAATTTTATAGAAAAGACAGTTTAAAAGAACATATATTAACTCATTTTAATAAAAAAAAAAAATAATTTCTTATGTTATGTATTTTAATTATATTACTATAATTGAGATTTGTAATTGTATATTATTAAAATTAATATTACATCATTTATTTAGCAATTTTTTTTTTAATTCATTTAATATAATAAAAAGTATCCATTTAAAAATTGAATACAAGAGGTGTTAAAAGTTGATTTTTTTTTTTTTTTTTTTTTTTTGCGCGGTGAGGTAGGAAAATGTCTAACACATCTCAAGATTGTCGTCACAATCTTGGTATATGGACTTGCACTCACTAAAAACCTTCCATGTGGTTGGAATAACATCCTCCCTGGTACCACTAACGTATTACTTCAAACTGTTCTCTATTTTTTCATCGTCTAGGCTCTGCATTTTGTTCCTTATTTCTGGATATCTAGATCTTTCTTCTTTTTTCGAAGAATCTCTTCTATAAACAAACCAATCTCTTTCCAGTTCCATTCTTGCTACTATGTTTGGTTTGCAACTGTTAGCTTCCCAATATTTTCCTTCAATTCCGGTTCCACCGTATGCACTCGAAGATCGTGTGCTCGGTGTCATCAATTTTCCCATCATCGTATATACACCAGAGACTATAAGCCTTCCCTATTTTATATAAGTACTTCTTGAAGTATCCATGCCCGGAGAGCATCTGAGTGAGGTAATAATTCACCTCTCCGTGCTTCCTTTCATACCAAGTACCTACGTTTGGAATCAATGTTGATACTAATAATATTATATATATAATAATAATATTAATATTAATATTTGTTTTTGTCATTTTTTTACTGTTAATTAAAACTGACTAAAGTTTCTATTATACATGAAATGTTAAAAATTATTTAATAAATTGTATTTACTTTAATTTCGACAATTAATATAAATAAATATAAAATAATATCTCTCTATGTGTGTGTTGAATGTGAATAGCTATTTGTCGTTGAAGATAATAAATTTTTAATTAAAGAGCTTATAAAGAAACCTCTCAGACCAGAGAGATTGTAAGAGTATTTTTCATTGCATTGATTTTTTAATCTATTGATATTGTGATGATGTTTCTATTGTAAGTTCTAGTTTGAATGGTTGCATCTATATTTATATTTAATTGGAAAAAAAAAAATTTAAAAATATGCTTTTATTTAAATGCACTAAAAAGGAGAAAATAATTTATCCACACAGACCAAGATATCCAATTACAATTAATCATATCTAAAAAATGAAAGTGTGGGCGCCAGAGATGGGAGAGGGTGGTTGTGGCTCAGAATAGGGATACTTGGAGAAGTGTGGTTGCTGAGGCCAAGAACTTTCGAGTTTCGTAGAGCCACAGAGATAGATAGATAGATTTAATATATTAATTTAAATGTATACCTATAATATAACCTAATCTAACTGACATCAAAATATTTTAAAATAGGTTTAGATATAATTTAAATCAATAATAGTTATAGGTAATTATTCAAAAGAGCTTTTGGTACATGGGTGTGGATAAAACTTAACCAGTGGGTTCCTTTTGCAATTCCAAATAAACTTTTCTTATGAAATTTTTTCGGGCCTTTTATAGTTTACGAGATAAAAATTGCAAAAGGAACCCACTGGTAAAGTTTTATTCAAATCCATGACTGGATGAATGTTGTGTATAATTATCCTGTAATTTATTTTTTTTAGAAACAAACTCTGTTTCAGCTCATTCATTTGAGTGTGACACCACCTTGTCCGTGACTTTTTGAATGAAACACAGATTTTTGGATAAACAATTAAATTAGCTCTTATTGAATTGTTTAAATATTTAATTAGGTAAGTTTTAAGAATTTAAAGAGTACATAACTTAAATAATATATTTACACAAGTCTGGAACTATGAATATTTTCCTCCTCTTACTAAATTGTTTGGAGGGTTCAATTTTTCCCAAAACCGCGGAGCACTCATAAAAAAGTATACCGGGACCCCGAGCCTTGGCTCGGTACATAAGTTAAAAAAAAATAATTCATTATTATTGAGTTTGAATTAAAAAATATTAATATACAATTCTTTAATTATTTATTACAATTATTAAATGTTGCATCATTGCATCATTCTGATTAAAATGAATTGAACTGGGGTCCTCAATAATACAAACAAACAATTTTAGATAGCATAATAAGATTAATCCAAGTAATATCGTCTATTTCTATTCGACACTATTTTCAGTTATGAAATGAACAGTCAGTAGAGAGTAAAAAAATTGTAATTGAAGATCGCCGTAAACTAAAATATTAAAATATTATAAACATTTTTAGTGGGAATTTCTCAGGGAGGTAGGGAGCCCAATTCATTTAACCATCCATGTTGCATAAGGCAAGTTAAAATTTAAACAAATTTAAATATTCTAATTTTTAAATTTATTTACAATTTAATATTATTATTTTTTCGAGACTAATGGCAAATACCGTATAAGAAGATAAGATATTGTAATGTACGGGTCATTTCCACAGTTTTAAGTTTTGTTTCATGACCTTTTCACTTTCATCTAACATTTTCACTGTTAAGCTGGGGAAAGCATTGTCCACATACATTTTACTGCGACATATTCTACGATTTTTTGAATATGCACCCAACACGTTTTTTCTACTTTTATTTATTACGAAGATTTTTCATTTTAATCGCCCCCCCCCCCCCATACAATTTCTTTCTTTATCATATCAACCACGGGCCATAGACACTCCTTGGGCTTTTCGAATTGCCAATGCTGGGTTTCGTTTAAGAAATGAATCAAGGCATGTCCTTTCTGCCCTACGTTGAAACGTGCTTTGGAAATCTGGGCCATTAAAACAACCAGTTACATCTATGTATCAAACACATGATTATCATCAATGAATTATCAAATACTATTAATCAATATTTTATAATTAAAATACAATGATGATGATTTAGTTTTTAAGAATTAATTTTGTATTAAATACAATATAATAATAATATATTATATATCTTATCTTATCTTCTTATACGAGTAAAAATTGTTTGTTTGTTTCACTGTTCTCAAAAACCGCTGTAACGATTTTTTTGAAATTCACAACAGAGATAGTATTTATAAAGAAAAATTGAGTTTTATTGATCACATCTCACGAAACTTTATTAGTTCTTCTTAATTTAAATTTATAATATATGGATGACGTCACAACCACCGCCTGTGAGATATATACATATCTATTCTTAAAATAAAATTAAAAATATTTATATTATATTCATATATTTGATTTTTTTTTATTTCATTAATAGTTTTACATTTAAATTATTTGAAATTGTTTCACACAATGTTTAAAAGAAGATTTATCTTTATATTCGATTCGATATATAGTAGGAGAATTAAATGACGTTATCAATTTATTATACTCCGGTAAATATTATAAAATATTATTTACTAAATATTCAAACAATATCAAATATTCAATTAGATAAAACATTTATTTGTTTTTGTGTTCTTATTTAAAATACATTTTAATTTAAAATCAGTAAATTAATTATATATATTATTATTGTAAATGTTATATCTATCTATGTGTCCCTTCATACATTTTGAATTCACCCATAATATATCTTATATTCTTATATACTTACTTGAATATAATTTAAAAAGTTTTAAAAGTTTTTTTTTGATATTTTATGAATTCAAATCGTCAATTGAAAATGAAAAATCCAATTATGAGATCAATTATTCATATAATTTTAAATGTTTTCATGTTTTATAAATAAAATATTAAAAAAATAAACTTATAAACAAAATATTCTTTGAATTATTTTGAAACATTTTAGGAAACAAATTTTTAATGGGTCATTTTTAGAAATTCCATTTAACAATTATAATAAATAATTAAAAAATTGTAAAATTTTTAAAGTATATAAAAATAAATTGTATAAATTGGTTAAAGGGTCGAGTGATAGTTCGGTGTCACAGGTATATATTTTATATCAACACGCCTACTTTTCTGTTTGTATGTTATTATTTGAATGGCGAGGAAAAATTAATGGAGGTTTGAAATTAAATGGAGGTATCAATCGGGAAACGCCTGTTATCATGCAGTAAAGACCATGGACGCATAGGAAGGGACGTAAGAGAGATGGGACAAGGGCTCAGGATAGGGACATTTGGAGAAATGTAGCCAAGAACTTTCGAGTATCTTTGAGTTATATAAATAGATAGATATAACATATACAATAATAATATATATAATTAATTTACTGATTAAATTAAAATATATTTTAAATAAGAACACAAAAAGAAATGAATGTTTTATGTAATATACTGATTGAAACAAAATGGATGAAAACCTTTTACTACTTTTAACCAAATACGATGTACCACTCGGGGGTACAGGGGGCGGAGCCCCCGTCCAGCTGTGAAGAGCGCCGAAGGCGCTCGGACCAGCTGGTATATATATATATTAACATTATTTTGTCTAAATAATTATTTTATTAAAAGTATGGTTAATTTTTTAATATTTCTTCTCTTGAATTCATAACATTTTTAATTTTATTTTACTATAATATTTAAAATACCTAAATACATAAAAATAATAAATTTTATCTTATGTTAAAAAAATACGAGTTAAATTTATTATTATATTAATTTCTTTTTTTTTACAATAATTTTCAAAAAGTATACATATATTTAAACTTTACCGGGCTTTCATCTTGTAAAATTTGATTTTTATCTAATTCATAAAAAAAACAAAATGTATTTATTTTCAACATAATCTAATAAATATTAATTTGTAGATTTTATAATTCTCAAGTGATTAAAAATAAAATGAAATTTATATATAAATGGATCTTTCTCTCCATTCATGACGATTTGACAGAGCAGTGAATACGAAAGGGGTAAAAACGGAACGAAAAATGGCTGTGAAAAGCGAAGTTAAATGTGGTATTTCAAGGCGGAGGCGTTCGCAAAATAATACAATTCGTGTTAAAGAAGAAAGAAATGCTTCTTATAAAAAAGTAAAAATCTTTTTTTTTTATTTTCTTTTTATTTAAACATTTAAAACTCTAATTATATATATATATATATATATATATATATATATATAATTAAATATAAAAAAAACAAACATTATATTTATATATATATATTTAAATTATTAAAATCATAGATTAAAATGTTTCGTTAATTAAATGTCATAGGTTTCATCTATTTTACAAAAAGCAGAACAAGAACGAACCGATGAAGATAAAGAAGTATTACATTGTTATTCAGAATTGGTTAAAGAAATTCATTCCAGGTAAAAATAAATGAAAGATCAATGAGATTACATTTTTTTTTACTTTATTTTTTTTCTTTTAATTTAATTCTTTAAATAAATTAATGTGATAAAATTTTAGAGAGGCTCGACGACAACAGATTAAAGCACGTAAAGAAGAAATTGAAGATCCACCTGATATAATTGGTTCTAAATGTGATACCCTTGCGAGGGCTGTGGCTGAATCAAATCATCTTGTTATTTATACAGGGGCCGGAATAAGTACAGCTGCAAGAATACCAGATTATAGAGGATCTAAAGGCATTTGGACATTACTAGAACAAGGAAAAGATATTGGGTATCTATTAAATATAAACAATAATTATTTTATATACATATATATATATATATCATAGTTTCTTATTTTATTTTAAATAAAAAATGTTTATTGCACTTGAATAATATAATTTAATGTATTATTATTATTATTATTATTCAAAGATGAAATTATTATCTTACCCATTTTATTAAAATTCATTTATTTTTTTTATTCTTTATATATATAAATTAGAAAGATAAAGATAAAAAAAAAGTGATCAAATTTTGATATAAAATTTAAAAGTTAATTTTTTCATATTAATTAGTCGACTTCTAAGAGCATCTTTTAATCATTTGACATATCTTTTTGTTGAGAAATTATAATGTTAATTAAATTATTAAAGCTTTGGTGGTTGTTTTTATTTATAACGGAATTTTGTAAATTAAACCACATATTGATATTTGTTATTGTAAATTTATTCAAAAAATACAAATATATACACAACGTTTCGATTGCTGCTTCTGCTTATGTGACACTGGACGCTCGAACAGTGCAGTCGCTTGATAACGATTGCACGACTGCACTGTTCGAGCGTCCAGTGTCACATAAGCAGAAGCAGCAATCGAAACGTTGTGTATATGTTTGTATTTTTTGAATAAATTTACAATAACAAATATCAATATGTGGTTTAATTTACAAAATTCCGTTATATATAATGTTAATTGACTATTTCCAATCGACAAATTAATAAACCACTTATTATTTTATATTTTTAATTATTAATGCAATTACTTAATTATTACTGAATTATTGAATAATTTGTTTTGTTTTTGTTTTGTTGTTGTTATATAGACTTCATGATTTAAGTCAAGCGGAACCTACATTTACTCATATGGCACTATCTGAATTATATCGTGTTGGAATACTTAAACATGTTGTGTCACAAAATTGTGATGGATTACACTTAAGAAGTGGTCTACCTAAAAATGCTATCTCTGAAGTTCATGGTAATATGTACATTGAGGTAAATTTATATTATAATCTGCAATATTATATTATATTCTAAGTCTATATAAATAATAATGATATATAATAACTTATATTTATATTTTAGGTATGTCGCAGTTGTAAACCAACACGTGAATATTTACGTTCATTTGATGTGACTGAACATACAGGAAGATTTAGTCATAAAACAGGTCGACGTTGTCGGGAATGTCATGGGCCATTAATAGATACAATTGTACATTTTGGAGAACGAGGAACGTTAAGTTGGCCATTAAATTGGTCTGGAGCATGTA
This sequence comes from Labia minor, assembly GCA_963082975.1. Classification (NCBI taxonomy): domain Eukaryota; kingdom Metazoa; phylum Arthropoda; class Insecta; order Dermaptera; family Spongiphoridae; genus Labia; species Labia minor. Next base: position 94,025,841 of record OY720345.1, on the reverse strand, counting down.
AAGTAATAATTAGATTATTATTATTATTATTATATTGTTATAATTACATATATAATATATATAATAAAAAACAAAACAATTTTAGGCAGCAGAAACAGCAGATACAATATTATGCCTTGGTTCTAGTTTAAAAGTGCTCAAACGTTATCCATGGCTTTGGGCAATGGATAAACCAGCTAAAAAACGTCCAAAATTATATATTGTCAATTTACAATGGACCCCAAAAGATGAACATGCAGTTTTAAAAATCCATGGTAATTTTTATTTGTTTAAAGTTTATTTATTTATTTATGAAAATAATACACAAACAAGCTACGAAATTGGTCTACCTAGCTAAATTGAAGATTCTACTAAATATTGTGTATTTTATATCTTGGAAACTATTTATTTCAATTTGATATTTAATATTCTTTGATTTAAAATGGTTAATTAAATTAAATAATTAATTAAATATAATTCATATTAAAATAAATGGATGTAAAATAGTAATAGTAATGGTAGATGTAATGAAAAAATTTCAACTATGAATCTATCATTGCGCCTAAAATATCAAAGAAATCTTAATATTATAGTTTGGTTACATAAGTTTCTAATAAAAGAACCAAAAGTCCACATATATTTGAGCGTAGCATTTCAAATACTATGATCTAGTATACATACATATACATATATGAAAGATAAGTAGATATCATAAAAATAACCGAAATAATGCTTTAAATTATGTCGGACAAGGATGCCTTAGATTAAAAAATGACAAAATATAGTGAATATTAAATAATTAAGAACGTGAATCAAAAAGAAGACAAAATGATAAGAACACTTCTACTTGTTGTATGAGAAAGATATTTAATAATATCCTAAAAAAGAAATCATGTTCGAGTAGACCTTAATATAACAAGTAGATATTAAATAACAATCATGAATAATTATTGAAATTTAAAATTATTCTTTTTATAGAAAGTCGTTAAATTCACAGACTTATTTCTTTTTACGATTTTTTTTTATACTGTTTCGTTTGGACTGACATGTGAGATTTTAACTTACTAAAAACCTCTCCTTAGGCATTTCGTCAGTCAGTCCTGTGTCAGCTATGGTGATTTATAAGTTATATAAGTTGTACTACCAACTTCAGAGATGATGTAGCTTTGTTGCTTGTTATTAACATCTGTTATATATGCTAGATTTACACACACATATAATGCTATCTGCTTTTTCCACTGTTTTATGTCAGAAACCACAGCTATCACCCAAAAATGCTTCTGTTCAATGTCAGGTTATAAAATAAACCTCTGACTTTTGTATGTCCTACTCTCGGACAACGCCTAACACTCGGTTATATCAATTAGGTGTCCTATGATCAGAAGAGCGGGTCTTAACAACCTTTACCTTGATTTTCTTGATCGGAAGAGCTACTTTTTATCAAGTAAGCTTCGCAATGTTGATCCCGGAGGCTGAGTTCACTCTGACTCATAGACCCCAGCTAGAGAAATTCCCTTGCCAGGCCCGGAATTTGAACACGAGGGGACCACAAGAATTGGAGCCCGCTATGCTACCTCTCACCCTGTGGCGCCTTTTCAATGTCAGGTTATGAGTCTCAAAATAATTTTCAAATCTCTCCTCGTATTTATTATCATTTAGATTTTCTTAGAACTTTCCATATTCTTTCTCTATATAAATGAATATGAATGGATTTACCAAAGTTGATTTTCTTTTCTCTATAGTAAGGTGGACTTACCTATATGGTACTACCAATTTTTTTCCTTTTTTTATTAAAAATATGTTTTGTTATAGTTTTTTTAATGGTGGGGATGAATTGGGTAAATATTGATTGCAGAGGAGCTGTGATAAAAATGATGTACAGGCTATCTGATCTTTAATCTGCTAAGTAGAAAAAGCTGGAGTCGGTATAGAAATACATGTGAAGAATTGGTCTAATAATAAAAAAAGAAATAATTTCAAAGAATATTCTTATCTAATTTATTCTATCAATTAGTAAATTGTTCTCTAATAATAATAATAATTATGAAGAATCATTTGCATAGGAGAGTCACATGAGATAACCAAGTTGGAATAAATTTCAATTTTCTTTTCAAGATGAAAGTGGGTAAATAATCCACCTGTTTTCCTTTAAAAAGCCCTTTCTGATTTTTATAAATAAATAAAATATGAATTATAATAATAATATTCTTCCGTTTTTTATAGGGAAATGTGATGATGTGATGAAACGAGTAATGAACCGCCTTCGTTTAGATATTCCGGAATATATACGTCAAAATGATCCAATTTTCTCTCATCATACTACATTAATAGCATCCGAAGAGCATACTACAAGTCAGCCAACTATACGTCTTCCAGGTGGTTCTTATTCAGAACCGGAACAGCTCGTTGCTCATGATTTAAGCATTAAAAAAGAAATTAAAAGAGAAAATAATGATGGAGATGATAATATAATGAAAATAAAAACAACAAATAACGATACAGATTCGAATTTGCTCAAAGATTGTGTCATAAAAATAGTTCATACAGAGTCAATTGTAAATACTACTTCTACTACTACAACTACTACTTCTACTACTACTACAACTACTACTACTACTACTACTACACCCCTTACAAATGCAAATTCTTCATCTAATATATTTATTAGTTCAGATGTACTTGTGTTTGAACCCGATGCTGCATTTATTTCAAAGATTCAACAGTCTCCATCATTTCGTCCTTATTTGCCACCGGAACAATTTACATCACCTACTAACTTAAGTCCAACATCATTTGCACGTATTCGAACTAATGTAAGGGCTGTACCAGATTGTGAATATTGTCCACAAAGTACACAATGTAATTTTTATCCACGTCAACGGCCAAGTTTTGTTTCAAGTGCAATTGTATGCGAATGTTGTGATTATTCTGATGATAATGATGATGATGATGATAATGATAGAGAAGAAGAGAATAAAAAGGATATAAAAGATGAAGAGGATAATAGTAATAAAATGAATGAAGAAGAAGAAACTAAACCCAATACAGTTAATCCTGGATGGTATGGAAAAGGTTATAAGAAAAGATTTCGAAAAAAACGGTAATTGTTAAAAAACAAATATATCATCAATTCAATTAATTTATTGATAAAAAAATCAATATTTATTTACTGTTAATAATGCACTCCTTTCTCTCTTTGTAACTTTCTCAAATACAATAATAATATTATTGGGATTGATATAAAAAAAATAATAATAAACAAGACCATTATCTAAATAAGCGATTAGCGTTTATTATTATTATTATTAAGAAATTAAGAATAATGGAGTGTGTTAATCATTTTTATTCACTCTACAGGTTGTGAATGTAGTTTAAATGTTGTTCGATCTCGACCCTTTGTATTAGTTTTAAATGTTAGAATAACATCACCAATAAAAAAAAGTATTAGACGTGGGTGGATAGTCATCTCTATTTGATAATTATTTAAATAATTATTTCTTAAAAACTACCCATCCTGTCCCTTTTAATATATATATATATATATATATATATAATATTTATTTAAAATATTTTATAAATTTTCAATTTTTATAAACTTTCGATACATTGTTTTATTATATATATATATATATAATAAAATAAATAAATAATATTGTGTTCAATTTTTATAGCATTTATTATTCTTTTTTTCATTTATTTTTTAATATTTTACATTAAAAAGTAATAATAATAAATAATTATGAATTTAATATAATGAATTTGATTTCTCTTGTGATTGATGTTGTGTTGATGTATCTGTACAATGTTTTAAAAACTATACACATAAGCCATATATTATTTTAAATTTTCTTAATTGTATCCTTTCTAAATTATTCATTTCTCCTTTTTTCACAATTAAAATTCTTGTATTTTTTAAAATAAGAAATCAAAATATATTATAATCTATTTATTATCATAAATAATTTCTTTTATTTTATTTATTAAAGAAATATGTATTAAATGAATCTTTTCAATATTTTATTAGTTTTAAACGAATTAAATTAAATATTTTTTTATGGTTTAAACCGGAGGTTCCCAAAGTGGTCTATATCGACCCGCAGGGGTCTACGATAGTGGATCTCAAGCCTATTTATATTATCATATAATTCAATTCAATATGGCTCTAAAAAAAGGTAAATTTGTTCTGATTTGGTTCTTAAAAAATTTTTCGTTTTTCAATAAGGCTCTTTTAAAAAAAAATGTAAAATTTTCTTACAAAAACAGACTTACTGACAGCATGAAAAATTCTAAAGTCACTTTTAGATTCCAGGAGTCGTGAAGATCAAAAAATTTTAAATTCTGGGCAATGAGCAGACAAACCTTTTATTATATACGAGTATATAGATTATAAAGGTATGAAAATTATTTTAGAAAATAGATTTTTTATAAGAACTTTATTTCAATTTAATTTTGAATTATTGTATATTGATTTTTTAGTTTTAATTATTTATTTGATATTTCTATTAGACATTTTGTTAAATTTATTTTTATTTTAAAATTCGTACCTTAACACTTTGCACGGGAATTGATCACGTGATAGTGACCAACCAATAAGAAATGAGCGCAGCATTTCAGAGTTCCCTTGGTTCCCTTATTGAAATTAGTAGGATAGCTGATAAAAATTATAACGTTTTAATCAAATCTAATTTAATGGATGATTTAAAGAGGTTAAATTAAAAAAAATTATTATTTAATAAAACTTAGTGATTTAGTTAATATTATTCAAATTAAGATTAAATTTCAAGTGACGCGCTGCGACCCGGGAAGGATTTTGACCTCACTGATTGACTCATCGGTCAAACATTTTCTAACCAATAAAATAAATATTTATTCCAAAAGTAAGTATAAATTGTTTATGAAAAACTTTAATAAAATATCTATAGATGGCGTAATAATACTTGATTAATATATTTTTAACACCTATTCTAAAGAGTTAAGTTATAAATTTAGGTATTCATTTTCTAAATGGAATGTTGATTATCAGTCGTTAACCACTTTGAAGTTGGTGCATCTTTAATTTTCATTTTATTAGAATATTTTATTCATTCTCTCTCTATATATATACCTACATTCATAAATACCTTTATATTATAAATATCTATAAATATTTCATTTATGTCAATTGATTAATTTTACCTTATCATTGAAATTTCAGAATGTTAAAGTTTATTAGAGGTAAATCGCATCAGACTGCTGCCGAAAAACAAAAACTTCAAAATGAACTGTTTGCATTTCGCAAGGTAAATTTTTTCCTCTCCATAATCACAATATTGTCTTAATTAAACTAATCACCTATTTATTATTTTAATATCATCAAATATACATAAAAAAACATTTTGAATAAATAGAATGTTAAAGATTAATTTTAATATTGCAATTCTATAAGATACACATTTAAATTCATTCTAAATATCAATATTTTTAAAATTTTTTTATTTATGTTTTTTTTAAATAAACATTTTCATAATTTTAAAAATCCATTATATATATATATATTTTTTTTTGTTTATAAAATAATAATTTTATAGTAATTCAATAATGATTTATATAATATTAATATAAAATAAATTGCCACAATTTTAATTTATTTATATAAAAAACTATTTGTATTCGAATCTTTGAATAAATCCGATATTCTTGTCATTTTCTTTTCAAAATTAATTGTTATTATCTAATGAAATTTTTTTTGTATTGTTTATAATTTTTTCTATTATTATTAATAATAATATTATTTGCGAATTATTTATTTTTTCTGGGATATATTTATAAACCAACAATTTCTAAAAAAGTTTTTTTAATGATATATGTATTCAATTAAATTTATTTTAAATTTAGTTATTATTAAATATTTTTTTTTAAAATTACCAAAAAGTTAAAAGAATTGAATTCTGAAAATAAATATTTTTGATTTTCATTTTATTATTATTAGTGTTAGTATAAAGATAAATATAATATATTATTATCCTTTCTTATTTTACTTAATCAATTTCCTTTGATTTCAATATTTTTTTGAAATCCATAAATATGTTATCGTATTAAATATAAAATATAATTTTATTAAAAACTGAAATTTTCAAATTAAATTATTTTTTTTTCAAAATTAGGATTGTAATATCTTGAAACTATAAGAGATATAGAGTAGTTTAAATTAGCAAATAATTTGTATATATCAAGAGACTATTTTAATCCATTAAAAAAAATCAACAGTAGTTTTCAAAATATGAAATTCAACATTTGTAAATTGCAACCTATTCTTTATTTCCTTAATTAATATAAATGTTTGTTCTGTTTTCAACGCGATATAACGTTTTTATAACTTTATTTAATGATTTTTTAAATAGAAATACAAAAATATCTATTATCTTTATTTAAATATGTTTTAACAAAAGTTGCCAAGTACAAAAAAATGATATATAAAAATTAAGTCCTAATTTAACCAACTCTATATCTGTATCTGTGTTCCAAAAAATTTTCGATGGTGCAAAGAATAAAAGATGAGAGAAAAAAAATTGTACTAGTGTTTATTTTCAAGAATTATGGACATGAGTATTGTTAACAAGCATATCTCAAACTAGGACATTAATATTTTAAAAAGAATCTATATCTAAAATAAAAAATTTAGATTGTGTGTGAAATTTGATAAAAAAAGATTATATTTAAAAAAAAACATGAAAACCAATGTCAGTTTATAATTATGTAAGCTTCAAAAGAAAAACTCGGAAATATTTTAAAAGAAACACTATTTATTCCATTTTCTACTAATTTTTTAGTAAATAATAAAAAATAATGAAATATTTATATTAATAAAAAAAATACATATTTTCTTAAAATAAACGCAAAATAATTTATTTAGAGGTTTTTTATTCACCAACGCCAAAACGAGGTCAGCCCATAATTCCAAATCTAAGTACAAAATTATTTTTAAGTATATTTTATTTTATTTGAAGGTGTTATAAACAAGATTTATAATTTTCACGTAAAAATTAAAAAAAAAAATTGAACGTTAATAGGTTTAATAATATATATTTAAATTATTATTTTATTATTTTTGAAATTTTATATTTATGAGATATATAAGATTATTTTACTCTTATTGAAATTCATTTAATATTGATATACTCAGAACATGACGTCATTGCAAAAATCTTTGCTTTCTAATAGATCAATGGAGCAGCTTATGATGATATCATTAGTGATCACATTTTATAATGAAACAAATGTTTCATGTTACAACAAATACCCAATTTTTTCACGATTAATAAATTTGAAAATTATCAAAAAAATGATTTACTGCAAATTTAATTTGAGCCACATATCCCGGCGGGAGGAGTTTAACCATATTTCCAGATGTATAGAGATCATGCAATTCCTCTTTATGCAATCCCACAACTATATAAAACGATACCTAACTTTTCAATAGTATTTTCTAAAAATATTTCATTTGATGATTCATTTTTTAACATCTTTAAACACACAATTTGATTTTTCTTCATTTTTCAGAAAATGTGAAAGCTTGTTAACTTTATTCGATCGCCATAAACAAATAATAATACCCACGTGGGTCTGAAACCCTGCAGCATGGCATCCATCGAAGGAATTTGCTTTGAACCTTTTCTCCAAAATTTTTTGTTATTATTATCAGGCCGGGAACAATTCGACATGACCCAGATGAAAAAATCAAAATATTTTGATAAAAATACACAAAAAGGACTAGTATTAAATGATTAATGATATTAGGAGAGATAAAATAAATAAAATCAATCAAGTTCGTAATCATTATTTTAAAATATAAATAAAACAATTTAATATTTTTTAGAATAAATTATAAATACATTTTTACATCCTAAAATGTTTGTTTTTTCTTGTAACATTTGGCATTTTTTCGGTTCTCAACTCTCTTACCGTAAAGTTTTTTTTTTTATATCAATCAATCGGTGAGTGAATTTTTTTAAATGTATTCCCTGTCTTTTTTTTAATTATTACTATCCTATCTACAAATGTGAACTATATATACATAGGTATATTAACTAAATTTATTTAAAATTTATCAAAATTCAAAGTATGATAGTGTTTTGAACCTGTGAGATGAGCGGATACTATTTCCATTGTTCAACACTCGTCGGAATTCTGATACATATTCAATTCTATTCATAAAGAAAGATTATCATTGAAATAATAATTTATGTTTATAATAGTAAGGTACTTTGAATCGTATATTTTGTTTTTTATTATTTTCCTGTTTTTAAGGCATCTGATGATCAAAATGGAAATGTATGCAAGTGTAACTTGGTTCATTTTGTTGTATATTCATTATCGTTATAATAACGTCGAATGAGTAGGAGAGTTAGTTCAATGGGATTTCGATCGAACGGTTTATTTGTCTAATCTTAGGAAATTTTTCTAGGTCATTTATTAATGTATTTTGACAAAACAAAAATATAAACATTATCCTATATCTTTCACAACAACAAACCAATTATTAATTAGAACAATTTTTAAAATTCTATTTATATAAAATTCATTTTCAATTATACATTCAGTTTTTTTTTTTTTTTTTTTTGTTTTTTTAATCAATAAAGAAAGTCAACAAAATTTTTTTATATTTATGATAAATAAAAGGTTATTTTTTCCAAACATTAACTTAATCTATAAAATTGTTGAAAAGTTCATTCATTCATTGTATGGGATAAAAAGAAAAAAATTTCCGTTTCTAAATCAATATGCAAATAGTTAGTAATCCATAGATTCAATGATGGAGAAAATATATTAATATTTTTTAATAATTTATCTTATATATATATATATATATATATATAAATAATAAAGAAAGTTTTAAAGTTTTTCAATAAATTTTATATAATATAAATTTTTATAATTTGAAAAGATTACTTATATAAAATAATTTTTTGAATAATCTCTTGGTTTTATTATTTTATTTTCTTTTTATCTTAGCAGATTGGAGTTATCGTAGGTAAACCAATGATAACTTTAATTTTGTCAACAAAAATAGCTTCTTCGATGGTGTTTTTTTTTAATCAACTTCCATCCATAAAGTACCCATTGAACATGAAATGATAAGCTCTCTTTCTCTTTTTTACCCCTCCCCTCCATTCCCTTCTTCCTTTCATTATTATCTCTATATCTATACAAACTATTTGAAAGATCTATTAAAAAAAATGAAAACTTCAGAGATCGTTAATGACGTTCGATATCTCCAATTTTGGTTTGGAATAATTGGACCGATATTAGATAGTCACTTCTTGTAATCCTACCACAAGTCATGAACATTTATTTATTAATCTCGTTTTTAATCGAAATTGTTTTATTTTTTAAAATGAATTCTAATAACAATCAATCTATTAATATTTTTTTTCTCATAAAAAAACAAATTAGTTCTTTGCTAATCCTCGATTATATGTATCATATCGTAAACAAGGAGTGAAATTAAATTGAATGGATAACTAACTATGCAAGATTTTCTAATTTAAAAAATTTCTAGACCGGTCATCCATAAATTATATTATCTAACATCGATAAATTTAATTAGTTTTAACGCTTTTTTATCCTATGGACCGTTTATTTTGATATAAAGTCCTTAAAAAAAGCCAGATATCACGTAATGCATACTTAATACTATTTTTTAAAATAATGTTCATGTTTTATCCAATTTAAAATTTAAAATATCTGGAGATAGATTCAAAATATACACAAGATTTTGCTAACATAGAAATGGAATTACAAAAACAAATTCTTTGCACCCCACAGGATTATTATGATGTCATTGAATAATGTATGTACATGTAGAAAGTGTAGTCCAAATTCATTGGACATGAAATGAAAAGAAAGAAAAAATTTACAAAACGCGAGCAAAAAACAGATATTCTAAAATACTAATGGAGAGAGAGGTAGCATTGGTATATTCGATATTGAATGTTAAGTTTGTCCAAATTGTACCATATACTATTTTCTATGAAACATCGAAGCTAGGCAAATTAATTTACAAACGATTATACATTGATTATTTTCACATCCCGGAAGACGAGTTTGTATCACGAGCCACAGAATAACACTCGAAGAATAGAAGAATTTAAAACAGTTCTTATCCTATTAGGCTGGTGTTGGTGTGACAAAATTTTTAGAACCTTAGGAATAACTTAATCTGTAAAATTTCGACTGTTGGGATATTTTTAGAAAAAATTAATTAGAATTTTAATTAAAAAAACAAACAAACAAGAAAACATAATTTTATATTTTTTATTTTTTGAAGCACAATAATTTTTAAGAAAATGTAAAAGAAAAAAACTAATGAAATAAATATACAAAATCTTTTAGCAAATATAGAAAAGAAATAATTTCTTTTTATAAAAAAATTCTTCTTAACGTCAATAAAAAAAAAAACTGCACTCTAAATATGCAAATGAATTAAAATGTAAAATGTATATGTAATCAGGCAAAGAATAAGTACAGTAAGTTGCTCAAAATTTAACTCATAAGAACTCAAATAGGATGCCAAATATTAATTTGTTAATTACAATAAATGTTTGATTTTGATATATATGAACATAAATATGTTTTTGATGCTAAGTATGTCCAATTATTATTGGGTCTAGTAAAAAGTTCTCGGCCTTTTATTAATTCAATTTAATTCGTATTTTTACCGACCGACGATAGTAAGGGAGGTAATGTTTTCACACCAAATTTCACATGTGGAGATTTTTACATATCTCCACGAATCATGCATTTTCTTAACAGAAAAAAGTATTTTTAGCATGATGTCTGTCCGTCTGTCCGTCCGCATAGATGTGTACAGCCTGAACGGCTCAACCGATTTTGATGAAATTTGGTATATTTACTTAATGCATCAGTGGGATGAATGGATCAACTTTTGGTGCAAATCCGGAAACCGGAAGTGGTAGTATTAGCGATCGACGATAGGAAGGGAAGGGTTATTTTCACACCAAAGGAGATTGTTTTATATATCACCACGAATCATGCACATTGTATTGGTTTTATCCTCGAGAAAAATCATATTTATTAGTTTTTTCTTGATTTAAAATTATATGACCTCATCCAGCCATTCATGACGTCACAGCCTGGTCTTGCTATATATTATAAATAAAACAAAATTAAAAATATTTATGTTATATCGATATCTGTTTTTATTACATTAATAGATATATTAAAATTATTTGATATTGTTTCTGTAGCTGGAAATTAATTTACTTCAAACCGTCGGTCGGTTCGGACCTGGCCACAGGTCAACTTATTAATATATGAAAATGAATTGATTGAAACCAGAGGTGAGCAACCATTTTTATCAAAGGGCCAAACGAAAGTTGGACATTTCTTGGCTGGCCGCAGATAAAAAAAACAACTTAATAAATGATTAAACTTTCCATATTTCAGGAACAATACACATAATTAATGTCTCTTTCAAAGTCTACAAAAATCGTTTCCGCTCGATTATCGATTATTATATTATATTATATTATAGTAATGAAGTGGCCCTCCAAAAGTTAAGGATACCAATAAAAGGATATTGTACTATTATGATTAGCGGGCCGTTTTAGCAGCCCATCGCAAATATTGATATGATCTAAAATGATTTTCATGCTCCAATCATGGGGAACTCAAACATTTAGCTTTTATTTTGGTAACCATCTTTATAAAAATGGTTTAAAACCGTTTTGTGAGTAATGCTTAGTATATTACCAATCTAGACCCTGCTAATATGTCTTAAAAATAACGATGACTAGAATTGAGAAAGGAGGAGCTCATAGAAAATAGTAAAATTGTGAATTCTTATCTTCTATGGTTGGGATAATTTTCACTATCCATACTATTTTACTCTTTTTTTTTTAAATGTTTAATAAAAGAGATTCATATAAATATATTTTGTCTAATTTTAATAATATATTTTGATTTTGATAGTTAAATAAATTTATTTTTTACTCGCAAATCATTTATAACGTGTGTTGCAAAATTAATGTATATGTATATATTTATAATATTTTATTAGTTTTTTGTATTCACGGTACCTTTATATTACTTTAACTGATAAGAACTATCTCATTATCAATATTAATACAATTGATAAGTGATTGATACCTTATGCTATAAAAAATAATAATTATTTTTTTTTCCTCTCTTTGCAGACTGTCACTCATGGCTTCCCAAACAAACCAACCTCTTTTGCTTGGGATCCTAAATTAAATCTTCTTGCAATTGGTACAAGTAGCGGAGCTATTCGAATGTATCCTTTTCATTTTATAAATTTATTTAATTGTTAAAAATAAAAAATTAACAAAGATATAATATTTATTGAATAGTCGATAGCATATCTAAACATTTCCAATTTTTTTTTACTTAATCACCATTTATTTGTTTTTTGTATTTTTTTAAGTTATCATACACCGATTAGGACCTCGATTCTATATCTCATTTATTTCTTCTTAAAAGTTAAAAAAAAAATTAAAATTAATTATCATTTGGACTGCAATTTTTTCTTTTTAATTTTATTAATTTTTATAAATGGGAACACTTTTTAATTATTTTGGTAGTTTAATAAATGACATATAAAAATAAATTTTTGTCTTTTTTCTCAATATATGTATATATATATATAATACATAAAAGTAATAGATTATTCAAAAATTTGCCATAAGATATATATTCTCGTTTAATTTTATTTCAAAAATTGCATAGAAAATCCCTCCTCCCACAAAAATCTATCTCTATCTCTATCTCTGTGGCTCTACGAAACTCGAAAGTCTTGGCCGAAGCAAGCCCATTTCTCCAAGTGTACCTATCGTGAGCTACCCCCTCCCATCTCTCCCATGTCCACCCACCGCGACTTTTTCCAACTGGTCTCCTCACCAAAATATTTTTCACCAGTCTTTCCTCTCCCATTCTAGTCACGTGTACTGCCCATCGCAGCCTTCTCGATTTGATAACCCTAACTATGTCTGTCTGGAGATGCATAGAAATCATGCAATTCCTCATTATGTAGTCTCCACCATTCCATTCCCTGGTGACCCCAGCTTTCTTTGGGCCATAAATGCTACGAAGAATCCTATTTTCCAATACTCTAAATCTACTCTCGTCTCCCAGGCCTCACACTTACATAACACCACAGGCAAAATAATTGTTTTATATATTCTAATTTTGATTTCCTTTGATAATAATTTTGACGAGTTAAGCTCCTTTACTGCATGATAATAGACTTTACCCGATTGCAACCTCTAAATTCTTCTTGAATATTATTATCTTTCGTGATTACAGAGCCTAAGTACCTATTTAAATTTTTCTACATTTTCCAATTCTACGTTTTGTATATTAAGCTTTTGTGTGATAATACTATTCCTCTCCAATATGTCTAATCACGTATTCCAGTACTAAATTAAATAGAATTGGAGATATAGTCTCCCTGTTTTAACACATTTCAAATTTCAAACGTTTCTGAGAATTGATTCCCGCATCTTATTCTTCTTTTACCACCGTTGAGACATATCCGAATAATACGTACCAATTTTTTCGGAACTATTAGTTTTTTTTCGACAACTGCCCCGGAATAAAAAATCGACTAGGCCATAGAAACAAGATTCATCGACAGTGTGTAGGATTTTTCTTAAAGTGGAAAAAACAGGATAAAGCTTATAATAAGATTAAAAAAAAAGAAGAAGAAGATGTTTTTCTAATATTTTTCTTAAATTTAACTTCAAATAATACAAAAATTGAATAGTTCTGATTATTAAGAATTTATAATATTATATTATTATTATTATTATTATTATATAATTTTCCTTAAATTATACAAAGTTTGGGAATGCCTGGCGTTGAATTCGCTGGACAACATGCTAATCATGATGATGCAGTGGTACAACTTACATTTGTACCTGAAGCTGGACGAGTCATTTCAGTTTGTGACGATAACACAGTTCACCTTTGGGAAATAAATGGATCTAGCTTAGATCTTGTATCATCTCAAAGTTTAGAAGGAAAGTAAGTAATTATCATTAAAATTTACTAATTCTTTTTTAATTTAAATTTAAATCTATACTGGTATGCAAAACTTAAAGACAAGATAAATAATGAAATTGATCAAGGTAACTAACTATTCGAGGCAGATGGACGAATTGAATCCTTAACTTGCAACACGATACATTTGAAGGTTAGGCACAAGACAGTCCAAATCACAGACAATGATATCCGAAAGCAAGGTGTCCGACTCGTTAACATCCTAGAGAAGATGCTGGAAGACTACAATTGGAGTTGAGGAAAGGAAAGCCGACCGTACATGCCATGGAATGTGTCTTGGAACCGGTGGAAGTGCTGAGAGCAAAAGCAAGCAAAAACAGAGCTGTGTATCCTGATTACGTTGGACATAAACTCTGCTCCATGGGAAACATATCATGGAGCGGCTCATCAAGAAATGAGCGAGTAAGCATATCAGAAGACTCCTAGGCAGCTAGCAACCTCGAAGACAGGACGATTGGAATGCCGAGAAGTCTGTTTTTTGTTGTCACTGAGATTTTATTCCCTTGACACTCACCACTTGCGATGGGACCAACGAGGAGTGAAGTTGCCTTCTTTTCTCAGATTAAGACAGATTTAGTCTGAGTAACACTTCCAGGCCGTCATCAGTCAAAATGACTTAATGAACCTTATTTATGGCCTTCATATAAAGTTGTATGTATGGTTCAAGTTTTATCGAGTTCTATCACAAGACTCAGGATTCTTTCTAATGATACTTGCTTCCTTAAGTTTTGCACCCCTGTGAAAATATTGGAATTAATATTAAGAATTTATCGCTTTTTTTTTGACTGTCGTAAGACGAGGAACGTTATAAACCTGACATTATATATATATAAAGAATTCTAAATTTAAATTTAAATTTTAAATTTTATTAACAGAATCATTTGTTTGTTCAAAAGAGAAAATACTTATTGCATGCAATATATATAATTAAATTTTAAATTTTCATTCATTATTTGATTGATTTTCAGATTGAAAAAAATATCGGCTACTACCATTACAAATAATGGAAAACAAGTTTTATTAGGTACAGAAGGTGGTAATATTTATCCATTAAATATTGAACCATTTGAATTTTCTAAACAAATTATTTATCAAGATATTATTATGCAAGCGTAAGTGAAAAATTTCTCATTTTTTTTTTTATATAATAGTATTGAATTAAATTTATAAAAAAAAAACTAAATTTATTAGAATTATTAATTTGTATATTTTATTCGAGAAAAGAAATATAAAATAAAATGAACATTGTCCCAATGATAAATAATTTTAAATAACATGAAAACAAAACAATTAATAAAACAAATTAAAATTTTCAGTGTCCCTGAAGATTATAAATTAAATCCCGGTGCTGTTGAAGCAATTGCTGAACAACCATTTCATTCAAACGTAATTGTTATAGGATATAATAGAGGATTAATGGTATTATGGGATCGTGAATCATCGACAGCTATTCAGGTAATTTAATAAAAATTTTATCTAATAAATACTAATAGTAATACTAATACTAATAATAACAAATGATATTTTTTAGACATTTACATCTACACAACAACTTGAATCAATTTGTTGGAGGCCTGACGGAAAACAATTGCTTTCCTCACATAATGATGGCTCCTATGCACAATGGGATGCCGAAAATGGTGGTCAAAGTAATGAACCAGTAACAATTTATGGACCTTTTCCTTGCAAAGCAGTAACAAAAATACTTGTGCCTCCTTCAAAGACTTCGTAAATATTTAGTTTATTTGATATTTTTTCTTATGTTTTTTATATTCATTTTATAATTTAATTTTTAAAAATGATAAATTTTCATTTTTTAGCGAAGAAGTATTAATACTTGCTGGAGGAATGCCACGTGCTAGTTATAGTGACCGAAATACAATTACAGTCCATTCAGGAAAACGTCAAGTTTGTTTTGATTTTACATCAAAAGTTATAGATTTTTTTGTAATCCCAGGTATCATAATAAATATATTTATAACACATGAATTAATATACAAATGATCGTTAAAATTTTCTGATTTTCTATTAGATATATATTATTATTCAAATTCCAATTATAATTAAAAAATTATATATTCTAGTAGAGTAATGGAAAGTTTTTTTATAAAGGACACAATTTATTCCTATATATTTTTAAATATTTTCAAATTTATTATTATTATATATTATCTAATGAATATAAAAAAAAATATTTTATGAATTGTTTTTTAATTCTAAAAAAAACATAGAAATATTAAATATGTTGTAGTTAAAAAAAGTATATATTATCATATAAAACTTTTCGAAATTAAATCTTATTTGTAATATTATAATAATATATTTTATGAATAATTTTCTTTTTATTATTCTTTAGAATCTGAGTCTATCGGAAGTTTAATTGTATTATTAGAAGAAGAAATTATTGCAATTGATTTGGATCATCCTGAATGGCGAATGATTGCCCTACCATATTTGGTATCGTTACATGCGTCTGCTGTAACATGTGCACATCATGTACCTAACGTATCTGTTGATTTATGGAAACGAATTGAGGATGCAGGCGTAAATCAAACGAAACATTTATATTCTGATCGAGTAAGTATTTATTTATTATTATCATCTATTTATTCTTTTTTCACAACGTGTTTAATTAAATTAATTAATTTGAAATGTTATAATTTCAATATTAAATTAAAGACTGAAATATATTTTTTTGTTATTTTTTCTTTTTGCAATAAATATTAAATGATTTATGATTATTTGATTTCTATTTTTTTAATCTAAAAAAATCTGTTTAAATGCTTCTTTTATAATTAATATATAACAATATACGTAAATAGACATTTTATTTTTAATAGAAAAAATATTAATTATTTTTAGCCATGGCCTATTACCGGTGGCATATTGGATTTAGATGAGATAACCACCGCAATTCCAGATAGACGAGAATTATTATTAACTGGACATGAAGATGGCACTGTTCGATTTTGGGATGCTGGACAAGTAGCAATGAGGCCTTTACTTAATTTTTCAAGTTCTCAAGCATTTCACACTGAAGATGAAATAAATGGTGATATTTCAAGTACTGGTAATGTGGATGATGAAGATATAGATGATGAATGGCCTCCATTTAGAAAAGTAACATTTTTATTATATTATATAATATCTATTTAAAATACAAATTTTAAATATTTTATTATTATTATTATTATTATTATTATTATTATTATTAAATTTAGGTTGGAATGTTTGATCCATATTCAGATGATCCACGCCTTGCAGTTAAAAAAATTGCTCTCTGTCCTAAAAGTGGAACTTTAGCTGTAGCTGGTACAGCTGGTAGTATTTTATTAGCACAATTCTCTGATGAAGCTGGAGATAAAGAATTAGAGGTGAATTTTTATTATTATTATTATTATTATTGTTATTCAAGTTGATTTTCACTTACTCAGCAGTGAAGCGCTGCTAATAACCTTTCACCTATCCCGGTCTATTTGTGTGATTATGATTAGGACTATTAGGACTATGTGGAAAGGGAATTCACCCTAGTCCACATACCCCCTTCGAATAATAATAATAATAATTATTATTATTATTATATTTTAATATAAATTTTAAAATTTCTTTAATTGTTAAAATTGTAATTATAGAAATATTAATTTCTATATATATATATATATATTTGTTTCTTATTTATTTATTTATTTATTTGAATTCATATTTTTTCTTCCCAGGCAACAAGCATTAACATCGTATCAGATCGTGATGGTTTTATTTGGAAGGGTCATGAACAATTAGCACCAAAAACGGGTTCTCTCTCTATCCAGGCTGGTTTTCAGCCGTGGGCTCTTGTCCAATTGCATCCACCTGCAGCCATTACAGCACTTGCACTTCATGCTGATTGGCGCCTAATTGCCGCCGGCACCGCACATGGTTTGGCTGTATTTGATTATGCTGCCAGTGCTACCGTCCTTGCAAAATGTACTCTGAATCCAAATGGTAATATTAATTAATTACCAATTAGTAAAAATTATTTTTATATTATTATTCTAGTCGTTGAATTGTTGATTTGTTCTTTTAAAGATCTCTCAGGTGCTGGTGATGCACCTATATCAAGAAGAAAATCCTTTAAAAAATCTCTTCGTGAATCATTCCGTCGCCTTCGTAAAGGAAGATCGCAACGACATACAACTTCACCCACATCCCCTACAAGCCCACAATCCGTGGCATCCCAATCAATGAGTGTTGGTGGAGGTGGTGAAAGGTGCGTTTATTATTTTATTATTATTTAATTTGTATTATTCGATTATTTTAATTTTTAGCGGGGTTGAAACACGTCCAGTGGAACGTCAAATAGAAGCTAGGCCAGTAGATGATTCTCTTGGATCAATGGTTCGGTGTCTAGCAATGGCTAGAACGTACCTCGTTAGTGGTTGGTATTTTCAATCATTTTTCAATAGTTTTTGTTTTAATTATTAAAAATTATTATGTATGTGTTATTTGTTATTTGTAGTTAATTTAGCAAGTGCAACCCTTTGGGCAGGAACAAATAATGGTTCAGTATTGGTTTTTGCTATGACAGTGCCTTCTGCAGAAAAAAGAGCAAGTGCCCAAGGAGATGCGGCTGCAGTTGCAGCTACCCAATGTCGTGCTCAATTAGCAAAAGAGATTCAATTGAAACATAGGGCACCGGTGATCGCTTTATCATTTTTAGATGCTGATGCTCAACCACTTAAAATAACTAGTGACGATCAAATTGCACCACCACCACATCGAGTACTTATTTGTAGTGAAGAACAATTTAAGGTATAATCCTCATCATCATATATTTATATATATATATATATATATATATAAACGAAGACTAAGGTAGAAATATTTGTTTGTTTGTAGGTTTTTGCATTACCAACCCTTAGGCCAGTTTGTAAATTTAAATTAACTGTCCAGGAAGGAGCACGATTGCGAAGAGCCGGTCTTGTCGGTTTTAGGCCAACCACTGGTTCAGGGGAAAGTTGTCATCTAGTTGCCTTAACTAATCTTGGTGATTGTATTGTATTAGGTATTCCTGAATTAAGGAGACAATTGAATGCTGCTGTTGTCCGAAGAGAAGATATTGCAGGAATTGGTTCTTTTACATTAGGCGCTAACGGGGAAGCATTTTATCTCCATTCTAGTAGTGAACTTCAACGTGTAAATATTTCAATCCAATATAATTTTTTCCATAGTAATTAATAAGAATTAAATTATTTGCAATTTTTTTATTTAAATCCAAAAACAAGGTCACATTATCAGCTTCTCGTGTTACTCGACCTCGGTGTCATGTATCAATAGCATCGGGTATTAGATCATCTAGTGAAACTAATGATGAAGATGATGAAAATGATGACGGTGATGATGTTGATGATGACGATAATAATGAGGATGATGATAATGAAAATGAAGCAAGTGAATCAGAATCATCAAGTGCTTCTGAAGCGAATCAAGATGAAAATAATCAACAAGGCAACAAAAAATCTACAAATTCAACAAGAAATGGTGTTTTATCACCACAAAGACCAGGTAAAATAAATAATTTTATATATACCCTAATAAGTTTGTTTTTTTTTTTCGAAAATTGAAAGTTTATTCTGAAAAAATCGGTTATACATCTAAAGTTAAAGTATTGCCCGTCGCTAGCCACTACTGTTCCCCAATCAACCCATTTTTTTGACTTCATCGTAATTAGAGAAGTGATGGTTAGCCAGGCCATGTTTCATAGACCAGAAGAGATGGTAATCCAAAGGAACAATGTCTAGACTTTCCAAGTACGTTTTAAATGGCGCTACAATAGGTGGCCAAGCATTATCATGTAAGAAAATAACTTTGTCGTGTCTATTGGCATATTGCG
Source organism: Labia minor (assembly GCA_963082975.1). NCBI lineage: Eukaryota > Metazoa > Arthropoda > Insecta > Dermaptera > Spongiphoridae > Labia > Labia minor. The sequence continues at coordinate 94,005,917 of OY720345.1, read as the reverse complement.
GACGTTTTTCTCGCAAATCCATTATCGTTGGTAGACCTCCCCTGTGATCGTTTCGTTCAGCAGCTCATACATCACTCTCAACTGATGGCCTTTCGGGTCGTTCTTTGTCTTCCAAGGCAAACCACTATCAACACATTCTTTCAAATAAAGCATGATCAGGATAATATTGCATTAAAATATGATGATTTTCGGCGGCGTTTTTCTTCATGTGGAAGTAATGAAGTAAGACTCCCCACAAACACATCATTCTCATTTGATCTATTAGATAGATAGTTTACAGATTTCAATGAGGTTTCCAAATTTGATGAGTCGATAGAATCTTTTTTTTTTTTAATCCTTGGATGACAGTATTTTCTTTTATCCTTTCTTGAATAGGAGAATTTTTAATGATAATTAAACCAAATGAGTACATATTTAAGAATAATATTATCAGTGTTGTTACAGAAATTGTACCGTTTTAAAATGCAAATATAATGGTCAGAATTTAAATCTGTTCAAATTAAAATATTCCCTTTCAGATTATTTTCTAAATCAAAATTTAAAGTAATAATAATATTACCTTTTCCACCTATTTTAATTTAACAAAAACTACAAAAAAAAAACATCTCAGAATTCTTTTGAGTTTAATTAAATGAAATATAATATTAAATTTTAAGATTCACAATCAAGTGAAAATACATCAAAAAAAGAGGCCTCCCCCTCATCTAAAAGAGAAAATGGTTGTAATACAAGTACTACTAGCTCTTCAAGATTAGAAACAAGTGCAGCTGATATAACAATCGATTCAGTAAAAGATCATCTTTTAAAGTAAGTATTATTATTTCTACCTTCTACCTTTTTTTTTTTTAAGTTATTTTAAAATATGATAAAGCTGATTATTATTATTATTATTTTAGTTCTGGGAATTCTTTAGATGATTCAACTACAGCTAAAATGGCAGCAGTTTCATTAGAAACTCCAACGACTGATAATAATGGTAATTAATATTTTTAAATTAGTAAAAAGATTGCTGTGTTGCTTTTATATGCCATTTATTATTTTTTTTTTATTATTATAAAATATTTACCTATTTCTGTGATGCTATTCGGTCCATAATTTATAAATAAACTTTTCACGATCTATCTTTCTCTTTCTATTCAAACCACGGTATATATTTATATATATAATATTATATTAGTTTAAAATTAAATTAAAATTATTTGCATGCTATTTTTGTTATTAAATGTAAGTCTTTCGCTATAGTTTATGTTTTTGTTTTTTGTTTTGTGTTTATGTATGGGTATGTTCTGTTTGTACGCTTGAATGTGTTTTTTATGTCTTTCTATGTAGCTGAAATTTTAGTCGTGTCTTCTGCAACTGATCCTCGCCCACCACGCACCAACTTATCACTTAATAAGGTCAGAGACACGCTTATATGCACCGATTTTCTTTTCTTGAATATTCTTTATCTAGTAGTATTATGTTTTTATTTAAATTCAAGTAGATATAGTAGATGGTTTGAAATGACAATAGACAATAGAATAGAATAGTGAATAATTGAATATAATATATACTATTTAGAAATATGATTTTTAAAATTAATGTTTTAATTAAATATCTTATGATATAATAAAGTCAACATTTCTTCTATTTGAACAAAACAAAATTGAAAGTTTATAGTGCTTTTTGCAAGTGCATAAATCATTAAAATTTTTAGTTAAAAAATAAAAGAAATATATTAAATTTCTTTTGAAGAATGAATTTTAGAGATTTTTTTATTAAATTTTTGTTAATTTTTATTTTAAATAAAAAATTAATCATTAATGAAAAGTTGAATGTTGCGATAAATATTTTCAAAATCACAACTATAATTTGATAATAATAATAATAAGGTTAAGCTTACATTTTCACTAAAATAGAAATTGTATTGAAGAAAAAAAATGTGAATTGACTCTTGAAAAACTAACTAAAACAATTTTAGATAATTTTAGATATTTTTACTCTTTATTATATAATTAGATATAATATAATATTTTATAATAAATAGTAAAAATCAAATACTTTTTTTTTAATATTATATGTACATATCATTATTAAAGAGTGAGAATTCTTTTAAAATTACTTCAAATATGTAAATAAGTGTAGTTAGTAGAGAAGGAAATTTTTAGGTTTTCCAAAAGAAATAACATTCAATCGTAATTAAGAATATAAACACAATTATTTATTTTATAAAAATAACTAATTACATTTATATAAATGCAAAATATTGAAAAATAAACATATATTATATAAATATATATATTATATTCAACAGTATTAAATAAATGTGAGTGATAAAAAGAAAATTTCAGTTAAAAGTTGAATTATATAATTGATAACAAATGCAAATAATACCATTAAATAAATATATTTATAATTTGTTAAGAAAACAAAAAAATTGATTGATATTAATATTTTATAAATTAATATCATTATTCAAGTGTATAAAAAAGTTTTAAAATTTCATAATGTAATTTTAATGTTTTTAATTTCAGGCTCCGCTGGCTAAAATGGAAGATTAAATGAAAAATAATAATAAAAAAAAATTAAGGAAATGGTTCCTTTGCCTCAATATTTGGTTTTAACACCAGCTGTGAAATATAGGCCTTAATAACATTTTCTTCCTTATATTATTATTATTATTATTATTATTATTATTATTATTATTATTATTATTTTATCCGCGTAAATTTAATAACTAATTTTTATATACTAATAACTTAAAGTATTATTTTTATGACAAATATAAAAAAAAAATCGCATTCCACTTTATTTTATTTAATTCTTTATTTTTTATTTTTAAATTAATATTTAAATTAAATAAGAATTTTAGAAATATATATATATATATATGTGTATGTATATGTTTATCTAGTAATATTAAAAAAAAAATAAATTTTAAATATGCATATTATATATCGATGGTTGTTATCTTTACTAATTCTAAAATTTCTGAATTCTTTTTAATTTAATATTTATTAATTATAGAAAATAAATACATTTTTTTATACATCTCGCATTTATATGATTATCACACACAATTTATGTACAATATTAATAACTTTAATAATTCATTTATACTTTGTCTTTGATTCATCTAAAAAAGGGTCCAAATGATGAATATCGAATAAAAGAATAGAGGAGGGGACTTTATTTAATTAAATAAATAAAATTTAAAATGGAATATTTATGAACGTGTATATTTCTTGTCACATGACTATTCTTTATTAGATATTATAATATATTCATAAACATTTCTTTTGAAATTTTAATCTCTCTATCTATGTTTATATATATATTTATATTAATTTTTAATGATCTCTTTTTGAATTTGTACTTAATATATTTCATAATTCACAAGATGAAATTATCATTTATTACAAAATAAACACTACTTATATATAGAAGTACATAAGTACTTAATAAATATATGATTTAATTATTATCTATATAATTGATAAATTATTTAGAATTCAGATTTTTTGAATAGGAGAGAAAATTAAAAAAAAAATTTAATTATATATTATATACATATATAAATGAACAATAATTAAATTATATTATATTATATATTTATATATATAAAAAAATAAATAAAAATTGTAATGTTATTAACTCTTAAATATATATATATATATAATTAATATTATTTAAGGAAAAAAATAAAATAAAATAAAAATAATAATTTGGAATAAGTATATATAAAAAAAATAATTTTTACAAATTGTTATTTGTTATTTGCTATGTTTTTATAAATGACTAACATATCACTCTAGAATGTTTATTAAATTTCAATATATATACATATATATAAATTAAAAATTGTTTGCCTTTTTTCTCATTAAAAACTTTTTTTTTAAATCATTCTATGATATATATATATATATATTTCAAGGCGCACTCATTTTGAGATGTTATATATAAAATGATTAACGTGAATATATAAAATTATTGCCATAATGCTAGAAAAAAAAATAAAATAAAATAATAATAAAAAAAAACACATCAATAAATTAGAAAATATATTTATATTTTTGCTGTGAAATTTATTGAGGTGGTGGATTTTTTAAATTAAATATTATAAAATGTTTTTACAGAGTTGATTTTTTTATAATATTACTCATAGTTTCTTAAAACCTTTATTTATTTATCTCTCAACAGTAAAGTTCAAAAAATCTAATAATATGGTTAATGATAATTTTTTTATTTTTACTAATAAGAAATAAGAAGTTGGCGAGGTTCGATCCCTCGAATTAAAGTTTAGCCGACCAGGGCTATAACTTTAATTCGACTCGCCAAGTTCATTTAGATTTAAGAATTAATAAATACACTACAATAATTCTGAGAAAGCTCGCTAAAATGGAGATTTATTCTAAAGCAGCGATTCTCAACCTGGGGGGGGGGGGGGGGCGCGAGCGTAGAAGAATTTCAAGAGAGGCGTGAGTTAACAAAAAAAAAAAAAAGTATAACTAACCTTAATTTACTCACTTTACGCTCAGGTATTAACCCTTTGTAATTAATTTTTCCCTTTCTCCTCTATATTTTCATTTAATAACCAGCTTCAGATTCAAACTCCGATTGTGCTATTTGTATTGATCACATTTGTTGGTGGGGGGGGGGGGCGTGACCTCACATCAATGTTCAAAGGGGGGCACAGAGCCTGAAAGGTTGAGAACCTCTGTTCTAAAGGCCAATAATTTTATAGATTTCGACGTACTCTTTCCGAAAATTCAACTTTGCCATCTCATATTTTTACGGCTCGCGCCGTCATCTTAGAAAAAAGTGTCAAAATGCAGTTTTCAGCCAATATCGACTCACTCTATGATTAAAACATTTATATGCAAAATTAAACTAGAGAAAATTGTCAAAACGTGTGTTGAAGTACACTTTGCGGCGCTCGTACGTCAAAACTATTGATTTTTTTTTTTAAAAAAAAGTTATTACATAATTTGTGGGCAATTTTCTAAATTGTAGTTTAATTTTGTATATAAATGTTTTCAAAACTCCAGGAAATCTTATCAGGTAAAACTACCAAATGACTGTAACTTTACTAAAAAGTGAATTTAGAATTTTTCATGTCTGTCTGGGTAATTGTGACGTTATAGACTCAAAATTGTCTTAATCGATTACTATGAAATTACATCACAATATTCTTATAAACTTTTATTATTTGAACATAGGCTATATAATATTTCAATATCCAATCAATAACCGCAAAAATAAATTTTTAAAAATTTCTATAATCCTCCATATTGTACATTCAGAGCCTTTCGTGGCTCAGTGAAGAAGTATATACATTTCCGACAATGAATATAAAATTAATAATTCTAGCTACCCATTAACAATAAGATTGATTATACTCATACTGATAATACTTCATAATACTTATATTTTAATTTTATTTAAATATAATTTAAAAATTTTATTAAATTAATTAAAATGAGAACTTTTAGAATAAATTAAAAAATTGAAATGATACTAAGAACCGATTCTTAGCTTTCGATATCGTGTCCCTATAAAATATAATAGATATTATTTAAAGTTTCTTCATTTATAATTGGTCATATGTATTATTATGCAGCTAACTTTATTTTTTTTTTTTTTTTTGGTGAGGGAATGATATTCCGATATATTTCGTAATTTGACTCTTTAAAATATTATTAAAATAAATATTTTTAATTTTATTTCTAAACTAGTCGAACCCGTTGCAAACGGTGTTTGCAATTTAAGTTTAAAATAAATTTATCGTGGTTTGTAGCAATTAATTAAATAGTTCTTTGAAAACAATATTTTTCGTATACCTAATGATTAATGATCATTTTTTAATAATAATCTGCCTTGAGCGGAGATTTCTTTAATTTTTAATTTGAAGTTGTTGGGAGTTCTGGTCCTGAATATTAAAATATTAAAAAAAAACGATCTCTTTTGTCGATAAGTTCATGTTTAATATCGATATTTGTTGGTTGCGCTAATCTTGGACTGTTGCATGTGTGGTGGGGTGGGGAATCCATGACCATTCATGACATAGAATTGGGCGTATTTTTTTTGAATCTCCGGAGTCTTGTGGGTTTCAATTGGTTTCAATGTCAAGTTCTGTGATAAACTTGAACATGTGCTTTGTAAATCGTAAGGACCATTTCCTGGGGACTCAACTCTACCAGTTTTGCACCCATCAAACACAACTGTGTTGTGTGTTATAAGCTCTTATATTTTCTCTAAAATTTTTATAATTTCGATTCAATGAATTTGACAATATACACTGGATAATATTCCAAAATCATGCCATTTATGTAATTTGACTTTACCCCTGTGGCAAAAACTGTTAAAAAGTTGTTTTTTTTTTATTTATGGGGCGCTCTTTATGAAAATTCAAGGAGCCACAAAACTAACAAATGGAATCCATTACCCCGCAATCATAACAAAATTATTTATTTTATAACAAATATAAGATATATACTAGTTATATAATAGTTTATATTAATATAACTGAACTGAATATTGAAATACATATCATCTCATCTCTTCGTTTTAATGTTATCGGCAAACACGATTGAAATGATATGACATTTAATATATTTAACACATCAAAAAAAAAATATATATATATATATTACAATTGAGAATATATTTTTATGAATAAGTTTAAAATTAACATTTATATTATAAATAAGTTGACCTGTGGCCAGGCACAGAACCGACCGACGGTTTCAAATGAATTAATTTCCAGCTACAGAAACAATTTCAAATAATTTTAATATATCTATTAATGTAATAAAAAAAAAAAAACAGATATAACGGGTATAACATAAATATTTTTAATTTTTTTTTTTTTTATAATATATAAGTAGGTAGTAGCTGGCTGTGACGTCATGAAGAGCTGGCTGTTGAAGCGGTGAAGTCATATAATTTTAAATTAAGAAAAAACTAATGAAGATGATTTTTCCCGAGGATAAAACCAATACAAAGTGCATGATTCGTGGAGATATGTAAAAAAAAAAAAATGTCCACATGTGAAATTTGGTGTGAAAATAATACCTTCCCTTCCTATCGTCGGTCGGTAAAAAAAAATCAAATATTATGTAAATACCATTCATTATCTTGAGAAACATTTATTGGAACGTGGCTGAAGAAAATTTTTTTCATAAAACCAAATTTAAAGACATGTAGAAGTCAGATGGTGTATGGACTGGAGAATAGGGAGGATGAGGAAGAAAATATTCATATAGTGAGAACATTTCATTCAGGTAAAATAAAAAACTAAATTCACTACAAAATGGTGAAGTGACCTTTCAAACAATAAAACATGACATGAAGAAAAATTGAGGTTTATTGATAAGCATAAAATAGAATACCTGGAAAAATATTAAAAAGATAATATAAAGAAAATTGATCTTACTTTCTTGTATTCTGTATGGATATAAGAAAATTGAAGCATTGCGAATCACATAATAAATCAAAAAAATAATATAAAATAATACTCATAATATTTATAATCTTTTTATATAAATTATTTGATTACATTTACAAACATGATTAATAAGAATACACATTAAAATTTTAATTTTCAAATAATCCAAAAAACGGGTGGTTGCTTATCTACCTACTATTCTATAATATATTATATTATTATCATATAATAGAAAAATTGGATAATATGTATATATTTAGATAGTTTTACTTTTGTTTAGTCTTTATTTGTTGAACATGTTTGTTTGAAAAACGTAATCTGAAATTAATTGTCATTTATTTACATAAATTTACATAATTTACATAATTTTATGTAGCATAATTTTATGTAGCTCCGATCATAAAAATATTAAAAAAATATATTATCGATATTTTTGATGAATAATTCTTTTTTATACCCAAAATCAGAGGGTCATCGTCCGCCAACCTTTCAAATTTTGAAGATAAAAATAAATAATGAACTTTTTTAAAATTAATAATAAATAAGTTCATTTTACATCGTAAAAATATTAAAAAATTACATTATTGATATTTTTGATGAATAATTATTTTTTATACCCAAAATCAAAGGGTCATCGTCCGCTAACATTTCATAAACCTGACGGTAAATATGAAAAATTAAATTTTTAAAAATTAATAATAAATATGTTCATTTTACATCCTAAAAAAGTTCATTTTACATCATAAAAATATTAAAAAAATATATTATTGATATTTTTAATGAATAATTATTTTTTTTAGCCAAAATAGTACGGTCATCGTCCGCCAACCTTTAATATTTTTATGATGTAAAATGAACATATTTATTATTAATTTTTTAAAATTTCATTTTTTATTTCTACCTTCAAAAGTATGAAAGTTGGCGGACGATGACCCTACTATTTTGGCTAAAAAAAATAATTATTCATTAAAAATATCAATAAATAATATTTTTAATATTTTTATGATGTAAAATGAACGTATATATTATTAATTTTTAAAAATTTCATTTTTTTAATTTACCTTCAAAATTATGAAAGGTTGGCGGAGGATGACCATCGATTTTCGGTATAAAAAATAACCATTCATCAAAAATATCAAAAATCTATATTTTTAATATTTTTATGATGTTAAATGAACTTATTAATTATTAATTTTTTAAAATTTCGTTTTTTATTTCTACCTTCAAAATTATGAAAGGTTGGCGGACGATGACCCTCTGATTTTGGGTATAAAAAATAATTATTCATCAAAAATATCAATAATATATTTTATTAATATTTTTTATGATGTACAATGAACATATTTATTATTAATTTTTAAAAATTTATTTTTGCTTTCAAAATTATGAAAGGTTGGCGGACGATGAACATAAGATTTTGGCTAAAAAAATAACTATTGATCATAAATATCAACCACCTGGTCAGAGCGCCTTCGGCGCTCTTCACAGCTGGACGGGGGCTCCTCCCCCTGTACCCCCGAGTGGTACATCGTATTTGGTTAAAAGTAGTAAAAGGTTTTCATCCATTTTGTTTCAATCATTATATTACATAAAACATTCATTTCTTTTTGTGTTCTTATTTAAAATATATTTTAATTTAATCAGTAAATTAATTATATATATTATTATTGTATATGTTATATCTATCTATTTATATAGCTCAAAGATACTCGAAAGTTCTTGGCCACATTTCTCCAAATGTCCCTATCCTGAGCCCTTGTCCCATCTCTCTTACGTCCCTTCCTATGCGTCTGTGGTGCCGCACACCACAAGAAGATGGCGCCGCGCCAACGTGCGCCAGCCCATGACGGCAACAACATGATGGGGACATGTGTATATAGTGTAAACGGTGAATTCAATAAAATGAGTTATGACTCCGACTCATCGGCTTTTATTTCTAGCCCTTTCCTAACATCCGACTTCCACCTTACCCTATACACATGTCCGCCACACGTCCATGGTCTTGATTCCCTTTGATAATATTTTTGATGAGATAAGCCTCTTTACTTCATCATAACAGGCGTTTCCCGATTGATACCTCGATTTAAATTCTTCTCAAATATTATTATCCTTCGTGATTACATTCAATTTTTCTACATATTCAAATTCTACATTTTCTATATTAAGATTTTGTATGTTAATACTGTTCCTCTTTGTCACTAAATATTTTTTCTTATCACTATTAATTTCAAACCTCCATTAATTTTTCCTCGCTATCTGTAATTGCAATTGCCGAATCTCTTATAATATTTAAGACGTCTGCTTAGCCAAACTTTTCAATTTTTTTGTTTAATTGCATTTCGAGTGATTTTTTCCCAATTTGTGTAATCACATACTCACAACATGCAACATATAATTGGCAAAAATGGGAAAAACATGGGGATTGCAAATGAACTCCGCAGCACTTGAGTGTCTGGCCCTGAGCTTTGTTGATAGTATGTTTGTTTCCTTAGAACCTTTACCTCCACAAAACATACCCACATTGCACTTTTATAATATATGAATGAACTTGTGCTCGTCAATAATACATAAATATATATAATAAATATATATAATTTTTTTTCTATAGTGTTTTTTTGAAAAACTGTTTAGCGCCCCAAGTGGTTATAAAACAAACAATTTTAGCTAGTATAATAAGATTAATATTAATCCAAGTAATATCGTCTATTTCTATTCGACACTATTTTCACTCCTTATGGTAGCGGCCCAGTCGATGATGTTATATGGATCGTTAATTAACCATTAACCATTCACCGAATCGCCATTCAAATAATAACATACAAACAGAAAAGTAGGCGTGTTGATATAAAATATATACCTGTGACACCGAACTATCACTCGACCCTTTAACCAATTTATTTATACAGTTTATTTTTATATACTTTAAAAATTTTACAATTTTTTAATTTAATCAGTAAATTAATTATATATTATTATTATTATTTGTGTTTCCGACATTTTGAAAATCGTATGATTCCTTTTTGATTTTTTTTTCATCAGCTTCGGGGTCACCACTTGTTAATTTTTAATTAATAACAACAAAGATAATTTATTTATTCTTACACTTTTTATTTAAGCCAAAGCTTTGTACATGTGTTAGTTTATGTAATTGCAATTGAATGAACTTGAGGGGAGTAAATATGGATGTTTAAAATTGTAAGAAAATTTGGATTTATTTATACGCCCACCTAAGCGCAAATAATTTTCACTGTCTAAAAAAGGTGAAAGCAATTTAAGAGATGAGTTTTCGACATCTTTGTTTTGTGACAAATTTTTGATGTCCTGGGGATAATAGAAACTCTGAGCATTTTTTATTAAAAACAATTTAGCTCGATTTAAATCCTCTGAAGTTAAACCATTGAAACAATTCTTAATTTGAGAATTGCTTTTAGAGGCAGCTAGTTTGAACTTAAGATATTCAAAATACTTGTGCCAAGTGGCAATATGAATAACTAATTTATAAAAGGAGGAATAATTTTGTATAAAATTTTCAATATAGTTAAACTTATTTTTTAGAGATAAAATAAATAAGGAGGCATCAGCCTTTTCTTCTAATAAAGAATGATCAAGTGCATTAGCACATAAGCTTTTATCAAAAGGTAATACATTTGAATAAATATCCAATGGACCTGTTTTCCATAAAGGATTAGATATAAATTTAGAAATGCTGATTGACCTAGTGGCTAAATCAGCAGGATTCAATTCAGTAGATATATAAGAATGAGTGGGAGAAAAGTCTAAATTTTGTATATGAGTTATTCGATTGGAAATGTAAGTTTTAAATCGGTTGGGATCGGAAAGGACCCAACTTAAAACAACTTTAGAATCATTAAACAAGTGGATTCTGTCAATAGGAACTTCGAAAGATGGGTAAATAAAGTAGGAGGAAAACCTTTTCACTGCACTTGTTGTAATAAGAAATTTAAATGGAAATCTTATTTAAATAGACATTTAATAACTCATTCAGATAAAAGACCTTTTAGTTGTAATTTTTGTAAAAAGACATTTAAATGGAAAGCAAATTTGATTAAACATTTATCATGTCATATTGGTAAAGATTTTGAATGTAGTTGTGGTGCCGCACACCACAAGTAGATGGCGCCGCGCCAACGTGCGCCAGCCCAGGACGGCAACAACATGGTGGGGACATGGTATAGGTATATATTGTAAACGGTGCGAACAATAAAATGAGTTATGACTCCCACTCAACGGCTTTTATTTCTAGCCTTTTCCACCTTACCTATACCCATGTCCGCCACATAGTTATTGTAACGAAAAATATTGTAAAATGACATTTACAGACAAGACTCATGAATTATCACTCATTAAATCATAGTTTCATTGTCATTTCTGTAAAATGTGGTGATGTGAGAGTTAGCAAATATATAAAAATAATAAATATATTGTTGCTGCTAACTCTAAATTTATTTTGTTATTCTCTTAAATCTATATACAATATTCACAAGTATTACTATCGTAATGATGTTAATATTTAAGTGAACGCCATCTGTTGGTCGCGTGAGGCACTACAATGATAAAACAATTTTAACCCTTTGCACTCCGTTGTCGCCATAGCGGCGACAGTGTAAGGCAATCATATAGCTCCGGTGTCGCCGCTGTGGCGACTTTGTAAGTTAAGCTCCTACTCCGTTGTCGCCGCAGCAGCGACATGGAAAAGAAACATTGTTTTTATTTTAAATATGATATAAATATTTAATTCAAATATTCTATAATTCTTCATCAAAATCTATACTCTTGGATTTTACAAATATTTGCGTTAAAATTATAATCATTTTTTTATATTTTTCCTCAAAATAGAAGAAAATAATTTCAATGCAATTGATGAATTCTCCGAAAGTGAAGATGAATTCGAATTTGAATTATACAGCGACAGTTTGTCTGAAATTAATATAAATGAAGATTATAGTGATAGTGATACTTCTGGCAGCGATGTAATAGTCCATCGAAGTCGAAAAGCACGACCTATAGTGATAGTGACACCGATGACAATGCAAGCATCTCCTCAGAAGAAGATGATTGGGTCAGTATTACAGAGAATGGATATATGCCCAAAAGAGTAAATTTTTCAATAGGGCAAAAAGTAACAGGCCCCCAAATTCCCTCTAATATTTTTGAACCGATTCAGTTTTTCAAACTATTTTTCTCAGAACAACTTGTATATGAAATAATAAAAGTAACAAACAGCTATGCAAAATCCTTGTTGAAATCAAAGAATATATCTAAAGACTCTATATGGCAAACATGGCGCGATGTAAATAAAGATGAATTCTGGGCTTTCATTGGACTTATTCTAAATATGGGTACAATGCCTGTTTCTAACATGCAAGAATATTGGTTGACTAGGCATATATAACAGTAGAATCCCTTTTTTACTATCTCGTGTGTAAGAGATAGTATTGCGATCACGAAAATTTTCAATGTTGAGATTTTGATGTTTTTATACGTTTTGAAGGTTCCTGCTGAATCATTTTCACTAAGATTGAGAAAAATGTCTGTGTGTGTGTATGTGTGTAGACAAGATTACACAAAAACGGTTTGAGCTAGAATGATGAAATTTGGTACATGGACATTATTCAAAATTCATAGTTTTCTATCCACTTTTGAGAAATGTAGCTCAACCGGAAGAGGGTCATTACTTACAACGTTTTGATATTTTTTCCTCTAAAGTGACCGTAAAAATAAAGATATATATTTGATAATTTTTCACATGATTAATAATTGTATAAAACTGCTATTGGTATAGAATTTTAGCTTGATTGAATCGCTGAAAGTACCAGAATTAATTTTTTAACACTGCAAATCGCACGCGCCAACACGTGCCATGGTGCCATCAATAAAAAGCCAATCATGCTCTGGTTTAATATTTATTATTTATAATTTATAAATTTATTTATTTATATTTATATATTTATTTATTATATTTATTATATTTATATAATAAATATTATATAATATATTATGTTATTTAATCCAATTCTCAAATTGCGAGATAGTCGAGTGGAGACACTCCAGCTTATTTTCTGATGTATTTACAAGAGCTCGATTTAATCAAATATTTTGGATGCTCCATTTAAAAACACCTGACTCGGAAAGCAAACATCTCAAAACTCGTATACAACGAGCTAGTATTTTTTTAGATTATATAGACTCAAAATTTTCTGAACACTTTATTCCTGGTAAAAATATTTGCGTAGACGAATCCATTGTAAAATTTAAAGGAAAAATTTCTTTCAATACTTACAACCCCATCAAGCCAACAAAATGGGGTATAAGAATCTATGCAATGGCGGATTCTGAAACAGGTTATATCTATTCCATCTTACCTTATTATGGAAGTATTACATTAGAAAGTCTTATTCGTTGAGATTTATCAGTCACCACTAGAATTCCGCTGCATTTATATCAAAAGCTGCTAGATAAAATCCGGGAAGCACAGGGTTACCATATGTTTACTGATAGATATTATACCAGCATATCTTTAGCAGAAGAATTAATGAAATTGAAATGCCACTTGACTGGTACTATAAAAGCTAACAGAAAAGGCATTCCGACCTTTCTGAAAAAACCCAAGTTTTCGAATAAGAAAACTTTTGTTAGTAAAAAAGGAAAAATTATGTTCTTAGCCTGGAAAGACAAAAGGATTGTTTGTCACTTTTGAGCACTTGGAATGATGCTGGAATGATAAATTCAAAAAGAATTCTTCGAGGGGGTACGGAAATAGATATTAGAAAGCCTAATGTAGTCGTCAGTTACACAAATTCTATGTGCGGTAGTAGATCAGCATCTACCTATTATTGTTTTTTGAGAAAATCTCTTAAGTGGTGGAAAAAAATGTTTTTTTGGGGCATGGAAGTGTCTGTAATTAATTCATATATCTTATATAAAATTGAAAAAACAAAACGAAACGAAAAACCATTGACACATTTGAAATATGTGAAACTGTTAGTCGATCAACTGGTTAATAATTTTCGACAAGAAAAATCTAGAGCCTCTACCTCTTCATCTGAGTTCAGGTTAAACGGAAAACTTCATGAAATGCGCAAAGGTAAAAAAAGAGATTGCGTTGTTTGCTCCAATAGACAGAAAAAAGGTGAAAGACGAGAAACGAGTGAATACTGTGATACTAGTCCTGATAAGTCAAGAATGCACCTTGGGGATTGTTTTGCAAGATACCATAAAATTAAGAAATTCAAAAAGTGATTTTTATAAAATATATTGTATTTATTTCTTTTTAAAAAAAAAAAATATTTTTTTAATTTATTAATTTCTTCTCTTAATGCCCAGAAATCGATTCTTGTTGGATTCAACCCCATTTTAAAAGGATCAACACTCTGCTACCATTACACACAGAATCCCCTTTCTCCCCACATCAAATTTTTATTCTCCCAAGTCCCCTTTTCCAAAAAAAAAAAAAAAAAAAAAAAATCACTACAGTATATATATAATATTTTATTTTCGCTTTTGCATGTGTGTCTGTATACATATCTATGTATATGATAACTGAACACTTAATAATAATAATAATAATAATAATGTATTAAATGGGAGGTGGCTTGGCTGAGAGTGTAGCGTGGCAACCTTCTACACAAGAAGTCGGCGTTCGATTCTAACCAAGAACGGATTTTTCTAATAAATTCAATTTAACATCAGCTGCCTCCGGCTCCAGGAACTGACAAGCCCTGGTTCTATACAACCCTGCACCAGCAGGACTACCTCAAAAACAAGCAACCATAAGCAACCATGTGGATCGTGATGAGAATAACTCCAGTTGGTACCCAATCCACCCGTCACCTGGAGGATCCGCAACTTCACGAGCACTCAAAAATTTTTATTTTTATTTTTTACCGACCGACGATAGTAAGGGAGGTATTGTTTTCACACCAAATTTCACATGTGGAGATTTTTACATATCTCCACGAATATTTCTTAATTTAAAATTATATATAAGTCACCCAGCCATTCATGACGTCACAGCCTATATATTACAAATAAAATAAAATTAAAAATATTTATGTTATGTCCATATCTGTTTTTTTATTACATTAATAGATATATTAAAATTATTTGAAATTGTTTCTGTAGCTGGAAATTAATTTACTTCAAACCGTCGGTCGGTTCTACCCCTGCCCACAGGTCAACTTATTTTGTTAATAATTTATTTTTATTTTTTATTTTTTTTGTTAATAACTATTACATTTTTATTTGTTCGAAAATTATTTCTACTTTATTAATTGTTAATAGTTATTACATTTTAATTAACAGTTTTCGGAATAAGTATATTATCTTATTTTATAGAGATTTTTATTGTTTGTCTCAAAAGTCTACCTACAATATTTCATTACCATTGTATGATTCAAAATAAAATTCAAAATATTTAATAGGACATGACATGATCTTAGTATTTTTCCCATCCCAGAATATTTGATAATATTACATGTTGGAGTTCCAATTACCTGCATATTAAATGGCAATTTCAATGCTGAATATAGTTTTAAATAAAAAATTAAAAAAATTTGAAGAAAGTAAATGGAATTATTATAATTAATAAATCTATATATAAATTTAATATATATTCAAACAATAATTGAAACAATATAAATAAAACGATTCAATATTTTACTTACATTGTGATTTATATTTATATTTTTATTACAACTGTTATTATGGGTATGTTATTTTTGACAGTTTAAAAAAAATTAAAAATATTTGAATGTTTAAGTTTTTATGTAGCTCCATCTGTCGATAGTTTTGTGACGCTACAGACTTTTACCAAAATATTACTAATTAAATTAATTTTGGATTTAACTACACTAAAACCTTCCCTGGGACGCCCACAACAATCCCTAAAAGTTTCACCGTAATCGGACATGTAGTTTTTGAGTATTTGACAGACACACAGACACCCAGACACACAGACATTGCCTTTTATATATATAGATAGATAGATTTCAGTGACAAGTGTCAAGCCCATTTCAAAGCCAGGAATTGTCGAATATTGTTTTTCATTTCTATTATTAAGACGAATATATTTAATTGATTATTTGCTTCACTAAAATATAAACGTATCAAATTATTATTATTATTTAAAATTTTATTAAATTGATTTAATTTAGTTGGGTGTATATATATATATTTATATGTGGGAAGTGAAAGTTGAGGCCGAGGGAACATCGGTGAAGAGGAGGGGGGGAGGTTGTCGCGACCTTCTCACTCCACTCACTCTGGGAAGGCCCATTGTCGATACCCTGGGTTGTAAAAAAAATGTTTGGTGACATCCAAAGGAAAGTCTCCCGACCCTTCTCCCACCACAATTAATGCTCAATAAGGGCGAAAAAAGGAAAATTTATTCCAAGACACATATAACCGATCCCCTCTACACCTCTACATATATATATATATATATATATATATATATATATATAGGGGAGATATGGGAAAATAGTTAAATTATAAAATCAAATGAGATAAATAAATTGTAGTGAGAGAGAGAGAGAGAGAGAATTGATTACATTTCATCTTGTTCAACATTACGAAGGAAATTGAATGTACAACAATATCCATCCATAGTTTTACGAAATTGAAAATAATTTGAGCAGAGTTCTTCTTGTCCTTTCCAAAAACATCGAAGTAATATATCATCAAATTTTGGTGCCAACTATAATAAAAATAATTAAAATTATTAATAGAAAAAGAAAACACGAGTAAGAATTACATTCATTACTAATCATATTGAAAGGGAAATTTTATTTATTATTCTTATTTTACCCGAATCATTAAATAAAATAGACTAATTTTTTGGTGATAGATATCTTTCAACTTCATCTACAAGTTCATCAGGAATTTCTTCTAAATCATAAAGACGTCCAAGATATTTTAATTTTTCTAAATCAACATCCATACCTCTAAAAAAAAATAAAATAAAATAAAATAAATATATTATTATTATTATCATTATTATTATTATTATTATTATATTATTAACTCTATTTAAAATATCTCAGGTATAATAATATAATAATATATATATAAGTTAGACACACATAACAACACACATACCTAGATACATATATATCCTATATATAACATTTACATGATATCAAGTTTAATATTATTATTATTATTATTATTAATGCAATATGATGAATACATTTATTTATGTAGATATGTAGTAAAGTTTTAACCCTTATACTAACATCTAAATATCGATATTAAAACCAAAAATTAAAATTTAAATTATTTTATTTATTTACTAGCTGCTCAGAGCGCCTTCGGCGCTCTTCATACCTAGACAGGGGCTCCGCCCCCTGTACCCCCCCCCCCCCCCGAGTGGTAGATAGTATTTGGTTAAGAGTAGTAAAAGGTTTTCATCCATTTTGTTTCAATCCGTATATTACATAAAACATTCATTTCTTTTTGTGTTCTTATTTAAAATATATTTTAATTTAATCAGTAAATTAATTATAAATATTATTATTGTACGTGTATATGTTATATCTATCTATCTCTGTGACTCTAAGGATCTCGAAAGTTCATTCTAATATTTGAATATTTATTCTTTTCTATTTGAAAGTGAAAGGTTAAAAAATCTCGCTAAGAACATTCAATATTTCTATACACAAATTATTCAGAGTATTGGCAAAGCGTATCACTCACAATCAGTTTAAATTGAAATTTATATAAATTAACAAAGTGAAAATTTTTATTTGTTTAAATTTTATTACAATGAATCCAAAAAAAAAAAATTAAATATATAGATCACATGATTAAGCGAAGCAAGAAACTTGAGAGAAAATAACTGTTGGATGGAGGTCGGACATGACAGAAACTGTAAGCGAAATCATCTTCATGTTGCGACTAATAATTTTCAAATCTCCTAGCACCACAGAATTAGATAAGTTTCTTTTAAGGGAGGAAATTAACTATGATCTAGAAAAATTAATAAATGAACTAAATAATAAAAAAAACAACAAATAAATCAATTAATTTAAATTAATACAATTAATGAATGTATATATTGATAATTTATCTATAGTTTTATACCGTTAATTTTTATAAATTGTCTCAAGTCTCTATTTTTGCATTTTCTAGAGTTTCATTATAATTAAAAATATTCAATAATAATCTAACAATGAAAATAAAATATCAAAATGTAATGATCAAGATATATTATACTATTATAACATAGAAAATACTTAAGAACCATAGGCGGAGGAAATATTAGGAGATATCATTGCGGGTTCAGGCCAAATCGATCAACATTAATTAAGATATTTTCATTATGACAGATATTAGGAAAAAAATCGCGAATTCAATATTTCTGTTCACTAATTATTTGTAGACTTTAGTAAAACATAAGCATGACTCAATATAGATCAGCATAAACTTTTTCAAATTTTGATTTTCAAATTTGTCTTGAAGGTAGCAAAGAAAGAATAAGATGTGGAAATCACACACAATTGTAAAATGTTAGGTTACCCAGACGACTTAAATATAATAGGAGATTAGGAAATTGCAATTACAGATAGCGAGGAAAAATTAATGGAGGTTTGAAATTAATAGTGATAAGAAAAAATATTTAGTAACAAAGAGGAAGAGTATTAACATACAAAATCTTAAGATACAAAATGTAGAATTTGAATATGTAGAAAAATTGAATGTAATCACAAAGGATAATAATATTTGAGAAGAATTTAAATCGGGGTTGCAATCGGGAAACGCCTGTTATCTTGCAATAAAGAGGTTTATCTCATCAAAATTATATCAAAAGGGAATACATAAAAAAATTATTTTGCCTGTAGGATAGGATTCTTCCCTGCATTTATTGGCCAAAGAAAGATGAAGTCACCGGGGAATGGGGGAGACTGCATAACAAGAAATTGCATGGCCTCTCTGCATCTTCAGAAATATTATTAGAGTTATAATAGGGAAAAAGCTGCGATAGGCAGGGCACGTGGCTAGAATGGGAGAGGAAAAATATATTGGTGGGGAGACCGCGATTAGAAAACGTCCGCTTGGAAAACCAATGACGCGTAGGAAGGGACGTAAGAGAGATGGGACATGGGCTCAGGATAGGGACACTTGGAGAAATGTGGTTGTTGCGGCCAAGAACTTTCGAGTGTCTTTGAGCCACATAGATAGATAGATATAATATATACAATAATAATATATATAATTAATTTACTGATTATATTGAAATATATTTTAAATAAGAACACAAAAAGAAATGAATGTTTTATGTAATATACGGATTGAAACAAAATGGATGAAAACCTTTTACTACTTTCAACCAAATACTATGTACCACTCGGGGGTACAGGGGGCGGAGCCCCCGTCTAGGTGTGAAGAGCGCCGAAGGCCTTCTGAGCAGCTAGTTTAAAATAAAAAGTGAAATATTATAATAATTCTTTGATTGGGAATCGCTATGATAATACATTGTTTAAAATGATTCCGCTAGGGACAGTGGGCCACGCCAGGCTCTTGAATGAACAACACGGAGAATTATATAAACTTTAAAAAATTAATTTCTGCGGTAATTGTTTAGATATAAATGAAATTTATAGCCTATGTTACTCTAGGGCAGAGGTTCTTAATCTTATGTACTCTGCGGACCCCCACTTGAAAAAATTTTTTTTAACGGACCCCATTCCAACTTTAGGTACTTTACGTCATTCTATTAGTTAATTTCTGGCTTACGATCTCATAAGAACAAGGATATATGATGAATATTTCTAACAGTGATTGGTGAATAACGATTTTTTTGCATATTGTAGAACACATTTTATTAGAAATTATAATATTGAAGAAAGAAAATTCTGCTAAATATGAAGATGGAAACGGTAGCAATAGTTTTCTTGCACATTTCGTTGAATTTGGGTATTTGATCTCTGTTTCTTCACAAAGCCATGCCATCGCTTCTTTTATATTATATTATATTATAAAGTTTTAACTGACTCATCATTTTCTCGTGCACCTGTACGATGGCTTTGCGGACCCCCAGTAAAGGCTTCGCGGACCCCCAGGGGTCCGCGGACCACAGTTTAAGAACCTTTGCTCTAGAGGTATATAAGAATATTGTGATGAAATTTCATAGAAATCGGTTCAGCCAATTCTGAGTCTATAAAATAGTAATTTTCCGGACAGACAGACAGACAGACATGAAAAATTCTAAAGTCACTTTTGGATTCTAGAGGTCATGAAACGCGAAGATATGCGAAAAATTTTAAATTCTGAGCAATGTGCAGACAAAAACCTTTTTTTATATATATAGATTTATATTAATAATTATGTAACATTATTTTATCTGAATTATATGGTAAGTACTTAATTAAATGTAAATTAGAAATTATAGAAGAATAAAAATAATAATTTATAAATAATATATTAAACAAACTAAAATTTACACCCTGAATTATGTTTATCTCGTCTGGTATAAACTACTAAATTTGAAAGAAGAAGAAGAAGAAATGAAATGATAAAATAGATAAATAATAATTTTAGATATAAGGGCATGTTCAATAAGTCCGTGACTTTTTGTATTTCCCATTTCTTCAATGAAATGGCAACACTTCTCCTATCAGCAGGCAACTATACGCCGGCTCCTGTCGAATTTGGAAACAACTGGGTATTTTAGTTTTTGTTTGATATCCGTTAAAAGCAGACTAGCTAGTGTTTGGAGAAGAAAGTGAATACTAGTGAATTTCCATGAAAATCAATGAATTGGGATAAGAATTTCTCCCTCAACCGCCACGAGTGACTATTTCTTTTTTCTAAACCTGAAGAAATGGCTCGACGGAAAGAGATTGGACTCCAACGATGAAATTATCTCACAAACAAAACCAGTTTTGAGGATCTGGACAAATCTTATTTTTTGGAAGGGATAAAAAAATTGGAGAAACTTTGGACAAAGTGTATCGACCTCCAAGGAGACACTACATTGAAAAATAAAAGAATAATTTTTTTTATCCTAAAAAAAACCTGTTTCATTCAAAAAGTCAGGTACTTTATGACCTGCCCTCGTAGTATGAATCTGTATAAAATTGTTAGAATAAATACAATTTTTTTTCTTCAATTTTGTAGATAAATTTTAAAATAAAAATAGAAAGAAAAAAGAAAGAAAAAAATAGAAAAGATCATTTACAATTCTTTTGATAGTGCAATGGCTTCTTTTCGACTGATTTTATTATCATCACATATTGCAACACTTGGATATTTGACCTCCCATATTGGATAATTAGTAGAGTGTACTGTTGTTACAGTTGGTGTTATTTGAAATTGAACCCAAACATTTAAAATTATTGTTGTTACACCCCAAGCGCCAATTACATGAACTACAATCCAGAATAATCTAAAACAAAAACAAACAAATTTGGATTTATTATATAAATAACATATATTTATAATAATTAGTTGATAATGCCAACCAACATTGTTTTGCCAAAATAAAATATTTCTATGCTATATGGTAGAAGAAGAATGTATTAATGTATATAATATTTAAATTTTTATTTTAAATAGTAATATTCAATAATATTAATATTTCAATTAAATTAAATATTAATTATTTATTAATTTCTTATTTAAAACAAAGTTGAAAATATATTTTTATATTATATTAAATTTTTTATCAACTTTGCTTCATGTCTGTCTGTCTGTCTTTTCGCTCTTATGACAAATTGAAATCGATCAGCTTTAAATTGAGATAGACTTTTGAAAATTTTTATAGATATTTTAATGGATCCCTCCCTAGAAGGTATGGAATAAATATAATAGAATTATAATTAGTTAATTTTAATGTAATTATAGATTAATTGATTGAATATTTGAATTTTCATTCACGCCATCTGACGAATAAATATTGAGTTGGTTTTCGTTTTGAAAAAAATTCAAAATAATTTCTAACATTAAAAGAGAAAATTTTAATGATAATTTTAATAAATAATAAATAATTTTAAAAAAATTACTTCAATTTAATAACATTGCAAGTTTGCAAGTAACTAACTCCTTTTGGATTGCTCTGATTAATTTTTTTTCAACGGATTCTGAAGCATAAATATTGATTTCAGGATAGATTTTCATTTTGAAAGTAATTAAAAATATTTTATAGCATTAAAATGAATGATGAATTCTTATTAATCAGGTCTAGTAGGGGTAACTTTCCCCTCCAATGTCATAGAAGAAAGATCCTCTTTTTATACATGTCCCGGAGAGAAAATAAAATAAAGAAATAAATCCCTTTTTTATGAAAATAATATAAGTAGAATATCCTATATACATTTATAAAATCTCATATTTTAATAACTAAATTGCGACTATAAATTAAGATGTAAGCTATCTTATTTTCCAAGTAGGATCAAACTGCACACGTTGTGTTGTGCAAATTTGATTAAAACATTTGATTAAAAGAAGTTTAAGAGTCCATCGCGGACAAACAAAGTGCCACGTAATAAGATGTGTAATAATGTAGTACCGGGACCCCGAGCCTCGGCTCGGTACTTAAGTTAAAAAAAATGATTCATTATTATTGGGTTTGGCTGGTAATATTAATACCTGAGACACCGATCTGTCGCTCGACCCTTTAAAAAATATTAATATACAATTCTTTAATTATTTATTACAATTATTAAATGTTGCATCATTGCATCAATCTGATTTAAAAGAATTGAACTGGGGGCCTCAATAATACAAACAAACAATTTTAGCTAGCATAATAAGATTAATCCAAGTGATATCGTCTATTTCTATTCGACACTATTTTCAGTTATGAAATGAACAGTCAGTAGAGAGTAAAAAAAATTGTAATTGAAGACCGCCGTTTTTTAAAATAATTAAATTATTTTATAGATTATAAAATAAAAATTATTGTATTGACATTAAAAATATTGAAGTAAAAAAATAATAGTTTGATTTAATATACTAAAATATTATAAACATTCTAAGTGGGAATTTTTTTTCTGAATTTAATACCAAGTTGATTTTCAAAATTTTCTATTCTTTATGCATATGATTGATTACATGTATTAAAATTTAAACAAATTCCAATATTCTAACTTTTAAATTTATATACAATTTAATAATAATTTTTGGAGACTAATGGCAAATATCGGTGGCCCTAGTCAGTCATTTTTTCTTTATAATTTTACATTATAATAATACTAACTAATTACAGTAGTTATAATATATGGGGAATTTTCAACTTTGACCGCCGATTTGACCATGTTCCCAAACGAATTTTAAAAAATCAAGACCACTTTACATTTACACATTTTAAGATCTCTAATCGAATCCAAAATCAAAATTTAAAAAATCGAAAAACAGACACACAGATATATAGTTTTTATAAATGAACATTTATACAATTTATTTTAATTAATTTGAAACATTTTAGGAAACAAATTTTTAATGGGTCATTTTTAGAAATCCCATTTAACAATTATAATAAATAATTAAAGAATTGTAAAATTTTAAAATAAATTGTATAAATTGGTTAAAGGGTCGAGTGATAGTTCGGTGTCCCAGGTATATATTTTATATCAACACGCCTACTTTTCTGTTTGTATGTTATTATTTTAATGGCGATTCGGGGTGAATAAGGTATATATAATATTACCAGCCCAACCCGATAATAAAGAATCATATTTTAATTTTTATATAACCAAGAAATCATTTTTTCACTTAAAATATAATTGTAAAGGCCAAATCTCCGATCCATATAACATCATCGACGGGGCCGCTATCATAAGGAAGGAGTCTTCTCTTGCTCTGACTAGGGCCACCGCTATTTGCCATTAGCCTCGAAAAATTATTATTAAATTGTATATAAATTTAAAAATTAGATAATTAAAAATTTAATTTTATCAAAAAAAAAATATCTAATTATTTTCAGGTAATTTTATATATTTTTTAATATCTTATCTTATTATACGAGTAAAAATTGTTTGTTTGTATTATTGAGGACCCCAGTTCCATTCATTTTAATCAGATTGATGCAATGATGCAACATTTAATAATTGTAATAAATAATTAAAGAATTGTATATTAATATTTTTTAAAGGGTCGAGCGAGAGCTCGGTGTCACAGGTATTAATATTACCAGCCAAATCCAATAATAATGAATCATTTTTTTTTTAACTTAGGCTCGGGGTCCCGGTACTATTATATATTATTTATCTCTCTCCCGAATGTATGTTCTCAATTTCAGCTATCAAGTATTCATCGATTGGAAATAATTTAGAAGTATTTGGATTGCCAATCAGAAATTTGTATCAAATTTTATGTAAAAAAATAAATATATATTATATAATTCAAAAAGACCAGGAAGATGTAGTCTTGTCCGTGATACAATTATAAAAAAAAAAATAAAATAAAATAAAAATAATTGATGGATAACGAATCGTTGCTTGTAAATTATATTTTTAGTCCAAAACATCATTATAGAATCATGCATGCTTCAGGAAACATACAATTTCACCGGAGTGGATGCCTCGCTGAAAATAGAATCATGTAAGGACGAAAATTCGCATCAATTTAAAGAGTTACCTATCAGATACACTATACGAGTACGATATCTACTATCAAGATACCAAAAAGTGCCTATCAATACCTATTAATACCTATAATATATTATCTTATCTTATCTTATCTTATTATATTAGGAAGGTGTGATCAATCAAATGAATATATTAAGTATATGTATACATAATTAAAATATTTCAATTTATTTATTAATTTTTATTTATTTTTTTTAATATTATTATTATATTAATAATAATAATAATAAATACATTTCAATCCAGTGACGTCCTTCTTCATTTAAATAACGATAACCATGCAATGATGAATTATTTACATATTCTTTAAAGAATCTTATTCGTTTCATATTTTTTTTTTTACTAATTTTAAATAATTTTCTTTGATATTAAAAAAAACTATTCAAACTAATCTTAAGTTGTATATTAATTGTCATAATAAGCTGAATAGAAGGAAGTGGGACCGTTTCGTGTTATAACGCAAATTTCAAACTCAATTTATGAAAAAAAATGGAAAAGGAATCCACATTATAATCACATAAGTAAATTAAATAGTTAACAAAAAACAAACAAAAAAAAAAAAAGAATTTTTTTTTTATATATAAGATAAACGTGAGGGAGATATAATAGAATAAATTCACCTTCTTAATAAATTAATTAGGTCTGGGGAATTCTCTCAATTATGTAAAATACAAGAGTTTTTTTGTTGATTCAATCGCGATTCGGATAAACTTATGTAGATTGAATCGTTGAAAGTAGTGTTACACGTAAAAAGGTGTAACAAAAAGTAAACAAGAGGAGTGTATACTTCTTCAAGTGGGGAGTGGGACGCGCTGCCAGGGGAGGCAGTTGGGAGTGATTTTTTTTTCTCCTCGGGACAGAGATTGAAAAAAAGATAAGACGAGACGCGTGTGTGAATATCGGCCAGGCCGGATTAAATATAAACAATTATTCATTTTCTTACTGTCTTCGTAAATTTGGAATATACAAAGGAGTGGACACCGGGAGAGGATTCGGAGAAGACCTCAAGAAAAAAAAAATGGAAAATTATAGACAACTCACAGGTTGGTGCATTGTGATTGGAAAGAAAATAAGTTGACCTGTGGCCAGGTCCGAACCGACCGACTGTTTGAAATAAATTAATTTCCAGCTACAGAAACAATTTCAAATAATTTTAATATATCTATTAATGTAATAAAAAACAGATATATAGATAGAACATAAATATTTTTAATTTTATTTTATTTATAATATATATGCAAGACCAGGCTGTGACGTCATGAATGGCTGGATGACGTCATATAATTTTAAATCAAGAAAAAACTAATAAAGATGATTTTTCTCGAGGATAAAACCAATACAAAGTGCATGATTCGTGGTGATATATAAAAAAATCTCCTCATGTGAAATTTGGTGTGAAAATAACCCTTCCCTTCCTATCGTCGATTGCTAATACTACCACTTCCGGTTTCCGGAATTGCACCAAAAGTTGATCCATTCATCCCACTGATGCATTAAGTAAATATACCAAATTTCATCAAAATCGGTTGAGGCGTTCAGGCTGTACACATCTATACGGACGGACAGACGGACATCATGCTAAAAATACTTTTTTCTGTTTAGAAAATGCATGCTTGGTGGAGATATGTAAAAATCTCCACATGTGAAATTTGGTGTGAAAACAATACCTCCCTTACTATCGTCGGTCGGTAAAAAGTGCTAGGAAGACAGACAAGAAATAAAATTCTTTTTTTTTGTGAATATTTAAACTCAAAATAAATACTTTCTTTTTTTTTTAATATTAAAAATAAATTTTTGTTTTTTTATAAAAAGATATTTAAAATCCATAAATATTTTCTTTTTTAATATTAGAAATAATTATTCTTAATTTGTATAATATTTTAATCGTTTTGTAAATGTAGTATATATTATTAGATTCGCCACTTTCTTCGTTTCCGGCATCTTTCTTGTTGTCATAAATTATAATTTTTTTTTCTTTTTTGAAACGAAGTGGAGCCCACTCCCCCATATTCCATCTCACCTATCCCTTCCCCTCGTCATCGCGACCCACTCCCTCATCACTGAACTAGCCGCCGCCCCCCCCCCCCCCTCCCACGTAGTGTTGCCCATAGAAAGAAGGTAACAGTAGCAGGAATTAATTTTTTAACACTGCAAATCTCACGCGCCAACACGTGACGTGGTTCCATCAATAAAGAGCCAACCACGCCGCTAGTTTAATAAATATTATTTATTAATTTTAATTAATTAAATCTAATTTAAATATATAATAAATATATATGTTATTTAATTCAATTGAAATATTACGAAATAGTCAAGTGGAGACACTTTTTGTTAAAAGCAATAAAATATATATAAGTAATAAAAAATTGTACCTTTTTTTGTTTTTTTTTCTTTTATATATATATATATATATATATATATATATATTTGGTTAGGTTCAAAGTTTATTCTTGAAGTCATAAAAGGAATCAGAAAATAGAATTCGCATTCAATTTGTACATTCAGTCTGTTATATATATTCACACAAGACATAAGCTTCTTAAAAATAAAATATGTTTGTAACAATAATTCATATTGAAAAATTTGAAAATATTGAGTGGAATCATCTTGGAGACTTGTCTTCAGGTGTCAATTATTTATATTCAAACTCCAATTTAAATGATTGTAAGTATTTATTATTATTATTATTATTATTATTTTGTTTCTTTAATATTAGTATAGTTACTTATATCTATCTGATTATGAAAAATGTAAAATAAAATTTTTATTTATAATACATATAATGTGTGTGGATATAATAAATAAGTTTTTAGTGTCGTTTAACTTGTTTTTAATAAAATCTTTTTATTATAATTGAAAAATTAGCTGGAGTGTCTCCACTCGACTATCTCGCAATTTGAATAGGATTAAATAACATAATATATTATATTTAAATTAAATTTAATTAATTTTATAAATTATAAATAATAAATATTAAACCAGCGTATGTTTGGCTTTTTATTGATGGCACCAGATTTGCAGTGTTGAAAAATTAATTCCGCCGGTACTTTCAGCGATTCAATCAAGCTGAAATTCTATACCAATAGCAGTTTTATACAATTATTAATCATGTGAAAAATTATCAAACCTATATCTTTATTTTTACGGTCACTTTAGAAGAAAAAAAATCAAAACGTTGTAAGCAATGACCCTCTTCCGGTTGTGCTACATTTCTCAAAAGTTGATAGAAAACTATGAATTTTGAATAATGTCCATGTACCAAATTTCATCATTCTAGCTCAAACCGTTTTTGCGTAATCTTGTCTACATACACACACACACACACACACACAGACATTTTTCTCAACCTTAGTGAAAATGATTCAGGAACCTTCAAAACGTATAAATACATCAAAATCTCAACATCGAAAATTTTCGTGATCGCAATACTATCTCTTACGAGATACTAATAAATAAAACATACACAAATAGAAACTAAATAATCAGTAAAAAATGCCAATTCTCTCTTTAAAAATAAAAAAATGTTTTCTTTTATTTGTATAGATTCGTCTTATTTTATATTTTTTTTTTTTTTTTTTGAATTTCTCCTTTAGGTATAATAATAATAATAATAATAATTTAAGTTAATTAATTTCTATAAGTAATGTGTTTAGTAACCATTGTATATGTATGAATTAATTATTATTATTATTATTTGTTTTAGTTCAAAAAACAATAATTAAAGCAGTTCAGGTTTTATTATGTAATATGCCAATAACAAAATGCAAATATTCCAATGGGTAAGGAAAACAAAGATTCATAAAAAAAAAAAATTAATTACAGATACATAATTGAATTAATTATAATTATTTTTTAGTACATTACTATTTATGGAAATCTCCAATCATGATAAACAAATTTATCAATTTAAATGTAAAGTTGAAAATGAAGAAATAAAATATTATATAGATAATCAAGTAAGTTGATTGAAAGCATAATTGGAGGCATAATATTATTTTTATTTTTTACATATATTATACATATAATACAGTAAGTACAGTGGTAATTAAAGAAAAAAAAAATGATTCCTTTTATAATAATAATTGGGTTTGCCTGATTCACCGAATCACCCCATTCAAATAATTTAAAAGAACATAAATTAAAAAAAAAAAAGCCTTAAAAACAATTTTTTATTTCGAGATAAAACTGACACATTTCAGTTCAGCTATTGCTATTATGCTGCTATTATGATTTTCTTGGATCAAACCTGCAACTTGTGACTAATGTGACTAATAAAACATATACTTTCTCGTTAAATTTAAACACGTGTATGTATGAATAAAATGATGCACTGAACAGACTGACAGAATATAAAAATAAAACATTTCAAATTATCACAATGAAATCATCAATATCAATAAAATTCTCGATATAAATTCCATAATTACTTTTATTTTCTATTTAATTAATGTATAAACATAGTCAGAGGGCGGTTTGAATTTGAATTTAGGTTCCATGTGAGGAACCATATATAAAAGATTTTTGTGTGGACATTGCTGTGAATTTGAAAAATTTTGCATATCTTCGCGTTTCATGACCTCTAAAATAAATTCAAGTGTGACTTTAGAATTTTTTATGACTCAAAATTTGCTGAACCGATTTCGAAGAAATTACATCACAATATTCTTGCATATCTCACAACGACGTGTTACAAATCATTTTTTGATCAAACTCAGTGTATCGATAGGATATCATCATGTTAAACCGTTCGTGAGAAAATCGTAATTGAAAATTGCGAGTGCTTATGTGTGGTCCTTTATATATATATTTAAATCATTCATTTTTTAGATACATGCTAAAAATATATATAAACTATTTTTAAATAGACATTTGAGAAATCCAAAAGTTTATGAAACAAATTTATTGATTAATATGTGGAAGGAAGATTTTGTAAAATTATTTTTTCAATATTCCGGGTATATAATTTTGTATATTTTATCTATAATTTTTATAATTATGTTTTTTATATCAAGTATTATTATTATTATATTTTTTTTATAAATATATACCTATATAGAGAAAAACAACTATTAAAAACATTAAAAAGTTTTTATCAAATAAAAAAAAAGAAAGAAGATGTTGAACAACAAATTAAAACTTTGAAAAAAATACAAAAGGACTTAATGAAAGAACTAGAATATTTAGATAAATTAACAAATGATTTAAAGAAATATGTAAGTATTCAAATTATTTATTATTTATTATTTTTTATTTAACTTATTAATTTTATGTAATCTAACTTATTCCTTCTTTTTCTTCTTTATCTAATTATATATATAAATAAATATAATAAGACTAATAAGAGAGTTACACACAATATAACTAATAACTACATTATCCACCCACCGCGTCCTTGATCTTCCAAGTGGTGAACAGAAATATTGAATTCGCGTTTTTTTTTGTTTTTTTGTTTTTTTTTTTATTTTTTTTTCTAATATCTGCCTTAATAAGAATATCATAAGATCTACAGTTGACCCGCACTGATATTCTTTTAATATTTCCTCTGCATATTCTGTCGTAATTTCATTCATTGAAGAGAATCTTATACGATGTCGTCAAAAGAGATATTCCTCTCAAATTATTGCAGTTGGTTTTATATATATATTTTTTATTATTTTAATTATCATTTTTAAATAAAATGTTTAAAATTTATTTAAAAAAATGTTAAAAACATATCACATATATTAAAAGTTTATTCAATTTCATTTCTTTATAATTATAAATTATTTTCAAAGATATACTTATACATATGTATATCTTACAGTATTTTTACGGTTTTTTGACCAGCACAATGTGCATATAATAAAAACAATTCTTAAAAAATTACTTATAAATAGTAAGTTATAATTTTTTATTTAATATAGAAATTTACATTATCTATCTAGTACTACTATGACTCTTGATTTTATATTTTATTTTTATTTTTTTTATTTCTTTTCTAATAGTTTATATATATATATATATAATATAAAACTTAGTACTTTTTCAGAATCAACTACTGAAACGATTTCATTGTCTGTTTTTATTTACTTTTCAATGTGTTGTTTCATCTTGGCTTCTTATATAATATTAATAATAATAATTTTTTTGTTACATTTTTTACATATGAGACTATTTTAAAGTTAAACTTTCCTTTGCTCTATCTATCCATTTCTATTAATAATAATAGTGTCAAATATTATCATTTTTTCAATCAGTCATATTGTCAGTTATTTTAAATATGGCTGTGTGTTAACAGCAACACAATAAAATCTTCATTTGGTCTTGCTATTACTATTAATACACAAAGAAATTGAGAGATTATCCATAAATAAAAACTTTACTTTATAAAATTGGTTAATTGAAAAATTCAACATCTTATAAATTTTATATTTAAATATAATTTTCTAACAATAATTACTTTAGCCCAGTGTTTCCTAAAGTGTGGGTCGCAATTTTTGTGTATGAAATAAACAACTTGATTTTTATTGAAAATATAAAATTTGTGTTCTAAATAAAGGTTTGTTTGTTTTTTTTAATGAAGTGGGTCGCGACAAATTTTAAGACCTCCAAACGGGTCGCGGTCAAAAAAGTTTGGGAAACACTGCTTTAGCTTATTGTATATTGTATATATTGTATAATGTACATACATTACATTACATTACATTTAAAACAAAAGTTGAAATAATGTTTTAAATATATTCCCCGATTTTCTTTTAAACAAACAAAATAAAAACAAACACATTAAAGCCATGAATAAATTTATTTACAATTTTTTTTTTAATAATAATTTTTAATTTATAAAAAGTCATTTATTCATTCATTCATTCATTCATTCATTCATTAATCTCATCATTTGTAATATATATATATATATATATATATATATATATATATATATAATATATTAAAGGACTTGATAGTTAACTTTATTTTTAACACAAATATTATATTATTATTATTATTATTATTATTATTATATATATTTGTTATTTTTTTTTATAGGTTACACAATTTAAATTTGTTTCGGCACTCAAATGTAGTGACAAATTACAAAAATTGGTAAGTTCAATATATAATTATTATTATTATTATTATTATTATTATTATTTTTACAAATTTGTACATTCTCAGCATTTTTTTTTTTTTTTTTTTTTTTTTTTTTTGCTGGAAACTATCCACCTATCCCATCCATAAATGTTAAGGACCTTTAGGCTAGGTCAAAATGGGCAAGTCCATTTGACTCTTCAGATATCATTCCATCCGTTCTTTAGTCTCTGTGTGTCGGTGTCAGTGTCAGTGTATAGGAGGTATCCTGCTTATTATCTGCTGGATTATCTTCGTATTCGAATTCTCATGACTTGAGTGTTCATCTCGTACGCGCGTCGATTACCAACGAGCTACTCTTTCAAAACTTGAGTAGACGAGCCCGAAGAAAAGGTTGCTTCAGTTTGATTCGCCTCTGTTGGTTGTTGTTGGGCTAATTTTCAATCATTTTCTTTTATATAAAAATCTAGAAATTTCCCAATTTTTCTAAATTCTAAATTTCTTTATTATTATTATTATTATTAACTAATAATTCTTTTAACTAAACTCTCTCTATTGACTACCAATAATTTTGTACACATTTTTCAGTTTTTTCTTTTTTTTCAGTTTTTTTTTTTTAAGATTTGCTCTATTAATTTCCTGATTATTTTTATTAAATATTATAATAATCTATATATATAAAAAAAGGTTTTTGTCTGCACATTGCTCAGAATTTAAAAATTTTTGCATATCTTCGCGTTTCATGACCTCTAGAATCCAAAAGTGACTTTAGAATTTTTCACGTCTGTCTGTCTGTCTGTCTGTCTGTCTGTCTGTCTGTCTGTCTGTCTGTCTGTCTGTCCGGAAAATTACTATTTTATAGACTCAGAATTGGCTGAACCGATTTCTTTGAAATTACATCACAATATTCTTATATACCTCTAGAGCAGAGGTTCTTAAACTTATGTACTCCACGGACCCCCACTTGAAAAAAATTTTTTTGACGGACCCCCATCGCAACTTTAGGTACTTTGCGTCATTTTATTAATTAATTTCTGGCTTACGATCTCATAAGGACAAGGATATATGATTAATATTTCTAACAGTGATTGGTGAATAACGATTTTTTTGCATATTGTAGAACACATTTTATTAGAAATTATAATATTGAAGAAAGAAAATACAAACATTGTCATAGCAACAAATCTCACAAATTATAATGGGTACTTACATTAAATTCATATAAATATTTTATAATTTTTTTCAGAAAATATTAAATAAGAAATATTTTAAAAAATAACTGCACCTATCTCATTAAATATAACTTACATATTTAATGAGATGGATGCAGTTGTTTTCTTGAAACAAGAATCTCAATATCTGGCTTAATATTGGAAACTTTTAATCTAAGATCCGGCTCTACATTTAATTTGTTTCTATATTTAGACTTAATATAAAATAGTACCGAAAAAGCTTGTTCGCATAAATATGTTGTGCAGAATGGAATCAAGTGTTGAAGTGCTTTATTTGCAAGCGCAGGATAATCTGACCTGAGAAGTAACCAAAAGTTGCTAAATTCAGTTTTGTTAAATTTTAGTTTATAAGTTGTATCACATGATAATTCCGCGAGAATATCTTGTTCAGGTGCAGATAAATGTTTAGCATTTGTAATTTCCATTTTAAATGGATCTCTGATCCAGTTATTGCAAGGATCAGGAGTAGAAAAATACTTCCTGAAGTTGATTTTCAAAGTAATTAAATGTTCAACAAATAATTGACGCGTTTGAATAAGCAATTTTTCACTGGAGCTTCCTCTATGAAATCATTGAGAGTTGGAAAAGACTCATATACACCGTTCTGGATGCGTTTCGACCACAAGTCGATTTTTTTAATCATTGCTTCTATTTTATCTTCAACTTTAAATATATTTACAACAGTACCTTGCAGGCTCAAATTAAGTTCGTTCAATTTTGTAAAAATATCAGTCAAGTAAGCCACCTTAGCTAACCAGATAAAATCATTGAAACATTCGGTCAGTTCAAAATGCGCATCTATTAAAAACAATCGTATTTCATCTCGAAGCTCAAAAAGGCGAATGAGTACTTTCCCGCGGGACAACCAACGTACATCTGTATGTAATAATAAATGTGTATGTTGACTACCCATTTCCTCACACAAAATTTTAAAAACTCTGGAATTAAGTGGACGAGCCTTAATGAAATTGACAATTTTAACTACTTCGTCTAATGTTCTTTTCAAATCTGGTGACATATTTTTGGCTGCTAATGATTCTCTGTGAATGCAGCAATGATTCCAAACAACCTGAGGCGCAACATTTTTAATAAGAGCAATCAATCCAGTTCTTGTACCTGACATTGCACGAGCACCATCAGTGCAAATTCCAACACATTTTGGCCACTCTATTTCATTTTCGGTTATAAAATTATTCAAACTGTTAAATATGTCATTAGCTGTCGTTCGTGAAGGTAGTGAATCACAAAACAATACATCTTCTTGTATTTGATTTTCAAACTCATATCTAATGAAAGCTAACAAATTGGCATTATTAGTGACATCAGTACTTTCATCCAATTGTAATGAGTAATAGTGACTTTTGCGCACTCTCGATATTAATTTCTCTTTTATATTACATGACATGTCTTCAATCCTATTCTTAACCGTATCATTTGATAATGAAATCAAATTTATATCGTTTGCTGCTTTAGTTCCTAACATTATATTTGTAATTACTTTTGTAGCAGGAAGAATTAATTGCTCTGCTATATTATGCGGCTTTCCTGCTTTAGCAATAAGTAGAGCTACTTCATATGATGCCATTACTGCTTTCTTATTCATACCACCAGTTCCCGTCTTTACCATCAATTTCTGACTTGAAGTAAGTTCTTGTTTTTTCATTTTAAAAAAATCGATAGACTTACTAACATGCTCGCTGTGCTTTGTTTGTAAATGACGTCTGAGATTAGCATGTTTCATACTTTCATTGGATAAACTTTCCTGACATAGAACGCAGACTGGTCTTTCCACATCATTGTTGCAAATATAAGTAAATCCAAATGATAAATAATCATCCGAATATTTTCTAGTTTTGCATTTCTTGGTAGAGTTTGCTGTTGATGCCTCATCATCTGATTCTTTCCGTTTCTGTGTTGAACCAGTTTGTAGCCAACGATCCATTTTATGGAGTAATTTATTAACATTGAACTACAATAATATAAATATAACGAATTATTATTTATTAAATGTATTACTATTACTACACAGTGGTGTTTTATATTTACCTGGCAAATCACAATTGTGTCTCGTAGATAACGATCATTTTATAATAAAAGGTAGAAAAGACTATAGTAACGGTCACGCCAATAATTGCTTTCCAAGCGAACGAAACTGAGTAAGAATCGCACAAATATGAAAAATATACTTGTCACATCACTAGCTCGTAGCACGTAGCGCGTGCAGCGTCGATGCAGCACGTGCGTATTCATATTTCGTTCGGTAGGCTTCGAGCAAATTCGCTGCGCCTGCCGCCTACGGCGCCTATATAGTGACGCCATAGGCATAGGACAGGCGTCGGCAACCTTTTTTTCATTATTTACGTACATATATAAATATATATATACATACATGCATAGTTTTTCGTAAAAGTGAAAACGGTTTTTTAAAGAGAATTTAATTCTCTAGGAGGATATAGTTAAACAATGAACTTTAAATATTTATATATGTATATATTTTTACGATGATTTTTTTCCGCGGACCGCGGACCCCCAGTAAAGGCTTCGCGGACCCCCAGGGGTCCGCGGACCACAGTTTAAGAACCTCTGCTCTAGAGTAACATAGGCTATAAATTTTATTAATATCTTATCAATAACCGCAGAAATTAATTTTTTAAAGTTTATATAATTCTCCGTGTTGTTCATTCAAGAGCAGCTCGCGGCTCACTGTCGGCCTAGCGGAATCATTTCAAACAATGAATTATCATAGAGATTCCCAATCGAAGAATTATTATAATATTTCCCTTTTTATTTTAAATTCTAATATACAAATATCAATTCAATTAAATAATTTATTCTAAAAGTTCTCAATTTAATTAAAATATTTATTAGATCATATTTTTATCTTAAATTATTTTTTATTTAATTGAATATTTCTTCTTTTCTATAATATATATATAATAATATATAAATTTTATCATTGAATAATAAAAAAAAATATTATTTAACCTGAATTAAAATGACTGAATTATATTATCTTTGTTTTTTATTTTAATTTAATTACTCTATTATTAATTAACTATATATATATATATATATTATATAAAAATTAAAATATGATGATATAAAGTTGTTTTAAATTTTTGACATTTTTAAATTGGGTATATTTTTTAAATTTATTAAAATGTCTTTTTTATTTATTATGTTTAAAAGATTCATTTTTATTATGTGATATTAATAAAAAATAACGATGCTCTGTGCAAGTCGAATCATGTTGCACATAATTAAATAACAATTGCCAAACAAAGAATATAATATTTTTTTAAATTCTTATATTTAAATATCATTTCAATTAAATAATTTATTCTAAAAGGTCTCATTTTAATTAATTTAATAAAATATTTAAATCACCATTCAATTTTTTATTAATAGGCTTCTTTTTTTATTTTTAATTTTTAATAAATTCTCTTTTTTTGATATGATATTAATAAAAAATAATATTAAATTGTATATATAAATATAAAAATTAGAATATTTGAATTTTTTTAAATTTTAACACATGTAATCAATCATATGCATTAAGAATGGAAAATTTTTAAAATCAACTTGCTATTAAATTCAGAAAAAAAATACTGATATATAGAATATATAGACTATTCGAATATAATTTAAAACTCTTTCTCTCCTTCTATTTTAAATTAAAAAAACGGAGTTTTAAGAAATTTAGATGCCATATGCAACATGGGTGGGTAAATGAATTGGGCTGGAAGAGGAGGCAATTTATAATTTTCTTCTAATTCAGATTTAGGACTCAAATCTCGCTAAGAACATTCAATATTTCTATACACAAATTATTCAAAGTATTGGCAAAGCGTATCACTCACAATCAGTTTAATTTGAAATTTATATAAATTAACAAAGTGAAAATTTTTATTTGTTTAAATTTTATTATAATGAATCAAAAAAAATTAAATATATAGATCACATGATTAAGAGAAGCAAAAAACTTAACAGAAAATAACTGTTGGATGGAGGTCGGACATGACAGAAACTGTAAGCGAAATCTTCATATTGCGACGAATAATTTTCAAATCCCCTAGCACCACAGAATTTAAGTTTCTTTTAAGGAAAATAACTATGATCTAAAAAAATTAATAAATGAACTTAATAATAAAAAAAACAAATAAATCAATTAATTTAAATTAATACTATTAATGAATGTATATATTGGTCATTTATCTATAGTTTTATACCGTTAATTTTTATAAATTGTCTCAAGTCTCTATTTTTGCATTTTCTCAAGTTTCATTATAATTAAAAATATTCAATAATAATCTAGCAATGAAAATAAAATACCAAAATGTAATGATCAAGAAATATTATACTCTATTATAACATATACAATACTTATAAACTATAGGCGGAGGAAATATTAGGAGATATCATTGCGGGTTCAGGCCAAATCGACCAACATTAATTAAGATATTTTCATTATGACAGATATTAGGAACAAAACCGCGAATTCAATATTTCTGTTCACTAATTATTTGTAGACTTTAGTAAAACATACGCATAACTCAATAGATCCGGATAAACTTTTTCAAATTTTCAATCTTCAAATTTCTCTTGAAGGTAGTAAAGAAAGAATAAGATGCGGAAATCAATTGTAAAATATTAGGTTACTCAGACGACTTAAATATAATAGGAGATTCGGCAATTGCAATTACAGATAGCGAGGAAAATTTAATGGAGGTTTGAAATTAATAGTGATAAGAAAAAATATTTAGTAACAAAGAGGAAGAGTATTAACATACAAAATCTTAAGATACAAAATGTAGAATTTGAATATGTAGAAAAATTGAATGTAATCACGAAGGATAATAATATTTGAGAAGAATTTAAATCGGGGTTGCAATCGGGAAACGCCTGTTATCTGCAATAAAGAGGCTTATCTCTTCAAAATTATTATCAAAGGGAATATATAAAAAGATTATTTTGCCTGTTGCATTATATGGGTGGGAGGCATGGTCTATGACCCTTGGAGATGAGAGTAGATTCAGAGTATTTGAGAATAGGATTCTTCCCTGCATTTATTGGCCAAAGAAAGATGAGGTCACCGGGTATGAGGGAGACTGTATAACAAGAAATTGCATGGCCTCTCTGCATCTTCAGAAATAGTTAGGGTTATAAAAGGGAAAAAGCTGCGATAGGCAGGGCACGTGTCAAGAATGGGAGAGGAAAAAGATATTGGTGAGAAGACCGATTGGAAAACGTCCGCTTGGAAAACCAATGACGCGTAGGAAGGGACGTAAGAGAGATGGAATAAGGGCTCAGGATAGGGACACTTGGAGAAATGTGGTTGTTGCGGCTAAGAACTTTAGAGTATCTTTGAGCCACATAGGTAGATAGATATAACATATACAATAATAATATATATAATTAATATAGTGATTAAATTAAAATATATTTTTTAAATAAGAACACAAAAAGAAATGAATGTTTTATGTAATATACTGATTGAAACAAAATGGATGAAAACCTTTTAATACTTTCAACCACCAAATACTATGTACAACTCGGGGGTACAGGGGGCGGAGCCCCCGTCTAGGTGTGAAGAGCGCCGAAGGCGCTCTGAGCAGCTAGTCACTATATAAAAAATAATAAGAGTAGTAGTAGCAGTAGTAATTATATAATATTTTTTCAGAGGCGTTATCATCCTAGCTATATACCACTACCAAGAATTGATTTAAGTGATTATAAAAATTATACCATTGAAAAATTTGCAATGTAAGTTAATTTATGATTTTAATTTATTTTATTGTATTTTTCTTTAATTTCTTTAACATAGCTATACTTACTTACTAGGGTAAACGTATCAGTAATTGACCATTTGATAGGTTTTTGATCAAAATAAGCCTTTTAATTTCAATATTGATAAAAAAAAAAAACAAATCTATCAAATGGTACGTTTACCCTACATTTACATACTCGTACATGTAGCATATGGCCAGCCTTGCATGCCAGATACTTGAACTATAATTTAATTAATACATATATAAAAAATAAATCGTAAGGATTATTATTATTATTATTAATTATTATTATTATTATCGCCGCACACATTAGAACTTAAAATATTTAATATATAATTAATTTATTGATTAAATGATGAAAGTAAATAAATTAAATAAAAAGTTATTATTTATTAATAATAAATAATAAATTATTATTCATCATCATTGTTTTTCTTTCAAAATTCTATTCAATAATAATAATATAGCTATAATATATTAAATAATCTGACCTGACTTATTGACTTGTATAAGAAAAGTTTAGAAAAAAAAGTAATTTTGGCTTTTTGAAATGAAAAATACTATTATATTTAAATATATATATTATATATTATTTATTAAATGTAAAAATATAATTATATATATATAACAATTTAAAATGAGATTTTCAATAACCTATCATAATTAACTTTTAACATTTATCGGTTTTTATCGTTTCATTTCATTTTTTATTTTCATTTAATT
Organism: Labia minor; assembly: GCA_963082975.1. Classification (NCBI taxonomy): domain Eukaryota; kingdom Metazoa; phylum Arthropoda; class Insecta; order Dermaptera; family Spongiphoridae; genus Labia; species Labia minor. The sequence goes on along the minus strand of OY720345.1, from coordinate 93,966,076 downwards.
TAAATGTATTTTTATTTATATATATTTATTATTATTATTATTATTATTATTATCTTTATCCACAGGGAAAACTTTGCAGATTTGAATGATACAGAAATCTATGATCAACTTTTAATAAAAGAAAAATTGTTAAATTATGGTAGAATGATATTACCTGAAGTATGTACATACACACACACACACACATATATATATATATATTTATAATACTATTTATCTAACTATTTTTTATTTATTTATTTTTTTTTTTTTCTATTTTAGTTTAATTATCAAGGAGATACTAGAACTTTAACTGAAAAGAAATTAAAGTAATCATAAATAAAATACAAATGTATTCTATTATACCTAAACTCAAAAAAAAAAAAAAAACATTTTTTTTTCAGACATTATCTTCAAGTACTTAATTACAGCCCTATAAAATTTTTATTAGAAGACGTAAGAAGAAAAAGAATACAAAATTTAAATTATTCATTAATATTACCAAATTTATTAGATCAGATTAATAAAATCAAAGAAAGATTAACCAATAAGGTAAGAATTAATAATTTTATATACTTATAATGTGTGTGTACATATATTAAATTTAAAATTAAAAAGTGGTTCATTACTAATCGTATCATTTATAGAGATATGATATGTACTTACGTATATAATAATTAAAATTATTAAAATTTATTAAAAATAATTTTCTTTCCAACAGAAGAATAAATTTAGAATTTATAAAATTTAGGTAAGTAGGTAGCTAAAAATGATCTTTAAAAGTCAGTTATCATACACAAAGGTCGGTAGCAAGTGTATATGATTCTACTATTTTTACTTAATTAAGATTCTATGTGTAACATAAATAAATAAATAAATAAATAAATAAATAAAAGATAAACCCGAGGGGGGGATATCAGATTTACCATTCACATGTTTTTGATAAATCTTTAAAATCTTAAACGTTAATATATCTAGTATATTAGAACGTCATTATTTGGGGCTTTATTGTACCCCTAATTACCCAATTACCAACACCAATAATACCTAATATCAATATTTAAGACTATTAAGTATTTATAACATAAATTGTAGTTTTATTTATTCTTAAATTAAGAACTCTACTAAAGTTCACAACAACAACAACAACAACAACAAAATATTACCCTCTCTTAATCTACTTACTTGCAAATAGTAAACAAGGAGGGATATGTGTAAATCAATAAATTTTAATATGAATTTTAAAGAATGTGCAAAAACGTAAAATACATGTACACTAATTATACTTGAAAAATAAATTATTCGTGTTTTTTTTTTTTTTAGGTAGAATATGGAAAATATTATTATTATTATTATTATTTTATTATAACTGAATTATTTAGCGTAAATAAAAATGGATTGTGTGTTATAAATGAATTTTATAGATATAGAAATAGAAATAGAAATAACCTATAGAAATAAAATTTATTCTATATATTAATTAAATTTTAATTTTTTTATTTCTAAATTTTTAGAATCTCTTTGATCAAATGTTAGAAAATGCTAAAAGAAGAATAATTTACTTAAAACAACATCATCAACTTCCTATTTTAATTGGAGATTATAAAAGAAAAAACAAATTGATAACCTCTTATTTAAAAAAAAAAGAACCTCATTTTCTAAAGAAATTAAATCAAATTTATCAAGTAAATTAAAACAAACGATACACACACACACACACACACACACAAATTCTATTTCTCTCTCTCTCTCTCTCTCTCTCATTTCACTTTTGAATGAATCTTTCTTTTATTTTTCATTTTTCAAAACTAATTACTACATATTTGTAATTGTAAACTTCTTAACGTGTACATTTATTATAAATAAAATGAATGAATGAATGAATGAATGAATATTAAAATTTCTCTCTTATCTCTTATCTCTTATTAAAAATAAACTTTTATTTTTCTTAATTAATTAATTAATTCATTCATTCATTCTATTATTTATTTATTTATTAATGTGTTTTTATTTTTAGTATTTTAATCCTTCAATGGATATGAAGATTAAATTAGATAGAAAATCTAATTCTCTAATGTTATGTGATAGTGATAATAATGATTATAGTGCTACTAATTTACTTGATATTGAATTTAATTTAACTCTACCATTAAGTTTAAAGTATGTTTATTTGTAATTAATTATTATTTGCAATTAATTATTATTATTATTAAATTTTGCAGCCCAACTATGTTATTCGTTACCGCTAATGTTATTGTGGATTTTAATTCTCAAAATTGGATATATAAATTAAATCATTCCGAAGGTTTATGGAACACACAAATATTCTTTTTTACAAATAATCTTTCTCATTTTACATTAAAACCGGATGTATTTTGTTTATCAAAACGTCAAGTGGTATTTATTTATTTATTTTATCTTATTTTATTTTTATTTCTTTTAATATTTTGTTGCTTCTTAATAAATTTACTTACTAAACGTATACCATAAATATATCTAAACATATTTACGAATATTATTTATTTATCTAAGGAATTCAAAAGTTTTTGTTTTGGTTGCAATAACCACTTTTCTTTTTGAATCCAACGAGTTAATTAAAATATTAATAATAATAATAATAATAATAATTTAAAACTTTTAATTAATTTTACAGATTAAAATCACTAATGAAGAAAATGAAATCATTAGTGATTTTTTTGATCTCTATTATCCAATTGAAGATGAACACGATATTGATTCTACTACTTCTACTTCTTCTACTTCTACAGTTGAGGCTGTCATCAATGATGATGATGATGATGATGATTGGGTTGATGTGTAGTTAATAGATATTTACTTACTTATTTACTTATATATTATAAAATTAAAAGTTTAATATATATTATATATGTGAATTATTTAGTATTATTAGTAAATAGTAATAGTAATGTGTGTTTGTTTTGTTTTTTTATTGCATTTTTTTTTTTTTAAATATTATAATTTCATGATTTTGATGATGATGATGATGAGTAGTTAATAGTTATTTACTTATATATTATAAAAATAAAAGTTTAATATGTTAAATTAAAAATAAAACTTAAACATTGAAATAGGAATCAAATAAAAATGTTTATTTATTTTCCAATAAAAATAATTATAATGTCATACTATGTGAATTATTTAGTATTATTAGTAAATAGTAATAGTAATGTGTGTTTGTTTTGTTTTTTTATTGCATTTTTTTTTTTTTTTTAAATTATAATTTCAATTAATTGAAGAAGAAATATTTACGGATTTATTTTGATTTGCAATTAAATTAACATCATCATCTTTTTTTTAATAAATCTTGTTTTTTCTCATCAATTGGATTTTCATTTTTTGTTTCATCTATAAAATCCTCCCTCACTAATTTTATATTAGTATTTTTATTTATTTCATCAAAATTTAAAGATGGATTTTTTAAATTTTTATTATCAATAAATGAATTTGATGTTCGAATTTTTTCTATTTTATCAAGATTTACTAAATCTATTCTCTCATTAGTAGAAGTTAAAATTGGATTAATAATTTGTCGATTTGGTATTTGATAAGCTCCTTGTTGATTGGCTGTTATCAATAAATTCTTCCCATCTATAATTAAACACAAATCCATAGTGAATAAATAATATTTATTTATTTATTTATATATGAATGTAATTGCATACAAAATTTATTTACAATACCTTGGGAATATATTTGTTCTTTATTTTGTGCAGTTTGTCGATTTATTAGTAAATCGTCATTGATATTTTGACTTGTTATAATCAAATCATGTACTAAATTAAAAAAAATTAAATAAATAAATAAAAATATTAATTAAGCTCATCAATGTAGAAATTTTTGATTTTTATTTATTTATTTATTTATTTATATGTACATACCATTTTTAATTGGATGATGTATTCTATAATGTTTATGTAGTGATCCATCAGATAATAAATGAATATTTTTTGCTCTTGTATTATCTATTAAATCGTGATATCGATTAGATGAGTAAAGTTGATGATAAATCGGATTCAGATGATCATTATTATGAGGATGAAGATGCTCTTCTATATTATGGATACTGAATGTGGGTTCTTTTTCTTCTTGTATCATCTTCTTTATATAACCATTTTCATCTGAATTCCAATTTGATACAAATGGATTATTATTGTTAGATTTGAAAAGCAGGCCATCATCTTGTTTTGCCCGTTCAATAAAATACACATTCTTATTAATTAAATCATCTTCAAAAAAAAAAAAATATTAAAAAAAGAAAATCAATTAGACACAACAGTTCTTATTTTTTACCTAAAATTTTAAAATTAAATTAACAATTCATTATTATTTTACTTGTAATGTAAACAAATGTAAATAATCAGTGTACTTTTGATAAATTTTTTAAATTTTTCTAACATCTATCTTATCTTAATCAGAATATTTAATTTAATCCGATGGGGCTAGAATACGTACGCATGAATGAGATGATATTCCTCAAAAGATTCGAGACACAAAACGTACGTATAAATTAAATTATCTCCTCTCCTCTCCTCTCCTCTCCTCTCTCAATTCTCAATTTATTTATTCATTTATTTTACATAATAAAAGAGGCTGTTAGTAAAATGTTTTTCTTAATGTCATTCCAAGTTATACACAAAGTGAATAGACCATTTAAAGACGATAATCACTAATAATAATAATAATAATAATATGCTTGTTGAAACACCGTTTAGACTGTACAACAGTATAAATTTGTTTATATTATTGACTAAATTTTTCCCATTTCAAAGAGAATCGCTTTTGTGTCTTTTTGGACAATTTCAAGGGTTAATAAATTCTGGAACATAATTTATTAAATAAGATATGATGATAATATAATAATTTGTGATGATTGGAGAGTCAACTGCTAAGAGGAGAGTAAGACTTGGTAAGATTGCTAGGGTCTGCCACAGAAGAGAGAGCTTATCGAGTTCACAGAGAGTTAAATAATTATAATCCCTGATCGATAGGTCAACAAGCTAACTGGACGACTCTTTTCAATTGCAATTGCTCATAATAATAATATATACATTAATAAACTGATGAACTTTATTACTTTTGTAATCTCTCACCCCACAACACACATGAAATTTCAATATTAATTTCTAAACTTTCAAGTCAATTTAGCCTACATACAATACACGCCAAGCGTATTATGATTAAGTATTTATCATCAATATAATAAATTGATTTCGTTTTTTTTATTCTTTTTTCGTAAATCAATAAAATCGAATTACCTGAAAATGATTGGTGTGGAATTTGTCCATGATTTGTTTGAAAATTGAATTGTTCATGATTATAGGACTTTGGAACTGGTTTAATTTTTAATATATCCATTGGATCGATATATCTGTAATTAACGGTTTGATAACCTGATAAAGGTCGTGCGTATGTCAAATCCCTGGCCAGGCTACCCTTTCCTGTATAAACTCCATTTATCCTTCGATTCATCGTAGTGGGTGTATATTTGGGTATAAACCCAAAGGATAATCCTTGTTGATTATTTACTATCTCCCAATCATCGTGGCTATCCATATTATCACCTCCTCCTCCTCCTCCTCCTCCATTATTTAATATTACTTGTATATTATGGTGATCGATTGGGTCCAATTTTTTATACGGGTAACGTAGAGCATAGAATAAAGGAACCTCCTCCTCCTTCTCCTTCTCCTTCTCTATCCAATGTCCTTTATTAGATGAATCAACAAGAAGAATTTTTCTATCAATGCCACAGCGTAATCGGTCTCCATGCGCACATGAAAAGGAATCTACAATTAAACAAAAACAAAAAATATTGAAATTAAAAATTAATATTTCCATTGTAGCTACATATGAACACGTTCCCAGTTCCCACTGGCATGGCATGTACCACCGGTGTATTATAAATTATAATACATAATGAACGAATGAATATATGGCCACACAAAAGTCCATGTCGCTAAATACTATACTATCACTTAAAATACCTCGAGTGTCATATATAATATAATAAATAATTGGATAATATATAATATACACCTAGAATAGTAGCAAAATATGACATTTGAACATGATCCACAGGGGATGATGTTCATGTCGATAGATACGATAAACATGCATGTACCACCGGTGGTACCAATCACCCATGTTTTATTTACAACTCGAAACCATCGTTCTTATTATAACACACTATATATAATATATAATAGATTTGTAAGTGTGTCTGTTTGCTTATTTTTCCATAAAATTTTGCTTATAAAAAATTGATTCCGGGTTATTTTCACATAATTTTGTGAAATTTGAATTTCGCCGTTTCGGTGCTCCTTTTGGAGCGATTTTCAGGAGAAAATAGCAAAAACGATTCTTCATCACGCAAAATAACATAAGAATGGTCACCGAAATGTGGAAATTGAAATTTCATAAAAATACGCGAACACAAACCAGAAATAATATTTCATGAATATTTAAATATATTTTTTATATTTTTGGATTTTCTTCGCGGACGGAAAGACAGAAAAGTATGCCTGTTGATATAAAATATATACCTGGTTACCAAGCCATAAAAAAAAATGATTCCTTATTATCGGGTTTGGCTGATAATATTAATACCTGATTCACCGAATCGCCATTGAAAAAATTTAAAAGAACATAAATTAAAAATAAGTTGACCTGTGGCCAGGTCCGAACCGACCGACGGTTTGAAATAAATTAATTTCAAGCTACAGAAACAATTTCAAATAATTTTAATATATCTATTAATGTAATAAAAAACAGATATGGATACTTAAATAATAAATATAAACATTTTTAATTTTATTTTATTTATAATATATATGCAAGACCAGGCTGTGACGTCATGAATGGTTGGATGACGTCATATAATTTTAAATCAAGAAAAAACTAATAAATATGATTTTTCTCGAGGATAAAACCAATACAAAGTGCATGATTCGTGGTGATATATAAAAAAATCTCCTTTGGTGTGAAAATAACCCTTTCCTTCCTATCGTCGATCGCTAATACTACCACTTCCGGTTTCCGGAATTGCACCAAAAGTTGATCAATTCATCCCACTGATGCATTAAGTAAATATACCAAATTTCATCAAAATCGGTTGAGCCGTTCAGGCTGTACACATCTATACGGGCGGACAGACGGACGGACGGACAGACGGACAGACATCATGCTAAAAATACTTTTTTCTGTTTAGAAAATGCATGATTCGTGGAGATATGTAAAAATCTCCACATGTGAAATTTGGTGTGAAAACAATACCTCCCTTACTATCGTCGGTCGGTAAAAATTAGTCATAAAATATACAGCCCCTAAACGTACGTATTAATGCACTGGATTATACTAGTTTCTTGCTAGTCTTTTTCACTCTTTTAAACACGTGATCCGCCAATCACAAACGATAGATTAAATTTACATTTTAATGATTTCTTGTATTAAAATTTAAATAAATTTAAATAATCTAATTTTTAAATTTATAAATTATAATAGAATATATATAATCATTTGGATTTGAATTAAATTTAAAAAAAATTACCCAATTATAAAAAAAGTCAAAAAGTTTAAAACAACTACTTACATAATATCATTTGTCTCAAAAATCATATTTTTTAAATTTTATATATATATATATATATATATCCAATAAATCATTTAGGCACTTAAAATATAGTAATAGTAATTAATAATTGAGTAGAAAGTTTCTTGGATTTGAAAAAGAAATAAATATATATAAGGTAAAATTTCATCGATATCCTAAGTTGCCCACACTCCACTGACTGTACAAGTTCCTTAATTTATTATTTTATAAATCGATATTAAATTGTTTTATTTATTGATGTAGGTAGGTAGGTATACTAAAATACATACATATTTTAAAATTAAAAGTCAAGACATACAAAAAAAAGGTGACATTTTCATTTTTTTCAATATGGCTCTAAAAAAACAAAACAAAACAAAAATGTAAAATTTTTTCCGATTTGGCTCTTATATAAACATTTTCGATTTTTCAATATGGCTCTAACAAGTATCACCAAGTGTGGCCACCCCTGTTATATATATATATATATATATACAATTACGAGAAGCATTCCACATTCCCCGGTGACCTCATCTTTAAATCTTATGATCGGAGATAGATAGAATCACACATCTCATTCAATACTAAAGAGAGAAAATATGAAACACTAATTAACTTATTAAATAAAGTAAATTTTCAAATTTACTTATTCTTAATAATCATCTATCTATACCTACTGGCATAGATTGGTATAGACTTAAGGTACCTTAATCAACTTTGTATAAATTTTCTTTTTTTATCTCGTATTTAAATCATCTTTTGATAGCTCTTTACTTTTCTATTTTTATTAATTCTATTTAAACCCATTTATGAAAATATCAAAACAATATTCCAAAAAAACCTAATATATATGATATATCTATCATCTTGATATTATCTTGATATTATACTATAAATCATATTTTATTTTCCAATAGTTTCTTTTAAAATTGTTTATGTAAATATTAGATGCAGAATTAATACGATAATAATCAATTATAATAATAGACTATACTATTTAAATATTTCAAGTTTAAATTGGGTGGCTTGTATTGCTGGTTGCCTAAATGCCAGGGGCTCCTAGTCGAGTGAACGAACGATCGCTCAGTCAGTCAGTCAGTCGATTTCGTTGTGTGAGTGCGCATGCCAAATCAAACCAGGCGGGCGGTGATGACGCTCTCTTTCTCTCTCTCTCTCTCTCTCTCTACTATATCAAAAGCGTAAGTGTATTTTCTATTGAAATTATCATAATTCACCAATATAAAGCGATCAATTAACATCATCTCTACCATCATTGTAATAAAGTCTCAAATGATTTACTGATTTTTTTTAATAATTATTTTAATAGAAAAATATATTTGTTTTTTATTTCATATTCATATTATGAATGATATTTTATTTATTAATATATTGTACTGATATTTTCAATTCAGTCCCTAATTTTATTTCTTTATTTTATATTTAAGTTTTTATTAATGCCAATATCTCTATCCCTTTCTTTTTTTTGTGTTTAAATATTATATAATTTATTAGTTTTAAGAATTTGAAATTTGATCTCACTTAGAGATATAATTAGTTAATTTATAAAATAAATTATTTAATTAAAATAGAACTTTGTAAATAAAATTAGAAAGAGACGGAAGAACTCCCTGTCTGTGTGTGTTTATGTGATAGTGTGAGTGAATTTATCCGAGTGTTGATTTTGTTTATTGATATTGTTGGAAAGATTATTCTTTATCGAGACACCAGAGAGAACAGACGTGTTCTATTTTGCTCAATCAGCTTTTATAAAATTTTTAAGTTTCTAAATGCTTTTTAACTCTCATTCATTTCCAAACAAAATATTTAAATATTGGAATTGATCACAACCCGTGAAGACACAAGACAACCTGGTTCTTTCGATCCTCACAAAATCTACTCATCTGGACCTCTTGGAAATCATCACGACATCATATGTCAGCCGCCATTTCCACACCACGACACGAATAAGACTTTATTTCATTCCTTTTGTTTTATTATAATTTAAGTTCTTGTTACTAATTGATATTATTTCTATTACCATTTGTAAAACTAATTAATATGATTTATTGCTTAAAATAACAAAGATTCTTACCAGAAAATTTTCTAACGTTATTTTTTTACATTAATAAAATTTATAAAAGTTCACATCTAATAATCTAATCACTTTCTTCCATTGTACAACTCTTTCTCTATTTCACGCTGGAATCCTTGTTATCTGAGTGCTACATCTTTATCTGGACCACAAATTAAAATTATCTCCTTCATTCACGACCCTTGTCGAATTAGAAGGACGCCATATTTTTTCCCCTCATTTCTCCTACCTTCATTATCTTTTAAAACCTCAATTAGTAATTTAAATCATAATTACTAATTGATTGGAATATAAGAAATTAATTAATGTATTTATTAATTAATATTAAAATCAATATTAATTATCTTCTGATTAATTCTAAATTTATCAATTTAATTTAAATTAAATTAAATATTAATTAAATAAAAAAATTATTTATATTAATTTTTTTAATTGATTCTTTCCCCTTCCCCTTTCCCCCTAGAAACCCAAGAAAACCTTTACAATATATATACATATATATATTTAATGTGATATATCTGAACATTACTCAAAATTTAATTTAAAATTATTTACACATTTTATTAGAATTTGAAAATTTATATATCTTCTTTTCTTTTAATTAATCTCTTTTCTATTTCATTTTTCTCATTTCATTTAATATAATAGGATATATTATATATCGTAACCTATATATATATATATATATATATATATTTCTATTTATTATTATTATTATTCTATTTTTTAATATTTTCTATTCAATATGAGTTGATATTTTTTTAAATATATATTTGGATATTATTATTCATTTAAGTAAATATAATTTTTTTATTTTCACAATTTGAAGTGACATTTATTCTAGAGACGCCCAAACGGCTTTGAAATATTATTATATCTAAATATTATTATTTCATTAAAAGTTATATATAATAACAAAAAATTAATATGTGATACATTGATTAACAACAGTTTCAAATACAACTGATTATAAAGGCAGATATTTTATTAGAATGAATGAATTATAAATTTGGAAATAATTGGAAGCTTCTATTAGCTAACCAGCGTAGGCGTTACTTTATATAATATATATTATATATTACTCGCGTATTCTATACTCTATTGTATACATATATCTCGAGACAACTCCCAATATATTTACTTTTTTTTTCTTATTTTGATTTCAAGCAAGAGCTATTGAACTAATAATATATATTTTCGTGTTATCTTTTTTATAATTACACACAAAAAAAACATCTGATCAGTTAATTTATAAAATATTTCAGTTAAATAGAATTTCTATACTGAATTTAAATTTGAATATAAGAAATAGAAAAAGTCGTAATTCTTAAATGTTATACCATTATGTATTGCTAAATACAAATTTGAGAATATGCAAAGTTAGAGACTTGAGAGAATTTATAAAATAAAATTATAGATAAATTAACAATATATACATTCATTGATAGTATACATTTAAATTAATTGATTTATTTGTTTTGTTATTGTTAAGTTCATTTATTAATTTGATCAATTGTTGTTAAAATTAAAAATAAAAAACGAAGCCTATTATAAAAAAATAATTTTGATTTAAAACAAATTTTAAAAAAATATTCAAAATTTAAAACATCTCGTTTATATCATATGTCTAAAAAATCATATTTTAATTTTTATATAACCAAGAAATCATTTTTTCACTTAAAATATAGTTGTCCTTAATAATTGAAACAAAAACAAAAAATAATATAATTTAGTGATTTTAATTGACGTTTTGAAAATATTTTTGTATTCATAAAACATAAAAAATAATACATATATTCTATTTTTTTAACCTTTCACTTTCAAATAGAAAAGAAGAAATATTCAAATATATAGAAAGAATAAATAAAAATTAAGTTAATATAAATATGATCTAAATATTTTATTAAGTTAATTAAAATGAAAACTTTTAGAGTAAATGATTTAATTGAATTGATATTTGAATATTAGAATTTAAAATAAAAAGTGAAATATTATAATAATTCTTTGATTGGGAATCGCTATGATAATTCATTGTTTAAAATGATTCCGCTAGGCCGACAGTGAGCCGCGAGCTGCTCTTGAATGAACAACACGGAGAATTATATATAAACTTTAAAAAATTAATTTCTGCGTTTATTGATTGATTAAATATTAATAAAATTTATAGCCTATGTTACTCTAGAGGTATATAAGAATATTGTGATGTAATTTCAAAGAAATCGGTTCAGCCAATTCTGAGTCTATAAAATAGTAATTTTCCGGACATACAGACAGACAGACGTGAAAAATTCTAAAGTCACTTTTGGATTCTAGAGGTCATGAAACGCGGAGATATGCAAAAAATTTTAAATTCTGAGCAATGTGCAGACAAAAACCTTTTTTTATATATATAGATACATTTAAACATGTAAATCTATCTATATATATAAAAAAAGGTTTTTGTCTGCACATTGCTCAGAATTTAAAAATTTTTGCATATCTTCGCGTTTCATGACCTCTAGAATCCAAAAGTGACTTTAGAATTTTTCACGTCTGTCTGTCTGTCTGTCTGTCTGTCCGGAAAATTACTATTTTATAGACTCTGAATTGGCTGAACCGATTTCTATGAAATTACATCACAATATTCTTATATACCTCTAGAGTAACATAGGCTCTATAAATTTTATTTATATGTCAACAATAACCGCAGAAATTAATTTTTTAAAGTTTATATAATTCTCCGTGTTGTTCATTCAAGAGCAGCTCGCGGCTCACTGTCGGCCTAGCGGAATTATTTCAAACAATGAATTATCATAGCTATTCCCAATCAAAGAATTATTATAATATTTCACTTTTTATTTTAAATTCTAATATTCAAATATCAATTCAATTAAATCATTTATTCTAAAAGTTCCCATTTTAATTAATTGAATAAAATATTTAGATCATATTTATATTAACTTAATTTTTATTTATTCTTTCTAATATATTTGAATATTTCTTCTTTTCTATTTGAAAGTGAAAGGTTAAAAAATCTCGCTAAGAACATTCAATATTTCTATACACAAATTATTCAAAGTATTGGCAAAGCGTATCACTCACAATCAGTTTAATTTGAAATTTATATAAATTAACAAAGTGAAAATTTTTATTTGTTTAAATTTTATTACAATGAATCAAAAAAATTAAATATATAGATCACATGATTAAGCGAAGCAAGAAACTTGAGGGAAATAACTGTTGGATGGAGGTCGGACATGACAGAAAAACTGTAAGCGAAATCTTCATATTGCGACTAATATAATTTTCAAATCCCCTAGCACCACAGAATTAGATAAGTTTCTTTTAAGGGAGGAAAATAACTATGATCTAAAAAAATTAATAAATGAACTTAATAATAAAAAAAAACAAATAAATCAATTAATTTAAATTAATACTATTAATGAATTTATATATTGATAATTTATCTATAGTTTTATACCGTTAATTTTTATAAATTGTCTCAAGTCTCTATTTTTGCATTTTCTCAAGTTTCATTAAAATTAAAAATATTCAATAATAATCTAGCAATGAAAATAAAATATCAAAATGTAATGATCAAGAAATATTATACTATTAGAACAGAGAAAATACTTAAGAACCATAGGCGGAGGAAATATTAGGAGATATCATTGCAGGTTCAGGCCAAATCGATCAACATTAATTAAGATATTATCATTATGACAGATATTAGGAAAAAAATCGCGAATTCAATATTTCTGTTCACTAATTATTTGTAGACTTTAGTAAAACATACGCATGACTCAATATAGATCAGCATAAACTTTTTCAAATTTTGATCTTCAAATTTGTCTTGAAGGTAGTAAAGAAAAAATAAGATACGGAAATCAATTGTAAAATATTAGGTTACCCAGACGACTTAAATATAATAGGAGATTCGGCAATTGCAATTACAGATAGCGAGGAAATATTAATGGAGGTTTGAAATTAATAGTGATAAGAAAAAATATTTAGTAACAAAGAGGAAGAGTATTAACATACAAAATCTTAAGATACAAAATGTAGAATTTGAATATGTTGAAAAATTGAATATAATCACAAAGGATAATAATATTTGAGAAGAATTTAAATCGCGGTTGCAATCGGGAAACGCCTGTTATCTTGCAATAAAGAGGTTTATCTCATCAAAATTATATCAAAGGGAATATATAAAAAAATTATTTTGCCTGTAGGATAGGATTATTCCCTACATTTATTAGCCAAAGAAAGATGAGGTCACCGGGGAATGGGGGAGACTGCATAACAAGAAATTGCATGGCCTCTCTGCATCTTCAGAAATATTATTAGAGTTATAATAGGGAAAAAGCTGCGATAGGCAGGGCATGTGGCTAGAATGGGAGAGGAAAAAGATATTGGTGGGGAGACCGATTGGAAAACGTCCGCTTGGAAAATCAATGACGCGTAGGAAGGGACGTAAGAGAGATGGGACAAGGGCTCAGGATAGGGACACTTGGAGAAATGGGCTTGTTGCGGCCAAGAACTTTCGAGTATCTTTGAGCCACATAGATAGATAGATATACCATATACAATAATAAAATATATAATTAATTTACTGATTATATTGAAATATATTTTAAATAAGAACACAAAAAGAAATGAATGTTTTATGAAATATATTGATTGAAACAAAATGGATGAAAACCTTTTACTACTTTCAACCAAATACTATGTACCACTCGGGGGTACAGGGGGTGGAGCCCCCGTCTAGGTGTGAAGAGCGCCGAAGGCGCTCTGAGCAGCTAGTATTTAATAAATTTATTTATTGATTCTTAATATTAATAATTCCAATTACTTTCTTGAAATTTTTTTTTATTTAAAAACATATGCAGCATATCTCGCAAATTTGAATTGGATTAAATAACATATATTAATTTAAATTAAATTAATTCAATTATAAATTAAAATTAATAAATAATATTTATTAAACCAGCGCAACTTTGGCTCTTTCTTGATGGCAACACGTCATGTGTTGGCGCGTGAGATTTCCAGTGTTAAAAAATTAATTCTGGTACTTTCAGCGATTCTATCAAGCTGAAATTCTATATATAGCAGTTTTATACAATTATTAATCATGTGAAAAATTATCAAACATATATCTTTATTTTTACAGTCACACACACATACACACACACATATTTAAAAATTAATTTATTAAAATATATATTATATAATATATTATATATAGTATATAATTTAATATATATATATATATACTAGCTGCCCCGAGCGCCTTCGGCGCTCTCCGCACCTAGACGGGGGCTCCGCCCCCTGTACCCCCCCGAGTAAAAGGTTTTCATCCATTTTGTTTCAATCAGTATATTACATAAAACATTCATTTCTTTTTGTGTTCTTATTTAAAATACATTTTAATTTAATCACTAAATTAATTATATATATTATTATTGTATATGTTATATCTATCTATCTATGTGACTCTAAGGAACTCGAAAGTTTTAGGCCGCAGCAACCACATTTCTCCAAGTGTCCCTATCCTGAGCCCTTGTCCCATCTCTCTTACGTCCCTTCCTACACGTCCTTGATCTTCCAAGCGGACGTTTTCCAATCCAAAATCTTTTCCCTCTCCCATTCTAGCCGCGTCCCGTGCCTAACCCTAACTATTTCTGAAGATGCATAGAGGTCATGCAATTCCTCGATGTGCAGTCTCCGCCATTCCCCCGTGACCTCATCTTTCTTTGGCCAATAAATGCTGGAAAGAATACTCTGGATCTACTCTCATCTCCCAGGGTCATAGACCTTGCGTCCCACCCATATAATACAACAGACAAAATAATTGGTTTATATATTTTAATTTTGATTCCTTTTGATAATAATTTTGATGAGATAAGCCTCTTTACTGCATGATAACAGGCGTTTCCCGATTACAACTTCGATTTAAATATATATATTCTTCTCAAATATTATTATCCTTCGTGATTACATTCAATTTTTCTACATATTCAAATTCTACATTTTGTATATAGATTTTGTTACTAAATATTTTTTCTTATCACCATTAATTTCAATCTGAATTAGAAGAAAATTATAAATTACCTCCTCTTCCAGCCCATTTACCTATCCAGGCATCTTAATTTCTTAACACTCCGTTTTGTTAAATTTAAAATAAAATGAGATAAATAGTTTTAAATTATATTCGAATGGTCTATTATATTCTATAATATCAGTATTTTTTTCTGAATTTAATACCAACTTGATTTTCAAAATGTTCCATTCGTTTACCATATGATTGATTACATGTGTTAAAATTTAAAAAAATTCAAATATTCTAATTTTTAAATTTAAATACAATTGAATATTATTTTTTATTAATATCATATCAAAAAAGAGAATTTATTAAAAATTAAAAATAAAAAAAGAAGCCTATTAATAAAAAAATATAATAGAATACAATAATTTTGATTTAAAACAAATTTTAATTTTAAAAAAAATACTCAATATAAAAAAGACATAAATTTAAAACATCTCGTAATATCACTTGTCTAAAAAACATATTTTAATTAACCAAGAAATCATTTTTGCACTTAAAATATATTTGTAATTAATAATTGAAACAAAATCAAAAATAATAAAATTTTGTCATTTTAATTGAAGTTTTGAAAATATTTTTGTATTGATAAAAGTTTAAAAATAATATATTCAGTTTTTTTAAGCTTTCACTTTCAAATAGAAAAGAAGAAATATTCAATTATATAGAAAGAATAAATACAAATTAAGTTAAATATGATCTAAATATTTTATTAAATAAATTTAAATGAGAACTTTTAGAATAAATTATTTAATTTAATTGATATTTAAATATTAGAATTTAAAATAAAAAGTGAAATATTATAATAATTTTTAAATTCTGAGCAATATGCAGACAAAAACCTTTTTTTTATATATAGATAGTCGAGCTGGGAATATGGGTTTTTCCAAAAAGAGAAAGTTACCTTCCCCCCCCCCCCCCCGAGGCTCTAGTAGGGATTAATTTAATTATTTATTATATTTCAAAGGAATATTTTAATATCATTTTAAATGAATGAATGAAAATTCAAATTTTATATAGTTTTTTATATATGTTTATTTATGCAGAAAAAATTAATTGACATAATTATTAATTTAATAAAATAAAATTTAATATTATAATTTAATAAAATAAAATTATTTTAATAATAAAATTTAATTTAATAAAATAAAATTATTTTAATAATAAAATTTAATTTAATAAAATAAAATTATTTTAATTATAAAATTTAATTTATTAAAATAATAAAAATTAATAAATTTTAAAAAAAAATATATAATACTTAAAGAAAAAAATGTGCCTTTGCAAGTTTCGAACTCAGGGTGCAAAGTCATAAGAAGACGCGCTAGCTCGCTCGGCCAGGAACCGCTTTTGTTTAGAAGCTTCTTATAAGGGTATATATAAGATTTCAAATTTTTGCCACCAGCGCCTCTATGAGCTAGTATGGTAACTAAACTATTTTTAATTAATTAGCATTTCCTGGACACACCTTACTAATTAGCGGTTTTCTAAAGGAAGTCTGACATGCCCTGAGACCTACTGAATATACATAAAAAATTTCATAAGAATCGGTCAAGCCGTTTCGGAGGAGTATGATTTCAAAGTTTTGTGACACGAGAATTTTATATATAAGATATATATATATTATGAAATTAATTTTAAATTATATATTAGAAATTAATTTAATATAATTTAACATATAATAATATATTAAAATATTTTATTTTATATATACATAATTTAGTAATACTGATTATTAATGTAAATATAAATAATCTTATCTTATTATGCTAGCTAAAATTGTATATATATATATATAGCCATGGGTTCTCAAAAACCGCTCTAACGATTTTTTTCAAATTCACACTAGATATAGTATTTATAAAGAAAAATTGATTTTTATTGATCACATCTCAGGAAAAATACATCTTAATTATTTATTTCTTAATTTAAAATTATATATGGAGACGTCAAAAATGAAATCCATATTGAAATTTGACTCCCGCCTTTTTTTAAAGGTTATTGTATTAATATTTTTTTATATTTAAAATATTTTAAAATTTTTAATTTAATTTCGAAATAAAATTAAAAATATATATTTTAATAATATTTTATAATTATAAATTACGATATATATTTATCATTCTTCCAATAAAAAAAAATATTCATGCACTTAGAAACATACCTAATAATACATATTTATGTATTATTGAGGACCCCAAGTTCCATTCATTTTAATCAGATTGATTCAATGATGCAACATTTAATAATTGTAATAAATAATTAAAGAATTGTATTACAGCTCGGTGTCCCAAGTATTAATATTACCAGCCAAACCCAATATAATAATGAATTATTTTTTTTTAACTTAATTACCGAGCCGAGGCTCGGGGTCCCGGTACTAATATTGAATATGGCAAATATGTAACATTTTGTAAAGAATGTATCAGAAATTTAGTGTCTAACATTCTGGCGTATTGCGCATGCGTATATCTGTCGGGTCGGGTCGGAATCTCACGCGAGTTCTACCTATACTTTTTCCCCATCCCGCAAAAGTGCTCAACGCCGCTAAAGAAGTTTTCACTTCAAAAATAAAAGATAAAATGAGATGTGCAATATATATTTACGGTAAATAAATAAATATATTTTTATATTATTGTAGTTACAATCTACAAATTATTGTAATGTATTATTAATTTTTGATTATAGTCACATTCATATTCATCAATATATTATATTATATTATACCCGTCTCTATTTATAGATAAATTCTAAAACATGATATTTGTTTTGTATAGATTTAAAGATTAAAGCATATTTAATGTTTACAATGAAATTTTTAGTTCAGTCCAATAATTAATTTTGATTCAAGTAAGTAAACTCTTTAATAATTCTTTTTATAAATTATAAATCGAAAAATAAACAACCATTTTATAAAGGGTTTCAACAAATTTCATTTTTTGTTACTTAAATGACATTATTCTGGATGGCAGATGCAAAAGAAATTGAACAAATTGTATTTTTTAAAATGCAAATGAAACAAAGAAAAAAACACAAATCTGATATATGGAAGATTTTATTAGAAACATGGAAAAAATTTTTAAAAATAACAACTATTCCTGGTATTATTATTATTATTATTAATAATATTATTATTAAAGGAGCTTTTATTTTTGTTTGTTTTTTTGTTTTTGTAGGTTTACAAAATATTATGCATTCACAAAGTCGTATTGGAACAATTATATGGACTTTTCTTTTTTGTTTTGGTTTATTATTTACAATCCGTGATGTTTATACAGTCACATACCAATATCTTAATTATCCAGTGACAACTTCAATGACTATTAATCAGGTAAATTATCTAATAATAATAATAATAGTATTTATTATTATTATTAATTGATTTTATTAAATGATTTTTACAGAAAGCTTCATTATCATTTCCTGCAATTACAATTTGCAATTTAAATCGCGTCCATTGTGGTAATTTAAGACAAGTGGAATTTTTAATGAAAAATTCAACGGTTCATGCCCATTTAGTTACACTTCTTGAAATGACTGAATGCAATTTATTAAGAGAAAAACGTCAATTGCCAGTTATTAATGAAATTACAACATCAATCAATGCTATCAATTCTTCTTCTGTATACTTATATACTTTTTTTGTTTTTATAAATCTAAATATAAAATGAGTAAATTATTATTATTATTATTATTATTATTATTTATAGGATGGTGTAAATGTTGGTGGTGGTGGTGGTGGTGTTCATGGACGTAAAACTGTAAATCAAACAAGAACATTTAATGATTTAATGCATTTTATGGCAATTTATACAAATTTATCAATAGAATTGCGAAATAAAATTGGCCATAGTTTTCATCAATTAATTAGAACCTGTACATACAGTGGACAATCATGTAAAAATATTACAAAGTAAATAATACATTATAGTATATCTTATTAATTTTATTAATAATAAACAATAATAATAAATATTTATTTGTCTTTGCCTACTAATTCGGCATACAAAATTATACAATTTCATAATTTCGCATAGTTTATCAAAAATTGCACAAAAATCAAACAAACACATATAAATATAAAAACGTTAAAAACAAGAAAATAGAATTGCAAATACTGCAATTTTCATTTGGGTG
This sequence comes from Labia minor, assembly GCA_963082975.1. Classification (NCBI taxonomy): domain Eukaryota; kingdom Metazoa; phylum Arthropoda; class Insecta; order Dermaptera; family Spongiphoridae; genus Labia; species Labia minor. Next base: position 93,946,177 of record OY720345.1, on the reverse strand, counting down.
TGTGGTCTATTCTATTCTATTTTTTCCATTTTTTTTTCCCCACGTTTCTCATCATATCCAGTCTGCGGTACAGGATGAGTCTTTTGAAAATTCTAAATCCATTATCCATTATCAAGGATTTGTTTAGAGTTGAGTGACTTAATAATGTCGATAAGGCTGTCAAAAAAGGATTTTATTTGTGTGCCGGCCGGCCGGCCCCATCTAACTTACTCAGATATGTATTGTCGAATCTCTTGTAACAGATTCTGAGGATATCGCAGCAAGCTCTACTCTAACCATAACATAATCAGCTAATAGTTTCGGCCTGCCTCTCGGATTTCTCCAAAATAAATAGATGATGGATTTGTCCCCTTTCTTTCTATGATGTCTGGACAACGCAATGCCCACAAGATTTCATTCTTCGTAAAGTGGATCTGATTATTTATTCCATATATCCCCTGGGGAGCCGTCCCGAAGAATAGATATTAATAATTGCGAGATAATTATATTTATTCACCCTTCCCGTCCTACGGAAGATCATTACTTTAGACTCTTTGCAATATTCACCTCTAACAAATTACACTGACAGTATTCTTCAAGGGCTAATTAAACTGTGTTGTCATTCCGTAGGGGTATTTGCAAATAAGACAAGATCATCTGCGTAAAATAGGGGAATTGACCTTTGTGTTGTGCACAATTCCCCTATCTTTGAGAAACTGATGATCACTTAATAATACTGTGTTAATGAACATGTTCGCGTTCTCGTAAAACGAATTGTGATCAGGCTTATAATCTTACTAGACACACCCAGGCAAAACAGTTTATTCCAAAGCAAGCAGTGGTCAATTCAATCAAAGGCGAATCAATTCATATTTCATTGATATCTTAATTATTTGCGTTGAATTCATAGAGAAATCGTCATTTTTAGCAAATTTGATAGCGAAAATGCTACTTTTTTTTTTAAATACAAGGGTAAAATTTATAAATTATATATCATTTTTATTTATTTTATATTTAAACAATACCTTCCTTACTATCGTCGGTCGGTAAAAACGAATCAATTCAAATTTTATCGATATCTCAATTTTTTGCATTGATTTCATAGAAAAATCGAGATATTTCACTAATATTTTAGCGAAAATGCTACTTTTTTTTAAATACAAGGGTAAAATTTATAAATTATATATCATTTTATTCAGTTTTTGATCCTAAACACGAATCAATTCATATTTCATTGATATCTTAATTATTTTCCTTGAAATCATAGATAAAATGTGATGTGTCAAAAAGTGGAACACTTAGAAAAATTTGATTTTTTCAAATAATTTTCATGAAAAACATGTATAGTGTTTTATTTAAACTTTTAATTCATTGTTACAAATATTTTATAACAATTTTAGAGTGAAACTATTTTCAAAATTATCAAAAAAATTAGCTGGAGTGTCTCCACTCGACTATCTCGCAATTTGAATTGGATTAAATAACATAATATATTATATTTAAATTAAATTTAATTAATTATAAATTATAAATAATAAATAATAAATATTAAACCAGCGCATGTTTGGCTTTTTGTTGATGGCACAACGTCACGTGTTGGCGCGTGAGATTTGCAGTGTTAAAAAATTAATTCTGGTAATTTCAGCGAATCAATCAAGCTGAAATTCTATATATAGCAGTTTTATACAATTATTAATCATGTGAAAAATTATCAAACATATATCTTTATTTTTACGGTCACTTTAGAGGAAAAAAAATCAAAACGTTGTAGGTAATGACCCTCTTCCGGTTGAGCTACATTTCTCAAAAGTTGATAGAAAACTACGAATTTTGAATAATGTCCATGTACCAAATTTCATCATTCTAGCTCAAACCGTTTTTGCGTAATCTTGTCTACACACACACACACACACACACACACACACACACACACACACACACACATACACACACACACACACACACAGACATTTTTCTCAACCTTAGTGAAAATGATTCAGGAACCTTCAAAACGTATAAAAACATCAAAATCTCAACATCGAAAATTTTCGTGATCGCAATACTATCTCTGGCGAGATAGTAAAAATAACGAAAAGTATAAAATTATAAAAAAAAAAAACCAACCTTTTTTGTCAATAAAAATAAAAAACAAAACATAACTTAAATTTAAAATTTATTGTTTTAATAAGGGGTGTTTCCACCTCCTGACTTAATGGCTACTTAATGGTTACGTGAGCCTTCTTAACATACTTTTTATTAGTTTTACGACCTCAACCTGGTCCAGATTTTTTCATTCTTCTTGTAGGATACTCTTTTGAGCTGCTGGATGCTCTCAGTTGCAGGATCTCGAGCTCGTAAACACCTTCTCAGCAAATCGCACACGTCTTTAATTGGATTTAAATCAGTACTACGCGTGCTGGCCAGTCCATCGTTCTTAAATCAATCTCATTTAGCAAACTCTTAATCTCTCTTGCGTTATCATGCATTTATCAACAAATTTATCTCTGATTATTTGGTCGAAAGGGTGATGTGAGAACCATTCTCTATTCTCTATGAATACCAGCTTGGTTCTGCCCTGGATATTTATTCGATCCCCCAGACCATGATGGATCCACGATTGAAGGCTTCTCTGCAAGCTACACTGCATTGGGATTAACGTTCTCCAGACCATCAGGGAATTAAACTTTAATTAAGACTCAATTTAAATGTTTAAATTTGATCTCTTAAAAATTTCATAGCAAATAATTAAATATATTACAGGCCATTCAATAAGTCCATAGAAAAGAAGTAAGAAAAATAAAACCATTTTTTTTTTTAAAATTCAATTTTGAAAATATCAAAGTTGTTTCATTAATGAAAATGAAAATGATATAAGTTTGTAAAGTAATTGTCTGAGTGGTGTATAATTTGAATACAAAGGATTGGAATTGATGATATCTGATTCGAGATATTTTATTTTGATAGTGACGTCATTTGTCTCTTTCACTCTAAGGACTTATTGAATTGTCTATTTTCTATTACATTCCTAGTAAGTACTTGCATATAATTTTGTTTTTCATCATTGGCTTGTAGATTTTTTAAAAGATCCCTTTCTAATACTTTTGGCAATTGTTATACATTTTCAACGTCTAGAAGAGCTGTTATTCCTGGTGGAGATTATGGTAAGAAGTTTTTTTTGTTTTTTTTAATTTTAAAAAAAAAAATGAATACTTAAACTTTACTTTAAATATATACATATATTATTATATTCGAGTTCAAAAAAAAGTTAAAGAATTTATTTTTTAATTGATCTAATTTTTATTTATTATACATTAATTAATCTAGCAAATGAACCTCAGATTCTATTCTTTAATGGTAGTAGATTTATTATGATATATCCTATAATATAATGAATCAAGACACTACTACCTGTTAGATACGATAGATTCCAATATTTATAAGGTTTTTTCAACGAGCAGAGCAGAAAGAGCTTGGAAAGAATTTTGTTTCCTATTTGAAAAATCAGTAAAGGAAAGAAGAAGAAGAAGAATGTGTCACAGTCACACGGTTTCGAAATGCTGAAGAATGATGGATCAATGATTGGATCGTTGCCTAATCAATAACGGTATCACCATATTGCAAAAAAAGATGGGTAAAAGTTGTAGAATAGGATGAAAAATATTTGGATTCCTCTTACCTATGTATATTGTACCAATTTTTTTCAATTCATGCCTTTTTAAAGTACCTTACCTATACATTTTTATCCACCTGTTACTTACTTGTTTCTAACAATTTAAGAGAATCTTTCTATAATGATGTTATCTCCTCTAACAGCTTCGCTAGTATTTAAATATTTCATTAGAAATTCCTCTCCTAGTCGGGTATTCAATCCATAAGTGGTAAAAGTTTTCCTTTTTAGTTTCAATGAGAATTACATAAACACACACACACACACACACACTCTTTATTTATTTATTATTTTTTTTCCCTATGCTGTACATAGGAACATAGGAACATAGGACCCTTTTGTGCTTGTTTAACAGAACTCTCGAACTGAATAATCTCTATCGTGGATGTCTAACATACATATAAAATGACCTGCGATACAATATTATACACCTGTTACAGGTGTGTATGACTCCAAGTTTTTTTATATAATATATGAGAGGTTCTATTCTATCCTAAACGATCTAACCATCTTATTTGTATTTTGTTCAGTTGTAAATATATATATTTATGTATCTATAACCTACCTACATTAATCACTGTCTCAGTCTGTTGTATGTTGTATGAGATTCGACGGCATTTCAAACATTCGGCACAACATCAGCCAATAGCCAATAGTCAATAATAATAACGAAAGCACGACGAAAGCAATCCATTTTGGCCTGACAAATTCTGCTCTTATAACTTATAACATAATCTGGGGTTAATATAAATAAATAAATAAATAAATAAAGGTGGTTTTATAGAGAATGGCTGAAATCCATTTATATTTAATAGATATTTTAGAAAGTTGATTTGTTTGGTTGTTTGTTTTTAGGTTTGTCATTGGAATTATATCTCGATCAAGAGAATTATAGTATGGGTGGTTTAACTCCACGTGCAGGCGCACGGGTTGTCGTCCATAGTAAAGATCGACGTCCATTGCCAGATGAAAATGGACTTACTGTTGCTCCTCATACAGCAACAAGTATTGCACTTCTTGAGGTATACTTTATATAGAAAATCCATTTTTGTTTTTTTATGTTATTTTGTAAAGATATATATCACCTAGTATATCAATCTAAGTAATTCATATAAAAATAAAAAAAAAAAATAAAAAAAATAAAATATAAATCAATTTCTAGGTACGTTTAATAAGTCAACCATTGCCTTATGTTACAAATTGTTCCGATAAGTGGGATCAAACTTGGTATTCGAAATATGTAAATTCAAATTTTCCATATTCATTAGAGGTAAAATAATAATAATAATAATATATATTTTATTATATCTATATCTATATATATATAATAAATAACGATGATTGATTTGAATATCAGGCATGTCATCGTGTCTGTATACAAAAGGCATTCGAAGAACAATGTGAATGTGGACATCCAAGTTATATGGATATCCCTACAGGAACAATTCCATGTAATCTTACATCAACAAGTAAATATTATTATACACAATATCTATTCTTATTTATATATACCCTCCAGCTACTCAGACCTTCGGCGGTCCTCACTTCTAGCGAGGAGGGTTTCGCTCCCCTGGACCTCCTTTTGAAAAGTTACGCCCCCACATCTTTATTGTATTCTAGGTTATTATAAATATGGATAATCTTTAAAGCAACTTATAACCAATATAATTAATAGATATTAAAAATAAAATGAAATGTAGAAAAACAAACGAAATAAATACAAATATTAAATTAAAAAAAAAAAAATAACAAAATGAAAAGATAAAATATAAAATATATAAGTATATTGTCTGTCGTAGATTGGAGGCTTAGTCTGGGGGGTTGGTTTATAAAAATAATGAAATTTAAAAATTAATAATTTTAATATTGGATATAATTTGGTAGCACGCTAGTTAATTTTGTTTAGAAAATAGTTTAGTGAATCCTGCGAAGGTTGATTAAGGAAAAAGTTAAAATTGCATTCGTTCAGAAGAGAAGTCAGATACTAAATTAAGATAAAATTAAATGTTGAATAATAAAAGAATTGAATATAATAATAATAATAATAGTTGATATCATAGAAATTATAAAAATAAAGTTAAGGATTTAATATTAGAAATTAAATTAAATTAAATTAAATTTATAATTAAGGAGCAATTGCAATTTTCATAATAAGGGTCGACCACTTAACTGTAAGGTAGATGAATAGTTGGAGAATAATAGAGACAGGTGTCTTCGGTTTATTCTTCTTGGGACATCTTCTCTACTCAGGGGGTGGCCGCGATGTCTTTCCTGCAAGGAGATGATGAAAACTGATTCTAAATTGTCGCTACTCGTTACCTGCATAGTGGAAAACTATTTATCCCCCTTCACTCTCAACAAACTCACCCCCCCCCCCCTCACTATCTGGTAGAACATCTGTTCTTAGCCACTTTTCGCCAATATTGATAACCAAATGTCAAGTACTGTCAAGAGTTTTCAAAAAAATAAAAAAATAAAAAAGAATTCAAGAAATATTTTCTATTGATCAATGGGAAATATTTCTTTTTTTTTTTTTTTGGTCTTTTTGTTCTATTAAAGTTTTACGAATTTGATTTCTGGAGGGAGAGTACTTTCTCTAATAAAGGGCATTTTTATGCTTATATGTTACAATATATTAAATAAATAGAAACATAAATAAATAATATTTTATAGTATTCTACAAATAAATGACAAATAAATCAAATTTTAATTAAATGAGATCATTAAAACTACATTGGATAACATTTAGCGAAACACAATTTGTTTGTTTTCTGTTCAGGTGCATAAATGTTTAGAATTTTTGAAATCCCTACCATTTGAGCAAGCAACAGAAAGTTGACATGAATTTTCGAAATTGAACACGAAATTAAAATATTCTCCAATGGAAATGAAAGATCATGTCATGTCGTATTATCATTATTCAATTGTCAATGAAAACAATCGTATATAAAAGTGCTTCTTGAATCTTTAGCAGTGGATTCCTTTTTTAATTCTAAAGAAATTTTCCTTATGTAATATTTGTAGGTTGCTTGTAGTTTACAAGATGAAAATTATTAAAATTTGCATATAAATTCAATTTAGCTATCCTATTTATAATGTTTTATTGATTTGGCCACAAGAGGGATTCACTAATTTTCTTGTTTTTTTTTTTTAATTTATTTAATTAGTTAATTTTTTAATTTTTTTTTTATATCCAAACCGAACTGAGAAATCGACGTTCATAAACAGCTAATCTGTCAAATTTAAAAATATCTCTATTTATCTCGTAAACTAGAAGAGACCGAGAAATATTGCATGAGGAAAGTTTCTTTGGAATTAAAAAAGGAATCCACTGGTAAAGTTTTATCCAAATCGATGATCCATATGCTAAACTAAACAACAATTACCATAAATAATTTTATTAAATCTTTTATAGGTCCAGCTTATCATTGTGCTAATTTGGTTCTTGAGGAGTTTGAAAATCGTCATCGACAATGTAGTTGTAATATGGATTGTAGGCAAGTCCAAATTTATTAAAATATTATATCTTTTTACTCTTTTAATTAATGTTACTCATCAAGTGGTTTAATTGCCTCGCTACACAATGATATCATTCTTTTCTTTCTATCTGCTATGAAAAACTAATTCTAGGATATCATAATATATAGAAATTAATTAATTTTTCACGGAAATTTTTTGGAAAAAATAATGTTTAATCAGCACACAAAATTTTCTTTATTTTCATTTTCTTCTCCCATCATGAGCTAGTCTGCTATTAAGGGATGTCAAACAAAAACTAAAAGATCCAGCTGGTTCCAATTTGGACAGGAGCCGGTTGATAGTTGTCAGTTGACAGAAGCGGTGTTCAAAAAGTCACGCACTTTTCTATCTGACCTCGTACAATGAATCAATAAATATTGAATAAATAAGGTTCTTAATAAAGATGATAATTGACTTAGAATCTATTTTAACTGATAACTCATTCACTAAAATATTAATAAATGTTATATCTTTTTTTATAAATTTTAAAGAGACATCACATATGAAACACGAATTTCAACTGCTGCATGGCCAACAGATAATCATTGGGTAAAAACAAAAAATAGATAATAATACGATAAATAAAATGTTCCATATTCATCATTATTCATATTCATAATTTATAATATTTGTATCTATGTGGATATTGGAATGAATCATTTAAACTTGGGTGACACACACACACACCGTTCACTTCTTTATTTTATACAAGCCGGGAGCGATTAATCAATTGTATTCATTCATATACATAGTAATCATTTGATATCAATGTGAAAATTAATTATTTTTATTTTGGAACCAGGAATTGATTTTAATAGTATTTAATAGTATTATTTTCTCTATGATAAATCTTGATTCTAAATAATTGTTAAATTACTGTTATTTCGTTCTTTTTTTTAATTAAATTGTTATTATTTTGGTGTTATTAAATTATTTTTTTTTTTTTTATTATTATTTAATTTTTAAACCCACTGGTTGGTTTATATCGTTTAAGAGTTCCTCCCCTTTGCATAGGCATCCTGTTTTTACAATGAGATCTGAGCAAAGGGGTGGCGGTTACACATGTAAAATTATAAAAATTATAATCATATTGTTATACCGTATTATGTCATCTAAGCAAAAATAATAAATCAATTTTTTTATTATAATATTAATAATGGATTAATAATGAATATTGAATAATTATCTATTATATTTCTCTCTCTCTCTCTCTTATATATATATTATATACCATAATATAATCTCTCATTTGCATACTAAAATATATTCTAGTCTTATAATATATTTATATTTATTTGTTCATTTATTTAGTGTTCAATAGCATTAAAAGATCAAGTATCATCTTACTGCGATGAAGATGATGAAATAACGAAACATTCAGCACAAAATAATCTTGTTCGTGTTGATGTATATTTAGAAAATTTAAAAGTAAAAACGATTGCTCAAAATCCAACATATCAGGTAAACATCTTGAATTATATATAATTCATATTATTATTATTATATTAAATTATTATTATTTATATTATATACTTAATTCACTCTAGCACACTTATAATAAAAACGTAACTCATCACGTTAATAAAAATAAAAAGAACTCCAATGATTAATTTTTTTAAATGTTGAAAGGAAAAATGATTTTATTTATTATTTTTTCAGATACAAACTTTGATTGGCTCTTTAGGTGGGGCATTAAGTCTTTATCTTGGAATTACATTATTAATGTTAATCGAATGTTTAGAATTAGGTTTTGTCTTTTGTAAAAATGTTTGTAAATATTATTTTATAAAAATTTTTAATAAAAAAATACCTTTACATAGAAAGTTCAAAAGAAATGATGGCTATCCAATTACAATGAAAAGAAAACGAAAAATTGCATGGTAAATTTTATTGATTGAAAGAAAAAATGAATATATTGTAGAAAAAACTTTATTAAAATAAATAAATAAATAAATTTAAAATTATAACTGTTAAAAACAACTTGTTTAATTTCTTTAAATACTTATTCAATATAATATATATATATATATATATATATATATATATATATGTTTTATTAATTTTAAACATAAAATATAAAATGTATTCAAAACCTTTTTGTCTTATACTTAAGTTAGTAAATTAAATAAATTAATATATTCACAATTTGTGTGTGTGTGTGTGTGTTGAGTTTTATAAAATCTGATGGAGGGAATGAAAATTGTTTGTTTTTAATTCATCTTTCTTTGATATATTTTTGCATTCATTAAAATATAGTAACGATTGTCATTTTGTTATTTTTGATGACTGTAACAAAATAATTGTCCTTTTAATGGCCGATTTCGGCATTTTCTTCCAGAATTAAGTCGTGCATCACAACGTACACCATTGCTTCAAAAAAAAAAAATAAAATAAAAAACAGCACTAATATAATAATAATAATAAAAATGAAAATATTTAAATTTCAATAAATAATTTAATAAAATAATAAATATTTATATCTAAAGAAATAATTGAATAATAAATATATATAAAATATATATATAATAGACTTATTGTTAGTAAAATGTTATTCAAGACGATTATTTTTTTCTATATATTTTTTAATACCAATTCATATAAAAAAATTCAATAAAGCCTAAATATTTACTATATCTATGTATATGTAGAGTTATTATAACTTTCAATGAACCACTATAAATTTCTCCTTTAACAGACTAATCTTTGAATTACAAAACGTGCCAAATAGACTCCAAGCCTAAATCACTGGCATCAACTTATTAATTCAGATTCTATCTACTAAGCTAATGTAAATTATTTTAGTTTATTTGATAACAAGCAAGTTCTTTTAATTACAATTTTAATATAATAACTAATAAATTTGAATCAGCATTGGCCATAAAATGAATGTGTGAGCTAAATTAAGTCTTGATTCGGTAACTAAAGATTCAAAAAACATTCGAATCCACTTTTAAAATAATTCTTAAAAAGATTTTTTAGTGTTTGAATCTTATGAACAAATTTTATGTAATCCGATGTTTACTAAATAGTAATTCCAAAGAAACCTCCTTTATGAGGCTTATAAATATATTATTAGATTTCAATAACAATAAATTTTAAATAAATCTAAATAATGATCTGTGGCCAGGCATAGAACTGACCGACCTTTTGAAATAAATTAATTTCCAAACAACATTATATATATATATAAAGTATAAAAAAAAATATTATTAAAACTGACTAAATTGACTAAATTATATTATCTTGGTTTTCATTTTTTTTTGTTTAATTATTATTCAATAATTAATTACTAATATAATTTAAGTGAAATATTTTGGGACACGGAATATAAAATTAATACTTAGTAAACTACCATTTCCGGTTTCCGGATATACACCAAATACACATCTAACTATACGGACGGACGGATGGGCAGACATCATGCTAAAAATACTTTTTTCTGTTAAGATATGTAAAAATCTCCACATGTGCAATTTAGTGTGAAAACACAATACCTTCCCTTACTATCGTCGGTCGGTAAAAAATGTTAAAGTAATTCGCAATCCATGCATTGTGTACTTAATTGAATTTGCTTTCCATAAACAACAACGATGAAAATAAAAATAATTCCTGAATTAAGTAAACTTTAATTTAAATTTTGAAAAATTTTCCATTGTTAAGAAGTACAATGTTCTGGGAAAATCATTCCAAATTCTTTATACTTATATAATTCTTCCTTATTCTTGAAAAAACAAACTTAAATAATCTTAAATTACTTTCAATTGCTTAAAATAATTTGCTTTTCAAAATTTGGTTGCGATATTGAATTGAAGTGAAAATCGATTAATTGGATTTCAATATCCTCCAAATTCATCCACAAAAACAAATCTCCAAAACAAGTTATCTGCTGAATTTTATGCTTGGATTGTATGGGGATAGTAAAGAAATTTCATCCATTTCTTTAATGAAAATTCTTTTGTATAAATTAAACTAGATTTAATTTCTTATTAGATTTCATATCTGTTAACATTTTATTTTTTTGTATTTAGAAAACATTTGAATCGATTTGAAATAATGATTGAATAATTCTAATTTTGCTTCCAATGTTTTGATTAAATCAAATATAGACAATAATCCTTTTGTTTCTACCTTAAAATTCAAGATTCAATTCATTTAAAGGTAAATATATCATAAATCGGTAAAAAACACTAATTAGGAAAGTTATATAGACTCTGTAAATTCTCTCTGTATTTTTTCAGTTAATTATATAAAACAAAATGAAATTTTATCTAAATACACAACAAAGAATCTTTGCACGATTGATAAATGTTGTATCTAAGTAAGGTCTTGCATACTCAATTTAAGTCATTGGGTTAATATTCTAACCATTTTCTTTTATTTAAAGGGCGAGCAAATTAACTTTTTTTGTCAAAACAGTCATAATATTTGCCAGGACTTTTTTAATTTGGTTCCAATATAATTAGAGTATTCTATTTATAAAATAAATTATAGAAATAACATTTAATATTGGTTTTAAAATATTTTATAAATTTCTTGAATTAATACCTTCAAAAAAATATTTAGCAGAAATTTAAGGACAACAATTATTTTACCTGCTTGATGATGAAACATTGCTTAAAGGCGTGGATGATCTTGCCAAGAATGTTTGACCGGTTTTATCAAATAAATTAAATCTTGGTGTATAAACATAATCATCGTCATCATAATAATCAGTTTGTTTAAGATTGTTATCATCATTTGATATTTTATCTATTTCTTCTTTATTTATTAATCTTAATTCAGATAAATTTTCTCTTTTTCGATGCCAAATTGTTCTAAAAAATAATATTTAAATTAAATAAAAACAAAAAGAAACACACACACATATATATTATATATATATATATATATATATATATATTGGAGGCTTAGTCTTGGATGGGTTATTAAAAAAAATAGGATTAATATTAATAAAATTGATCTTAAATTTAACTACTAATTAAATTAACGAGTAATTATTAATAGAAAATAGAAGGGTGAATCCAGCGAAGGTTGATAAGGGAAGAGTTAAATTTGAATTCATTCAAATTAAATTAAAATAAAATATTAAATTATATTAAAATTAACATTTATTGAAATGTTAAAGAACATTAATATTTATTTAAAGTGATATTTACAAAAATGAATATAATTATAAAAAGTATCATAGGAAATTATAACTTATAAATTAACTATAAAATAAAGTTAGTTTATTTTAATGTTATTGATATATCTATCTATCTCTGTGGTTCTACGGAACTCGAAAGTTCTTGACCGCAGAAAGCACATTTCTCCAAGTATCCCTATTCTGAGCCACAACCCTCCAATCTCAACCCTCTCCCATCTCTCTCACGTCCCTTCCTACATTACCCACCCACCGCGTTCTTGTTCTTCCAAGCGGACTCTCCACCAATATATTTTTCGCTATTCTTTCCTCTCCCATTCTAGCCACTTGCCTTGCCCATCGCAGCCTTCTCGATTCTATAACCCTAACTATGTCTGGAAATGCATAGACGTGGTCATGCAATTCCTCGTTATGCATTCTTCGCCATTCCCTGGTCACCTCATCTTTCTTTGCCCCATAAATACTGCAAATTATTGATATATCCAATTTTATATTTGTTTAGCAATTTCATTTTTTAAAGGATCGACCACCACACTAACTGTTAATCACACAGAATAAGATCCATAATTCGAAAATTCCTTTCCTAATTATTTCTTGAAAGTGGATACAAAAAGAAGGCCGAAACGTCCAGATTCAAATCTCATTCACCAAAATGAAAACAACCCAGAATTAACATTATATATATATATATATATATTTGAGCTTCGATACAAGTGTTGTAAGTGCTAGTTCTGAGGATTCTCCAGGGCTTCACAACACAGTAAGTAAAGAATTACTAACACATCCAAACTTAAATAGCAACATTGACTCTTGGTCAAACTGGCTAATAATAAGATTTAAAATCCCAAAAATTCCCACCTCCAAATTTTCTTGAAAATGGCTCCAAAACGTCACCCAAACACGCTGAAAATAATTTTATATTTATATTAATTAATAAATTAAAAATATTATGTAGTTTATCTAGCTTATATTTTAACTCGTGTTATGAATTACAATGTGATTAATGAAGTAATAAAGAGATTAAAGTAAAAAAAAAAACAGACCTTAATTTATTTGTTAGATTAATTTTTGATAATAATGCTTGAGAACTTGAAGATAAACAAATGTTTATATTGCTTGACCATAACCAATGGAAGAATGTAATAATAACTGTAGATATTGCTAATTCCAATATATTTAAAGAATGATAACAATGATCAGTTATTATACATATTATATTTAGAAACCAAGCAACAATAAGTGCCAATCTAATTTTTGTAGGTGCAGAGATAAAACCAAGTAAAAGCATTGTAGTCAATAGGAAACAACAATGACCAAAAAGATGGATTAATGTATCTACACTTTGTCCTGTGGAGTCTATCCATGATTTTAACCACTTGGAAAATTAAAAAGAATAAATAAATAAATAAATAAATAAATTTAGATTATGTTAATTTGAATATTATTTTATTATAAATAAATAAATAAATAATGTAATTAATCAATTACCTGATATTGTTGATCAAAATGAAATGTAAAATTTTCTATCATTTTAGTTAAATTAGCAACCGAAAGATTTATTTTATTTAAATTTTCTAATGTATCAGTATATTGTAATGCAACATTATTATGTTGTAATATTAATCGTTGTGTTAATTCTTCAATATCAAGAAGTATCAATTTAGTTTCTTGTTCTAACTAAAAAAAATTATTTTATCAATAATTAAAAATTACAAAATTTAATTCAATAAATTTTTGTAAATAAATGATTGTAATATTATAATTAGTAGGTTTATTGAATTTCATGTTTTATTTTAATATATTAGGTTTTATGCATATTACGTTTATTACAAAATCATTAGAAAGTTGGAGAGTGTCTTTAATATAAAAAAAAATTATGCCAATTATATTAATAGATTACATTTGTATTAAATTTATATATATATATATATTTATATTACATAAATATATGTATAGGTATATTTAATAAAATATAATTAATAATATTGTTTTTTTTTCTAATACCTTTTTTAGATCATCAATTAATAATTTTTGTGCAGTTTGTGCTTCATCTGCATGTAAATTTTGAGTTTTTTGAGCATCCTCAAGTTTATTAGTAATTTCTGATATCATACTTGTCATCTCTTTATGACCCGCTACTATTAATGCTTTTTCTTTAGTTAAACTTTTAAAATTATTATAGAAAAAACTCTTAAATTAAAGAAGAAAAAAATTTAAAAATATTAAGATATTTTTATAATGATTATTTTATTTTTATTCAAATCATGATTTTATGATTAATAATTACTAGATACGTATTAAATTACCTGTAAATTGTTTTGAATGTTTAAAAGTCTCATTTGATGGGATTCAAGTGTTTTTTGACCAACATTAACAGAATTGAAACTGCTTATTATTTTATCACCTAAATTTGCCTGGTTTTGCTTAAAATGAATAACAATTTATTAATAAGGTTGTTTATATATTTCAAAAAGTCATCTCCTCTTTTTTAAAAAACAGAGTATTTGTAATAGCATTTGTTTCATTATCAAATTCATTATTGTGAGCAGTGCCGGATAAAGGGGCGGGCAAGCCGGGCGACCATATAAAAATAAAAAAATTTTTTTTTTTTTAATTTTTAGTAAATTTGTATTTTCTTGTAAGAAAAAACGCCAAATTGGTAAAATATTAAATTTATCAAATTTGGCTGTGATTATAATAATAATAATCCCTCCTAAAATGTATTGGTTTAATTTTTACATTTTACAAAAATGACACAAAATAAAAAGAAATAAAAACAAAAATACTATCCTAGTACAACCCAAAGTAAAAACTATAGTAAGAATTTATATATAGTTAAATAAATAAATAAATAAATATTACTGCCAGTTCATCCATAAATTTCGTTTGTTCGTGTGATTGTTGCATTAATCGATTAACAGTCAATTCACTCATTGCTCTAAATTGATGTTGTCTTGATATAAAACAGACTGCGTGTGCTCGATTTGACATTAGATGATAAGAATTCCATGTATCAGGATCCATACTTGATGTACATTCGCGGAGAGACTGATAAAAATTAATAAATAAATATATTGATAATTGAATAAATCGATATCAAATTAGATTAATATATTAATAAGAAGGAATATTATTGGGATTTTCTTTTTTTCTTTTAAACAAGATCCGATTTAATAAAAATATCTATCAATATACAAAGTGCAGATATAATAAAAAAAAACAATAATAATGATATAAATCGAAATCAATATTAAAACGTCACCTTACTTTTTGATTACATTTCGTTTTCATTCATCATTTAAGAATAAGTAAAGAAGTGATTATATTATTATATTATTATATAGATATATTATTATATATAAAATTATACTTAATAAATAAATACTTGTGAACTTAAAAGTTTAACCGTAGACACTAGTTAAAACATTTTATTGAATTTTAATATATATTATCTTATCTTTATTTACTTAATAATTTAAATGTTGATTTATGATCAATTAAAATATAATTATTATTTTTATAGAATAATAAATCTCTGTAAACCCCACTGGCACCTCCTCGTGGAGGGAGGGGGGTGGACACAATGATCTTCGGGTTAGGGTCTGTCAAGGAATTCTTAGAAGTCACGACCAAGACACGATACAGCCTTTTTCCACCCCCCCCCCCCACCCCTACTAACAGGTTAACCTGATTAACGCCAGAGTTGGGTAGAAGGAGACAAGCTGGCTGGGCCGCTTTCGGGATTGTCCGCCAAGTAATTGAGTCAACGAAATATCCAAAATTAAAGTAGAAGATATTGAATAGAACCGTACTGCCGGCCATTAATTATGCATTATGCAAATGAAATATGGATTCTAACGAGGGAGCATGAAAATAAAATGAAGACTATTACGAAGCATAAGAAGGCAACAACGTCAACATGGCCTTCACAACTACGCACTAATAGTCGGAGTATCTTATCAGATGCAAAGACGATGGTACACATCAGTTCAGTTGTAGATCCCCAGAGAAAGAAAGCAAGTTGAAAAGACTCCCTAAACTTTAGCAACTTCATTAAATCGGGGAGAAGATGTGTGTCTCTACGGAACGACCATGGCAAAAGACCGCCGAGCATCGAGTAAGAATTGGAACCCGCGTGTAACAAACCACTGCACAAAAGAACGCGTCAATTAAGTAACTAACGAACTAACGTAAGTATATAATAATAAAAATAATATTAATATTAGAATATATTTATATATTTTACAATATATTTTGAATCAATTTGAAATAAATAATTAAGATGGCAAATAATAAAGAAAGAATGAAAAGGCAATTAATGTAGTATTAAGTTAAATATACAATAAATAAAAATTAATTATTCTATATTCTAATTTATTATCTTAAAAATATCTATTAAATAGTAATACCATTTGTGAGGTACATGGAAATGTTTGGCGACCTTCTATTAATGATTGACAATTTAATAAATTTACACTCAATTTTCCCAAATCTTCTTCTGTTATTTTTGTACATGTTGATTTTAATTCTAATATCACACGATGTTGACATTCATCCAATTCAGAAAGTTCTATTTCTGTATATTTTTTTGCTTCGGCTAAAAATTTCGCATCCTCTGAATTTTGTTCATAAGGCACATGAACAGAAGATATTGCAGGAATATTCGTATTTATATTTTCATTTCCACCAAATGGCCATGGAAACCAATTTAAATTAATTAATGATCCATTACAATCAAATAGATATAATATTAGAAAATAGAATATATAAATTAACTGTTTATATAACATTTCAATCTGAAAAAAAATTAAATTAACAAAATAAAAATTAATTTTTTTCAAATATTTATAATTACACTACACTATATATAATTATATAGATATAAAAAATAATTTTATATAAAACATAAAATAAAAGATTTATGCACAGGTCACACACCGATCTATTTTAAATTCTCGTTACATAATAATAAAAAAAAAAACTTGAAATTGTGGGAAAATTTAAATTCAAACTCTTTTTCTATAATGAATTGATTACTTGTTAGAAAATGTATTATCTAAAGCCTAAATCTAAACAAAATGTAAAAAACAAACAAATATTTTAGCAATAAATGACACCATTCATTTAAATAATAATCAATTAATAATATTAATAATATAGATAAATTTATTTCTGAGTTTTTTGTTTTTTGATTAGATTTTGATAAAATTGATAGCTTATGATGATATTAGATGGTATAAGAAAAATATTTTGGTACAATGTTTTAGTAATCGGCTTAGTGAATAAGAAAAACATACATTCTAAAGTTTCTATATTTAGTTTCTACTGGTCATGAATATTCGTATGTGCCAAATTTGATTTCAATTGGATGGATTGTTTGGGAATCTAAAAACAACATACAGACTATACGATATTATATATATATAGTCTTATTAAAAGATTAGTAATGTATTATTCTTTTATTTCATTGGCAATTGAAAGAGAAAAAATAAGATAAAAAATAAAAATTATGACGAATTTACCGTAATTTAAATATATATCTTAGTATGCAATGAATTTGAATGCTATTCTAATTATAATCAATTTTGCAATTCATATATTTTAAGAATTTAAATGTGAGAAATAAATACAATAGTCGTCAATAAAAATTGTATATTATTTAGAATTTAATATTTTTTTAAAAATAAAACTACCTACTGCTTAGTATTTCAGGTACAAAATCAAAAAAAAAATATTACTTTTTTCAATCAAATGGCAGCATTTATTTATAAATATTTATAAACATTTCTTTTAATTTATTCAATTTATTTAACAATTATTTATGGATACAAATTAATTATATATAATTATATGAGAATTAACAATAATTATTTCTTAAAAAAAATTAATAATAAAACAATAATGATAAATTAATAAATAAAAATCAAATTAATTACTCTGGCCAACCTTTATATTTATTTATTTAAGGCACTTTTTTTTTAAAAAAAAAGAAGAGAAATATAATATAAATACAAAGTAATATTTTTAAAAGCCAATTTATTATTATGTAAATAAACTAAAAAAAATCTAGTTCAATTTATTAGGCATTCAAATTATTTGAGCAAATTGTAATTTTATCCCATATTTTGTATGTCATCTATGCATACATATACATATGGTCAAGCCAGAATAATTTTTTTTAAATTTTATTTAGAAATATTTTTTTGTTATTATTTATTACTATATTCGACTAGGTGGAATTTTATAAATTAAAAATTAATTGAATTAAATAATCTATTAACATAGTTGAATTTTTACTTTTCTTTTTTTTATAGGTTCAATAAATTAGTATATTATTGCAAAGTAAAAAGATAAAGAAATAAATGAGATTAAACAACTGTTTCATTCGTTCTCTCTAATTACCACTGTAATGAATTAATTCTTTTTATTTTATCTTAGTACATTTTACAATAAATTAAAAATAGTAGTGGGTAGTTGTAATAGTTTTATTAATATTTATGTTGTAAATATTTTACATATTCAATAAAAGAATATTTCTCATTAAGTTGCCTTTAATCTATGATTTGATTTTAATTCTGAACCATTAGATTAAATACACACACAATATATATAATAAACTTTATACAATAAATTTCTTGTTTATTTCTCTTTAATTAGAAGGAAGGCAAAGGACTTTTAAATAAAAACTACATAATTTAAAATGAATATATTTTTTATTTTTTTTTTTTTTTTTTTAATATTAGATTATTTCTTTAAATAATAAAATATAGGTATATATATATATATATATATATATATATATAAAACTTTTATTTGTTTTTATTTGCAATAATATATATATTATATAATAACATACTATGTATATTATTTGAGGAATACAGACTATTATCTCTTTAAATAAATTTAAACAATTTATTTATAATTATTAAATATACATTTTTAAACATAAAATAAAAATTATTAACTGTATATTTCAATTAATCAGAATTTAAATAATTAAAGTTTACCTTTTTTTATATATATATATTAATATAAAACGTTTTATAAATCCTTATCATTCTTTTTTCTATATGATTATATCAAATTTACGAGATATTTTGTGAGTTTGGTAATTTGTAACCAATTCATTTCGACAAAGAAAGACAGGTTTAATAATTTTAAATTATCATACAATATATACTAATATATATATATATATATATATATAAACTGCAACAAAAGTTTATAATTATAGTTTGAATAAGAAAAAAATGTGTTAAGTACAATTTCTCAATATCTTCTGTTTACAAACTGACAAATCTATTTATATTTCATGATTACAAATAATTCATTTGTAATAAATTGATTTATTTCATTTATCAAATTCACCTTACTATCAAAAAGAAATGAAAAATATTATATTACAAATATAAATTTAATAAATAAAAAAGAATGAAGGATTGAATGACAAGGATTTATGTATAAATATTAAGGAATACTCTAATTGTTATTTTTAAAAAATAATAAATAAATAAATAAAATTGGAATAATTTTTTTTTAATAATAAATTAGTTTATAGTTTGAAATAATAAAAGTAAAATTTAAATATAATATAAATGTAAATTTAAAAATTTTTTTTTTAAGAATTTATGTAAAATTTGATAAATATTATATATTTTGGCTTTAGCAATAAATTTCTTTTATTTTTTTTTTTTTTTTACAATTAATATACCTATATACAATAAAAATAAAAAACAAACAAACAAAACAATTAAAATACAAATCTCTTAATTGTGGCATTAAAGAAGGAGATTAAAAATTATCATCGAGTTCGTAAATATAAAATTAAATTAAACGCATGATTCAGTGATGATAGGTTCATGAGTTGGTGTAGAAGATTTCTCCTGAGTTATATGACCAATTGACTGTTGTGTTGTTGTTACAAGTTTATTTTGTTTCTAAAAAAATACAAATTACATAAATAAATTTATAATATACAAGTTTGAAATATTGTTTTTTTTATAAATCTACTTATTAATATATAGCGAGAAACCAATTGCGAATCGTTTAAATGGAATAGATAAAAAAAACAAACAAATACAATAACCAGATGTGTAAGTTCAATAGTCGTTTATAAAGATTTATAGAATGTTAATGTGTGATATATATATATATTAATATTGATATTCGTTAGATTAGATTAAATTTCTAAATCGGTTTTATTTACTTACATCAGATGAAATCATTTCTATTTGTTGTGTATCATCTGTAGATGTTGTATTGATATCCATTGGACGATTGTCATCTGTTTCAGTAGCAATTGTACGTCGGGAAGGCAATGATTGTGGTTGAAGGGTAGAATATGATCGATTATTTCTTGGAAATGTTTCATCAACGGTTGTTGTTATTAAATCTTCTTTTGTGGGTATCATACTAATTTCACCATTATCAGTTGGTTGTTTTGGACCATTTGGTGTAAGATTAATTGTAGGATTATGAAATGGTGGCATTCGATATACCCAATGATCAGTGCCACATCCACCTCCACTACCACTACTACTTGTACTTGCTGCAGATGATCCAGGTGCTAAAATTAAATTTAATTAATAATCCAATAATTAATATATTTTAATTAGGTTGTAATGAAGAACGAGAGAGTTATAATTATTATTATTATCTATATTCATAATATACACCACCGTGGGATTAGATACGGAGCCTACCTCGCCTTGGAGATAGTCAATCATCCGATTTTACTATAATATTCACAAACTGTTTTTATCTGTACGTCTGTACCCTTAACCTTAATTGGTACAAAAACATATATCTCATTAAAAAAACAGAGAAGAGGTGCAATAATTATTTATATTTGCAAGGGAGTCTTGTAATCTTGTAAGACTAGTAACCAAAAAAACTGGAAAAGTGGAAATTGATCTTAATCTGACCCTCTTCCATCCTAATCCTTTCTTCTTCCAATTCTCTCTCATCTATCTACCATTATAGATATAAATTATATTATCTATACAACTCCCAAAACAAATTGTTAAATTTAAGGTTCTTTTCTAAAGTACATAAGTACACAAGTGATAGTGTTTTTTTTTTCCTTTCACCTTAAGCCAGTGATTCCCAAAGTGGGTGCTGGTGATGATCATAGGTGCGTTTAGGGAAAATTACTTGTATATTACTTTTCTATTCAGAGATCAATAAATAAATAAAATGATACATAAATTCAATGTTTCTAATTTACACCTTTATTTATAATATTTTGCAAATAGGTACATTTCTCTTTCTGTTTAATTGTAATTAAAATTAAAAAAAAGTTAATTTTTAAGGGGTCGCTGAGTAAATTTTTTTCTGGAAAAGGGGCGCTCGACCAAATAAGTTTAGGAACCACTGCCTTAAGCCTTTAAAACAAAAATCATAATAATATTAATAACAATATTAATTTGAAATTCGAATTCAATTTACCCGTTGAGGATCCAACTAAACCTCTTCTTTGATAAAACAAAATATATGCAGAAGGTGTAGCAAGTCCCTGTTCATTGATTGGTGTAACTTTAGCATCATCAAATTGATACCATTGGGTATCATAAGGATTTCGACAAAATGCTAAAAATGAATAAATAATAATAAATAATTTATTTATTAGAATGGATTCCAAAAATAATAAGAAAGCTTTTAATTAGTACCTGTATAATGTCCACCTTGTAAATCACTACCGTGATGATTGCATATTGCATACAGATCATAAACATTATCATCTAATCTTGGTAAATGTCTACGTGGTCGTTTCCAAGGACTTCTTCCAAGTCCACCTAACACACTTTTTACACTTTCACTATCAAACGCAGAAGGTGGGGGATGGGAATTATTATAACCATCCTGCTGGGATGGGGTGGGTTGAGCCAAATGTGGACTCATGTCAAATCCATAAAGTGGAAAATTAACTAAAGTAGTCAGTTTAGTTGTTGAACGTTGTTTAGACTAAAATAAATAATTTAAATATATATAATAATTATGAGATATTAATTATATATATATATATATATATATATAGTGACACAAAGAAACTAGAAATTATTCAAGTAACTAACATATTTCTATATTTCTAATTACGATCATTATTAAAAAAAAAAAATACTAAATATTTGCATTTCTCAATTATTTGGTTGTGAATTTTATATTCTATTAATTTCAGGAGTGACCAACCCAAATGATCGTGCAGACCATATTAGAAATCATTTCTAACTCTGCCTGTCACATGCGAATTATTTTTTATTAGTTTATATAAGTTTTGGAATATTAAATTTGTAAAATTATATCATACAAATACAATAATAATTAATAATAAAATAATAATAATAATAATCTTTCAATATATTGTATATATAGATTATCTAATATTACTGGACCCCTAAAATGTGTGAGACCCATAAACAATTGATTACTTCGCCTAATGGGTATTCCGGTACTGATTACCTACCACACATTGGTCTTAACAATAATCCTTGTTTTTATTTTATAACATATACTTAGATACTTTAAAATATTCCATTTTCTTTGGGCCACCACTCTACATATATCTCTTTCTCTCTCTCTGTATATATATATATATATTTATATATATGGATTGATTGATTGATAAAATGATGGATACATACTTGGCGAAATCTTTTTAAATGTATAACTAAAATATCTGGAAGGGACCATAATCCCAATTTTTTTACCACTTCTTGTTTTCGATTACAATTAGGACAATGCCAAGCATCTTCTGCACCAAGAATTTCTGCTCTTGTATATAACTAAAAATTTATAATAATAATATTTTAAAATATTAATTATCAGAGTGAGATATTGTTTGTTTATAATTGAGATATAAAAAAGTGTTGTAAATCAAAACTGGTCAGTAGTCGTAATCAGAAATTTAACAAATTTACATAAACAAAAAATAAATAAATAAATAAAATAAAGCTAATACCTCAAAACACTCTTCAAGAGAAACAGCACCTCCGTGTTCGGAATTATTTTTTATTTGTTTTACACTTGCTAGTTCTTCCATTTGATCACTATCATCAGCAATTAATCTAAAAAATAAAATAATGGTTTATTAGAATGGAAAAATTTACAAAATATTAATTAAGAAAGATCATAGATTCGATTGGGCTAATGAAAAAAACAAAACAAATAACATTGATTGAATAAAGGTGGATTTTATAATTATCTTTAAAAAGTTTATCCCGATCTATTAAATCCTATGCTTTACTAAAGTCTACGAATAATTGATGAACTGAAGTTTTGAATTTTTAATATCTGCCTTAATGAAAATATCTGATCCAATATTAATCGATTTGGCCTGAATCAATCTGCATTGATATTCTCTTAATATTTCCTCTGCATATGGTCGTAATTTTAATAAAAAATGCTAATCCTATTAAAAATAAAATGAATAATAATTACTTTTCTTTTATAGGTTGCGTCCATTCAAGAACTAGTTTAAGATGAGGTGGTCCAGAATCTTCTTGGCAAAGGGCAATTGCTTGTTCAACAGCTTCCATATATAATGGATGATCAACACACGGATCAAGATAATTCCCACCTAAACCATCACAAATGCGTAATGCAAATGCTGGAACCTAAAAAAGATAGATACTTTGTGTGTTTATTGTAAAAAAATTATTCCTTTAAAATTGAATTTACTATAAATTTACTTAAATGTATAAAAATAGGATATTAGGAAAGGAATAGAAGCAAATTTTAACAAGTAATTTTTTTGCTTACAAAACGAATACACAAACCTTGTCTTTGAAATGTATAGATATAAAAAAAAATTGTTATTTTCTTAATCATTAAAAAACTATACAGTGACTTTTACATCATCCTTATATCATTAATATTAACAAAATAACGAATGTTATTAAGAGAATTATCAAAATAACCACAAAAGCTTTAATAAATACATTTAACGAATGTTGGTTGGATCAAATAAAATAATAAGATTCAACGAGTCAGTAAAAAGAAAATGTAAATAAATAAATAGAATTCTATTCTATTCTTTGTGATAGAGATTAGATATAAAAGTAATATGTAATAATAATAAAGAAGAAAAAAGATAAGCATTGTTAATCAATTTAATAAATTGTGTTTGATTTGATTTTTGAAAATCGATACGCGAATTACCTCTTGTTGCGATGTCAAAACATCATCATGAAGAATTGGAGCCATTTCTTTTAATATTAATTTTTGTAAATCATGATAAGAAGTTTCACGACCAACTTGCATCGTATAAGGGCTTCCAAATCTAAAAAAAAATGTTTTTAATATTATTATTGTCTTATATGACTGTCTTCTATTATTACAAATTTTCAAATAAATAAATAAATATATATATATATATATCTGAAATATACTGAAATGATTGTATACCTGTTGTAAGTAGATAATCAATCTATTATTAGACTTGAATTAAGTAATTTTAAAATATATATGTAATTGTAAAAATGAATAAAGAAGAAAAAACAAACATACATCTATACCTCCAAAATTGTAATCACCAAATCAATCAATCAATCAACCAACATTATAGAAACATATAAAAAATAAAACAATTTCCAATCATGCAGATTTCAATTGAATAGACTGCATTATTATTAAATCATAAACGAATGAAAAAGCTCGCCGTCCATTCCTTTATATTCCTCAACCAGGAGATTCTTTTTCTCTCTACTCTGCGGTGGCCCTCCATTTTTTCCAAAGAATATGACTGAGATACAAGATTTCCTGACATTTGACAACGTTAATAACTTTTCTTTTCAGGACCTCTTCATTTGTGATTCGCTCATCTCAAGAAATGAGCATTCGCCTAATGACCTAAATCTCAAAGGTCTCAATGTCCATCTACTCCTACTACTATTTATTCTTTATTCGAATTCTAGCATGGATTATACAAAGAAAGGTATTCAACATGTCAGTCAGTGCATTTCTTGGAATTGTAATGAATGTTGATTTTAGCCATTCACTCAGAAGCATCCCTCAATATCAGATTTAATTATATATTGTGTTCTCATCCACAAGATTGATCAACTGCATTGGGATTCCGTCTGGACCTGTTGCTTTTTTGATTTTAGCAATTGATATCGCATGTAAAAGCTCAAATTTTAGTATTTCGGGTCATTCTAGGTTAGTTTCATGGATTTCAACATCTAATCTGATATCTCCAAAAAGTTGCAGGGTTTTATCTCTTGAATTGTTCAGTTATTTCCTTAAACTTTCTATGCATATTATATATATATATATATATATATATATCATGTTTTGATATCAATTCCTCCATCATCCTCCTGACATTTTTCAATCATTCAGCTCTGCTTTGCCACATTTTGATCCCATGCCTAATCGTGCTTTGCAACTGCTTTCTTTATCCACCAATGATGTTTTTAAAAAGTAAAAGTCGATGTTTCTTCACCTTCTTGACTCTTTTTAAATGATTTGAACCAGTCTCAACAAAAACACTCTTTAGCATCTTCCATTCATTGAGTATCCACATCGGCAGACCAATTTTAGTATCATCAGATTATAGTTATAGTGCCTTTTTTGAGTAAGCTTAGGGTATTTTCAAGGAAATGGTAAAATTTCTCCTCTTCGTCATCGTATTTATTTTCAGATGTAGGTGTGTAGACTTGAATTATATTTATATTCATTGAATGTTTGTTTATAAATTTTCAATAGCATCACTCTATCCGACACAGGGCCCTTAATAACGCGAATCAACCTTAATGATTAGTAAATGTGATAAATAAATCTAAATATTCATATAAATACTTAAAGATATAACAGTATAACAGTATAATATAATGTTGTTCAACCCAATTTGATATGAAGTTGAAATCCTAATAAGTTAACGAATTATATATATAGATGTACAAATTTTGTAAATATTCTTCAAGAAATGAAATTGAATAATTGAAAAACGTTCAGAGCAAAGATCGCAAAAGTTAATAAATATTAAAACAAAAAAATACCTAATGGATGAATCCAGTTCCATAACCAAATTGGTCCAGCATAGTAATATTGTAGCTTCCCTCTCTTCTTGGTCATCATTACATTCATTAGGGAGTTCTAAACAATAGATTGGTTCCCATTCTTTAATCGCGGCCACTGGTTGAGTATCAGAGAAGGTCCGATGAAATCCTTCATCATCTAATTCAGTTAATAACATTCGACTAACATCAATGCCTGTGTCGGAAGCAAGAATTTCTCGGAGTTCCCGGATATCTGATGTTACAGGAACCGATAGTCCTAATTTCACCTTTAAAACAATCAATAGATATAAAATATATAATAAATATTAAATTATTATTTTAAATAAAAAATAAATACCTGTCTGGGTTGTTGCGAAGTGTAAAGTACATTAACATAAAGTGGCCGTCGTTGTTCTTGTGGAAGTGGAACACTAACACATAAGAATGGATCAAAAGTATTGCTCTGGGCATTACACCGGGGACAGGTGAGTGATGAACGAAATTGTGCTTGAAATACTGCCTGGACAAACGAGTTATTACATCGTGCATGATTCGCTAAGGTTTCCGATGCAACAACAGCATCCGGACGACCAAAAGAATTCTATATTTAAAAAAAAAAAAAAAAGAAAAAAAGAAAAAAAAAATTAATTAATATTAATATATATTAAACATATATGTATAAGTAAAAAATAATTTTTTTACATGTATATATGAAAAGTTATTTCTGGATTGGTTATTTTCACTTGTTTTTCTGAGAGATTTGAATCTAGCATCACACAAACACACACACACATTTTCAATTCAAAATTTAAACATCTTCCAATTTTATTGATAATAATTATTATTACTATACAAAGAAATGAATTTATATAAAAGACAAATATTATTAATAATAAATTTGATAGATTTTTAAATTTCTTTATTATTTATTCATTTGGAATTTGTGTTATTATACCTATGATTATTATGTATTATAAATACATAATATTCATTCATATCATTAAATCAATTTTTAAAATTTTTAAATATGATATATAATTTTAATCTTTGAGAAAATAAAATGATTCATTATTTTAATTATATTCTTATCAAATAAATAAATAAATAAAATAAAATAGGAATGATAATATATTTTTAAATAATTATGAAAAAAGGATTTCCTATTTTTTTAAAAATATTTTTCCTTTTAACTACAGTTGGTTAGTTACAGCGCCGAATAAAGGGACAGGCAAGCCAGGTGGCTGTTCGGGCGCCAAATTTCTATTTGTTTAAATTTTAATCTAATGAATCACACAAATGTAAATTAAATATATAGATCACGTGATTAGAAGAGTGGAAAAGACAAAGCAAGAAACTTGATTAGTTATGGGGAGACCAATGATAAAGAAGAACGTGAAGAAGTTGAGAGAGAATAGGTTTTGGATGGAGGTGGGTTAGGACACAGACTGTTAGGGAAAACTCCTTGATTTTTTTCTACATCTACCGTTTCTTTATATTTTTGGCAAATATTCTATCTATATTCTCTAAAATCTTCTGTTTCACATTTACAGATATAAGATATTCTCTTTCTTTAATATTTTCTGCATTTCTAACTTTGTTCTCCAAAGGTAAATTTAAATATCCTTTTTATATATTTCTTTATTTTGAAATCCTATTATAATTTGATCTTTTATCAATTCGGCCTCAAAATTATTAATTTTTACCCTCATGTACATACATTTCAATTCAAAATCACATTCTTTGGAAATCGTTTTTAAAAATCATAATAGAATCATTTACACTTCCTTGTTTGTTTCGATGGCTTTGTCTAAGCTTTAGTAGTTTATTATCAATAGGATTTTCTTTGCTTGAAAAGGATTCATCCAATTTGCTTATAATTCATTCCATCGACATGTTTCTGTCTTTTTTAATCCTATATTTAAAATAAAATGTGATACCTGAATTGGAATGATTCTAGATTTATCTTGGTCAAAATAATTCTGTATCGTTTCCACATTTCCAATTGTTCCAATCGTAATGTTTGAATAACAATTGAGGAATAGTTGGGATATTTCATAGCGCCTAGTTTTTGTTTACACTCATTGATATTACTTGAACTTCTGACACCATATATAATGAATATACCAATATATTATCAGTTAATACATATATACAGTTATTTTAAATTAACTAACATTATTTATTTAACAATAATAAACGCTGTTTAAACAACCAATCTCTATTACAATTATAAATATTTAAAATTCTTAATGTTGTTAAAATAGAAAAAAAAATGTCTAAAATGTATTTTTTTTATTTTTTTTTATTCTTCCGGATTTAATACAATATCAGTCATTCAATTTATTCAGGTCATTAATTATGTAAATTATGTAAAAAAAAAAAAAAGACAAAAGAGTAACTTTTCTAAAACTGAAAAGACAACTTCCTTTCTTGATTGAACAGTTGTTTCACGGTGACTGTCGGCCAATGAACCTGAACTTCAATCATATATCATATATCATATCATACAAACGTCTAATATATATATATATATATATATTAATATTACCCACCCCCCTTCCTTCTACAAATTAAAAAAAAAAACAAAAAGAAAAAAAAGAATTTGAAATGTATTGATGAATTGATGAATTAATTAATTACATTAGACAATTTATTATATAAGATGAAGAAAGAAAAAGAAAATATAAAGTAATCATGTAATAAGTACAAATTCATTCATAATTATGTAATTTTTAAATGGCAAAACATGAATTATTTTCAAGAGAATAAATTGTAATAAAATTTTATTCTATGAAGAAAATAAAAAGAAATATTTAGTAAAATTTTTTTTGTAATTTTAGTTATAACTGAAAATGTATAATAATGGATTTGTAATTGGTAAACATTTTTTAGATGAAAAAGCAAAAGAAAGTGTTTCTTCATTATAAGTTGATTTCTATAGTTCTAAAGTGTATTGTATTGTAGTAGTGTAGTAGTATAGTGTATGTATAGTGTAACAGGATAGCGACACATTTTCCTGTCAATTAATGGATTCGGGATGTAGGCAGCAGACCCAATTGGCAAACAGGCTGCAGGAAATTCACTCATTCTCTCTTTTTGTTAATTTCATTTTTCATTTAATCATTCTCTCATTACATAAGATACTATATATATATATATATATATATATATATATTAGTATATTATTACATTCATTTATAATGAATTTTTTATTTATTTAATATATTTATACTAATAAAAAAACAAACTCAAAATAAGTCATTTACGTAAATAAATAAATAAATATATTCACGACACGAGCAAAGAAATGGAATCATGTATAAAAAATGAAAATGTCGTTTCTCGTTTTGGAGATTGGCATTGGCCCTCCAGATCATACGATTTAACGCCCTTAGATTTGTGACTTTGAAAAGTCAACAGTTTATGTAAATAAGCCTATAAGGCATGGGGCATGGGGCATGGGTCGCCAAACTTTATTTATTATCGAGCCTTACATAATTTTTCGAAATCTCCATCGCTCCCGATAAAAATAATTTTCTGTTAATTAAACTAAAAACTCTATTAGATACTGTGTTTGTACATTTACTTTATGAATATAAACATTCCCCGTTGACCTCATCTTTCTTTGGCTCTCGTCTCCTAAGGTCATAGACCATGCCTCACACCCATATATAATACAACCGGCAAAATAATGTTTTAAATATTTTTAATATCTCAAAAATATACAAATATAGCTATATATATATATATATATATTTATATTTATATTTATATTTGATTCTTATATAAAGTTCTTTACATTTGGCGACTCGGAAAATTTTTCTCGCGACCCACAGGTTGCGCACCACTGATCTAGAATATAACACTCTCTACACCTCTTCCGCTTATATAAATTTTTATTATTAACAAACAAATAAGAAATAAATTCGAATATGTACATAAATACATAAATATTTTTAATTGATTAAAATTGAGAAGCAATCGATCAAGCAAATCAAGATATGTTGTACTGATTATATTACACCTCTACGATCTTGATAGAAGCTGTACATTTTTAAAAATAAATCAATAAAAACTTAGAATTATATATTTTAAATATTTATGGTATGCGCCTATACATTTTTATAATGATTGAATACAAGTAGCCTCAATTAATAAACATTTTCACTTTATTTATTTTTATCTTTTTTCATATTTGGAAAAGAATCCTGACTATAAACAAGCTTAACAAATTAATAAATTAGCATTGAAAGAAAAATAAGGCTTCTAATGGAATAAAAATCCAATTAAAAGAATATAATTTAATTATAAATAATATCAGCAATCACACTAGATCTTAAAATGAAAAAAATTATACCTTTAACTGAATATAGATAATTGTTTTAAGATTATTTATTATTATCTGTCTAGAAATAATAATAAGCTGAAATTTCTGTGGAAGCTGACTAGTGTGAAGATAGTTCCAATTTTGTGATGTGAAGTGAAGGAATATCTCCAGTGAAATTTAAAGATAATTTAAAAGTATTAGGACTATCGGATAAACTTTCCATCATTATCCAGAAAGCAGTTAATCTACAAACTTGTTATATTCTTAAAAGAGACCTAACACCATAAAGGAAATATCAAGGTTGGGGGGAATTCCCTCTCCATCGCAACCGTGAGACTAATCCTCAAAAAAGAATTGACTGACACTAGAAACTGTGATGAGGATTTCTAAATCTAAATAATAATAATAATAATAATAATAATAGTTAAATTGATTAATACGAATATTTTTTTCTCTCTATTAACATATTATATTACACAAGACCGATAAATTATTTTTTTACAATTAATAATTATTTATTTTATTTGATTATTAAGTTCAGTTTTAAAAAATCTTCCCATCTATACAGGTATGTGTTAGACAATATATGAATATATGAATATACAAAATTTATTTTATATATTAATTCAAAAAATTCTCTATCAGAATTATTATTGAAATATGAATATGAATGAAATAGATAGTATATATATACAAAGTTTATGGATGAATTGCTTCATATTCAACGAAAAACGTTGGGCGCTTTTAATTTTATCTATGTATATGAAAAATCAAGTCAAATTTTTGTAATAATAAAAATTACAGGGCAGTAACATGGATGGTTAAATGAATTGGACTGGAAGAGGAGACAATTTACAAGTTTCTTCTAATCTTAGAATATCAATGCAGATTCAGACAAAATCGGTCAACATTCGATCAAATCTAATCTCGCTAAGAACATTCCATATTTCTGTACACAAATTACAGTAGAAGTCCGATAAACCGGCACGTTCGGGACTGACTCGGTGCCGGACTATCGGGCGGTAATTATAAGAACAAGATTAATAATTAAACTAAAAATACAGTATGTAAATACATACAACAAAGTTTATTTTACATTTCATATAATGTATGTACACGTACTGTAAAACATACATATTTCACGAATGACTTTTTGTTTCCTTTTTTTTTTTTTTGGTGTTTAGTATAAAATTTATTTCTAATGATATGGAAATCAATAATTTTTCTGAAGCACTGTAGCTAGTCACAGTCGGCAGTTAACATGCCTTGAATAAAAGACCTTCTATAAAATGTTGAATAACCCCTTGGTCCTTGGTCCATGGGTTGAATCAAAGATGTAACGTTAAGTGGGAGCAGAGTAGCAACAATATTTCCAGAAACGAACTCATCTACTGGCGGGTGGGCTTTGCAATTGTGCAAAAGAAGGATGGCTTTAGTATTTAGTATCTTCTGGTAGACGAAGGCTGTGGAAGGATTCCATGACCTCATGCACAAAGTGGTGAAAAGAGGGCGACAGTCAGTCATCCAGGCATTTGATTAAGCATCGTATTGGACATTTTGGACCTCGCTAAAAAATCTTCGAATCCACGATTGTTCATCATTCGAAAGGACTCCTTTTCGGAGACGGAATTATAAAAGTTGTTTTCCAACAAGGATGTTTGTTTGTTTTTTTTTTTTTCTTATAAATAAAGGAATACTTTTTTTTAAGTACAAATTTTTATAAAGTGATAAAAACATTTCTAATTTAATTAATAATTATAAATACAAAAATATCAAATATAAAAAATGTTTAGTTTATATTCATAATAATAATCTAATTTAATCTTTTTCTCTTTTTATCTATATCCAGATCTCCAGGGCAGAGTCCTCCTTTTCCAGAACACTTTTGAGACCATCCCTTATCTATAGGGTGACCATATTTGGAAAAAACCAAACCGGGACATTTTACCTTAAATTTAAAAAATTTTGAAAAAAAAGTTCAGAAATGTCCTAATATTTAAAAAATAATAGGCTGTCACGAAGACATTTTTCGGGACGCCGGGACAAAGAACCTAAAAACGGGACGTTTGGTCACCCTACTTATCTATCAAATTTAAAAAAAAACAAACTTTTTTCTTTTCCATGGAATTTCTCTCCTCATTTGCCCCACCCAAAAATGATTAAATTCATCCATTTCAATAATTTCCATCCCTGAAACTCAGGCCCATCTTAAAAAAAAATCATTACAATATATATATATATATATATATATATATCCACTTATTATATCAATAAGCAATTTTAGTAAGATTTTACAAGACAAATCTAGTCATCTGTTTCTTTTTCTCTCTCTCTCTCTCACTCCCCTCTCTTCGAATCCCACCACTACTGCCCTTGAAGAAACTAAACTAAAAATAAACTCCCCTTTTCTTTATATAGATAGAACACTCTTGACATTATTCTTTAATTTAATTCCAAGTGCTATTTATTCTACCCGATCGATATGCATTACATTCCGTCATCGATGACGCCATTATTTACTGTTGAAATTTTAATTTTACTATAATTTATTAAAACGTATTAAAAATTGTATCATTTACATATGTATAATAGCTATTTAATATTATAATATTACCATTGGTAATCTCACAACTCATAATTCCATTTTATTCAACTTTAATAATTTTATAGTTAAGCTTCTAAAATTGAAAACTAAAATTAATCTTTTCATATGCATTTTTTAAATTGAAATAATTAAAAGTATTCTCATAGCTAATTAAAATAATCAACAATAAACGTTAAATATTGGTCTTGCATAAAATTTGGAACTTTAATCCAGCACTTGGATCAAGTAAGTAATCAAAGCAAATAAAATCTTTAATTATTATGATTTTCAAAATTTATAATTTCAGTAGTACTTATTTAATTGTATTAATTCAACCACTTGCATCTTTTCGTTCAGCCACATTCACTTTTTCTCTTTTTCATAATTAATTATTCGGGTATTTACTAGCTACGATGCTCGTTTGAAAAGAATCCATCTCCTGTGTGATAATTCAAATAAATAAAAGTATTTTTTTCAAATCGGGCACATTTTTGAACAAAAATGGATATGTATTTAGAATTTGGTAATATATCATTTTTTTTTATTAAAAACAAGAACAATAATCACTAAAGATTGAACTAATTGAAGAATATTTTAATAGAATGCACATGATAAGTTAACTCCTTTCTGACGTCATCTCCTCCTGATCACCTGACTAGGCATAGTAAAAAATATCGTATTAATTTTATTTTGAATAGCCTCGACTTTACATGATAATTTACAATTTTTGACAATATTCGAAATAATTATAGTTATTTTATTTTATACTTGAATATATTCTAATTTTTTGGAATGTATCTCTGTCACTCTACGAAACTCGAAACCACCAAGCGTCCCTATCCCTAACCTGAGCTACATCCTTCCTATTCCTATTTTCTTCCAACTTCCTATATTGTCTGCCCACCGCGTCCTTGATCTTTCAACAGGACCTTTCCTAATTGGTCGCCCCACAAATAGAGTATATTTTTCGCCAGTCTTTCATTTTCCATTCTTGCCACGTCTTTTGTCCCACGCAACCTTCTTGATTTTATAACTGTAACTATGTCTGGAGATGCATTGAGGTAATGCAATTCTTCTTTATGCAGTATCCGTCAATACTCGGTGATCTCCTCTTTCTTTGGACCATAAATAATGCGAAGAATCCTATTTTCAAATGCTATTCCAGTTGCTTTCTCATGAAATATACCTGTCAAGTTTATTCCTCCCCTAGTGAAATCCTTCATTCATTATCTCCCCTCTCCTTCTCCCTTATTTCTGTCTAATTGCAGAAGAGATCTGCTGGCGCCCAACGACTTTTTCTCCTTCCATCCTTCCCTTGTAGGAGGGGTCGACCGAAATCCACCCCCGTCCTTACACTATATTATTATGTTACCTATTTATTATTTTCTTAAATATTATAACCTGGCAAAATGGAGATATTTCAATCTGATTAAAAAAAAAATATATATAACAAATTAGGTCTCAAAAAGAAAAGTACTAATAATGTAATCTTAATAAAAGTAACAAAAATTATAGATAAATACAATAGAAGGTGTTAACGCAAGGGGGTTACCAAAAGGAAATATGCTAAATTGCATCAACAAATCCCCTATTTACGTTAATTTTTAATTAATACAAATCTGATATAAATCCAACGGTCGCCAGCAATCTTTTATTTAAAAGGAGATTAAGTTAATATAAATATGATCTAAATATTTTATTAAATTACTTAAAATGGGAACTTTTAGAATAAATGATTTAATTGAATTGATATTTAAATATTAGAATTTAAAATAAAAAGTGAAATATTATAATAATTCTTCGATTGGGAATCTCTATGATAATTCATTGTTTGAAATGATTCCGCTTGGCCGACAGTGAGCCGCGAGCTGCTCTTGAATGAACAACACGGAGAATTATCTAAACTTTAAAAAATTAATTTCTGCGGTTATTGATAAGATATTAATAAAATTTATAGCCTATGTTACTCTAGACTCTAGAGGTATATGAGAATATTGTGATGTAATTTCAAAGAAATCGGTTCAGCCAATTCTGAGTCTATAAAATAGTAATTTTCCGGACAGACAGACCGACAGACAGACAGACAGACATGAAAAATTCTAAAGTCACTTTTGGATTCTAGAGGTCATGAAACGCGAAGATATGCAAAAATTTTTAAATTCTGAGCAATGTGCAGACAAAAACCTTTTTTTATATATATAGATTGTTTTGCGCAAAATACTTATTCATAGTATTAGTGTTGCTAATATAACTTTTATTATGATTTTACTTATGTGATAGATATTTTGCTTTGTCATCATTAAAATAATGAACACGTTTCTTTTATTCTTTTAAAACTTTATAATTCCACATGTATTAATTTTTAAACTTAATTAAAAATTTCAACAGAAATAAAAATAAAAATACTGGAAGCTCTTCAAACCACAATCAATTCAACAAATCTCGACATCGAAAATTTTCGTGATCGCAATACTATCTCTGGCGAGATAGTAAAAAGAAACAATAAAAACAAAAAACAAATACTGATGTAAAACATGTAATATGTGGAATTCAAGGGCATTTTTAATTATTATACTATTGAAATGAAAATTTTATTTTTAAATGATAAAATTTTATATGATTGTGATATTCACATGTAAATTAATGAGAATTGTATCAGTTTATTTATTTTTAAGAATAAGATAAAGAAATTTTCAAATTGTAATGAAATTTTATTTATTTTATTATTCTCTTTCCAACCGATAAAATAAATAAATAATAATAAATATGAATGAGAGAAACATTTCAAAATAATTGTTAATTTTAGATTAATTTTTAATTTTATTTTTTTATATTGTTTTTTAAATAGAATATTTACTAAATTATATTTTAAATTAAAAAAAAATACACTTATATATATTTATTTTAATTTAATTTTAATAAAATGACAATTCTTCTAAATCATTATTTGTATTCCAATAGCCACTACTTACGTTATTTTTAATATTAGTTCTAGTATTTCATAAAATAAAAAAAAAATAATTGAAAATTTTTTATTTTTACCGACCGACGATAGTAAGGGAGGTATTGTTTTCACACCAAATTTCACATGTGGAGATTTTTACATATCTCCACGAATCATGCATTTTCTAAACAGAAAAAAGTATTTTTAGCATGATGTCTGTCCGTCTGTCCGTCCGTCCGTCTGTCCGCCCGTATAGATGTGTACAGCCTGAACGGCTCAACCGATTTTGATGAAATTTGGTATATTTACTTAATGCATCAGTGGGATGAATTGATCAACTTTTGGTGCAATTCCGGAAACCGGAAGTGGTAGTATTAGCGATCGACGATAGGAAGGAAAGGGTTATTTTCACACCAAAGGAGATTTTTTTATATATCACCACGAATCATGCACTTTGTATTGGTTTTATCCTCGAGAAAAATCATATTTATTAGTTTTTTCTTGATTTAAAATTATATGACGTCATCCAGCCATGCATGACGTCACAGCCTGGTCTTGCATATATATTATAAATAAAATAAAATTAAAAATGTTTATATTTATTATTTAAGTATCCATATCTGTTTTTTATTACATTAATAGATATATGAAAATTATTTGAAATTGTTTCTGTAGCTTGAAATTAATTTATTTCAAACCGTCGGTCGGTTCGGACCTGGCCACAGGTCAACTTATTTAAGTTATCCGATTCATTGAATTTTTATTGTGATTTTGATATTTTTTAATATTTAATCTATTCTTTAATTGAGTTTAATTACTTACTTATATATATTAAAATTAAGAAAAAAAACTTTCTATGAAAAAGTAAAATTCTATTTTCAATATCGTATAATGAATTATTTTCCTTAAAATAATAAATAATAAAGCACGATAAAATAATCGAAAAGAGTAGCAAAGATATATATTATATATTCTAGTACTTGTTCCAAGTCAAAATACATCAATTTGAAAAATGTAATATTATTATTATTATTATTACTATTGTAAGAGTCCATGACCCAGAATGGAGAGCATGTGACGTGATCCCAAAAAGACCTTGGCCCAATCTACATCTACATAATCTACGGACGGACAGTGGTGGAAGAGAGGAAGAAGAAGAAAAAAAAGGAAAAGAGAGGGAAGGGGGTCATTCTCTCTCTCTCTCTCTCTCTCTCTTAATTCTCGAATTAAACATTTATCAACAAAATGAAAGAACAAAGAATAGAAAAAATTCCATATTATTTATACATTAAAGATTGAATTTGTATCCTAGAAAGGTTTCCATCCAAAACATTTATTTTTTTTTACCACTGATAGTGAGTGGTTGTGTGGTGTTGTATTTCAATATGCTAAAAAGAATTTTCCAAAATTAATTCTAATCCTCTTTAGCGATTGATTGTACGTAAATATAAACACTGGAAAATTTATTCAAGATTGAAAATAATTTATAAATAAGTTTAAAACGTACTAAAAGAATATTCCAAAAATTAATACTCTTTTTATAATATATTATAATTTATATGGAATAGAAAATTCTTCTGACAAATTTTGAAAAAAGTATTCATCCTAGACCAGTGGTTCCCAAACTTATTTGGTCAAGCGCCCTCTTTCCAGAAAAGTAATATACAAGTAATTTTCCCTAAATGCATCTGTGACCATCACCGCCCCCCTGGATCGTTCCAGCGCCCTCATTGGGAATCACTGTCCTAGACAATCAGGTTGATTTTTACAAAATTCTTTGTATCGGAAGGTTGAATTATTTAACGATTAACTGGATCTATAAACGTAAACAAATAAAAGTAAATCCTTTCATTTGTGTTCTATTGAATTTTTTTCAATATCATCTTAAAGTAAATCATTGATTTCAGGATTTCCATTTCAATTGGACGCTAATAGAAAAACTTGCTCGCTTTATTATTGACAATTATTTTTTTCTTCACGACGCAGCACGTCTGCCGTTTATAATCTATAGAAGACATAAAATCCAATGAATTCCTAATTCTAATGTAATAACTACGGGCACATGTCCAGAGGTAAATCAATAAATGGATATAATGTAGATAATATAAAAAGCTTATATGGACACAGCAAATAAGTTAACATTACATTTATTGAGAATATGGATGGATGGATGGATGGTAGTTTAGTTGATTGGATCTACTAGTAATAGTCTGTCTATCTGTGTGGTTATTTTTTTTTTTTAATAGCATTATACATCTTTGTTTTTGTTTTTATAGATTAGAATGATTAGATCATTCAAAATTATTTCGGCTTACAAATGTAATTCGAAATTATACAAATTGGTAAGATCTATTAGAGACGAGTATATAAATACAATCTGTTACTGTGGTTTTACGCAACTCGAAAGTTGTTGTCCGCTCCAAATGTCCCTTCCTCTGCTACACCCATCCAACTCCTATTTTCTCCCATCTCTCTTAAGTCGCTTGCTACATTTTCTGCCCACTGCGTCCTTAATATTTCCCCTAATCGGTCTCCCCAAAAATAGAAAATATTATTAGTTTTCAAAATATAGTGAATATCCAATCCTTAACTGGTAAAATATATAAGAAATCATAATTTTTACATTAAACTCCTTCGATTTCCTAATCCATAATTCCTACTTTTAGATCAATTCATCTAGAAACAAAATAAAAATGGATTAAACAATGAATCAATGAAACATTCTTTTATTTTAATTGGATTAATGGATTAACTGGAATATGTAAAATATAATAAGACCTATAAAATAAGATATTATATTTTTTTTACATCCCCTCTAGCCGTATAGCCAATTTTGTTTTTAAAAATAGATTGTTTTTTTTGTTTTTATTATTTTAGAAAATATACAATCTGCCTATTTTATATAGGCAATAAGTAAAAGTGATTGTAATCAATAAGAAAATTTTGTCATAACTTTACGAGAGGTTAAAAAATTTTAAAGTGAAACAAAAACTAAAATGGTAAGTTCCACTTGCAAGATCGACAAGATCAACAAATAATTTGTTCCGATAGAAAAGCGCGATATCTTTGGATGGAGAGAGAATGGTCCATTCCAAAAATTCAAAGTCATGACACACAAAAAATAATAAAAGTTAAAATTTTTTCCGATTTGGCACTTAAATACGAGAAAAACGTCAATCCATGTTGCGATGAGACACGATACGGTGGCACTATTATTTTTTATTCAATTCGAAAATTTCTTAGCCGTAATAAAAATCTAATCGTATTAAAGATTTGTATACTTATACTATGGTAATATTTTAATAATTTAATTTAAATGTATCTACTCTTTTTTTTTTTTTTTTGTTATATAATGATGAAAGTTTTATCTATTCTTTATTTATTTATTTTTTATATTTTTTCAAATAATTAAATACTTTCTCATTCGTCTCATTTCTTAATGATTATCATTATTCTATTTTTCTAATAGAGAGAAATTTTGGATAAGATTTTTTTCCCCTTTCCAATTTAGCTTCTGGCATAATTAAGAAACTGAAACAATTATAAAAGTGAAAATTAATTTTTGTTTCTTTGTTTGAAACAAAAAACATCTTTAAAATAACAAAATTAAATTTGTTTTAGATGCATATATTTATTTATTATCTTCATTGCTATTGATATTATTTAATTAAATGGTAAAATTGCAAATTTTTTTTTTTAATATTCATCAACAAATCAAATTATGTGTTTATGTTTGTTATTTAGTTTTTATAAAATTTATATAAAAAAAAAAAATATATAAATATCGGATCTACATTTGATCGAATTCGCCTAAATCCGCATGGATATTCTCCGCATTTATTAAAACAAGATTCGAGAGAATCTTATCTTATACGATGTCGTCAAAAGAGATATTCCTCTGTAGTTATTGCAGTTGGTTTTACATACGCGTATTTCCCTTCTTAAAGAGTACGATAATAATTGCCTCCTTTCTAATGCCATTCTCTTTTTCTTATGACAGATCGAAAGAACTAATTTGTGAATACACTCTACTAAAGGTTTTCCTCCATATTTGAATAATTTTGCCGAAATCCCATCTATTCCCGTTGTTTCATTGACTCTTCGAGATTAATTTCTGCTGAGTTCACCGTTAAGGTTTCTGATCTATTAACTAGATTCGAATTTAATAATTTTTCAAAATAGTCCTTCCATCTATTTTTAATTAATATCATCCACGTCTGTTTTTAAAATATTATCATTATCAACATCTCTAATTAAGTCTAACCGTGGCCGAAAACCCTTTTTAATATTCTTGTTGTGGTTACTTTCCTCTATTTATAATATTTTATTAATTTTTTAGAATTTCTCTTTTTTAGTTCTTAATGACTTTCGTCACTATTTTCCTGCTATTGATATATTCTAATCTATCTACTTCGCGTTTACTATTGACCCATTGTAATTTTGCTTTTTTTCCTAATCTCTATTACTTCTAAAGATTCCTCATCGAACCATGGTTTATGTTTTTTGTTATTTTTAAAAGCTATACTATTTGAAGCTGCCGTTTTAATATTTGTTTTTATTTTGTCCCATAT
This sequence comes from Labia minor, assembly GCA_963082975.1. Lineage (NCBI taxonomy): Eukaryota > Metazoa > Arthropoda > Insecta > Dermaptera > Spongiphoridae > Labia > Labia minor. Next base: position 93,905,446 of record OY720345.1, on the reverse strand, counting down.
TTCTTCCGGCTCTTTCGTGTCGTCATTCCCTTCCAGAATCAAACTATTAAATCTCTTTTTGATTTCGATTTGATATTTTAATTGATGTTCCTCGTTTTTAAAATTATCTAAATTGTAGCTTTTTTCATTAATGTCTCCTAACTTCATGTTACGCATCGAGAGCCGATCTCTCCATTTTATTTCAAGCAAATAATGATCCGAATCACAATCTGCCCCTCTATAAACTCTGACATCCAGAATATTAGACTGGTGTCTTCTGTCTACCAGCACATGATCAATTGGATTACATGCTTTTCCGTCTGGCGACTTTCATGTGCCCTTATGAATATTTCTATGTCTAAAAAATGTGCTTTTTATTATTAGATCTTTTGTGGTGGTGAAACTTATTAGCCTAACCCCGTTGTCGTTGCTTGTATCGTGGAGGCCCTCTTTTCCTAGGTGTGGTAGAAATATTTCCTCTTTACCAATTTTGGTATTAAAATCACCTAATATTATTTTACTATTATAATTTTTAATTGCGGTAGCTACACTGATTTTCTAATAATAAAGCCCGGTCCCAGTTGATGCCTTTCCGATCCGCCGTATAAGCAAATATACTCTCCAGCATCAATCCTCCCTTCTCCCACCCACCTCATTTCCTGTAAGGCAATTATGTCTAAATCATATTTCTTAATTTCCATTACAAAGTTTTGGAACCCCCCTGGTTTATATAAGCTACGTAGATTCCATCTCTTCCTAATTTTAATTCCGTCATTTTACTAGCCCTGATCACTCTGTAATGTGGTTGATGTTTCATGATTTAATTTTTGTGAAGAAGAGAAATCACCTTTTCGCGTTTGGATGATTAGCTCTGCAATGGAGATAATTTAAGATTTACATTTAATATATATTTAAAATAAGGTCAATTAATCAATCAATCAATCAATTAATTAATTCATCATTTAACTAACCGTACACATAAATACAACAAGAGATAATAATAATATACGAGTATATATATTCTTTAGAAACAAATATATTGGATATTCTTTATATTATACCTAACTATACATAATGTGTTATTATAATTTTTAAGATCTATTATTTACTATTTAATTATCATTTTACAAATAAATTTTGTATCTTGTTTGTGCGATCTCTTTTTCTTGCTCTCTCTATCTCCCCCCCCCCCTCTCGACTGACCTCCTTTTTTGTTATTTTTAATTAAGATTCTACTAATTTAATTATCATAAATAAAAAAAAATATCTTCATTGACAAAATTAAATCTTTTAACATTCGTTTATTATTACCTAGGTATTATCTCTAACTATAATAATAGTATTAATTAATTTTCGTTTTCTTTCAAGATTAGATTTGGTAATATACCTAGATAACATATGAAAAGAAAGAAATAGGCAAGAATTTTAGAGTGTCAAATATTATATACAGAGTGGTTCAATTTTTATTTTTTAATTTTCTAAGTATAATGAAAACTAGATACAAAAATAAAGAGTTGATTAAATTTCTATATCTCTCATCAGAATTTCCTACTGAAGAAATTATCTATCTAACTATCTATTAAAATAAGTTTTTGAAAATTAATTAATCTAGGTTATTTGATTACATACTTATAAAATTTATAGTCCAAGTTCAAATCTCTCAGTTAATTTTGAGTCAATAGTTGAACAATTTTTCCAACAACAGACCATGAAACAAATATAAAGATATACATTTTTTTTTCTTAAATTCTGACCAGAATATATATATAGGGTACTTAAAATAATAATAAGCGTTTTTTCGAAATTTGCGGATTTATTTTCAAATAATGGTTACAAACATTAATCAAAGTATTGTCCATCGCAGGCTACTACTATTCTTGGGAGGCAATCCAATCATCGACCAAATGAAGTGAACTTCTGGCACAGACCATGTGTCAAAGACTGAAACAAGTAATAGTCCGAAGGAGCAATTTCTAGAGAATATGGGGTAGTAGTTCCCATTTTAGTGTTTCTATGTAGGTTTTCACCGGTTTTGCAACAAGTGACTAAGTGTTGTCATTCTGCAAAATCATTTTGACGTGGCTTTCTTCAAATTGTGGCCGTTTTTGCTTCAGTGCGCGGCTTAAACGCATGAGTTGAGTCCACTAGCATTCCCCCGTGATTGTCTTCCAACTTTTTGGGTTGACCCGGCCGTTCCTTGTCTTTGAGCTCAAAATCACCACTTTTAAAGGGATATGTATTTTTCATCTCCCATCCATTAGGTGATACAACCGGTATAATAATTGTTTTATACCTATATTTTAATTTTGATACGCTTGGAAAATAATTTTGATAAAATAAGCCATTTACTGAATAATAACAGGCGTCACACAATTAATTAAAGTAAGATTTTGTGTATTGGTGAAGGGGGGGGTGGATTTATACTTCTCTGATACTAAAGACATATTTTAAATTCAACCACTTTTCCTATGTCTATGAATTTTTTTTTTGTCTAATTAGATTTGGTTTAATTTCTGTCCAATTTGTCAAAATCACATATTTTATTGCTAAACAGTAGAACCTCGATAACTTCAAAAAATAATATGTTCGTTTCCCATCAGAGTCCAAAACCTCAATAAAATACGCAACCTCTATAACTTAAATAAGTAATCTCTGTATTGGTCCTCAGAAGCTGAAATCTTGAAGAAACAAGAATCAAGAGAAATTCTTCAATGTAAAAGACGAAAAATTGCCGAATCCCCTAATTTGAGAACAATGTTTGTTTAGGTGGTTCAAACAGCAGCGAAACAAAAGCATCAGTGTTAGTGGAGCCATACTGAAAGAAAAAGCTAAAGAGTTCGCTAATTCGCTGAAAATCAAAAATTTTAAAGCCATCAATGGCTGGTTAGAAAATTTTAAGAAAGGACATGATTTAGCCTTTAAAAAAATGTTATTAACCTATCCTTAACATAGACCCTTGATAAATTAAAACCTCTATAACTTAAAATATTTTGTGTTCCCCTTGGACTTTAACTTATCAAGGTTCCACTGTATATCCATTTCGAATTTTATGTTTTTGATAAAATTCGAGAATGTCATATGTTTTGCTAATGTGATGTAGAGAAATAAAAAATTTGCATTTTTTTTTCTAATATTTCATCGTAATTTAAATAAAATAATATATTTTATATAAATGGAAGATTCCCCTGTAATCATTGTAGTATATTTTATTTCGTTTTATAAAAAGAGGAATAATAACTGATTCTTGTTATTCCTTCGGCATGATAAATTTATGCCAAATTGAAATCACTATTTTGTGGATACTAAAGGTTTCTCATTTGTTTTCAGTTCCTCTAAATTGATTTCTGTTGAGGCTTTCGTTGTGCTCATTCGCCTTTCGACTTTATCTAAAAATGTATAAAATTTAAAATGAACTTTCTAATAAATGCAATATCTATGGTAGTGAACTTCAAATTCAAACTTTCCTCCAATAGTTTATATTTTAATTTACTATTCAATAGTTTTTTTTTCGTTATTAAAAAACTTAACTTGCTTATCCATTCTGCCTTTCTTTAAATTCTCGATGATATTTTAGGATTATAATGATCGAAAAAAGAAACAGTAAATTATATGCTGTAGCCTCATATGACTTTTCCCATGAATATATACAGTGATTGTAATTATAATTTTATTTTTTTAAAATTAAACATAATAAAAAATAAATTTTATTTAAGTTTTAAAAATTAATTTTTTTTTAATTGTCTAAAATGACAAATAATAATAAAAATCACACACACATACAAAGAGAGAGAGAGAGAGACAGACAGACCTCTAAAACTGAAAATAATTTTTTGAAATAAGAATGACTTGGAACGTGGAGTTCTGTCAAAAAAGAGAAATAGAGATTTTAGGTATTTTACTCTCAAAAAACTTTTTTTTTTGATTGATAAATAAAAACATGAATTGGTTTATTATATTAACAATTTCAATTGTTTTTTACCGACCGACGATAGTGAGGTATTGTTTTCACACCAAATTTCACATGTGGAGATTTTTACATATCTCCACGAATCATGCATTTTCTTAACAGAAAAAAGTATTTTTAGCATGATGTCTGTCCGTCTGTCCGTATAGATGTGTACAGTCTGAACGGCTGAACGGATTTTGATGAAATTTGGTATATTTACTTAATGCATCAGTGGGATGAATTGATCAACTTTTGGTGCAAATCCGGAAACCGGAAGTGGTAGTATTAGCGATCGACGATAAGAAGGGAAGGGTTATTTTCGCACCAAATTTCACATAAGGATATTTTTTTACATATCACCACGAATGTATTGGTTTTATCCTCGGGAAAAATCATCTTCATTATGTTTTTCTTAATTTAAAATTATATGACGTCACCCAGCCCTTCATAACGTCACAGCCTCGGGTAACGCCGGCAACGCCGGCTACTTCAGCTATATATTATAAATAAAATAAAATTAAAAATATTTATGTTATATCCATATCTGTTTTTTATTACATTAATAGATATATTAAAATTATTTGAAATTGTTTCTGTAGCTGGAAATTAATTTATTTCAAACCGTCGGTCGGTTCGGACCTGGCCACAGGTCAACTTATTTTTTTTAATTATTCTAATATATTTCTAAATAATTTTAATGATAAAAGTAAAGCATTTTTATCCAATTCCCGACTGATTCTGTTGAAATTTAAAATTATTATTCATTATGATTATGTAAATATATGTATATATGTATATATATATACATATATAGTAATATAATCTTTGTTCTATATCGTAAATACAAATACATATTAGTAATTACATAAATACTATGTATACTATCAAATTTCTTTTTTTTTCTTATCATGTCCTTAGTGACAATGGAAACATGATTAAAAATTTGTAGATATATTCATTGACTTTATAAAAAATATTTCTTATCAAAATTATATATATAACGTGATAATTATACTAAAATGATGCAACTCTTTCTTTATCTTGCACGTGATTTTTTTATAGGTAAATGATCTTTCATTGACATTTTTGATAATCATTTTATATTTAAGAAAAAATGTATATTATATACCATATAGAATGTAGATTAACAAACAAAAATAAATTTGACATAAAAAAGATAGAATGAAATTTTATTTTTAATATTCTAAAATGTTATTATAATATTTTAAGTTAATAAATCAATGAAATTGAAATCAATTTAAATAATAAATTTGCTAAGTTAAATTTAAATAAAATATTTGATTATATTCCATTAATTAAAAAAAAAAGAAAAATTAAAAAAATCAGAGTTGACAAGTTTCAAATATATAAAGAAAAAAAAAATTTTTTTTAAATATTTAAAGTATAATTAAACATGTCTAAAATTAATCCAATTGGATTAAGAAAAAAAATGAAGAGAAAATAGAAAAAAGTATATATATACACTTCATTTAAAAAAATAAATAATTAATTATTAATTATATTTTCTATTTGAATGTTCAATCAGAAAATTGAATTGAAATATGTACTTACTAATGTATGTATTTCGAATTTTAAAAATTAAGTACAATTTCCTAATTGTGTGATTTAGTACACCCCTATCCACCATTTTTTATATCTATTAATAAAAAAATTAAAAAAAAAAATAATAATTATATTAATTTAATATATAAACAAAGATAACAAACGAACGATTGCCAACTTGAAGATGAATAAGATTTATTTATATTTTATTTAATGGATTGGATTGGTGATATATTATTATAATTATTGATTTTTAATTTTAATCTATATATACGATATTATACGATCTAATAAATGTTATTGGATATTATGGAAATTGATTAAGCGTTAAAAGTTAGTTAGCTTGGTAATATGATGGATAATAAATAATTAGCAACCAACTATTGCTAGTTTGTATTTTCTCTATGTAGAATACAGAATAATGGAATATGTAGAGAAATGGAATGTTTACCTTGATCGTTTTATATCTCCTTTTGGTTGCTGTATTAAGATCTTCATGCACTTTATCTAAAAGCCATACAAGAAATTCTTGTGCATCATGTTGATTATTGCCACGATATTGGGATCCATATTTATCCACAAGCACTTTAAACTGATTACTTAATTCTGGTGTATACTGACACGACCAAATCGATTTTAATAATAACGCTAATTGTTCTGTCACTTCACCACGTGTGCCATATTTTTTAGCATTCAATTTATTCCGTTTCGATAAGTCAATTTTATATTGATCTAATACAAAATATTCAGCAAGAATATCGGTATGACTTAAACATTGTAATACAGCATTAATAAAACAGGTATTGCCATGATTACGAAGGCCTGTCACTCCTGGGACACAGTCCGGATCACGTATGCATAACGAGGAGATTTCAAATGGTTTATTAGAATGATGATGATGATGATGATGATGATGATGAAGAGGATGATGATGGTGATGATGAACAGTCACCGTTGACAGATGATGGACCATTTTAGTTAAAAACTTTTTTATAGACGGTCGACGAAATGGCTTCTTATTATTATTATTATTATTTATATGATTGTAATCATCTTCGTTAGTTGTATTAATTTTATTATTATTATTTAAATGGAAATGGAAATGATTGAGGTTAGAATTATCATCATTGGTTGATAAATCACGGTTATTTTTTATCTTTCTTCGATTAGTTGCAAATGGGTTTCTTGGCATAGTAAAGGCTCTTCGTAATTTACCACTTGATGTTGTATGGTGGTGTTGTTGTTGTTGAACACCACCGGTGGTGTTAATCATCACAGATGATGGGAGAGGCGATGTCTCTTGACGTTGGTCAAGAATTTCACCATCCGAGGAGGATTTTAACATTGTCACAACACTCATCAATTTATTGATTTAAATAAAAAAAGATTCAATATTACATAAAAATTAAAAATCATTATATATAGAAATAGATCAAATGATAATAACTGTAGAAAGCATGTTACATTTATCGAATACAATCCGCCATGTTAAAAGTTTCACCTAAAATTAAAAAAATATAAAGTTGGTAAGGGAATCCACTGCAACTCCTTCTAACAGTCAACCAAGGCAAGGACTCGACTAGTTCCAATTTAAAACGTTACGTGACACTACGATGCAATATTTAACATTAAATTAAGTACAATTCTCTACAAGAGATGGCGAAAGTGATCTATGTGCATAAATAAAACATTTTACGAAAGTTTGAAAGTGATATTTTAAAAAGTAATTTTTTTTTATAACAAAAAACACATCATTACATTATAAAGTAATTTATGATTAATTAAATATGTGTATTTAAAAACAATTAAAATTGTTAATTTTAAAATTAAAGACAAGTATACTTATTATAATTATTATAAAAAAAACAAAAACAACAGACTATCTATTTAATAACTTTTAATTCAAACAAAATTGAACAGATTTTATTTGAAATTTCTCTTAAATTTAAAAAAAAAATATTTTGGTATTTGAATAAACATTTTGAAAATAAATAATAACTAGAAATTAATTTATTAATTTGACTATTTAATTTCAATTTATAATAAAATAAGATAGAAAATGGACACTATTGAATATTTCCAAATAACTTTCAGTAAATTTAAATTGGTAAAAAAATGAACTATAGATTAGCAGAGACTTATTAATTTAAATTTATTTTTAATCGAGTTGAAATAATGATAAGCTACAATAGAAATTAATTTAAGAAAAAAAATATATATTTATTTTAAACATTACTTTTTAAAAAAAAAATATTTAAAAAAGTGATAATTGAGTTAAATGTTAAAAAAATACAATACAACACACTTTTCTTATTTTATATTGCTAACTTTAATTAAATAATATGAAAGTTTAATATTCTTGAGTCTTTGAATGATTTTACATACTTTATTGGTATCATCGCACATAAATATTTAATGACTTGGATCATTAATTTTTTCAGAAGTAATGGCACACATATATAAACATTAATAATATTAATAATAAATAATTAATATAATTTTTGTTATTCTTTGATATTTGAAATTTTTTTTGATATAATATTGTTAATACCAAAAAAAAAAATTAAAATATTAATTATTTTTTAGCCTAATAAAATAAACAAAAAAAAAAAATAAATCTAAAATCTAATATTTTATTTTTTAACGTTTATGTGTGATACGGTTATTTTTAATTTTAATATATTATTATTATTATTTCAATTTGTTGTCTTTGAAAAAAGATATCACTGAAATATCTTTTTTCAAATCACTGAAATTATTATTTTTTTTAACCTTTCAATTTAATAATAATATTAAAAAAAAAGAAATAATTAATATTATACTTTCTTCTATTATTATAATAAACACATTATTAATTTAAATAAATAATATTGGTTAAATATTAAAATTTTAAATTAAGACAAACGAAAAATAAAAAAAAAAAAATACGAAAAAACAATTTACAAGTATAATGAATCCAAATTTTTATCTTTAATAAAAATTATAAATATTATTAATAACATTTATTCTATTTTTTCGCCACATTAACATTCTTCTAAATGGTTCAAAAAAAAAAAAAAAAACAGCAAATACAGCGATTATTTTAGAGTCTGAAATATTTTCAGTGTTTGATAATGCGAACCTTACCCTGCTGCCCAAGCATTATAGATATGACAAATTCTTAAAACAATTTATTCTTATTTGTTTTTTGTTCAGTATACCAAGAAACTAATAATAATATAATAACTAAATAAATGGATCAGATTATAAAATTGAATTTATTTCAATATTTGTCCTATATACTTACGATTTTTTTTGCTTAGGCTTGTAAAAAATTCAATTAGTCAACATTTTTTTAAATATATTTGCATAGATTATTAATTTCAATAAATGAATATATATATATATATATATATATATATATATATATATATATATATGTGTGTGTGTGTGTGTGTGTGTGATTAAAAGGAAATCAGTTATAATTTTGGACATTTACTTTATTTTTTATTATCTTAATTTACATATACCTATATTGTTATATCCATGGTAAGTTATACGTTAATAATATCTTTATTTATTATTATTATTATTATTTTTCTTATTAATATTGTAATTAAATTTTATTGTTTTTGTAATACTACAATATAATTTCTACATTTATATATAACCTAGGAATATGCATAGTTACATACTACATACACATTTAGATTAATTAATTAATCATTTTTTTTTTTTTTTGATGTTATAATTCAATTTTTACTTTTATAATAAATATAATAGATTAAATGAATGATAATTTAACAATACGTATTTTAGGGATTATCTTTGATTTGGATAACATTTTGTACACTCTTGGAAATAATTGATTGCTGGAATTTAACATCAATGGGAATTTCACAACGGACTAAAATTGTCGCTAGCCGTTTGGAGAAATCGTGCATTTCTTGCACTCGATTTATATTCTGAAAATAATAATAATCAATCTGGTAAAATAGATTTATCTTTTTCAATAGAAAATCCTTTACATATTGTAAAATAAAAATAAAAATTTATAAAATTTAAAATATAAATTTTTAAATGAAAAAAAAAAACAATCAAAAACCAAATAAATTATTATATATTTATATTCATTTTTGTATATTAATTGTAATTTATAATACTTTCTAGAAATAAATCCATATGGGATTAAAAAAAAAAAAATGTTTCTTAATTATATATAGAGTTACGTAAACTCGATTGATAGAACACATTTCATTCATGTTTTTGCTAAAACTTAAACGCTAATACCTATTATGACATGATTATCGGTGTTAATAGTACCTAGAACTATTAGGTATTCATATAAAAAATTGCAACTTTATTCTTAAAATGAAAACTACTAAAATTTACAAAAATAAAAAAAAAGCCAACTTTTTGGCAATATCCCTAACAGGGGTGGTCATATTGCGCGGCCTTTGTGGGGGATAATGTTATAATGTTTAAATATTGAATATTAATATTAATATTGAAGTTTTAAGTATTAAACAAAGTACATAACTTAAATAATTTATTATTATTATATTTTATGATTATTTCTCTCGTCTTATTCAACTTTTTGGGGTGTTCCATTTTTCAATGATAAGTTAAGATTAAACGCGAGTCGTATATCTCTTATACACAATGCATCCTATATTTTGCAAATTTAGTAATTTGTGAATAATCAAGTTTTAATATTCAATTTAAAAAAAAATGTGCAAAAACGTGGAATTCATTATATTTATAAAAATTGGAAAAGAAAACAAATTACGAGCCACAAATCCCTCGGTTTTACATCGGTTTACATGAATCAAATATGTTACGTAATACATTTACCATTTACTCTTACATTTATTATTATTATTATTATTATTATTATTATTACTATTATTATTAGAGAAATTAGCTTATTCTGTAAAAGTAAATAAGTCTAATATAAAAAGACCATTTAAATGAAATTTATTAACAAACATTTTTTTTTGTTTTTTGTTTTTTTTTTCAGTTTCCTTAGTGGAGGGTAATTGGCCAGAGCGTTCATTTCTTGGGATCATATCAACTGTGAAACCATTTCCAAAAGATATTAAAGGGCCGCAACAAGCAGTGGCATTAGAAATTGATTCCCGTGGACGTCTCTGGGTTTCTGATTATAAATCAAAACAAGTACTCGGTTATGATTTACGAAAAAATCAAAAGGTTTAATTTTATTATTTTAAAATTTAAAAAAATAAAATAAATTGTAAAATAAAAGGAATATATTTGTATATATTGTCGTATATTGAAGGCTTAGTAGTATGGATTGGGTTATTAAAAAAAAAATGGGTGGATCAATGAATTAATAAAATTGATTTTTAATTTAATTGGTAGCTGGTATCTGTTTATTATTATTAATAGAGAATATGTATGTGGTAGGGGGTGAATCCAGCAAAGGGAAGAGGTCAATTTGAATTCATTCAGATTAAAAATAAAATAAACATTTAATATATATATATGAAGACCTTAGAGCGAAACAGTGGTAAGCCACAAAATCAAAATGTTGAGATATTGCAGTTTAAATTGGAAATTAACAATTAAATAAAGTTCATTTATTTTAATATTAATAATTAAATCAAATTTTATATTTGTTTAGCAATCACAAAATATAAATGGTTCACCACTTACGTGGGTTAGTATGGGGTTGAGGGGAGGGCAATGGGGCAATCATTTCTCTGGATCGCAACTTTTTTTGTTGGGCCTCGATGTAGAATCCTGGCACTGTCATATCACTCTTTTGTTAGAGATGATGTCTCCATTCCGAAGAATGATGTTATACTCTTCATTCCAGCCTCTCTACCATTTCCTACTGGATGTACTGATTCAGTAGGTTATGATATGATTAATTATCTCAAATATTTTTATTTATGTTGTCTTAATGACATATGCCCCTATTAAAAAAAAACAACATTTTTTTTATATATTATTTACTTTTAATAAGATAAAATTTCAATTTTTGTTTCTTTTTTTTTTTTTTTTATTTTAATAGTTATTCGTAAAAGATCTTCCATTTGGCTGTACTGGAATGACTGTTGATATTTCAAATACAGTTTGGGGACCACGAGTTTATCTTGGATCACCGCACGATTCCAAAAATTTATGGATCTATTCTTATAAAGAACATCGAATTTGGCCAGTGCCATTAATACAAAATAATGGTATTAAAATTACTTTTATTAATTAATCGTAACGTTTGTGTTGTTACTTATTTAATAAATTCTAATGAATGTTGAATCCAATATAACATTTCTAAATTATTATACATTCATGTTATATACATGAGTGCATTTTTCATAAGAAAAAATAATTAAATAAATAAATTATTAAATATTTCAATATATTTGTTAAATCACAAAATTTTCTTTCCTTAACTTATAAATGAGATTATAATGTATTTTTTTTTATATTATTATATCGTTTTTATAACGTTTTTCTCAACTTCACTTGGCATATGTCTCTCTCTTTCTGTCTGTCTGTCTGTCTGTCTGTTCGCTCTTATGACAAATTGAAATCGATTTTTCACCATCTTTAAATTGAGATAGACTTTTAAAAATTTTTATAGATATTTCAATGGATCCATAGAAGGTATAGAAGAAATATATATATTGAATTATAATTAATTAATTGTAATTAATTACTTTTAGTAACTAACTCTTTTTCTGTTGCTCCGATAAATTTTTTTTTCAACGGATTCTAAAACATAAATATTTTTTGATTTCAGTATAGATTTTCATTTTGAACGTATTTAAAAAATTTTTATAGCATTAAAATTAATGATGAATTCTTATTAATCAGCACTAGCGTCGATGAAATAGGGGTTGTATATTCCCCATCAAATGGCATAGAGAAAAGATCCTTTTTTACCGACCGACGATAGTAAGGGAGGTATTGTTTTCACATGTGGAGATTTTTACATATCTCCACGAATCATGCATTTTCTTAACAGAAAAAAGTATTTTTAGCATGATGTCTGTCCGTCTGTCCGTATAGATGTGTACAGTCTGAACGGCTGAACGGATTTTGATGAAATTTGGTATATTTACTTAATGCATCAGTGGGATGAATTGATCAACTTTTGGTGCAAATCCGGAAACCGGAAGTGGTAGTATTAGCGATCGACGATAAGAAGGGAAGGGTTATTTTCGCACCAAATTTCACATAAGGATATTTTTTTACATATCACCACGAATCATGCACTTTGTATTGGTTTTATCCTCGGGAAAAATCATATTTATTAGTTTTTTCTTAATTTAAAATTATATGACAACATCCAGCCATTCATGACGTCACAGCCTGGTCTTGCATATATTAGGTTGGGGAAAAAGAAATCCATTATTTTTTCGGCAGATGGCTGTAGTGATCAATATCTCGTAAATTATCGATCAAACAATTTCAAATTTATGCTCGTTGTCAAGGTAACAGTTCGCACTAAAAGAATTCGTTTGCAGTTTTTTGTTTTGTCCATTCAGTTCTGAGTTACACGGCGTTAAAGATGGAAGTCAACAAAGAGAAAATTCGGTACATTTTACAGTTTTTCTTTGATAAGGGCGAAAATGCAAGTCAGGCGGCTGAAAATGTGAATAGTGTTTATGGTCCCGATACTGTAACAGCTAATTACGCGCAATTTTGGTTTCGTCGATTCCGTTCGGGTATTTTTGACGTTAAGGATGCCCCTCGCACAGGCAGGCCCGTCGTCGAAAATGTCGACAAAGTCACTGAAATCATCGAAGTGGACCGGCATGTTAGTAGTCGTAGCATCGCCCAGGAGTTAAAGATCGACCACAAAACAGTTTTAAACCATTTGCACAAAGCTGGGTTTAAAAAAAAGCTTGATGTTTGGGTGCCACACCAATTAACACCAAAAAACATGATGGATCGAATTTCCATCTGCGAAGCCTTGGCCAAACGTAATGAAATCAACCCATTTCTTAAACGGATGGTGACTGGGGATGAGAAATGGGTCACATACGACAACATTATGCGAAAGCGATCGTGGTCAAAGCGTGTTTTAGTGATAAGTAATTGGCATCAAGGGAAGAGTGTGAAAATCAATTGCTGGAGTTTTTCGCTAATAAGGACCAAGACTTTTATGAGAGAGGCATAATGAAGCTACCATTAAAATGGCAACAAATTATAGAACAAAATGGTGCATATTTGACCTAAATCGGACAATGCAAAACATGTTAAATAAAGTCTTGAAGTTCACGTAAAAATAATGGATTTCTTTTTCCCCAACCTATTATATTATAAATAAAATAAAATTAAAAATATTTATGTTATACCCATATCTGTTTTTTATTACATTAATAGATATATTAAAATTATTTGAAATTGTTTCTGTAGCTGGAAATTAATTTATTTCAAACCGTCGGGGGGTCGGTTCGGACCTGGTCAACACAGGTCAACTTATTTTATATACGTCTCCGAGAGAAATGAAACAAAAAAAAAAAAACAATAACCTTTTTTTATATGAAGATAATATGAATACAATATCCTATATATGTACATTTATAAAATCTTATATTAATAAAAATTATTATTCAATAATAACATTTACTTAACATAAATGCATAAAATCAATTTTAGAAGATTAATATATATATTTTTTTTTTGTTTTGTTTTATTCAATTGACAAATTTTTGTATAATATAATCTTTTCTATATATATGTTTAAGACATGTAAATTTAAAATTTATTATTATTATTATTATTATTATTATATAATATACATAAATATAAATATTAATTTTACGAGTAAGTGATTATAATTTCATATTTGATAAATTTGATGTAAGTATGTATAATATAGATAATATATCAATTATAGATTATACTTCTATTAAATATTATTTATTTTTTAGAAGGAAATCCTACTCGTACATTCTTTATGCATACATTATTATTTTCACGAAAAGATGAACTTCTATATACATTTATGCCGAAATCGGATATAATTTATGGATTAAATATTTCCAAAATTCGTCATTTACAAGCGCCACTCAATGATTTTCAAGTAAGATTATTTTAGTTAAATAAATAAATCCATGAGTTATTATTATTATTATTATTATTATCATTTTTTTTTTTTTTTTATAAAAAAGATAACTATGAATTCAATAGGGATTAGTTTTCTTGGTCATAAATTGGGTCCAAGCCGTGGGGCACTATTAGATACTGCCCAGGGTATGCATTATTTTTTACCCCGTGATGGTGCCTGTGTACGATGGGATACACGAAGACGTCTACTTGCTGAAAATCATGATGTCCTGCTACAAAGATCCGATTTAGATAGTAAGATTTAACATTTATTTCTATTATAGATTCTTTATTCTAATTTATTATATACAGGGTGGAGGGTGGGGGGTTCGAAGTTTCCCCCTTTCCTTGCGTCACCCCTATATTAGGATTTTTTTTTATAATTTCGCGTATAATGAATAAAATAAATATTTCCTTACAAAAAACTCATCCGGATGATTAGATTATTATTTTTTTGTTTTAATCAATTCATTTGAAGTGATGTTTTTACCGTCCAAAAAAATCATCGAATGCCTTTATCGTGTCTTTATCAGCCTTCCAATACATTACTGGGTCTAAATTTTGTAACACATCCGTAAATTTCGGAATTTCTGAATTCTAAACTTGTATTCGAAAAAAATATAATTAAATTCTTGTGGTGGAAAAAACGAAATTATTTTCCGAACAACCTAATCTCTTATTTTTTTTTTTTATTTTTTTATAATATAAAGGAGCAAGCATATACAATATGCTTATAACATTATTATTATTATTATTTTTTAATTATTTTTGATAAATACTTACTTATAACTCGTTAGTAATCCGGCAGTGATAAAAGGAAATTTTTTGAAAATGGTTTATGAAAGTAAAGGAAATTATTATTTTTAATTTTTTCAATTTAATTTTTTTTTCATTTCTTTCCAGTTACTGCTTTTCTTCAAGATCCACTTTACGTTTGGGCAATCCATCGGCCAAGAAAGAATTATTCAGATGTTGATATTTCTCATTGTATTCCATTAGATTTTCATAGTTTAATTCTATAATTATTATATATAAATATATGCGCGTATATTTACTACTTATTCTATTTTATGAAATATTTTTAAGAGTATAATAATTATAGAATATGTATTGTATCAATAGTATATATGATATAATATAATATGTATATATATCCTAACTAATACACATACATTATAGAACAAAAAATTATTTTTTAATTTATTTATTTAATAATAATAATAATAATAATTAATTAAATAATATAAATAAATAAACATTTCCATGAAAATTGTAATTTATTGTATAAATATTAAATGGAAGATAAAGGAGGAGAATTAAGAAGATAAGAGATAAGATAAAAAAGTCAATAGTGATATTTTATCTTTTTCATATTATTATAATATTTATTATTATGATATTCTATATATATAAAAAAAGGTTTTTGTCTGCACATTGCTCAGAATTTAAAAATTTTTGCATATCTTCGCGTTTCATGACCTCTAGAATCCAAAAGTGACTTTAGAATTTTTCACGTCTGTCTGTCTGTCTGTCTGTCTGTCTGTCTGTCCGGAAAATTACTATTTTATAGACTCAGAATTGGCTGAACCGATTTCTTTGAAATTACATCACAATATTCTTATATACCTCTAGAGTAACATAGGCTATAAATTTTATTTATATCTTATCAATAACCGCAGAAATTAATTTTTTAAAGTTTATATAATTCTCCGTGTTGTTCATTCAAGAGCAGCTCGCGGCTCACTGTCGGCCTAGCGGAATCATTTCAAACAATGAATTATCATAGCTATTCCCAATCAAAGAATTATTATAATATTTCCCTTTTTATTTTAAATTCTAATATTCAAATATCAATTCAATTAAATAATTTATTCTAAAAGTTCTCAATTTAATTAAAATATTTATTAGATCATATTTTTATCTTAAATTATTTTTTATTTAATTGAATATTTCTTCTTTTCTATAATATATATATAATAATATATAAATTTTATCATTGAATAATAAAAAAAAATATTATTTAACCTGAATTAAAATGACTGAATTATATTATCTTTGTTTTTTATTTTAATTTAATTACTCTATTATTAATTACTAAATATATATATATATTATATATAAAAATTAAAATATGATGATATAAAGTTGTTTTAAATTTTTGACATTTTTAAATTGGGTATATTTTTTAAATTTATTAAAATGTCTTTTTTATTTATTATGTTTAAAAGATTCATTTTTATTATGTGATATTAATAAAAAATAACGATGCTCTGTGCAAGTCGAATCATGTTGCACATAATTAAATAACAATTGCCAAACAAAGAATATAATATTTTTTTAAATACTTATATTTAAATATCATTTCAATTAAATAATTTATTCTAAAAGGTCACATTTTAATGCAATTTATAATTTTCTTCTAATTCAGATTTAGGACAAATCGTACAACATTATATCAAATCTCGCTAAGAACATTCAATATATTTGTACACAAATTATTCAGAGTATTGGCTAAGCGTATCACTCACAATCAGTTTATATTGAAATTTATATAAATTAACAAAGTAAAAATTTTTATTTGTTTAAATTTTATTATAATGAATCAAAAAAAATTAAATATATAGATCACATGATTAAGAGAAGCAAAAAACTTAACAGAAAATAACTGTTGGATGGAGGTCGGACATGACAGAAACTGTAAGCGAAATCTTCCTTCATATTGCGACGAATAATTTTCAAATCCCCTAGCACCACAAAATTTAAGTTTCTTTTAAGGAAAATAACTATGATCTAAAAAAATTAATAAATGAACTTAATAATAAAAAAAACAAATAAATCAATTAATTTAAATTAATACTATTAATGAATGTATATATTGGTCATTTATCTATAGTTTTATACCGTTAATTTTTATATATTGTCTCAAGTCTCTATTTTTGCATTTTCTCAAGTTTCATTATAATTAAAAATATTCAATAATAATCTAGCAATGAAAATAAAATACAAAAATGTAATGATCAAGAAATATTATACTCTATTTCACTATTATAACATAGAAAATACTTAAGAACCATAGGCGGAGGAAATATTAGGAGATATCATTGCGGGTTCAGGCCAAATCGACCAACATTAATTAAGATATTTTCATTATGACAGATATTAGGAAAAAAACCGCGAATTCAATATTTCTGTTCACTAATTATTTGTAGACTTTAGTAAAACATACGCATGACTCAATAGATCCGGATAAACTTTTTCAAATTTTCAATCTTCAAATTTCTCTTGAAGGTAGTAAAGAAAGAATAAGATGCGGAAATCAATTGTAAAATATTAGGTTACTCAGACGACTTAAATATAATAGGAGATTCGGCAATTGCAATTGCAGATAGCGAGGAAAATTTAATGGAGGTTTGAAATTAATAGTGATAAGAAAAAATATTTAGTAACAAAGAGGAAGAGTATTACCATACAAAATCTTAAGATACAAAATGTAGAATTTGAATATGTATAAAAATTGAATGTAATCATGAAGGATAATAATATTTGAGAAGAATTTAAATCGGGGTTGCAATCGGGAAACGCCTGTTATCTGCAATAAAGAGGCTTATCTCTTCAAAATTATTATCAAAGGGAATATATAAAAAGATTATTTTGCCTGTTGCATTATATGGGTGGGAGGCATGGTCTATGACCCTTGGAGATGAGAGTAGATTCAGAGTATTTGAGAATAGGATTCTTCCCTGCATTTATTGGCCAAAGAAAGATGAGGTCACCGGGTATGAGGGAGACTGTATAACAAGAAATTGCATGGCCTCTCTGCATCTTCAGAAATAGTTAGGGTTATAAAAGGGAAAAAGCTGCGATAGGCAGGGCACGTGTCAAGAATGGGAGAGGAAAAAGATATTGGTGAGAAGACCGATTGGAAAACGTCCGCTTGGAAAACCAATGACGCGTAGGAAGGGACGTAAGAGAGATGGAACAAGGGCTAGGATAGGGACACTTGGAGAAATGTGGTTGTTGCGGCTAAGAACTTTAGAGTATCTTTGAGCCACATAGGTAGATAGATATAACATATACAATAATAATATATATAATTAATATAGTGATTAAATTAAAATATATTTTTTAAATAAGAACACA
The DNA here is from genome assembly GCA_963082975.1 of Labia minor. Taxonomy (NCBI): domain Eukaryota; kingdom Metazoa; phylum Arthropoda; class Insecta; order Dermaptera; family Spongiphoridae; genus Labia; species Labia minor. The sequence goes on along the minus strand of OY720345.1, from coordinate 93,886,755 downwards.
AAAAGAAATGAATGTTTTATGTAATATACTGATTGAAACAAAATGGATGAAAACCTTTTAATACTTTCAACCACCAAATACTATGTACAACTCGGGGGTACAGGGGGCGGAGCCCCCGTCTAGGTGTGAAGAGCGCCGAAGGCGCTCTGAGCAGCTAGTATATATATATATATATACATTATTATATATAGATAAGTAATAAATGTGAATCAAAGAATAAAATGACTAATAAATAAAAGAAAAAATAAATAATTAAATACAATTAACTAATGGAGGCGGGGGGGGGGGGGGATGTAAAGAATTTATTTATTAATATTAGATATAATTTGAAGTGTTTGAAGTGCACCATCATCAATTGTTCCTTGAATATATTCAGGAAAATTAGATTCAAGTATAAACATTGCATTGCTTTTATTATCCATGAATATGTGTGTAGCAATTTGACAAGATTTCGATGATGTAACTACTTGATGGAAATTCTCCAATTTAAAAGGAGAATTTGTATTCCAACGGTAGATAGCATTTTGTTCATGGAATCGAAAATAAATAAACGAACTATTATCTGTTCCTATATTAAAATAAATAAATAAATAAATAAATATTAAAATTATTCGATTAAATAGATAGATAGATAGAGAATAAATAGTATACCTAAAAGTATCATTGGATATGGTTTTGGGCCGACATCAATTACAGTTGGTATGCCTGTGGCATTTTCCTTTGTCAAATGTTCTACTTGAATGGCAAACATTCTTGGACTATCTAAATAAGTAAAATAGAGATAAGCCTTGTTCTTGGATTTATGAACGAGTGTTAAATAGAAAACATCTCGTCTGGTGCATCCATCGCCAATTGCTTTTGGCAATACAACACGAAATCCTTTTTTCATTTGAATATCATAAACTAGAATGGATCTCGTTGCAGCATCCGAAACATAAACATAAACATTTCCATCCAATGTGTAGTCAATGGTCAAATATTGAAGTCGAGAGGAATGACAAAGGAGACTACTTAGATGAATCCTATGCATCATTTTGCCAGTTTCAATGGAGATGGCAACCACTTTGGGTGGGCAACGTTTCCTTGGTCTCCTCTCCAATGTTTCCACGATGCCAATATCCAATATCCAAAGGATACCCTACAATAAATTTCACACTTATATTTGATATGTATTATTAATAATATTAATATAAAATATACGATAGTATAATAAATAAAAGAAGGTGGCATACATAATAAACATCATGTAAGTCGAGAGCAACCTAAGAAAGTGAAAAATGGGAAAAAATCACCTATCAGGTGTAAAAAGAAGTATAAAATCGGAATTTCCATTGGGAAGTACGGAAGCACATTCGACTTTTTCTCCAGACCTTGCTCCGTCTGATTACCATTTACCATCTATTCTTATCCTTGTGGCATGCACTTGAATAAATGCCAATAAAGACTATTTTGAATAAAATATTTTTTTATAATTTTCATATAAAAAAGAAGTGTAATTTTTACAAAAAAAATTTCAGTTTTAAATTTCTTAAGCACTTGATACATTGAAATCTATATATTTTAAATTATTGTTGTATTTTATTTCTAGTAAATAGAAGGGAAAAATGTGTTAAAAAAATGAAAATCAAACTAATTGAATGGAATGATGTTGTTACCTGAGAGTCAAGAAATAAATCGACTGCGTTCTGTAATGCATGACAATTGTCCTCCTCCTGAAAACTCCATGAAGGAAATGCATCCAAAAGAATGGTACTCGTTTTCTCCAAATTTGGATTACGCAGATTAGTCCGTGCCATAGTAACAGGAATTCCTGATTTCAATCTTGGTATTGCAAAATAAATCATCTCTTGATAAATTTGTCCTCTTGTAACGATCAAGTGACTCTTCATATAACCACCTGAATTCTCCAAAGTCTCTTTACTTGATGATGATGGCCAATGGAAGGAGACACCATTCCAGAGGAGTGGAAAATTTCCTTGCATCTCTTCGGATGGTGCACTTGACATTTCTCTTAAATAATAACCAATTATTAATAATAGATATGCAATAATTCTCATCCTATATATCATATATTATATTATATCATCTAATAAAACTATTGCATCTAAATTAATTAAAATAATAATAATAATAATAATAATAATAAAAAAAAATTAATTACTCAATTCATTATATAGCTATATTCCTTTATTATTATTATGATTATTATGATTATTATGATTATTATTATTAATCTTATTATGAAATAGTCATATTAATATAATATTTATGTTTTATAGTTCCTGTTTATTTCTTAGAAACGTTCTCTACATGTTCAATTAATCAAAATGATTATTTCTTGTTATTATCTTATATTAATAATAAAATAAAATAAAAATAAAGCGATTTAATATAATCCTTGGGGGTCGATATCTACACCACTTTGGGAAACTCTGATTTAACTAATAGAATAGCTATAGAATTTGCAAACATATATTTACATACAATTGGTTACATTCTATTTAATATTGTATTTACTATTTACTATTTTATTTTTTTAAATATTACTAAATCTCTTAAATAGAAATAATAATAATAATAATAATAATAATAATAATAATAATCTTATTGTGTTCAACCTTGAACTTGAAGAAGAAAAAAAAAAAAAAAATGTGCATAATCATCCTTTAATATTCTAAGAGAGGAAGAAGAATGAAGAAAAGAACAGCATCCAAGAGTCAGTCCATTATTCTGTTTAGCAATATCATTTATTTATTAATTCCATTTGTGGAAGACGTCCAAGATAATAATCATTGCAATGTTCGTTTGCTAATGAACAATGTTGTTAAGGTCAAAGGACTCCCATCTATATTGAATTATTATTATTTAAGAAATTTTGTCAATAATTTCAATTTGTTTTGTCATTATTAAACAAAGATTTTTCATTTTTCTTCTTTTTTTTTGTTTTCTTTTTAATGAACATTTTGGATTTCTTTCAAAATTGTCTTTTTCACTTTTTTTTTTTTTCTTACGATCCGTAGATCAACAGTTCAAATTCTATTCATTTTTCTCCTTTTGGAATGGATACATTTCATTTGATAAAACTGAAATCTAATAATATTTTACTTTACTTGTTGTTTCCGTAATTTAAAAGAATGTCCTGTTCTATTATAAATGGCATCTATTATTATTTTAATAGAAAAGCAGGCGAAGATGGATCAACAATTTCAAATGAGTTTGTATTATTAATCTATACATCTTAAAAAAGTAAAATAAATTTTAACTAAATAATTAAATCATAACGTATATAAAATATATATTATTTTCGAGTTATATTATATTCGGACAAATCATTTACTTTATATTTTAAATAATAAATAAAACATTGATGATTGTATTCTCTTTTTTTTTCACAACATTCATTAATAAAGAGAATTGGAAATTAAAAATCAGAATATAAATAAGATTTAATTACTTGATTTTTATATTAAAAGAAATAATTAAAAAATTAAGAATTTATTTATTATGTACATAATATATATTTAAAAAAAAAACAAAACAAAAGGAAAAGAGTCAAATGGTCTTTCACATTGAAAAAAAAACAAAAAATAAAAACAAAAAAATCACACGACACTCAAGTTAAATAATGAGAATGAGATTTTTTTTTTTTTTGGGTCTTGCACAAAAGTATACAATATATATATATAAGTATATTAATTAACAAACAATTGGGCCATTTATGATAGATAGATTGCATCAATTGCATAATTATTCAAAAGAGAGACAATTGCTACAAATACTAAAATTCTAATGAAATTTTAAATGGGAAGGAGATCCACATTCATTTATCGCATTTTTAATCAAATATTTCGACATTTTAATTAACTCGTGGGGCTATAATATTTATAATTAATTCATCTTTTTCTTCTGAATATAACATTTTTTTTTCCTTTTTATTAAATAATTACTTTAGTACATTTGTAAAAAAAAAAAAAAAAAAAAAAATGCTTAAGACAATTTTGAGATATGATTCAGATACATTATTAATTGAAAACATTGGAATAAAACTTATAATAATAATATTAACAGAATGTAAAAGTATTTTAATGAAAATGTAAGTGATAACCTGATAACATTCCTCATCACAGAGATACTACAATACAATTACCTAAAATACCTAAAATTCTTTTACTTATAATATACCTTGGTACATATTATTATTATTATTATATGTAGATTATATAATAGAAAGGAGAATGTTTATATTTTTTCTTTGCTTCCACGGAGAGAGAGAGAGAGAGAGAGAGAGGGGGGGGGTGTCTTTAGTTTTTCTAGTTGTTCATTTTGTCGCACGCCCCCCCTCCCCTCCCCTCTCCTCTTCCATATCCAATCTTATCTTGATTATCCTCGGTAAAACTTGTTTAACTTGATTTATTATATTTATGTAGATATACATAGATAAAATATAATTTAATACAATTGCTGTCCATATTTCTAATAGACTGATTGACTGACTGACTGACTTTAGTGCCTCTTCAGACCATCTCATGTCCTGATTTTGTAAATTGTGTAGATCCAGAGCCAACATTCATGATCAGATGATCACTAACAACAACAACAACATTTTTTTGTTTGTTTTTTATTTTTTGCTATGAATTGTAGTTCTCCACTTGAACAACTCTTCATACTATGAAAGAGTAGGACTACTGACAAGTACATAGTAATTTGTATAAAATATGAACACCCACGTATGTTCTCTGTACTTTTCCAATGCACTATTATAGATTCTTTTTAATCGTAACCGTAACATCGATTGCAATCGATTTTCTATAAAGAATTTTCTTAATATGTTTAGTATTAATGATTCTTAACAACCTAACACAAACATATTCGTAATAAATATATCGAGAGATAGATAAATAGATAGTATTATTAATAATAATAATAAAAATTCAATCTTATAGTTCAATTCAAATAAAAGATTGAGATATGTACTTATATTATAATATATATTTTTTTTTTTTATTTATTTTAACATGTTCAGAAGAAGAAGAAGAAGAAGAAGAAGAAGAAGAAGAAGAAGAAGAAGCAATAGTGGAAATAAAACTTTTGTATGACGCAAATTGTAATTTTATAATATAATTATCCAAGTAACTAAAAATAATGTTTAATACTTGTAAAAGATGGAAAAAAATAAAAGTTCTCCGATTCTTTCTGAAGGTCAGTTATTATGTTAGTTGATTTATCATTTCTCACCCACCCACGAATACGACCCTTGAAAGTGACTCGTGAACGAATGACTCAATAAATATTTCATCATATTCTCTTCTTGAACTTTACGATGGACAGACACACCTGAAATGGAAGAATAACTACTCTTCTATTATCTATTATTATGAAGAAAATAAGGAATTTTAATAAAAGAAAATTTATTTAAAATCAAATATTCAGATAATCAGGATCATAATTAAAAATTAAAAATATTTTATTGTTTTGAATTTGAAGCAAACATTTATTTATTTATTATACTACCTATATTTATTTTATTAGTATAAAAATTGATCAATCATCACCACATTTACAAATCTAATTGAATAATTTAATCGTTTTGGTGATTTACTCAAAAATGGTAGTAACAACAGCTAATTCAATGTTTTGTTTTTTTGTTTTTTTATATAATATACATCACTTTCTCTTCATATCTATAATACATTAATTTTTTTTTTCTACAAATATCATGATAAATAAACCTATACGTTGCAGTTTTATTTTAGGAGGGGGTAGAATAAATTATAAATCATTTATTTGTTAAGTTTCGAGTAAAATAATTTTTTTTTTTTTTTTAAATTCCAATGAATCAATCAATCATTTATAATATAAATCTACAAATAGGATAGATAATTGAATAAAAGTAATACATACGTTCCATCATTCTCTTTATTATTCATTATTATACGTTTATCACGGGTCAAAATATATTATACACCTAATCAATTATTTGCATAAGATATTATATTTCTCGATTGCTATTATATTATATTATATTATATTATATTATATTATATATCTTGTATCTTTAAAAAATGATCTTTGGTGATTGATTGTAAAATTAGAATGTAGGATTTGCTCTTTGTAATATAAATGGGAAAGTACAATAATTCTTTTATATTATTTCTATTAAATGTAATGTAATTGTAATGTAAATATATGATCCAGAACAAAATAAATCTTAAATGTTTTAATAACGACATAAATAATTCATTTTTCGAATACCTTTTTTTTTTTTTTTTTTTTTTTTTAGTCAATCACAAAATAATAATTATACGAATAAAATAAAATCCATTTTAATAATATTTCTCGATAATAAAAGAATGATCATTAAATTATTAATAATAATTTTTACTTTATTTTAACAGTAAGAATCCATCCCGGAATATAATCATAGATAATAATAGGGAATAAGGAAATAGAATAATAATAATAAGTAATAAATTTCAACGGTTTGATATACCTAAAGTAGTGTATAGTAAGTAAAAGTAATAATTAAACTTTTTCAATTTAATTTTTCATCATCTATGATAGAGATTTTAAAAATTTGCACAACACACACATTTATTATTATTATTTTATTATTATTATTAAATGTGTTCTAGAATGGTTTTTCATATTAAATGTTCCTTCTCTAATTGCAAATAATAAAAAATAAAAAATAAAAAAAAAATCAATATCAATCCATCATATTCATTTAAATATATATATTCTTAAAAATTACGTTAAATATACATAAATATACTTCAACGTGTGTGTTAGAAAATCTAAACTTATTGTTATGTTTCAGAAAAGATTGGATATGATTCCGTTTTAACAAACAACCTATCGATTGGATTGCATAGTAATTTTTTTTTTTTTTGTATGGATTCAATCTAAATTATTTTTCATCCTCCATCCAATCAATCACAGTCAATTCAAACATCTTATTTTTTTTTTTTTTTTTTTTTTTTTTTTTTTTTGTAAGTAACTTTAATGATGTTAATGATTTAAAATGGTTTTATAGGTAATGAATAGGCATTCGTTCTGAAATGGCACCTTTGAAAAATTGGATATTGACACACAAAGACAAAAATTAATTATTTTATTAATAATCCTAATAATTTTATATAAAAATGAATTTTAAAATTTCACAATCCACACAATGAATGACACTGGGATTAACAGCATTAATAACATTAACAACATTAACAACATTAACCTATCGTAGGTCGGTCAGTAGTGGATAGTGATAAGTTGCTATTGCTACTACTACTACTGCTACTACTATTGCTACTATTGGTAGTAAGAAGTTAAAAGTACATAAGTAAGAATAAAACTTTTCAATACAAAGAAAGACTAAACAGTAGAAAATGAATAAATATCCAAAATCTATTCATCTACGAGTAGTAATTGACAATTTCAATGATAGGATAGCATTTATCAGTTCTTACTTATTTATAGTAGTCAAGTCAAACACACAAACATTAATCTTTTTGTTTTTGTTTTTTATTGTGGAATCCATAGAGTAAGTAACAAACAGACCATCTAATCATAATCATAATCATATCCAATTTTGTTATACGAAATCAAATTAGAAATAAAATAGAAAAATGAAGTAATAATTCTTCTGTGCATGACATCATGACATGATGCGAGTCCAATTTTTTGTCACGTTCTATTTTTTTGTTTTTCCTCAAGAGACATATCTAAGATGATGAATGTCATTATATATAATTTAGCTAGATAGAAGTGACCATTGTATTATAATATAATAAATATAATATCGTATCCTCATTAATCTTTTCTTTTCCTTTTCTTTTTTTGATTTCAATGATTGCTAAATATTGAATTGGTATATTACTAAATTTTTGACAGAATGTGAACAATAAATATCAATGGATCTATCAATCCATGTTGATGATAATAATAAAATACATACATACAAGAGTATTATATAAGTAAATTGTGTATTTCTAATAGAGAATCTCAATGCTTATCTCCATTCAAACATTCATTCATTCATTCGTACATCGTACATTCAATTTTTTTTTGTTTTTCTTTGAACTTACTATTATTGAGATGAAGGAGCTTTTAGTGGGCACAGGCATGGAGTTAGGAGATTTTTTAATATTGTGTCCTCGTTTCTAATTAGTTCACAACAAAACCTGAATTTATTTTACGGTAGTCGTGCTTATTAATGTTTTAATCTTGTAAATATTCAACAGAACACGAAAAAGAGTGCCTTTCACTTTTCATTGGCTCATTCATTTTTAGTAGTTGAATTTTAATTAATATATCTATACATTAATATACCCTTGACATCTAAAAGAATATAAATGAACATTCTCTCTCTCTCTTCAAATCTTACAAAGATATTGTTTTATTTATTTATTATTATTAGTATTAGTATTAGTATTAAAGCTTATATAGGAGGATTATTTATTTATTTAGCGTATGACTTTACAGAATCCAAATTAAATCACAAATATAAAACAGAACACAAAAATTAAAACAAAAATTGAACATTAGTAGTGCAGAGTCGAAACAAAATAAATAAAACCAAGTCAAACTTAGAATCGAAGCCTCGAACAGCTATAAGAGCTCAAATTTGGATATCCAGCGACTGCTGGAGTCGACAAAGTCCTCTCCAATTCCTTCAAATTTTCTTATCGGGCAATCATGCAAGATGTCGACTAGTGACATTCATTCACCTTATATCATGTTTATAAAATGTTTATTACATGTATTACATCTATTACATGTATATATATATTATATATCAAAGGAGATATGAATTTATAATTTCATAATTATTTTGAAAATTAAAAGGAAATTTTTTTTTTTACACTTTTTCACCTTGAAATAAAAATTGAAAATGAATTGGACTGATTTTTTCATTATCTTCAATTGCAATGAAAATATAGACTTATTTATAATTAGTAAAGAGTAATTATTTTACATGAAAAAGTTACAAGTATCTTATCTTATTATACTAGCAAAAATTGTATATATATTCAGTGATGTATTGGTAAAATAAGAAGTAATGGAACGCATTGTTTTAATATATTATATTTTTATATTTATATTATTTTAAAAATTTTTATTTAATTTCTAAATAAAATTAAAAATATTTATTTTAATAATTTATTAATCTCTCAAAAACAACAAACAAACAAATATCTTTATTATAATTATGATTGATTTTATAAAATAATGAGATAGATAATAATAATAATAATAATAATAATAATAATAATAATAATAATAAAAGTCCATCCTAAATTGATCACCTTCCTATCGGTCCTGATGAAATCCTGGAGCACAACTATTACTATGAATGGCAAAAACATCGCCAACATAAAAATTGACAGAGGGATCTTCCAGGGCGACTCACTTAGTCCCCTGTGGTTTTGCCTGGCACTCAACCCTCTGTCCGCACTGTTAAATAAATCGGCTACTGGATTTAGATTTTCAAAAAGCGACAACATCCGTTTCAACCACCTCCTGTACATGGACGACCTCAAAATCTTTTCTGAAACCAAGCCCGGATTACAATCACTGATCAACATCACAAAGCAATTTAGCAATGATATCAGGATGGAATTTGGGCTTGAAAAATGCGCCACTGTCCACGTGTCTAGAGGAAAGATGATAGGCCTTGAAGAAGAAAACATCCACAACATTGCCCCACTTCCATCGGGGGAACTCTACAAATACTTAGGATTTGGTCAAGATAAAGGTATCTGCCATGGCGCTGTCAAAAAATCACTGACCGAAAAGTATAAGTATAGGGTGGGCAAGCTACTAAATTCTAAGCTTAACTCTAAGAACCTTATCAAAGCCATCAACACCTGGGCAATCCCTATACTTACATACTCTTTCGGAGTTGTAAAATGGACCAAAACTGATCTTGAGGGCCTGGACCGTCTGACAAGAAGGCTCCTAAATAAATTTAATTGCCATCATCCAAAATCTTCTGTGGAGAGACTCTACCTGCCTCGTTCTGAAGGGGGGCGTGGCCTTACCAACATTGCTAGCCTCTGTTCGAGTCAGATTGGGCGGATGCGCTCGTATTTTCAATGCCATGCAAATGCCAAGATAATTTTCTGGAGAATGACCTCTACTCTCCGCTTAAACTGAAAGATCCTAATAGTAAATTCGAAGAACCACCTTCTACTTCAGAATGCATAACATCTTGGAAGGTCAAAGCTTTACATGGCCGATACCCATCCATTCTCGATGACGAGTTCATTGATCGGTCGGCGTCCTTCACCATCTTCAAGAAGGGTCAGCTATATCCCGCTACTGAAGGCTTTATCACGGCTATCCAAGACAAGGTCATAAGAACCAAAAATTATGAGAAAAACATTCTAAAAATGAAAGTCGTCGATAGATGCCGGAAGTGTGGGTTGCCGGGAGAAACGATTGAACACATTACTGGGGGATGTGCTGCACTGGCTGAGACAGATTACACGCTCAGACATAATCAGGTAGCGAAGATTATCCACCAGGAGCTGTCTCTTCAACACCATCTGATTCCTAGCCCCACCCCCTACTACAGGTATGTCCCTGATCCCGTCCTGGAGAATAACACATGGGTGTTATACTGGGACCGCCCGATATTGACCGACAAAACCTGCGACCATAATAGGCCCGACATTTTACTAATAAATAAAAAAGAAAAGTGGGCTTATCTGATTGACATTGCGGTCCCTCTTAGTCACAACATCCGAAAAACCGAAAAGGAAAAGATAAGTAAATATCAGAACCTCGCGATGGAGATCAGGCGCATTTGGAAGATTGGAGAGGTGAGGTGAAAATTATCCCGGTGGTTATCTCGGTGGAGGGTGTCTCCAGTTACAATTTGAAGAAAAATTTAAAAATATTGGGAATTTCAGAAGACCATATACCACTGATTAACAAGTCTGTTATTCTTCAAACTTGCTACGTAGTGCGGAAATTCCTAATGATGAGCTGAGAGACAGGTTATCCGTGTGGGTGTGGGGGTGAATTCCCTCTCCACACCGTCCGAGCCCAATCCCATATAACATCTAAAGGGATGGGTGAAAGTTTTCCAGCAATTTGCTGAGAAAGTGAGCTAAAGTCGGATAATAATAATGTAGGTATATACTCGTATAGAAGCATTCAAGTCCCTCAGTAAATATTATTTTCATTCAATGGAATGAATTGAATCTTCTATTAGATATTAGAAGCTTTTTTTTTCCACTTGTCTTTTCCCATTCATTCAAGTCTAGTCAAAATATCACGTACATATTTATAATTTTATAAATAGGTTTAGGAACGCGTAAAGGTCCTTTTGCAATTTGCAATTTCTACTCCCCTAATAATAAAGTTACAAAGAATTTAATTTTCAAATATTCGGAATTGTCGGTCATCTCTTTTAGAGAAGGAAGGTCTCCAATAACACTACACAATATTACTACCTACTACATATTACATATTGTACGTACATTCAATACAAACGTCAAAAGAATCATTTTCAAAATATATAAATGAATCATTAAATAAATTTATTAAAAATTTTATTTTATTTTCTATTTTATTTTTTTATTGAAGTGAAAACTTCTTTAGCGGCGTTGAGCACTTTTGCGGGATGGGGAAAAAATATAGATTTCGCGTGAGATTCCAAAACGACCGACCGAACGACCGACCAACCGACCGACCGACCGACCGATATACGCATGCGCAATACGCCAGAATGTTAGACACTAAACTTCTGATACATTCTTTACAAAATTTTACATATTTGCCATATTAATTATTATTATTTATATTTACATTAATAATCAGTATTAATCAATTATGTATATATAAAATAAAATATTTTAATATATTATTATGTGTTAAATTATATTAAATTAATTTCTAATATATTTATATAATTTAAAATTAATTTCAGAATATATATATATATATATATATATTAAATTATATACTATATATAATATATTATATAATATATATTTTAATAAATTAATTTTTAAATATGTGTGTGTGTGTGTGTGTGACCGTAAAAATAAAGATATATGTTTGATAATTTTTCACATGATTAATAATTGTATAAAACTGCTATATATAGAATTTTAGCTTGATTGATTCGCTGAAAGTACCAGAATTAATTTTTTAACACTGCAAATCTCACGCGCCAACACGTGACGTGGTGCCATCAACAAAGAGCCAAACTTTCGCTGGTTTAATAAATATTATTTATTAATTTTAATTTATAATTGAATTAATTTAATTTAATTTAAATTAATATATGTTATTTAATCCAATTCAAATTTGCGAGATCTGCTGAATATGCTTTTAAATAAAAAAAAATTTCAATAAAGTAATTGGAATTATTAATATTAAGAATCAATAAATAAATTTATTAAATATACATTTAAACATGTAAATTAATCTATATATAAATTTAATAAATATTCAAACAATAATTGAAACAATATAAATAAAACGATTCAATATTTTACTTACATTGTGATTTATATTTTTATTTTTATTACAACTATTATTATGGGTATGTTATTTTTGGCAGTTTAAAAAAAATTAAAAATATTAATAAAATTTATCAAAATAATAATTTGAAAAGATTTCCAATTATTTTTATTTATTTATTGTAAATTTTTCAATGTAACCATGGTAACCATAAATAGACTTTTACCAAAATATTACTATTTAAATTAATTTGGATAAATTAATTTTGGATTTAACTACACTAAAACCTTCCCTGGGACGCCCTCAACAATCCCTGAAAGTTTCATCGCAATCGGACGGGTAGTTTTTGAGTATTTGACAGACACACACACACAGACAGACAGACAGACAGACATATATATATATATTCATACACATCGTATTTTTAATATTTTTGTAATAATAATCAGTTTGCTGAAAAAAATAATTATGAATTTTATATATATATATATATATATGTATATCAATTTCATTTTTCTCGTGAAGCTGGTGCGCATTCCGTCTGCTTTCAAATTTCTTACGCACAAGTTTTCACTTCTGTCGGCCAGTCCCACGACTGCCAATTCGACTTTTTTTTAAATATAATTTTTCATTTATGAATGAATGATTTCTTGATTAAAATAAATGATTTGAAAATAAATGAATAAATTGAATTGAAATGAAAGAGTCAAAGAGGAGAGGAAACATTTTATTATATAATTGAATAATTTTATTATAATTCATGTTAATAATTATTAATTATTTTAATAATTATTTATTTTTTATTTTATGCCACACCTACACTCACGGCAATAAACAAAATATTTCTTTTTTACTCTCTCTATCTCTTTCTCTCTCTCCTCCCCCCCCCCCACACACACCCTTTCACATATATATATATATATTATAATAATATTCAACATTTAAAGTCAATTAATTTACTTTTTTTTTATTACCGACTCACAATATATGTATATATTCAAGGAATATTTCAAGGACTCTCACATAAATATGATTGCTGAAGGTCTTATTTATTGTATTTTTGTAATATTGTGAAAATTTTAGATTTAATTCGTGAACTAAACTTATTAAATAATTTTTTTTTTCAATTAAAATCTTTTGAATTGTTTTTTTTTTTTGTTGTTAATTTTTATTTTTTTGTCTTTTTACTTATCAATTAACAAGATTTGTGTAGTACTTTTTTCATTTTAATTTAATCTTTTAATAGCATGCACATATTTATGTAACTGTTAAATTGTGGTGGCTCATTTTCTTAAATAATTTCAATGAAAGAGTTGAATGTCGTCGATCTCATTCTCTTTATTCTTATTCATCGTTGTAATTGTAATGGTAATTTCAAAAAAAAAAAAAAAAAATAAATAAATTAAGTTTTAAATCATAGAAAGAAATTCAATTTAGAATTAATTTATACATAATAGAAATAGCTACTCAGACCGCTTTCAACGTTTTATCGCATCTGGACAGGGGGCTACCCCCATATATATATATATATATATATATTAAAATTTGATTTAAAATCTGTATGCAAAATGAGTTCATTCATTTTATTTCAATCCGTATATTAAAACATTCATATCTTTTTGCGTTCTTATTTAAAATATGTATATAATTTAATTTTTTTAGTAAATTCATTATATATTATTATTGTATATGTTATAATAGAATATACTTATAGTATTTCTAATCATATATTGATATTTTATTTTCATTGCATGATTTTTATTGATTATTTTTAATTATAATGAAATTTAAGAAAATCTAAAGTTAGAGACTTGTGACGTTGTATAAAAGGTAAATGTAATATTTTTAACGTAATAAAACTAAAGATAAACGAAAAATATAAACATTTATTAACAGTTGGTTATTTTTTTATTAATTTTTCTAGACCATAATTATTTTCTTTTCTTAGAAGAAGAACTTATCTAACTCTGTGGCATTAGGGAATTTAAAAATTATTATTCGCAACAAGAACACCTCTCTCTCTCTCCCAACTTTTTCAAGTTCTCCTTTATCTTTGGTCTACCAACTGGTAGGTCTGCACTTAACTTACCAAGTTTTTTGCTTGTCTTTCGCACTCTTCTAGTCACGTGATATATATATATTTATTTAATTTAAATTTATTTCACATTCATTATATTAGAATTTAAATAAATACAAATTTTCATTTTAACCCAATTGCTTTATGAATTCATGTTGCATGACGAATCTAAATTTCTTAATTTGTCTAGAACACTTTCCGTTTTTTTTTTTTTCAAATTTAAAATAGAGGGAGAGAGAGATATGTTCTAATTATATTCGACTAGTATATATGTATATTATTAATTGAAGTATTTTTTTTTTAATTTATTAATGTATACATATATTTATTTTAAATTATCTCAAATAATAACTCTATTTTAGTATTATAATTAAATATACAAATTTTAAAGTATTATAATTATTAATAAATATTAAAATTTTTACAAATTCAAATGTTCTAATTTTTACTATCTCGCCAGAGAGATTATTGCGATTACGAAAATTTTCGATGTCGAGATTTTGATGTTTTTATATGTTTTGAAGGTTCCTGAATCATTTTCACTATAAGGTTGAGAAAAATGTCTGTGTGTGTATGTATATGTAGACAAGACACGACTGCAAATCACGCGCAAGCACGTAACATGGTATCATCAACAAAGAGCCAAACACGCGTTGGTTTAATAAATATTATTTATTAATTTTAATTTATAATTTATAAGTAATTAAATTTTATTTAATTATATAATATATTATGTTATTTAATCCAATTCAAATTTGCGAGATAGTCGAGTGGAGACACTCCAGCTTATTAAATTTATATAAATATTATTTTTATTAATATCACATTATAAAAGAGAATTTAGTAAAAATAATAAATATAAAAAGAAAACTATTAATAATTAATAAATTATAATAGAATATATTTGGATTTAATACAAATTTTAAAAAATTTACCCAATTTTCAGAATACAGAAATTTTCAAATGCTGAATTTTAAAACAAATAAAAATATAAAATTATTAACAAAGTAAAAAGAGAAAATTGTAAAAAACTTGTATTTATTTAAATAAATTTCTGTTTTAAAATACAAGAAATGTTTCATGAATGAAAAAAATGAATATTAATGAGTAATACTATTAAATAATCCTGTTATTTATATTCGTGGTTTAAAATTAAAAATTTAACTGTATGTGTATATATAGGTAGTATATACGAGTATAACGCATGATTGGTCATCTATCTACTACCTTCTACTACCTTCTACGCTTGCTCACCTGGAATTCTCAATTAATCTCCATCTCAATTGAACCGTTAGTAATCTTGCTTTATATTTCTTACTTCATCTAAGAACTACAACCTTCAACTTGGCCTTGTCTCACTCCAAAAGAGATCGAACACTTTCCTACCATCAAACAAAAGAATCATTAAAAAAAAAAAAAAAAAATTAATTATAAATAAAACCTTTCAATTCAATTTAAAATTAAATATTTATCCTTAAGAGGTCAATAACGTCATCTGAATTCCGGTTTTGATTTTTTTTTCTTTTTTTTATTTTGTTATTTCAATTGAAACATGTATATTAATACTATCATTGAGTTTCATTCAATTTCACTCTCAGAAATGCCCTTCAAATTTATTTACTATTTTTTTCTTCTAAAATATATTCTTATTCTAATAACTAATATCGTATATAAATTTTTTTTTTTTTTATATTATTTTAAATTTTTCATATTTTATAATCAAAAATTAAGTAAACAACAAAAATAAACATTAATCAATTATTATTATTATTATTATTCAATTTTTTTTTACTAATTAAATTTTGTTATTATTATTAATATTATTTATTATAAAAATAAATAGAAATGTTAACCTATATTGAATTAAAAATATTATAGGTATACATATATATATATATATATATATATATAAAATAATAGTTAAACTAACTAAACGAAAAAAAAAAAAAAAAAAAAAAATTTAAATATAAGTATGTATAAAATAACAATTTTTATCTTTTAAGTTAAAATTGAAAAGTGTGCCTGTAAATAAGAATGGATCTTATCCTAATATATATGTAACTGTATATACATATAATATTTATATACCCGGTTACCGGGTCGCAGAAAAATTTTAGAAATTCTTCTTATTTTTTTTACATCATTAGAAACTTGATTTTTATTGAAAAATAAAATTTGTGTTCTAAATAAATGTTTGTATTTTTTTAATGAAGTGGGTCGCGACAAATTTTAAGACCTCAAAGTATGGGAAACACTGAAATATAAATATTTTAAACATTATTTATCAATTTAAAATAAATATTGAAAAATATGTAAACATTTAACACAAATATTTAGAATTCATTTTTAAACTTAATAAACTATGTACATATAACATATTTTTTATTTTATACTAATCTAACAAAATATAATTTAAATATTTAAATTATATATAACTTTGATACAAAAAATTAACTATAATATCGCTATAATTATGTGAAGTGAAAGTTAAAAATTTAATTTGATTTTATTTAAACTACTACTTATGTTTGATGGAGTAGTTAATGTTAATGTGAAATAAAAATAAAAAATATTAATTTTTTAATTAATATGTATACAATTTCCAGTTTATATTTAAATTTTATATATAATGATAAATTATATTTTAAATACCTGTTTCCAATTTTTAATACTTTTTTTTGTTTTTTGTTTGTTTTTGTTGTTTCTATTATTAATTTTTTCGTGATAGGTCATTCAATTCTCTAATCTCTAAGATAATCTATAATTATTATATTAATCCAAGTCTAGTGGAAATTTTAATTCCAGTTTAAATTTCAAATAGTAGAAACAATGTAGAGTGAAATTATGCGTGTATAATTAAATCGAGTTACCAACAAAAGCTCCCAAAATTAAATTAAAAATAATCAACAAGTATATATTTTTTAATTTTGTAAACTTTCTTTTCTTCAAAATTCTTTATTGACAAAGCTTTTTGTTTTGTTTATAATTATTAGTTTATATATATATATATATATAGAGAGAGAGAGAGAGAGTAGTAATTTTCTCTCTCTTCGAAAATATAATCATTTATATACTCGTTGTATATATAAACAAAAATGATGATTGACTTTTTGATTATTGATTTTCTATGAAAAATTTATTAAATATTCAAATTTTCTTAACGGGAGATTAGATTTGATGTAATGTTGTCCCAAGTATTTGGCCTTAATCGACATGAATATTCTTCTAAGATTTAATGTACCTTCTAAATCTCTCTCTCCCAGTTCAATTCATTGCATGAGACACTAAAATTTCTAAATATTGTTTTTGTTTTTTAAATTTTCATTGTGATTAATATCAAATCACTAAAATGAACAAATTTATTAAACATAATAAATAAATAAAGAAAAGTAACTAACCTTTTAATAAATTATAATAGAATATAATAATTTGAATTTATATAGCAAATTTAAAAAAAAAATCTACAGAATATAAAATTGAGAAAAATTTAAAACAACTTGTTTATATTATTTTGAAAAGTCATCATGTGGCTGGGCAGCTTCTAAGGCTATCCAAGTCATGATGATAGCCAAACTCCGAATGGGAGACGGCACCTTAAGAAGATATATAGATAAATTGTATACGAGGACTATAAAAAGAAGAAATATTCAAATAAAATAAGAATAAATAATAATAATAATAATAATAATAATAATAATAATAATAATAATAATAACTTAAGATATATAATATGATTTAAATATTTTATTAAATTAATTAAAATGAGAATTTATAGAAGATAAATTACATAATTGAAATGAAATGAAATGAAATAAAAAATATAAAAATTTACAAACATTTATTAAATTCTAAAAACTTTTTATATCTTTTTATCTTCTTATGAGAGTAAAAATTGTTTGTTTGTTTCCCTGTTTCTCTGTTTCTTTGTTCTCAAAAACCGCTCTAACGATTTTTTTGAAATTCACACCAGAGATAGTATTTATAAAGAAAAATTGAGTTTTATTGATCACATCTCAGGAAAACTACATCTTTATTAGTTTTTTTCTTCTAAATTTAAATGTATATATGTGACGTCACAACCACCGCCTGTGAGATATATACATATCTATTCTTAAAATAAAATTAAAAATATTTATATTATATTCATATTTGATTTTTTTTTATTTCATTAATAGATATACATTTAAATTATTTGAAATTGTTTCACACAACGTTTAAAAGAAGATTTATCTTTATATTCGATTCGATATATAGTAGGAGAATTAAATGACATCATCAATTTATTATAGAACGAATCCGTAAATATATTTTTAATATTATATATTAGCTATTGATTATATTGTAATTCCATTCTTAATATAATATCTTATATACTTACTTGAAAAAGGAAATCCAATTATGAGATCAAAATTAAAATTACTTATTCATATAATCTTTAATTTTGTATATCAAAACGCCAATTGAAAATGAGTGAAAAAATGATTTCTTGGTTATATAAAAATTAAAATATGATTTTTTAGACGTCCTCTACGCATTTTTAATATTAGAATTATTTATTAAAAGAAAACAAAAACAAAGTCATATAAATCGATAGATATAACATATACAATAATAATATATATATATATATAATTAATTTACTGATTAAATTAAAATATATTTTAAATAAGAATACAAAAAGAAATGAATGTTTTATGTAATATAATGATTGAAACAAACAAATGGATGAAAACCTTTTACTACTTTTAACCAAATACGATGGATGTACCACTCGGGGGTACAGGGGGCAGAGCCCCCGTCCAGCTGGTTATAGATTAAAGATTATATAGAATAGATAGATAAATAAAAATATTGACAGGTATTTTTTAATTAACCTCTCCTATTATCTATTATCAATATCATTACTTGATTAACGTTAACGTATTTCTATAATGTATAATAAATAATTAATTGAAAAGTGAATATAATTATTACTTATTCATAGGTACTCTACTCTATACTATTATATTATTTTATAATAGGATTGAATTTTAAAGATATTTTCTATTAATTACATTGAAATTATTATTATTATTATTAATGATAGTGTTAATAATATATATTTACTTAAACTTTTTTTAATTTTTACAATTTAATATATTTCTCATATAAAAAAAAAATATGGTACATGTGATATAAATTGATATCTTAGTATATAACCTTGGAATGAGGAGATAGAAAGGGCAAAGGATTACATATGTAATGTCTAATGTATCATATTATATTCATGGAATTTCTTTTCTAAATTTCTCCTAATTTACGTATTATCTTCTTTTCTGTTTTTGTTTTTGTTTTTAATTTTTTCAGCCCAAAAAGCAAAAACAATCTTCTCTTCCTTCCTTGATATAAATAAGAGAGAGAGAGAGAGAATATACTACCAAGAGACCAAAGAGAGAAAGTGTTAACCTCTCACCCTCCCCCACCCCCACCCCCCTCCCCCCACCCCATTTGTTCCTTTTAATCCAATCACTGGTAGGGCGGTGGTTCCGTAAGAGTTGCATTATATATCTGTCGATCTATTAAGAGTCAAGTGAGTAAAGGAGAGAAGGAGTCATGGCCCCACCCAATTAAGAAGGAAGGGGGACACAGTTCTACTACTACACATTTTTTTTTTTTTTTTTTTTTTTTATTTCTACATTTCTATATTTTTTTTACCTTTCTCGTATAGCTAGCTAGCTTACCTATTCTAATCAAGATCAGTTGTGTGGTGGACTTGGAAAACTTAAGACTCTCTAGGAGGGGCCCGCCGCCTCTGACCACCTGATTGATACACAAGTTATACTATCACTTTACTTACTTCAAGGTCAGCAAAATTTATATTAAATTAATATTATCATTCATTCTTTTCTTTATTAATAATAAACTTACAATTTCTATACTTTTTTTTTTTGGGGGGGGGGGGGATTTTTCTTTTTTTATAAATGAAAAAAAAACAAAAAAAAAACTCTAATAATGATTATAATTATAATATATAAGTACATACAAGAAATAAAAGAGAAGGTTTGTGTGTGTGTGTGTGTGTGTGTGTGTGTGTAGAAAATAAAATTGCCCTTACATTCTCTAACTTATCCCCAAATTAATATTTAGGTATATCAATAAATAAATAAAAAATAGGTACTTACATTATAATAATAATTATTTACAATATTTAAATTCAAATATAATTAACAAGAATTTATTGAAAAATGTTAATTTATAATTTTTTATTATTTTTTTATTACAGTTAGATTTGTATATAATAATAATAATAATAATAATAATAATAACAAATAATATTAAAGATTAATTAATTAAATTATTTTTCTATTTTATTTAATAAGTAATATAAGGAGTAAGTAATTCGAGAGAGTAATTTAGAAAAAGAAAGAGATAATAATCCATTTCTTACTTAATTTTTTATCTAATCATCTTGACAAGTGGTCAATTCAAAAAAAAAAAAAAAAAAAAATGTAAATTACCTGATTAATATACTTACTACCTACATTATACTACGTATATTATAAATAATCTAGATATAGATTCTGTAGTTATTAATTATATTATTTATTTATTTATTTATTTATTATCTATAAATCTACGTGATCTTTTCTATAGTAAAAGTCTTCTTCCGTGTTGGCAATGTTGTTTGAAATGGAATACCTACTTTACTGATTTACACATTCAATTCAATTCAATTCAATTCAATTCTTGTGTCCACTTCAATTACAAACAACTTTCCATTTTCTTTTTAAAAATTCTATATTTTCTATATTTTCTAGAAGATCTACTCGAATGAAAAAAAACAAAACAATTTATTAAGAATTTTTTTCTAGTATTTAAATGAAGTGATGATTGATGATAACAATTTTAGAGTTGAAAAATGTACATAAACATTTTATTAGCACCAACATATGTTATATTTTATATGTACCTACATAATACATAAATAAATACGATAGGAATAGTAAAAACACTAAATAGTAGTAAAAGTAGAATTATTATATTAATTATTATTGAAATATTAAATTTATTAAATTTTTCATAGATTCAACATTGAACATTGGATTTAATAAAATGAAATCATGATATTATATTTTAATATGAAATTTGATCTTATATAGGTAGATCTTTCTTTGTCAGTGGGTTGTTTTAATGTTAAAATCCCATTATTATAATTGCGGGTGGCGCCTTTGAAAAACATTATAATTAATCATATTTTACATTATTATTACATTATTACTACATTATTATATAGTATATAGAAATAGAAATGAAATATATAATTTTATAAAAATTTTATTACTTTTTAGTTCTTCAATTAAACCATTTTTTTTTAATGATAATTAAAATATAATAAAAGAAAATTGTTATTGTAACTGTCTAATAATGTATTTAGATAATATATATGCCTTCTTTCTAGAAGATATATGTACTTCCTCTCTCTATAATTCTTCTATAATTCACTATAAAACAATCATCATCATCATCATCATCATCATCATCATCAACGAATAAAGAATAAAAAGATATCAGTCAGTAGTCGAAAAAAAAGAAAACTTAAAATAACATAAAATAAAATTAGCTGGAGTGTCTCCACTCGACTATCTCGCAATTTGAATTGGATTAAATAACATAATATATTATATTTAAATTAAATTTAATTAATTATAAATTATAAATAATAAATATTAAACCAGCGCATGTTTGGCTTTTTATTGATGGCACCACGTCACATGTTGGCGCGTGAGAATTGCAGTGTTAAAAAATTAATTCTGGTACTTTCAGCGATTCAATCAAGCTGAAATTCTATATATAGCAGTTTTATACAATCTTTAATCATGTGAAAAATTATCAAACCTATATCTTTATTTTTACGGTCACTTTAGAGGAAAAAAAATCAAAACGTTGTAGGTAATGACCCTCTTCCGGTTAAGCTACATTTCTCAAAAGTTGATAGAAAACTACGAATTTTGAATAATGTCCATGTACCAAATTTCATCATTCTAGCTCAAATCGTTTTGCGTAATCTTGTCTACATACACACACACACACATACACACACAGACATTTTTCTCAACCTTAGTGAAAATGATTCAGGAACCTTCAAAACGTATAAAAACATCAAAATCTCAACATCATAGTAAAAACTAAATTAAATTATGTTTTCTCTTAACGGTTTTTATTTGAAAATATATAAATAAATAAATCAATCAATCAATTAATAAATAAAAAATGTTACATTCCATAGATAGAACCTACCCCCTCGTCCACCCCACCCCACCCCCCATACACACACACACACACACACACACACACATACTCTCTTAACCTCCTTGAATTATTTTTATTTTTGTAGGTGTGTTGATCACAAACAGCGAAAGTATTATTTATTTATTTTTCTTAGCATGAATGACCTCGATTGAAACATTTTCTGTTAAAACCAAGTTATAATACTAATAAATAAGAGAAAATATACTTATATTTCAGCATCTATACTTACGTCTAGTTTGAAAGTATTTAATTGTATTTATATTTATTATAACAATAATAATAATAATAATAATATCATAATTAATATTTTTATTAAAAATAAAAAAATTTAAAAATTTTAATATATTTATTTATTTATTTCATTATTTTTTAATTAAAATTTTTATTCTATTATATATATTAGGGCAGTGGCGCAACCAGGATTTGATCCTGAGGGGGGGTGGGGGGGTTTGACTAGCCGCTCCACCTTCCTATGGCGCCCCCCCCCCCCCCCCCGGGCCCTCTCAAAGAAATTTTCATTAATTTTTTTTTTTAATATTAGATATTTAAAAAAATTTTGTAAATGAAACACTGATTTTACAAAATCTGGCAAAAAATTTAATTTTATATTTTATTTATTCGTATTCACTGTTTTAGAAAGAAAATATTTTTTTCCAACTATAAGTAAATTATTTTAGCTTTCCTCATGAAATAAGGATAGCTTATACGATGATCGGAAAATTTTGAAAATTTTTGCTCCGTGATTCTTCGAGATTTCCACTTTTCAGACGGTTCTGAATCCAAAACTGCAAATAAAAATTTTTGAACCGGCTCATTACCGAGATTATGTCTAAACAAAATGAGATATTGTCTTGAAATTTGATATTTAGATGGTTTTTGGACAAGATCGCGGGCCATAAGTAAGGGTAGTTTAAAGAGGTGTCAAAGCACATTTTTTGATTTTGTCAATAAATACCGATTTTTATGAGAAATATCATACTATCGTATTAAATTTATAGGGAATCGAATTTACTAAAAGTTTCATTATATTCATTTTTACCTCAACTTAATAATAAAGGAGTTATTTATAAAAAAACTACTTTAAGATTTCGAAAGCTTTTCGTCCGCCCGTAGTGGCAGGATATTTTGAAAGAAATCATTTAAAAATCCCTAAATTCAAATATCCCTAAAAGAATAAATCCCTAAATAAAAAATTTCCCTAATTTTTTTACCGACCCACGATAGTAAGGGAGGTATTGTTTTCACACCAAATTTCACATGTGGAGATTTTTACATATCTCCACGAATCATGCATTTTCTAAACAGAAAAAAGTATTTTTAGCATGATGTCTGTCCGTCCGTCTGTCCGTCCGTCCGTCCGTCTGTCCGTCCGTATAGATGTGTACAGCCTGAACGGCTCAACCGATTTTGATGAAATTTGGTATATTTACTTAATGCATCAGTGGGATGAATTGATCAACTTTTGGTGCAAATCCGTGAACCGGAAGTGGTAGTATTAGCGATCGACGATTGGAAGGGAAGGGTTATTTTCATATCAAATTTCACATGAGGAGATTTTTTTATATATCACCACGAATTATGCACTTTGTATTGGTTTTATCCTCGGGAAAATCATATTTATTAGTTTTTTCTTCATTTAAAATTATATGACGTCATCCAGCCATTCATGACGTCACAGCCTGGTCTTACATATAAATATATACATATATTATAAATAAAATAAAATTAAAAATATTTATGTTATATGCCTATATGTTTTTTATTACATTAATAGATATATTAAAATTATTTGAAATTGTTTCTGTAGCTGGAAATTAATTTACTTCAAACCGTCGGTCGGTTCGGACCTGGCCACAGGTCAACTTATTTTTTACTCATTTAATAATGAATAGCCGAAGAGACTTGAATGAGGTAGTTATAGATCATGCTTGGTGTCATCACATCTGTTCCATCTGGTTTTTTAGCGTCGCATTTTTTATGGTTTACCTTCAAATTATGGTCAGAAGCTCATCATGAGAGTCGCTGAATCGTTTCCTTGGTGGATCAGGCTTCTTACCACGAACATCTCGACAGATTTCCAAAGAGATAAGGTTATGCTCAATATGGATTTGCTTAATCAGGTCCCATACTGATGTCTTGTAACCTCCTAAGCGTGAACGAAGAGCATTGTTGTAACCTTCCAATGCATTGTTTGTTCGAGGCAAACCCATCAAAGTGGCATCGTAGATGTTCCAATGTTCCAATGTCGAATTCGGGGTCATAAAAGCCAGCCAAATATTGTTCATCTAGCCAAGTGCGCTCGAAGTAAGAAAAAAAGATCACGAAGTTTTGCCCTGTTGGTCGTCCAGTTAATGCTTGGTAGGCTACAATTACTTTTGATGGTGGTACCAAAGCCAAAGCTGCAAGAGTTGGTAAATGAGTGGAGTTGTCAGGATTATCTATTAATCTATATCATTATAGAGCTTCAAAACATCTGGCATTGATTTGATGTTTCTATAAATGCATTGAGCAAAATGAATAAGTTGACCTGTGGCCAGGTCCGAACCGACCGACTGTTTGAAATAAATTAATTTCCAGCTACAGAAACAATTTCAAATAATTTTCATATATCTATTAATGTAATAAAAAACAGATAGGGATACATAAATAATAAATATAAACATTTTTAATTTTATTTTATTTATAAGGGTCATGAATGGCTGGATGACGTCATATAATTTTAAATCAAGAAAAAACTAATAAATATGATTTTTCTCGAGAATAAAACCAATACAAAGTGCATGATTCGTGGTGATATATAAAAAAATCTCCTTTGGTGTGAAAATAACCCTTCCCTTCCTATCGTCGATCGCTAATACTACCACTTCCGGTTTCCGGAATTGCACCAAAAGTTGATCCATTCATCCCACTGATGCATTAAGTATATATACCAAATTTCATCAAAATTGGTTGAGCCGTTCAGGCTGTACACATCTATACGGACGGACAGACGGACAGACGGACAGACGGACAGACAGACATCATGCTAAAAATACTTTTTTCTGTTAAGAAAATGCATGATTCGTGGAGATATGTAAAAATCTCCACATGTGAAATTTGGTGTGAAAACAATACCTCCCTTACTATCGTCGGTCGGTAAAAAGACTACCTCAGAGGTGATAATAGTAAATTTCACAAATTGCGTTATATATTCCCTGGTGAAATATATGGTGCATATGGTGTATTTTGTATTTGGAAACATTAAGCTATTAAAACGTATGCTAATAAACGGAATTTTTGAGTAAATTCCCTTTATTATACATACGAATTTTTTTGGAAAAATCACGTGTGTGGCCCCTATGTATGTATTTTTTGACCTATTTTTCCCTATTTTCGGTCCAGGCCCGATTACCTCCTTGGGAGGTCGTGTCTCAGGCAACTGGGTGCCATGCTCACCTTGTGATTTAATTTTCTTAATCACAATTAAAATTAATACAAAAATAAAAAATTTTGTTTTTAGTGAATTTTTCAACCAGGGATTTTCGGTATTAGGGATTTTTCTTTTTAGGGATGTTTGGTTTTAGGAAGAGAGAGATTTTTGACTTTTATGGATTTTTTCCTTTAGGGATTTTTACCCGTTTCCATTTTGAAAAAAATAGTCTTCGCTTCATAATTTTTATGAAATTAGCAATTAATGTATTATTAATAAATAATATTTAGAATTTGAGTAATATTTTTATTTATTTTATATTTAAATAATAGAGTCAAATTGGAAAATTTCCCAATCATCTAGTAATCTTATATTAAGTCTTTTGTTTTTTATAATTTAGGAGAAATAATAAAATAATTTTTTATTTCTTATATTTAATTCTGTACGAAAAAATAAGCAATTTTTATTTTTGTTAAAATTTTTTTAAAATAAAATAAACTTACTTATTATACACTAAGTTATACTTTAAGAATTATTTTTTTTTCTTTTCTATTTGTAATATAGTCCATAATATACAGCAATTTATATTTTTTTCTCTTCTGGGGGGGGGGGGGGGTTGTAACCTCCAACCCCCCCCCCTGGTTGCACCACTGTATTAGGGGTATATAAAATAAAAACACAAAATAGTATATAAAAATAAATTGGAGTGGGGTAAAATTATCAAAACGTAATCATGTAAATAGAAGTGAAAGGTTTAAAGTTTATTAACCAGACCTACTAATTGTAATGATTTGTTTTTTAAAAAAGGGGAATTTGGAGGAATAAAAATGTGAGGTGTGAGGAGAAAAATAAAAACTATTAATATTGAAGAGTTCATTCAATAAATTTGCAATTATGTGAATAAATAAAGGCAGCGAGTGTTTCCAATTGAAAACACCAATGGAATTGAATGACAAAACACGATGAAATAATCCAATACCAAAATGGACCGGTTAATCAGCTTCAATTTTTGTGTTACCAATTCATCAGCTAGAAGGACGCATCAGTAATAAATTTAACCTTTCTTCTTCCCTTCCATCTTGAAAATGTGCAAATGTCGATGCACTACTCTTTTCCCAACTGCCACGCTATTTCACATGAAATCAAACAAAGACGTCCCAAAAGCATGGCACACAAATTCATGGGTGTGCCTCCGTTTATTTCAATCCAATCCAATCAATCTGTGAATTTTAGTTTTGTTAATGACACCATCCTTGGTATAAACATAAACATTCCAAGATGAAGTGAATGGAAAACACTGTGTATAGGTGTAGGATGTAGAATGTTGGATAATGGAAAAGGACTAGTAAACATTGCCAAAGACTTGGATATATTGTTTTGCACATCCTTACTATATACCTACAATAACTCACATATGTGATTATTGTACTCGATTGGTAAACATTGGCGCGGCGCCATCTATTTGTGGTGTGGAGCACCACAGATTCATTGCTCGAAGGTATTGAGTACATACAAGTTTCCTGGTACTAAACGTGGAGATTAAATTAGAAATTGAAAAAATATAAACAAGAATATACTTACACAAATATTAATAATCAAAATTGGATTTTCATTAAGAATGCATACATTTGAATTAATTTTCAAAGTAGTAGAAAAAAAAAACATTGGTTAACATTGAATCTCATGACAAAATGCACGTTGCAATAAAAGCCTAACCTAAAGGCGACATTCTTTAAAATGTATTGTCGGATCTTTATGTAATTGCCCCTCTTGATTATTCATTAACATGAATATCGATAATGTTGCAGAGTGTTACTTCTATTCTATGCTTTTATGATTTCACTACGATAGAAAGAAAATTCTTTAACCTTTTTATATACAAAACCAAAATATGGTAGCAATTTTTTTCAATATTTAATAAAAAGATTTAAAATTACTATTTCCGTATTTTTAGTGTTTTTGTTTTTTAAAAGTCAAAAATATGATAATTAATATTTTAATGAAATTCCATTATCAAAAGAATTTTGGTTTTTATTTTAATTAATTAATTATTAATGTGAATTTAATAGCAAGTATTTATATTTTCAAAATTTTCTATTTTCTTTGTATAATAATAATTAATATATTATATAATTAATTTATAAATTAAATAGTAATATAAGAACACAAAAAGATATGAATGTTTGAATATTATACAATATTGATTGAAATAATTAAAATGAATGAAAACCTTTTGCAGACTTTGAACCAAATAATACTATCGTAGTAGGTACGTATCACTTCGGTGGTCCAGTGAGATCAATTAATTAATTAAAATCATAAAAAAAATTACTTTTGGGATTTTTTAGGTCATCAAACATGGGAATATGGAAAAAATTTTAAATTCTGAGCAATATCCAAATAAAAAAAAACAAAAAACAAACCTCTTTTATAAACATGTAGGTATATAAATTTCTAAACATGAATTATAAAGTAATCATTAAAATTAAAATCAATAAAAAAATAAAAGAATATTTAATTAAATTTTTTTTATAAAATTTTTATAAGATATTTTTATATATTAAAAAAAAAATTAATAAGGAATTCATTATTTACTTATTAATTAAACATGAATATTTCACATTTATATTTATTATAATTATTATATAATCTAAATATATGATTATCTATTATTATTATAAAAAAAAAAAATAAATAAAGATACAAATACTTATGTGATTAATATAAATAAAATAATATTATGGTTAATAAAAATCATTTGCCCCTTGAAGTTTGATAACCATATTAACAGAAATGACATTGAAACAAAATTATTATTATTATTATCTATGAATCATCATTAAATATAATCAATCGTTTAATTATGCAATTTTTAATTTCCACATTACTACATAAAACGAAATGTTGACATTGAATTGACTATTTGAATATTTATTTATTGATTTATTAGAAAATAACAAATAGGTAAATTATTTAACATTTACGTAAATATATATATATATATATATATATATATATATATATATATAGATAATTAATAGAAATAATATAAATATAACAAAAAAAATTTTATAAAATAACGTTTTTCTCATGGACTAAAAAGAATAAAATAATTTTCCTATATGCCTGACAAAGTTTATGGATGAAATGCTTCATATTCAACGAAAAACGTTGGGTGTATTTAATTTTATTTATTTATAATAAACATCAAAGCAAAATTTTGTAATAAGAAAAATTTTATTAAACACATAAACTACATAACAATTTTTTTTTATTATGCAATAAAATTGATAGATTAAGAGATAAGAAATTTATCTTTTATTATTTATCACTATAAACTATACTTATATCAAATTATGTGACAAATTTTAAAAGAATTTAGAAGAATTTTATAGTTCTATAAAGGAATTTAATTGAATAAAAATAAAATCGATAGCAAATGAAAACGAAAAAATCACCATAGCATAACAATTCATCCATAAAGTTTGTCAGATTTATAGAAAAATTATTTTATTCTTTTTAGTCCATGAAAAAACGTTATTTTATAATTTTTTTTTATATTTATATTTATAAAATATTATTTTAAACATTTTAGTGCAATTTTAATTTGATAAATTTATTTAATATAATAAGCTGGAGTATCTCCACTCGACTATCTCGCAATTTGAATTGGATTAAATAACATAATATATATTATATTTAAATTAAAATTAATTAATTATAAATTATAAATAATAAATATTAAACCAGCGCATGTTTGGCTTTTTGTTGATGGCACCATGGCACGTGTTGGCGCGTGAGATTTGCACTGTTAAAAAATTAATTCTGCTACTTTCAGCGATTCAATCAAGCTGAAATTCTATACCAATAGCAGTTTTATACAATTATTAATCATGTGAAAAATTATCAAACATATATCTTTATTTTTACGGTCACTTTAGAGGAAAAAATATCAAAACGTTGTAAGTAATGACCCTCTTCCGGTTGAGCTACCTTTCTCAAAAGTTGATAGAAAACTATGAATTTTGAATAATGCTCATGTACCAAATTTCATCATTCTAGCTCAAACCGTTTTTGCGTAATCTTGTCTACACACACACACACACACAGACTCTTACGAGATAGTAACAAGAGAAATAGATAAAGATGAAGTGACACGAAAATTTGCAAATTGAATAAAACAAAAGGAAAATATTAATCTTCTAAAAATGATGAGTATGAGACTTATTACATCCTCATTAGGTGTGGTAAATAAGTAGGGATTAGTTCATTAAGGTTCCATGCGAAACCAAAATAATAATAAAAAAAAGAAAAGTTTATTATATTAATCATTTTTAATTTCTAATCTGTATAACCTTTTTATTTTTTATCTTTATAAAGACATAAATGTGTGTGTGTGTGTAAATTATTTTTTTTTTCAATTTTAAAGTAAATTATAATGTAACTATAAGTAATTAATAAGATTTATAACTTCACTACTATGTACTATAGGTAAAACTTTAAATGCTGAAATTTTATGAAAAAATATTAATTATTATCAATTATATTCAATACAAATTTTATATACAATTTAATAAATTATAATATTTTTCTAATTTTTTTATATAATAAAATTTAATTCTTCTATTTATTTAATTAAAATAAAAAAAAAAATTTAAAATTTCAAAATGAGAATTAAAATTTTAATTATTAAATAAATTCAATTTGTTTGTTTATTATTAACATTTATGATCAATATTAAAAATTCTGTTATAAATACAAAATGTAAAGTTTCAAAATCTCATTATCTTATTATTATTATTATTATTATTAAATTTCCCCCCCCCCTGAACTCCCCCCCCCAAAAAAAAATAAATAAATAAATAAAATAATTATAGAATAAATAATGTATAAAAATGTATTATAATTTGAAAAAAAAAATAAATTTTTTTTTTCTTTCAGGATGGAATCCTTTTTTTGGTGTTTGGTGTTGCTGGTTGTTTTATGCAACAACGTTAATGGACAATCTAATTTAGATATTATCTATCAATGGAAATATCTGGATATTGATTTGCCACTTGATTTTCCAAATCGAGGGTTTATACCTGAAAACAATGTTTTCACTGGTATTGAAGTTACAGAGGATCGTATCTTTTTATCTATCCCACGACTAAGAAGTGGCGTAGCTGCTACCGTTGTTTGGGTGCCAAGGCCTTCCCTTTATGGACCACATCCAAAAAGTTCACCACCACTTCGGGTAAATATATTATATTTTTGTATTTATATACTTCTAGGATGGATACTCGTAACATATACATAAGTACAATGTTTGTATGAATGTATTTCTATTTATGTATCCAATTGGTTTAATTGAAGGTAGAAAATTAAAAAATACATATAAATTTGTATTGAATATTTTGTGTACATTACAATTAATTAATTTTATTATTAATCATCTAACTTGGAAAAAAAACAAAACAAACTAAAATAAGATGATGATGATGATTTAAGTAAAATTAAAAAAATATTAATTTACCTCATATTGTATGAATTATTGTTATTTATTACATAAGTAAATATTACATAAGAGATTGGTTAAATTGTTTGAATTCCATTACATATTTGGAAAAAAATTTATTGTTAATAGAAAAAAAAATATCATTGCAGAAATAAAAAACAAAAAACAAATAAGAATTCAATTCAATTACAGGATCGACACACACCTAATATGAATTTATGGTTAAATCCAAACTTAATTAATAAGAATATGCTACAGACCAAAAAATAAATAAATGGAACTATATATCTATTACTACTCATAATCTCTCTCGTACCTATGTAGAAAAAAATTTTAAAAAAATGATAGAATATTTTTGACATTTGTGACATTAATTCCAAGCAATAGCATAGAATAGAAACAGGCAATCTCTCTTTTAGATAGAATATACTGTATACTGTATTTATGTACCATACTCCTCGTCGTGTATACTATTGTATACCTACCTACTCGGCCCTTTTTTCACAATTTCTAGAAAATATACTTGTGAGAAAAATTTATTTCAAATCTGATTTGAAATAAAAAATTAAATATATATAATATTATTATTAATATACTTTGCATTTTTAATTTCTTTATTTAAAATAATTAAAGAGTGCACAGTATTTACCATAAGTATATATAATATATATATATATATATAATAAAATAAAAGTAATATAATAAATAAATTAAAATTAGAAATAAAAAAGTTTTCTAATATAAAAACTGAATCTGTTACATACCGTACATATATACTTAAGTATATTATATTCTATTATACATTCTACATTTAAAATATTTAATTACTTTTTTGTTTTTCATAAATACATAAGATATGTTAGTAAATATAAAAGTTATAAGTTATATACTAGGAGTATTTATCAAAGCAAATTAAGTAAATTAAAAAAAAAAAAAATCAAACTTTTAATTAATTCATTTAATTAAAATAAAAAAAAGTAATTAATGTTAATTAATGCTAATGAATGCTAATGAATGATTTTATAATTATTATTATAATATTTTTAAAGATGTGTGCCAAGTGGATTCTTTCATGGGACAGAAACATTAGATGAACGAATAATGATTCTGTTACTGGACCACCAAGATTGTGTGTTGTAATTATCTTATTGGATTATTTTCTTTAGAAATACCTAACATATCTACATACATACATACATTACATTGGCTTGTCTATATGAAATACAAGATTCGGCGAGTTATTAGTGAAATACAGTCACAATTGCTGCGAAAAGTGGTTGAAAATTCATATGACATTCATAATATTACGTAGGCCATCATAAAATATTACATAAATATATATTAATTGTATAAAATTAAGCTTCCAATAAAGCCAGATTTATTTTATAAGTTTTCTTAAAAATTGAAATATGCTTCTTTTGTTTCAATTAAAGATATTTTCTTGATTTCTATTATAACACACAAACTAATAATAATAATAATAATAATAATGATAATAGTACTATTAATAAAAGAAAGTAAACAAAAAACAGATATAATTTTTAAAATTGAAATTTTTTTTTATTAAATAATAAAGGATTACATTTCCAGATAAGTAGAATTTAAGCAAAAATCGAAAGAGTTGGTGGGGTTTTTCCAAGTGAGTTTGGCATTGCAAAAAAACATTGCAATAATATGATAGACTCCCTGACTACAAGGTCATAAAATGAGCATATTTATTTATTTTTCTTTTTTAAATTTGTTTCTTACCATGAAAAATATTGATTAATTAATAATAAAACAGCAATGTTGCTATTTTAAATTGTGTGTGATTATTATTATTATTGTATTATAATATTTATTAACTATGAAAGTATGAAAGAATGAATAAAGTAATACATTTATATAATAACTAGCTTGGTTCTGCCCCTTGTATCCCCGAAGTAATACATTATAATATTGGATTGAAAGTTTATATGTAAAAGGTTTTCATTCATTTTGTTTCAATCCGTTTACTCGTATTACTCGTAAAACATTCATTTCTTTTAGTGTTCTTATTTAAAATATATTTATATTTTAATTTAATCAGTAAATTAATTCTATATTATTATTGTATATTATCTGTGCCTCTAAGGATATCAAAAGTTCTTGGCCACAGCAATCCCATTTCTCCAAATATCCCAATCCCGAGCAAAAACCATTAAACTCTTACCCTGTCCCATCTGTCCCACGTTCCTGATTGGATAAGACAAGCCTCTTTACGGTATGATAACAGACATTGCCTGATTTAAATTCTTCTAGAATATTATTATCCTTTGTAATTACAGAACCTAAGTATTTCAATTAATCTACATTTTGTATGTTAAAACTTTGTGTGTTAATAATGTTTCTCTCTCTCTCTTAATACTAAATATTTTCTCTTATCACTATTCATTTCAAACCTCCTCTTATTTTCTGCCTCAATTAATTTTTTTATGCTATACTTTAATTGCAATTGCCGAATCTCCTATATTATAATTAAGTCGTCTGTGTAGTCTAATTCTTGAAATTTTTGCTTAATTGCATGTTGTTTGATTTTTCCCCAATTTGTCTAATCACATACTCAAGTGCTAAATTAAATAAAATTGGTGATTCAGAATTTCGAAAGTTTCTAACAATTGATTTCCGCTGATTGATTGATCTTCCTTTTTCTATACTACCCGCAAGACAAATTTGAAGATCAAAATTTGTAAAAGTTTATCCGGATATATTGAGTCATACGCGTATGCTTACATCTTTCTTTTCCGGACAGACAGATAGACATGAAAAATTCTAAAATCATTTTTGGATTCTAGAATCATGAAACGCGAATACACGATGTAGATGTGTAGATACAATATTTCAAAGAGAGGTGTCAATCCACACAATTTTGATATCTAATTAAAATAAAATAAAAAATAAAAAAAATATATTAAATCAAAATATAGTAGAGCAGAGCACAGACAGGAGAATTATAATTTATAAATTAAGTGAAAAGGATTTATATTATGTATTATGTTTATCTATATAATTTGATTACCATATTTTTTTATATATTATTTATTTATTTATTTATTTATTATTTTAGGCATATCCTTCATGGGATTGGCATGCTGCCAATACTAATTGTACAGGATTAACATCCGTGTATCGTGTAAGATTAGATCGATGCAATCGTCTTTGGGTGTTAGATTCTGGATTAATGGATTCACTTGAAACTTTTACACCAATTTGTCCACCAAAATTGGTCGTATTTGATTTATCGAATGATCAGCCTGTAAGAACGATTTTATTGCCTGCAGAAGTGATCCGTCCCAACACTTTAATGACTAATCTAGTTATGGATGATTCAAGTAAGTATGAAGTTAGCAACATAAAAATAAATACGAGGTTTGTTCAAAAGAAAAGGTGAATTTTGAATTAATAATATTTCGAAAAGTATTTTTATTTATTTATCAATATCCATTTTGTCCCCTTCAAAGTAATTCCCTTCGGATAAAATTCACTTATGCCAGTGCTTCTTCCAATCGTCGAAGCACTTCTGAAATGGGCTTTTCGGTCTGGCCATCAGCTCGTTCTTCGATTTCGACTTTATCTCATCCATTGTGGCATAACGCTTTCCTTTCATTGGTCTCTCTTCTGTTTTGGGAATAGGAAAAAGTTCACATTTAATTTAATCGAACTTGGTGTGCTTTTTTAAAGCGCTTGTACCACTTATAAACATTTTTTTGAGATAAAGTAGACTCGCCGAATGCCACAGACAACATTTTAAGTGCATTGGAGCACTTTATTCTATTTTTAATACAGATTCTTTCATTCATTTTATTTAAGTAAAAAATCGAAGAACACACAAAAACGTGACTAATTTATTCAGTTGTGAAAAACAAACTACTAACCCAAAATGGCTGATAATGTTAAACCTATGAGAAACATGTATACCAATTTAACAAAAAAAAAAAAAAAAAATTCGTACACAGCCCGCAAAATTCAAAATTTACCTTTTCTTTGTATTTACAATTATAATTGAAAAAAAAATTGTATTTAGTTAATCTAAAATTTATCTTATTTGTCTGGTAAACATTGTAAGTAAATAGATATTATCTTTCTGTTTTTCTGATCTTGAAAATTGTCAACATTTTATTTATGAATTTATTTATTATTTATTTGAAATATTTTTATTTGAATTGAATTGAAATTCATTTAAAATGATAAAATAATAAAGAATATCCTATTTCAAATAAATTGTACGAGTATAAAATAAATCTAATCTGATAATATTAAATTATATATTGATGTTGATGTTTGTTATCAAATTTATTAATATATTATTGTATCTAAGGGTTTGAGCACAGGAAACAAGATTTATTAAGGACAGCACAAAGTTTTATTTATTCAATGAAAGTCTAAATTGTATTATTAATATAAATTGAGTTATTGTTATTTGTAATATAAGCTATTTAGTTATTTTAGCGTAGAAGCAAATATGAGAATTGGGTATTGGGGGTTCGTTTTGACGTGTGTCGTGACTACAATAACATGCCGACCCGTTTTGGGAATTTGATAGACTTAACCGCACTGGTCTATCAGGAGAAGAATGACTGTTAGCAGGATACCGGTCACCTTAAGACGAGGAATTTCACCTCGGAGCTACCTGACACTAGTAGACACAGACACGAACGGGGGTTAAAAGAATGTATTATGCGCCGATGAGATAATGGTGTACCGGGAGTTGAGTGAGTGAGTCACCGATTAAAAGATGGTGTGATGAGCCGATATTGGATAACGACTAACACTCCAAATTAGCCGGAGTTGAGGGTCAATTTGATGTTGATGAAGCCGTGTGATGCGTTTATAGATGAAGGGGTCGCGGGGTCAAAGTGACGTGGAGACGGCCTCAAGTGACACACTGCAACTGATTCGTTTTGGATGAGAAGTTGATATTTAAAGGGTTAAAACAGTTGACGTTTGCGATAATTTAGGCGTTGGCTCAGGGTCTTAGGCATTAATATTAGTGCTAAGAATGATGAGTCTAGTTTTTGTGTGGGCGCTTATCTTATGTCGACTCCGTGCTTTAGCAGGTGGTCATAA
Source organism: Labia minor (assembly GCA_963082975.1). NCBI lineage: Eukaryota > Metazoa > Arthropoda > Insecta > Dermaptera > Spongiphoridae > Labia > Labia minor. Next base: position 93,849,930 of record OY720345.1, on the reverse strand, counting down.
TGCAATCTTGCGTTTATGCCGCAGCATAACTTATATATATATATATATATATATATTTTATTTAAAATATTTTAAGTCATTCAAGCGATATATTAAATTAAAAATGGTGACTTGTCTCCGTACACAATTAAACTTAACTATAATTATTATTTTATTTTATATTACAAGAATATATATGAGGTAATTTACTTATATTATTAGCAGTATTAATCCTTGTGATCCAAACAGTATATAAGCTATTGATAGTTTGTGTGAAAAATATAAAACCTAAACTATATATTTAATAACAAAGAAAGAAATATAACAACATATCACTTATATATATATAATAATAATAATAATATAATATACCTAGTATTAAATATTTTCTCAGGTAAATTTGAATATTTCATTTTTCATCTTGAAATCCAAATCGAGTTATATTAATTAATAAAATATGTAGCATTTTACGAAACAAATTTTTAATGTGGCATGCATGATATTGTATAAGAATATTTGTTAAAGGGTCCATCGATAGTTTGGTGTTCCACGAATTATACGCTATTTGTATCCTATATAAACTTTCTAATAAAAATGCAATAAAAAAAAAAGATACAAATAATTACAATAATTTATTTTGAAAAAAAGACGTAGGTACGTGGATAGTAATAAAAGTCATAATTACGAACTGAACTTATCTAGTAGTAGGAAGGTAGGAATTGGATATGTAGAAGAGAGTGGAATGGGGGCGTAGCTCAGGATAGGAGTAGTATGGAGGGTATGGAGGGGAATGGGATTGCTAACACTAAATGACTGAACTACGATAATGTATTTATTATTTTTATTATTATTTATAGATGAAAGAAATATAATTAATTTATAATCTATGAGAAAAGAAATAATAATAATAATAATAATAATAAAAATAAATATTTGTTTCAGATTCCCTTGGCAATTGCGATTCGATGTTCCTTTATATGTCGGATACAGCCAATCCTGGCATTGTCGTCTACGATGCTGCCAGGGATCAATCCTGGCGTGTAACTCATCCATCGATGTGGCCACAACCTGATCAGAGCACTTATGAGGTTAACATTCATTTAATTAGTTTTATACATCACACACATCAATTCATCATATAATAGAAGAATTGAGAATATAAATAATATTATAAATTATTATTTTATTCTTATCTGAAATTAATAATTAATAAAAGAAGGACGCTGCTGTTGTAGGGTAATCAACCGGTTGCCATTGTTCCTATCGCGATATATAACAAATTTTCCCTTTCTCTTACTCTTAATTAATATAATAATATATAATATATATATGGATTCTAGGATAATAGAATTTTTTTTTTTTTTTTGAAAAAAGATTTTAGGTGAACGTTTTACATTATTGGATGGAATTGTTGGTATGGCCTTATCTCCTCCATCACCAACAGGACGTTTACTTTATTATCAACCATTGGCAACGGATAGAATTTATTCTGTCTTTACGAGTATGCTTGCACGACCATCGACAAATGATTTACAAGTGACACTTGTAGGAAGGAAATCATCCCAATCGGCATGTTTGGCTACTAATCCAATCGATGGAAGTTTAATATTTAATCCCATTTCAGAGACATCCATTGCCAAGTAATATTTTTAATTATTATTATTATTATTGCTATTATTATTATTAATGATTATGAATGTTTGATTATTTTCATCCTATATTAGATGGAATCCTACAACAGGTGCAAGTGATTTAATTGCATCTGATCAGGAACTTCTTCAGTTTGTGTCTGAAATTGCACACATGCCAAGAGATAATGGCCATCTTTGGTTGGTGTCATCCAAATTTCAAAAGTATTTTCTTCAAACATGGGATCCCAATTCATTCAATTTACGAATTTTACGAATAAAAGGATCATCCCTTGGTTATCTACCAAGAACATCATCATCATCATCATCATCAGTACTCTCTGTTGCAACTGCAGCATCCAATCAATTGCTTCATTCTATTCCAAGTGATTTAACATTTCCCCATGGTCCTCATTATTATTTTAAATAAATTCAATTTTCAAAAAAAAATAATAAAAGAAATAGCATTATTATATTCATCTATTTAAATGTTTAGTATACCTACACCCTACACCATTCTCAATTTACCATGTGGATAAAATTTGTCAAATTGTACATTTATAATAATATTTACTATAATTAATTACAATTCTTTTGATTTTAAACAGTTTAACAGATTTATAATTGATTTTTATATTTCGTAGAAGAAATAAATTAGATAAAATATTAATAAATTAAATGAATGATAATAAAAGATAATTGTCATGTCATGTCATGGATTTGGATAAAAATTTAGTTAAATAATTTCCTTATATCGAAACACCGAACCGAAAAAAAAAAACCCGAAAATTAGTGAATAAGAGAATAATTAGTGAATTAGTCTTTGGATTTTGTCTGTTGTATAATTCCATGACTCCTTCATAATAATATTTATAAACAGAAGGTTATTTAATAAATACTTAAAACACATTCTATTTTAGAAAATATTTTACTTGTCAATAGAATATAATTATCTAAATGGATACAGGATGAATATTTAAAATTAGCTGGAGTGTCTCCACTCGACTATCTCGCAATTTGAATTGGATTAAATAACATAATATATTATTATATTTAAATTAAATTTAATTAATTATAAATTATAAATAATAAATATTAAACCAGCGCATGTTTGGCTTTTTGTTGATGGCACCACGTCACGTGTTGGCGCGTGAGATTTGCAGTGTTGAAAAATTAATTCCGCCGGTACTTTCAGCGAATCAATCAAGCTGAAATTCTATACCAATAGCAGTTTTATACAATTATTAATCATGTGAAAAATTATTAAAGAAATATATCTTTATTTTTACGGTCACTTTAGAGGAAAAAAAATCAAAACTTTGTAAGTAATGACCCTCTTCCGGTTGAGCTCCATTTCTCAAAAGTGGATAGAAAACTATGAATTTTGAATAATGAGCATTATGTACCAAATTTCATCATTCTAGCTCAAACCGTTTTTGCATAATCTTGGTTACATACATACACACACACATACAGTCATTTTTCTTAACCTTAGTGAAAATGATTCAGGAACCTTCAAAACGTATAAAAACATCAAAATCTCAACATTGAAAATTTTCGTGATCGCAATACTATCTCTTACACACGAGATAGTAAAAAAAAAACTGAGCACTCTCGAAAACACAACCTGCTTCTTGGGGGATCCATGATCAATAATATTACTATATTATATTAATTATATTTTATATAAAATATAATTATAAAAATATTTTATTTTTATTCAAATAATATTTAACTTTCTAAATAATTGTAATTTTTTTTAACAAAATTTTTGGAATTTAAAAAGGAACCCGTTGGTAAAGTTTTATCGAAATCCATGACATGACAACTAATCTGAACAATTACCGATAATAACAAAACACAATGTTTGTACAAATAAATAAATAGATAAAATTTGTGATTTGTATATGTAGTGGAAGGAAAATATTTATTAATCTTGACGCGTAAGCATTCTAAGTAACGCCCCTTCTTTATAATTATTTACATTTTATAAGGATTCCGGGTTAAGTTGTGATTGACGTACCTAGTTTATAGTATTTATCTAAAAATTTAAAAGTTTTACAATAAACAAGTTTTATCTTATTATTCTATTAAGTAAATTAACATATAAACTGTTAATTTTAAAGTTGTTTTAAGAGAAAAAATGTTGTAATCCGTGATTTATTTTAATTTTTTTTAAATCGAATAACTAACTTATAAACAAGATGTCAGGTAGAATGAGTGACAAATTCAAAAAAAACAAAAAAATAATTACAAGTCAAGAATTATGAAAGAGAAAAATGGTGAATTGAAACTTGAAACTTGAAAATTGAAGATAGTTTAAGTAAATAGAATGTTAAAATGATAAAAAAAAAAAAAAAAAAAAAAAAAAAAGTAAAATAAAAAAAGACAATAGGAAAAAAAAAACGACTATTCATAAAGGGAAATAGATAAGGTGGTGATTAGGTGATGTTAATGAATGAATATTTTATCATCGTCTTATGGAATGTAGCGAGGATAAAGAATAAATCTAATGTTTTTTTGGAAATATTTATACGAATACGACCTAAGAAAACTATTTGAAACCTGTATAGAAATTAATCCAAATTTTATATATATTAAAAAATGATGTGCCAGTGAAGGACAAATTCTAGCAGTTTGAAAATTTCAAAACCTAAAATTTGAATTTAAAGAAATGATACACATGTTTAATCCTTACCTGGAAACAAATAAATAAATTTAAAAGAAATAGTTTTTTTGTTTTTTTTTACTTTTTTATTATAAATTTTTTTTAAATAAAATAAAAAAAATAAAAAAACAAACTAAAAATATTTATTATTTTTTAAAATTTTAAATCCTAATTCTCCCTCTTACATAATTATTTATTATTATATTTATTATTATTAAATGATCTGAAGAGTTAATCAATGAGTCAATATTCAATGCAATATTGAATATTTCATGAATCTAAAGAAATTATTATATCCTGAATATTTTTTAATATTATTTTGAAAATATTTACAAGGAAAGAAACATTTATTAATTTTAATTGCTTATTTTTATAGCGTTGTTAACCACAATTCTATTTGTAATTTTAATATGAAAACAACTATATAGGTAATAATAATAATAATAATAGGGACTAAGAAATCACTCTGTAAAGATGATTTAATGTAAGATTACTTTTCATATAATCCACTGTAATTATGTATGTAATTGCAAGCAAAAGGAATAAACTCAGCGCAAAGTTGGATGATAGGTTTAAACCAACCATGTAATATTAACAGGTGTTAATATTTAACAAATGTTTATTTTTTAGTATACAATACATACAAGCTAATTCGGGAATTGTTTTTGTTCTGTTGTATAATTGGTTTGTTTATTTTCAAGATTCCATCATAGAGCACTTCCTTTATAATGAAGTTTCCATGGCTAACGTAAAAAAACTTTGTATTAAAGCTTGATTGAAATTTTAAAAAAAAAAAATTAATTTCTAAGGTTCTTTGATTAGATTTTGATAAAATTCATAGCTAATATTATTATTTCATATCTACCAAATATTTTGTTAATTTTATTAAAAAACAAAAAAATGTTAATTTTTATTTTTTTTTTTTTTCTTATTTTTTACTTTTCTCTAACATTTTTTAAATAAATAAAAATATACCTAAATTAACTATTAATGAAACTATATGATGATATTCTTAATATTATATTATGTATATTATCCCGAAATTCTCATTCTATTCCAGTATTCCAGGATCCATCACATGAACGGTGAATGTTGTTGCATACATCCTCGTAATACGTAGTATGCAAGAAAATTCATTTTCGAGAACATATAGGTATGTATTCGAGTTAAAGAAACAAAAAACTAAAGCAATTATGAAAGTAAGACACAGAAATAGAAAATGTTATTAGATACAAATAATAAATAAATTGAAAAAAAAAAAAAAAAAAACGACCGATGTAAAATCGAAAGTAAAAGGCGATTTCCAACTCATAGGTGGTCGGTCCTAAGAGAATCTTTGGAGAAGATTTTCTACCCAGAAAAAAATAACCTAAATGCATACTTTTTTTTTTTAAATTTTTTTAAACAAAGTTATAGATTCGTTCTTGTATTATTATGATATGATAGTACCATAGATATTTATATTTTTTCTAAATTAAAAATTAGATAGCGATGGAGATTGAATTGATTAAAGTATAATTCAAATGGAAATAAAAAAAACAAACAAATATTGAATTTTAAAATAATAAAAAATAATAAGGAATAAGGGGAATTAGCTATGTTAGTTTAGTTAAGTTAAGTAATAAAATAAAAGGATGATAGATGTGATTGTTTGATAACAACGACATTTGTCTTTTAAGCCCCTCTCACTAATGGTACCAAAAGAGAGATGAGAGAAAATAAGAGATGGACGATGGTAGCTCCAATTACGGATACTAATTGAAGAATTTGGTTGATGCAAACAAAAACTTTCCCGTTAAGCGCCACAGACAATGCGATCGATCGAATGGTTATTTTTTTTTATTTAGTCTTGGAGAAGGACCTCCTTCGAAAGCAATGAGGACCCCCACTACTGTCTCCGATTAATTTCCTTTGTTTTTAGAAGAGCAATGATAAAAGCAACCCCATTCATTCATTCTTGAATGTTCGTTAGCATCATTGCAAAGATGGTCATTGAATCGAAGTGACCCAACTTTCCGTTAACGTTTTAAGCATTGAGTGGAAGAAGAAGAAGAAGAAGAAGAAGAAGAAGAAGAAGATAACCCATTGATTTCAAAAATATATTAGGTATACGTTGAATGCATAGCATATACGTGCATGTTCAGAAAAATAAAATATAAATTAATTTACATATATTTACTTTATTATTTAGTCAAGTTGTAGCCATGGCCTTGCTAATAATGCTGTAACCTCTACTATTTTGATAATTATCTTTTTTTTTTTTCTATTTTACTTATATAATAATTATAACGGTTCGGTATTATATATATATATATATATATATATATATATATATATATATATATAAAGATTAAATTATTTCAGCTTTAGCACCATTTATTTTTTGAAATATAAATTCATTCTCATTGTTTTATTTAAAAAAATAAAAAGAAAGAGAATGAAATTATTTTATTTTCTTCATAATTAAAACAGTTTATTAAAAATTTTCATCTCTAAATATCTATAGATATATAGGTATATAGATATATACTCGTATAATAAATTCATCTCTTTAAATAGACAAGTGTGTGAAACACTTTTTAAAAAATATCAAATTTATAAAAATTGTGATATTGTGATGTAATAATAGAAGTAAATAAAATATAATTAGAGAGCGCCAATTGTTATTTAATTAGATAAAAGTATTTGTTGGAGAAACATTGTAAATTGATAAAATTCTGGATATTTATACTTATATGTATACATATACGTACATACATATACGTTGACGGACACTTGCGTCTATAGCCGTCAAAGCGAAATTCACAATGTGACATGACGGCTATAGCCGTCCAAAAGGAAACGGTCATTTTTAGACCCTGCGATTATAGCACCACAAATTTGCATTTACCTACATAAAAGTATCAACTTAGTAGCACATTTTTGAAAAAAACTTTTTAAAAATTTTTTTGGATATGTATGCACGTGATTGTTAAAGTAACGCGATCTCTTGAATTTATATAATAGTTGTTATTGATACATTTAACAATATTTATTGTTTATACTGGTAAGTATTTGTTTATTATTGATTTTACAATGTAAAGAGAAAATAAAAAAAATGAAAATTTTGCATTTTTTGATATATTTTAGTGATAAAAAGTAAACAGTATAACCTTAACTGTTTATTTTTTTTTTATAATTTTACATTTGAAATATAAATAAATAATAATAATGTGTGTTAATAATAAATATATATATATAATATACAATAATTAATAATATAAAATAAAATTTAAATGTTTATTCAATATTTAAAGAAAATGGCCAGTTGGGAAGGAGAAGCTAGGCTGCGCTAAGGCTTTTTGAGGAAATAGATAGTGGGTCAAGCAGCAGTGCATCTGAATCTGATGCTGACAGTGCTGAATATGATAGTTCGAGTTGTGAAGATAATGAATCAACTACAGATGAGGAATATGAAGAACTAGAAGCACCAGAAAATGATTAAACATGGCATACCAATACAATACCTATAAGAAACTTTTCTTTTGATGCAGATGCCGTTGGGATTCTTTTGGATATAGACGAAAATGTTTCTCCAATTCAGGTTTTTGATAAAATATGGGATGATCAGGTAATGAAAATGATTATCAAATCTACAAATGATTACGGCATAAAACTTTGCAATCAAACAGGGCCACATACAAGGCATAGTAGGAAGGCAAATTTCAAAAATACGGATACGATTGAAATGAGAAATTTTTTAGGTTTGTGTTTGCTTCAGTCCCAGCTAAAATTATCCAGCATTAGAAACATCGTATTGCTGCAAGAATTGCATGTCAAAACCTGCACTGTGTCCTGCACCATGCCTAAAAAACATGGCATATCGAAACTAATGTATAATAATTATAAAATTATAATAATTTTTTTTGTCATTTATTTATTTTTGTTTGATTATGAACTAACATTTCGTGTAAAACCCCAAAAAATACTTTGTTGAACACAAAAAAATGTTTATTTGAGTCATTAAACCTATCATTTACGTTTTTAAATGTTTGCTGCTATAGCCGTCATCGTCCCATTACTTAGTGTCGAGAGTCCGCTAGCGTCATGACGGTTATAGACGCAACCTAATTAAGAGTAGTAAATTAATAAAAATTAAGTTTATTTAAGCAGAAACAGTAAAACTATACTTCTATTATTCTAAAAATTGAAAAATCATATAGTGTCAATTTTTGAACTTCACTTGTTCCAACTGTCCGTCAACGTGTTAAATACATATATCTTATACTCTTTTCAGTTGACAGGTAAAAATCTTATAATAGATATTCTAAATATTTGTAATTAAATTATATTAAATTAATTAAATTAAATAAATAAATAAATATTTTTAACAGAAAAAGGAAATTAATTTAAAAATATACCAAATCATAAACTAAACATTCCTATATATAGATAAGAGTTTGACAAATAGTTAGTTAGTTATTACCACATTCAATTTTTTTTATTAAATAATATAATATAACTACATATTTAATAAACACACACCAACATCTATTTAATAAATTGAATGTATGAAATAATTGTCAATCAATATTAAATTCATCGAAACATTCATGATGAGTGTCTTAATAATTAATTTGTCTTAAGAAAACATAAAATAAATAATATACTTATATAGAAGCTATCTACATTATAATAGTTTTATCATTTTTAAGATTGACTCTCTTCTCCGTTACAAAATATTTAATTTTTTTTTTTTTTATGATAAATTTCGAGTAATATTTTTTTTCGGTTTATCTTATAAAATAAGCTGGAGTGTCTCCACTCGACTATCTCGCAAATTTGAATTGAATTAATTAATACAAATATAAGTATTATATTTAAATTAAATTTAATTAATTATGAATTATAAATTAAAATTAATAAATAATAAAAATAATTTATTAAACCAGCGCGTGTTTGGCTCTTTGTTGATGGCACCACGATTTGCAGTGTTAATAAATTAATTCCGGTACATTCAGCGATTCAATCAAGCTGACATTCTATACCAATAGCAGTTTTATACAATTATTAATCATGTGAAAAATTATCAAATATATATCTTTATATTTACAGTCACTTTAGAGGAAAAAAAATCAAAACGTGGTAGGTAATGATCCTCTTCCGAAAGAGCTTCATTTCTCAAAAGTTGATAGAAAACTAAGAATTTTGAATAATGCCCGTATACCAAATTTCATGATTATAGCTCATGTAATGACATGTAATCATGTCTACATATACATACACACACACACACATACATATATATATGTAAATGGTTCTCAGAAACTGCTCAATCAATTTTTTTGAAATTCACGTCATAAATAATATTTATAAAGAAAAATCGAGTTTTATTGATCACATCTCTGGGAAAAATCATCTTCATTAGTTTTTTTTTAATTTAAATAAATATGACATCACAGCCAGCGCCTGTAAGTATATCTATTCTTAAAATGAAATTAAAAATATTTATATTATATACATATTTGTTTTTTTATTGCATTAATAGATACATTTAATTATTTAAAATTGTTTCACAACGTTTAGATGATTCAATTTCGTCATTCACCGCCTCCGTAAATAATCCGTACAATTTTGAGTCTATATCGTTAAAATTTTCCGACAGCATATAAACTTACGTGTATACTTTCTATTGTAAAATTATCTTCTATGATAGAAATACAATCCGATCCATTTAAGAAAAATGTAAACTACTTTCCAAGTAAATATAATCTGTTAGATTATAATTCATTTGTTATAATTATATTGATTGCAATTTGCGAAGGCAAGACTAGATATACGTACTATTCTCAAGGTTTTCTATTGGGCGTCAACATTGTGTAAAAAGAATAATAATATCTTATTATTTGAATTTATAAATATAATAAATTTAATAAAAAAAAACTTAAATTAATTTTATATTAAATTTGGAATTGTGTTAGTTATTTATTAAATAAATATATAATTAATCTATTTATATAGATTATCAATTAAAATAAATATAAATATTTTTTTTATCATTAATACTTATATATTATTTATTAGAACACCTGTGAAGAGAATTTTAGATTAGATTTAAATTATTTGAAATAATCAATCACATTTGAAAAAAAATAAATAAATTTAAATTTATTATGTTAACTAAATTATTATTAAGTAATTTGATAGTAAATGTTATCAAACAAAAAAATATAAGCTTAAAAAAAAATAAATAAATATACTCAAGTATGGCATTATACTGATAACAATTATGAACAATTCTAATGAATATATAAAATAGAAATAAAAAAAATGGCACTGAAAAAATGGCATTGATAAGAATGTACAAATAAATGAATAACTTCTTTATAGAAAATTAGCTGGAGTTTCTCCACTCGACTATCTCGCAATTTGAATTGGATTAAATAACATAATATATTATTATATTTAAATTAAATTTAATTAATTATAAATTATAAATAATAAATATAATCATGGCACGTGTTAGCGCGTGAGATTTGCAGTGTTAATAAATTAATTCCGGTACATTCAGCGATTCAATCAAGCTGACATTCTATACCAATAGCAGTTTTATACAATTATTAATCATGTGAAAAATTATCAAATATATATCTTTATATTTACAGTCACTTTAGAGGAAAAAAAATCAAAACGTGGTAGGTAATGATCCTCTTCCGAAAGAGCTTCATTTCTCAAAAGTTGATAGAAAACTACGAATTTTGAATAATGCCCGTATACCAAATTTCATGATTATACTATGATTATGATCAAACCGTTTTTGCGTAATCTTGACTACATACATACACATACACACACACACACACAGACATTTTTCTCAACCTTAGTGAAAATGATTCAGGAACCTTCAAAACGTATAAAAACATCAAAATCTCAACATCGAAAATTTTCGTGATCGCAATACTATCTCTGGCGAGATAAAAATCAAAGTTTAAAATATATTAAAACAAGTATTAATAATAATAATAATAATAATAATAATATATTCAAAATTTAATATCCAAACTAATTAATTAATTTTTTATCGGTTATTCAATTTTAAAAATAGAATGGGATATCCAAAAGGAAACTATAAACTAAAAATTATTCAATTTAAATATGAAAATAAGTATTAATCAAAAAAGTTTTTTTTTTTTTTTTTAAATTAGAATTATAAGATAAAAGAGGGAATACTAGAACAGTAGTTTCCAAATTTTTGTGGCTCATCGCCCCATTCTGAAGGTTGACTGTAACCCATCGCTCCCCCCCCCCCATCCACTCTCCCCTCCCGTATTTCATTTTCATAGTATGTCATATTTTTAATTTGATGTAAAGCGTAAATAATAAAGCAATTTTATTATTTTAAACAAATTTATTACAGTTTAAAAAACCACCAAAACAAATAAAATAGAAATAAGCTGGAGTGTCTCCACTCGAATATCTCGCAATTTCAATTGGATTAAATAACATAATATATAATATATTTAAATTGTAACGGACAAATTATTTATATTCTTAGTTATTTTTTTTTATTATACATTTTATTTTGTTTATCTATTTTTTAGTTTATTTTGTTTTTATATTCCCCTATTTTTTTAACAAAGTTATTTGGTCGCATTATTCTTAAAATGTAATATATATATAGAGATATATTTCGACATAAGGGGAGGATCCATCCCTCCAAGTTTTAATATTTTTTAACAGTTGAGAATGGACAGTGGAACTAGTGAGATATCATCCTGATATGACCTGTATTTATCACGTCCCGTGATATAATTATTTTGTATATAATCATTTTTATTATCACACCCTGTGATACAGTTTAACTAGTGATATCATCCCGATATGACCTGGTATTTATCACGTCCCGTGATATAATTATTTTGTACATAATCATTTTTATCACACCCTGTGATACAGTCGAACAAGTGATATCATCCTGATATAACCTATACTTATCACGTCCCGTGATATAATTATTTGTGTATAATCCTTATCATCACCCCCTGTGATAATTATTTCCGCTAATTCCAGTGATATTAGTGAATTACATTTTCTTATTTTTCTATTTAAAATTTGTATATTTAATTTGTTAATTTTTATCTATTTAATTAAAGTAAATTAATGTGAACATTATTATTGTGTTTTCCCTTTTCCCTTAATTTTTCAACACTATTTTATACTTTGGGATATCCAAAGTTGGCGCCCATCAATAACTTAACATAATTAACAATTCAGGGTCATCGTGGGTCATTACAAGTGCCCCATACTTAGATCCCCTTATAAATTGGCACCCAACGTAAGAGGATCGTCTACAAAGTGACCCCAACTTGAAACGGTCCTCCTTGCAAAGTGGAGCCCAACGTTTGGCTCGATTAGTCATCGTTACAAATTAAATTAATTAAAAATTAAAATTAATAAATAATATTTATTAAACCAGTGCATGTTGATGGATATTTGTAATGAATTTATTAATATATATTCCAAAGATGATGATGATGAGAGCATTAAAAAATGAAAAATGAAAAAGTAGATAACGTTTACTCGGAAAAATCAAATAATTTAATCCAAAAATAAAAAATCATAAGCATTTTAATAGAAAGTGTGGATAGAAAACAAACAAATAAAATAATATTTCTAATTAAAGAGAATAAATAAAATACTTAATACTTATTAATGAATTACCTGGCAAGATGGACAGACACACATCCCTACCGATCATATTCACTGCATTTACAATGCAAACTAAAAGATTTTATTAAAATAAATATTAAAATAAATAAATTCTAATCGTATTTTTATTTATATTCTGTTTTTCCATGAAATTTGACTGAGTGGCTTATTACACGATTAGAAAAAAAAAATCCCTTTTACTTTTTATTTAAAACAAAATAATATTATCTATCTATATTATAATAATAATAATTTATTCTATTTATTAAAAAAATAATAAAAAAAAGAATATTGACTGATAATCATTTACTAAGAATCAGATATTTATTCAATAAAATAAATAAATTATATATAATATATTAAATGAATAATATATTATTAAATAAAATTTTATTTTTGATGAATCTAAATATATATATATTGTCGTGTATAAGATATAAGGGTGAGGTATTTTTATAAGAAAATATTGGTTATAATAAGTTTAATTAATTGGTAGCACTCTGGACTGAATTTAGAATAAAACAAGGGTTATTGAATCGCGAAGGTTGATAAGGGAAATTATAACATTGAATAGGTTCAATTAAAAATGCTTATATAAAATTATAACTAAAAATTATTTATTTAATAAAAACTATAAGAATTTAGATTACAATAGATAACAAAAGAAATTAAGATGAAATTGAATATATTGAAAGGTACCGTAAAAAATTAAGAGGAGCATAAATTGTGAATGGAATTGAGTTCATAGAATAATTGCAATTATTTACTTATAGATAATAGTCGACTACTTAGCTGTTATTCAAATTAATAATGAGTTCGGGGAACACTGGAACTTCAAGTAAGATGATTCTTGGATATTTTCCTCAAGGTATCATGTCGTCTTATCAGGGCAGGCACAGCTTCCTCGCTCCACTCGATGATCCTTGTATTTTGTTCTCACTTAGTCAGATGAAGTCGCTTCCCTTACACTCCATCCAAGAATGACCAAAAAATGTCTAAAAATGTAGATGGTCATTATCCCCTCCTATGCCACTTGGCAAAATTGTCCACCCTTCACTCCCTCTTGGGTAGCGAAAAGGTCTATCATCGGGTTTTTTTTTTTTAAAACAATAATTTTTTTTTTTAGAAAGCTACCTTTTATACACTTTGCCATGTGTTCACACAAATAACTTTCTAAAATTCCGTATTATAATATATTGAAATGAAATTTTAGTGATAGCGATTCTCGAGAATTTTATTTCTAGAGAATTTCCTATGAAATGAAATAAAAATTAGGATATTCTCTGGAATTGGTCATATTAATATGAAACCAAAATATAAATCCAAATTCCAACGAAGCCCTGTTAAGCCAGGTCAAATATCAAATCCTCCCCGACTCGGAGCCGAATTAGAACACCCGATTGGCTGAGAGCCTGGAGAACCATAAAAGTTATGAGAAGAGGAGGGGAAAAGCTAGCCTGAAGCGAGCGGTTGCCGGCAGTAGACTAGGCAGTCCAAAGAGGAGTCGTGGAGTAGCAATCGTCCCGTCCGGAGGGACTGGATGAGAGCAGTCGGGCAGTAGCAATCGGCCCGACCGGAGGAACTTGATTGGAGAAAAAAAAGGGACCACGATTCACCAGTCCACTGATAATCGCTTATATAAGGACTGGCTACAAGATTAACCGTTTTCTCCATTATTGACTTGAATCTATTGTTGCCTTGATTCTTGGATTTCATCTTTCGCTGGTGTTATTGTATTCATTAATTCTGCTTTTGGAACACCAGTTAGCCGTCCACGGATCCTCACTTATATGAGCTCTGGCAACATCGTTAACAAGAAATATTGTTAGCAAGAATACACCTGTTCGAGTTGCGGGGTCTTCTTTAATTTATCTAACCTCCTCAATATCTCAAGAACTTCAGCCTGAAGCTGGATTCCCTATTCCAAAGTGCTACCATTTACACCCTTGTTGAGACCATAATACACCTAAATTCCATCCACCTAACCTATTTTTTTATATATTCAAATAACACACATAAATTTAAATAAAATGTTCAATATTATGATTTTATAAAAATTTTCTTATTTACTATTTTACCTTACTGCCCCAAAATATCACTTCAATATGTATATAAAAAGTGCATCTTTATATTTATATATTACAATATATATAAATATTTCTAATGATATTATCACAAAAATAGAAATATAATATTAAAAAAACTTGATTGATATACGCAAAGCGCATGTAAATTCAATATCAATTTTCTAAATATTTGATCCGTTCATGGATTATAATTGATGTTTAAGAGTTTAAGAGGTTGTGATAAGCACAGAACAGAGAAGCACTTACTCTTCATTATAAATATTATAAATTATAATAGACAGAACAATTACATAATATTTTCATCGCGTAACTATAAATAATAAATGAATCAATGTTTATAATGAATTATAATAAAAAAAGGAGAGGGTTGTAAATATACTCGTATAATAAATAATTCATTTAATACTAATCATAATACTATTATATATATATATATATATATATATATATATATATATACTAAAATCAATGATCAATCTACATAGGTTCTTATTTCTTATGAATAATATACCTAAAACGTCTTATAAATTATAATATTATTTATTATAATATTTATTTTAATCAGCGCATGTTTGTTTGGCTCTTTGTTGATGGGACCACGTCACGTGTTGGCGCGTGAGATTTGCAGTGTTAAAAAATTAATTCTGGTACTTTCAATGATTCAATCAAACTGAAATTCTAAATATATTTTCCAATAGCAATAGCAGTTTTTTATACAATTTCATTACGATACCAATACTTTTCTATTAAATGTTCGAACAAGATTGATATTTTCTAATAAATAAATAAATTCTCCCCCCTTTGAATACCCATTCTTCTCAAATTTTATTATCTTTTGTTATTACAGAATTTTAAGTCTTTAAATTTCTCTACATTTTCAAATTCTATGTTTTGTACATATATAATATTTATATAATATGTCCGCGTCATCAATTTACATGACCAATCAATTGAAATAACTTAGAATTCTATTTTCACAAGTTTAATATCTCGTAGCTACATAGAATCAGGGTTGTGTCTGTCAACTCAACTCATCAAGAAAGGCTAACAAAACCTGAAGATTGCTGTCGTGCTAACCATTAAGCCACTAAAGCGTCTGCCTTGTGATCTATCAATTAATTAATTATTTAATTTATTCGTTGATGGCGTTACTCGTGGAGAATTTCGCAATGAAAATGTTAACTTTTAGAATAATTTAAATTTATTTTATTACTAATATAGCTTTTCTCTCAAAAAAGAAAAAACACAATATATAATTTGCTTATACGGCTTATAGAATGTTTTAAAAATTAATCGTTCGAATATGAAAGCTATTAAAATTTATCGCGTCATAGTCACTGATAAATTAATCAACTATTCAATTTCTTTACCAACATGGATAGGATAGTTCGTATCGCAAAGTTTAATGTAAATGAAAAATTGATAAAAAAAAATTCAAATTAAATAAATTAATTCCATTTATTCTAATTATGTATTTCCAGTTTATCTGTTTGAGACATAAATAAATATTAGATTGGTTATATGAAAATTGTGTGTGGAGAATGTTGACATTTAGGTTAGGAATAAACTAGCGACATCCATGAACAAACTAAATAACTAATTGATAGATCACACTCTACATAATTACCATTGATTTTTTTCTTTAGAGTATGTTATTAAAAAAATGTTTTAAAATCATAACATTACAATGAAACAGGATGACTTTGACTCTCTATCTTATCACCTCTATGTATTTTTATGAAAATTATATTATTATATATTTATTATCTTTAGAATATTTAACTATTTTAAAGTTCTATAATGGTAGTTTATTACATTATACGAAGATGTATAGATACTGTAATTGGTATCCATAAAATTGATTGAAATATGACGACAATAGTGAAAGCCTAATGATTTTTTTTTTCAATCTGAACAGATTTTATCGATAAATTATAAAATAATATCAATTTTTATGTTATTCTTAAATACTAAAATATAACAAATTGAATTTGAGTTGGTAGTTTTTGATTATTTTATTTTTTTTTTATTTTTGTTGCTATATTAATATCGTATTTCTTATTTTTAAAATTTTTGGGAATTTTTCACTTTCTTTTGAATAGAAAGTCCACAACGGTGAATCAAAAATAGCAGTTTCAAAAAACATTCCACGTTGTGTATTATTATTAATCTAGTCTCTCTCTCTCTCTCTCTTTGTATAATAGTTTAGTAAATAACAAACAATTTTACATTATTCATAAATTTTTGTAAGAAAATATATTTATGTAGTATATTCATTTGTATAATCTAAAAAATAAATATTATAATTTATTATATTTATTATTTTACAATTTCTTTAACCTCTTATTTTGTTTTTCTGCCACACTTACATTATAATAAATTATAGAAAGGAAAAAATGGTTGTGAGCAAGAAATAAATATCATTTTTTTTTTTTTAGTTAGAATAAGTAGTATAAATTATAATTAATCTAATTTCATTATCTCAGTCATACAAAATATATATGGTATATATTATGTATTGAGGAAAAAACAATTAATTTCTTAGTTATTTTCTCTGTAATTTGTTGAAAATTAAATAAGAGTAAAGAGAGAGAGAGAGAGACTGATTGTGAGATGAATAATAATAATAATAATATGTTTCTAGAAGAATTTCTGGTTCATTTCAGATAAACTTTTAAAAAAAAACAAAACAAAACAAAATATAACATAAAAATAAATAAATAAATAAATGTTATGATATGAATTATCAATTTGACCTCTTCGTTTTTTTCTTTCTTTTTTTTATTAATTGGGAATAACATGCAGTGTCTAAAATCTCTTTCATTCCTCCTCCCACTCCCCACTCCATCACTTTGCAAAATGAATAAATAAATAAATAAAGGAATGGGTGATCTTTACATGTGCCTGGTTGTAACCTTGAGGTAGAATTGCTCATAAATCTTTTTTTATTTTTTTTTAAGGGCGGGAGTGATTTTGTTGGGAGGTCATTATCGAGGCGAGGCGGATTTCACGTTCCTCTCCACTCTTGGAGGCTCGTCGCCAAACTGTGACGTTTGCCTGTTGAGAAAAGAAAAAAAAACCACGTAAATAGCCAACAAATTCAAACAGTAAAGGCAGTCTCCAGCTAGTCATACTCGAATAAACATCCAGCTCATTAAGATTATTATTTCAAGTGAAATTTACATTGTTTTTTTGTTTTTTGTTTTTTTTATTTTGTATTTCAACTCTACGCATATTAATTATTATAACAGTTTGAAAATGCCGGCAGCAAGAATACTTTTAATGCCCTTTTATCTCAGGTAGTTTATTAATTTATATTTTATATATATTCTCTTATTAAAATATTATATTTATTTGTTATTTTTTTAAAATATCTATTCTCACCTTATTTTCAAAGAGATTCATAATAATAATAATAATAATAATAGTATTATCTATCAGTGTAAACATTGTGAATTATTTTTGATATTAATTACTTTTGATCCCTCATGATCATCATCATTATTATTATTATTATTATTATTATTAAATGATTTTAGATATAACTAAATAGAGGTAATAAAATGAATTAATAAGTTGACCTGTGGCCAGGCACAGAACCAACCGACGATTTGAAATAAATTAATTTCCAGCTACCTTTAGCTTTAATATGAAAATAACCCTTCCCTTACTATGGTCGATCGGTAATACTACCACTTCCGGTTTCCAAAAGTTGATCCATTCAACCTACTGATGCATTAAGTAAATATATTATACCAAATTTTATCAAAATCCGTTGAGGCGTTCAAGCGGACGAATAGACATCATGGTAAACAAAATGCATGCATGATTCGTGGAAATATGTAAAAATCTGCACATAAGGAAAGTTGGTGTTTGAAAACAATACCTTCCCTTACTATCGTTGGTCGGTAAAAACAACTGGACAATTCAAAAAATCGGTGAAAATAACCTTCCAATGATGATGGTAGCTTACTTTTATTAAAAAGCAAACTGAATAAACAGATTTGAAATGAAATCGAGAATATTTCAATCTAATTTTTTTTTACATTTTACTTTGTATTAAAACAAATAAATAATAAATATAGGTAAATTATGATTAAACTTAAAAAAATACACAACTTAGCAAGTTTCACATTATTTTTTATTTATATTTTTGTTTTATGCGCATTTCAGTTGTAACATCATCATCCAAATGAAATGCGCATAAAACAAAAAAATAAATCAAAAACTACTTGAAACTACTTACACCTCTCAACATCCTCTCCCCTCTTCGTAATTCTTATTAAATTGATTTTTTTTTTTATAAGTTTAATTTTATTTAGATAGATTATTAAAATATTTCTTTTATTTCCTACCGATTTTTAAATCTATAAATTTCATTAACAATTTTTCTGCTCTCACCCAGATTCCATACACTATTATACAATATATAATAATGAATATTTTAATATAAAATACAAAAAAAAAACATATTATTTTAAGGTATTAATTGTAAATAATAAATTGAAAATAAATATTATTATATTGTTCTCTCTCCGTTTTTTAAAAAAAAATTTAATTCATTTTTCTTGATTGTTTTTTCAAATTTTATGATTTAATAAAACACAAAATAAATGAATAACATTAATATCAATAATAATTTGATGCATTGATGTATATTAATTCATTGAATTGAATTGGATAATAAGCAAAAATTTAATTGTTCTAATATATAATAAGTATCAGAAGTATTAGAAATTATAAAATATAATAATAAATAATAAATCATGAATAATAGGTATTGTTAATCAATCTCTAGAATTGTATTTAATTAATTCAATATTTATAGGTATTTATGTTATCTTATCTTCTTATGAGAGTAAAAATTGTTTGTTTCTCTGTTTCTTTCTTTGTTCTCAAAAACCGCTCTAACGATTTTTTTGAAATTCACACCAGAGATAGTATTTATAAAGAAAAATTGAGTTTTATTGATCACATCTCAGGAAAAATACATCTTTATTAGTTTTTTTCTTCTAAATTTAAATGTATATATGTGACGTCACAACCACCGCTTGTGAGATATATACATATCTATCTTATATATCTTATCTTATCTTCTTATGAGAGTAAAAATTGTTTGTTTCTCTGTTTGTTTCTTTGTTCTCAAAAACCGCTCTAACGATTTTTTTGAAATTCACACCAGAGATAGTATTTATAAAGAAAAATTGAGTTTTATTGATCACATCTCACGAAAACTACATCTTTATTAGTTTTTTCTTCTAAATTTAAATCTATATATGTGACGTCACAACCACCGCCTGTGTGAGATATATACATATCTATTCTTAAAATAAAATTAAAAATATTTATATTATATTCATATATTTGATTTTTTAATTTCATTAATAGTTTTACATTTAAATTATTTGAAATTGTTTCACACAACGTTTAAAAGAAGATTTATCTTTATATTCGATTCGATATATAGTAGGAGAATTAAATGACGTTATCAATTTATTATACTCCGGTAAATATTATATGTTATATTATGTTATGTTATGTTATATAATATATAGGAATAGATCTTACTTATTTAAATTTTATTGATATTCATAGAGAGATAGAGAGATAATTATGATAGATATCTAAATATAATATAATATATTCTAATTATTTATTTATTTATTAGCTTTTTCAATTTAATAAATAATAAATAATTGAATTAATGTACTCTTAAATATGTACTATGCAAATTAATATCTTACAGTTTTATTATTGTATTGTATTGTACATAATATACAGTATTTACCTACACAAACACATAAACATTAGACATTAAACATATAGTATGTATATCGGAATGATGTATATCTATCTTATTTATTATTATATTACATATTATATATATAGTATTATTTTGTTTATTAAAAAGAAAGGAGAAAATATAGTATATAGATAGATAAATGGTAGATATATGTATTGTATTGTATTGTATATACGGATATAATATATAATATGAAGATAATTCAAATTTTGATAAATAAATTAAAATTTTAAAAGTAAATAAGTAACGAATTCTCTTGTTCTTTTGAAATTTTGAAATATTTATTTGTAATTTAATTAATTTTTAAATTAAAAGATTAAAAAGTGATAGTGGGTTATGTCCAAAGATAGAAGACTATATAATAATTAATTAATTAATTAATTAATTAATTAAATCATAATAATCCGGCTAAAATGATAATTTGTAATCCAATTAGGAAATTATTCATTTGTATCCAATTAATTTATATGTGTGTGTGTGTGTGTGTGTGTGTATTTGAAAAATATGAAAATTAATATTAATATTAATATTAATAATAATAATAATAATAATAATAATAATAATATGTAATAAAGATATGATAGGTAACAGATATAAGTAGAACTGGAACTATAAGAAAGAAGTAGCAATTTTTTAAATTACAATTTATATTGTCAATATTATCAATATATTAATAAATATAGCTAATATATAATTATATATTATCAAAATATGTAAAATATAGGAAATACAGATAAACCTCCTTTAAACTCGTCGTCGTATTGCGTTGTAGTCTAAAAATTTATTTCAAGCAAATTGTTTATCATATTTCTTATATCTAATTATCATATATTTATTATAGTTTCAAGTTCTTTTCTTTTCAAATTAATAATCTTTTTTACAATTTTTGAAAAAAAATCAAAAAAATCTGGAGTATCTCCACTCGACTATCTCGCAAATTTACTCTAAAGTGACCGTAAACATAAAGATATATTTCTTTAATACTTTTTCACATGATTATTGAAAATTGTATAAAATTGCTATATATAGAATTTCAGCTTGATTGAATCGCTGAAAGTACTGGAATTAATTTTTTAATACTGCAAATCTCACGCGCCAACGCGTGATGTGGTTCCATCAATAAAGAGCCAAACATGCGCTGGTTTAATAAATAAATAATTATTTATTAATTTTAATTTATAATTTATAATTAATTAAATCTATTTTAAATATATAATATATATTATGTTATTTAATCCAATTCAAATATTACGAGATAGTCGAGTGGAGACACTCCAGATTTTGTTATTATTATTATTATTATTATTATTATTTCCAATTTTACTTACCTATAAAATAATTTTACTCTTAATCAAATACACATACATATATATATATATATATATATATATATATATATATAGCATATATAGCATATATAGAATATAATTACAAAAAGATTATCATTTTAATGAGTGTGTGTGTGTGTGTGTGTGTGTGTGTGTGTGTGTGTAGCAGAATAAAATTCTGATTAATCTGTAAAATCTCATATTTGTTATTTTTTGTTTTTTCGTTTAAATACATTCAGTACCGGGACCCCGAGCCTCGGCTCGGTACTTAAGTTAAAAAAAATGATTCATTATTATTGGATTTGGCTGGTAATATTAATACCTGGGACACCGAGCTCTCGCTCTACCCTTTAAAAAATATTGATACACAATTCTTTAATTATTTATTACAATTATTAAATGTTACACATTTGCATCAATCTGATTAAAATTAATGAACTTGTGCTCCTCAATAATACATAAATATATAATATATAGGTACATATATTTTTTTTCTATAGTGTTTTTTTGAAAAACTGTTTAGCGCCCCAAGTGGTTATAAAACAAACTAAAGACAAAAAAACGTGCTTTGCAGCTTTTCGGAATTAAAAAAGCAAAATTGGCAGTCGTGGGACTGGCCGACAGAAGTGAAAACTTCTGCGTAAGAAATTTTAAAACAGACGAAATTCGCGCTATTTCACGAGAAAGATGAATTTCATATGCATGTATATATATATAACTTATATATTATTTTAAACATATATTTTAAACAAATTTGTAACTTATATTTATATATATATAAATACACAACTTTGTTTAAAATATTGCAATACGAACTGTTTTATAATTCTTATCTCTAACATAAAATATATATTTATTATGTGAAGTTCATTTCGTATAATTTTGATTATATATGTATATATGAAATGAACTTTACATAATAAATATATATTTATATGTTAGAGATAAGAATTATAAAACAGTTCTAATGACAATTCAAATTTCGCGCTCTGTTATAAGAAATTTGAAAGCAGATGGTTTCATGGTGTTTGTCACGATCACGCGAGTTCTATACTTTTTCCCCATCCCGCAAAAGTGCTCAACGCCGCTAAAGAAGTTTTCACTTCAAAAATTATTTAATATTTGGAAATATATCTGACTTATAGAAAAAATGAATATTAATTAAAGAAAGAAATAGTTTTTAAAATATCCTGAATAATATGTAACAATTTTCAAGATAGAAATTTATTACAATATTACAATTATTAACTGTTGCATCATTGCATCAATCTGATTAAAATGAATGGAACTTCGGGTACTCAATAATAATAAATAAAATAATATTAATAAATATATTGAATAATATTTTATTGAAAAAATATTAAAACTTATAAAACTATCTAAAACTTTATTAATAAAAGAACAATGAATAAATAAATATAGAATAGTAATTTATTAAAAAGTAAACAATAGATAAAAAGAAAAAAAAATAACAAAATCATTATTTTCATTTTTAAATAACGATTCACCCGGCGAGTTTCGAACCGACGAAATCCACTCGTTAAAACATCAGTCCAACCGCTGGACTATATGTATTTAGATAAAAAATTGTCATTTTTTTACTGTCTTAGCAGGCAGTATTAAAAATTTTGACGTTTTCCATATATAATTTTCAATTAAGAAATTAATAATGAAGCTGTATGTTTCAAGAGATATCATCAATAAAACTTAATTTTTCTTTATAAATACTATATCTAGTGTGAATTTGAAAAAAATCGTTAGAGCGGTTTTTGAGAACCAATATATATAGATAAATACATATATACAATTTTAGCTAGCATAATAAGATAAGATAAATAAACAAAAAAAGTAAAATGTGCCGATATTTCTACTAAACTTTAACAATTTATAGAGAATTTGAATCAACAAATGTGATCTCACTCTTGTAATCTCATAAATAATAGCACCCTTACTATCGTCGGTCGGTAAAAATGTTGTCAGAATTTAAATAACAAAAAGAATCAGACTGGTTGATTGAAAAGTCATATGGGTGGGGGGTGGGGGGTGGGGGGGCTACCACATAGAAACGACTTGTTAAATTAAATATAATATTAATATAAAAAATAAAATATTAACAAAAAAATATATATATTGAAAATAAAAAAATTATTATTATTTAAGTTTTAAAAAAATTAAAAAGCAATATTTATAAAAATGTCTAAAATGAAAAAAAAAAAAACATTAATAAAAGGAATCGAATTATAGTAGTATAAAAGTAATTGAAAATGAATAATTAAAAGAAAAGCGAAAAGAATTTAGAAAGTTTTTTCAATTAAGAGTTAAAAGTATTTTTGTAGTTAACGTTAAAAATGATGTCCAACGAGTCAGTCTCATTGGTCTCCACTAAACGTACACCATATCCTACTACGAGTATATATTATATACTACTTGCAGTGTATTTTTATTTTGTTTATAGAAGAATATAAGTAGAGAGAATGTTTGATATATGAGTGGTTCAGTGGTTCACAGTGGTCACAGTAGAAATTTATAGTGGTTGGTGCAATGAGAGTGGGTGTTTATTCCAAATAAGTTTTATGCTAAACTCATCATTAATAACATTAATAACAACAACATCACAATCATCATCATCATCATGAATTAGGATCATCTTGATTGAACGTTCAAACTGTGTTCTATTAGAAATGATTGAAATCTTAATAAATGACAAAGAAAATTCAATCAAAAAAAAAAAATGAAGTAATGAAAAGATTTCGATTTTTTATATGAAAAATTTCACCATAAAATGTTTTTTTTTTTTCGAGTTTCTTCGTATTGGAGGAATTTAAATAAAATATTGTCAATAAATAAATGATTTGTGGTTTATTTATTGATTTTTCAATTGTATTTGTTCATAGAATGAAGTAAGGGAGAAAATTTTATTTATTTAAAATATAATATAAAAGAGATAGAATAGAATAGAAATAATAAAATGTGTTGATGAACATTTGATGAGTATACTGACTATAAATAAACAATAAATATTATAAATTAATTAATTAACTATATTTTATATTTACTTTTTTTTTTATTTAATTTATATTAAAAAAAAAATAATAATAACTTTAGCAAATTATTATAAAAACAACTAGTACAATAATTCGAATAATAATAATAATAATAAAACATTTTAAAGAAAATCTTGTATATTTATATTTTACTAATATTAAGTACTATTTTTTAATATTTATAAATTTTACATTTGACATTCTAAATTTGTTTGTATGGGTTACCTGAATATTTATTTAATATGTTAGGTAAAAGTGTAAAAGTGTATTTATTAGGGGATTCAAGATAGTTGAATTCGCCAGAGGATAAATAAATACGAGATATCCTTGAACCATCTCGAAAAGTTAAAATTTTTAGATAAAATAGGAAATATACCTACTTTTAAGTAATAAATCCCCGATGGAATATACATATTTGTACATAGACGAGAGTATACTTATTATATTATTTTGTAAATAAATGTAAATATTAAAAGAAATATTTTAACATTGGTATAATTTAATTGAAAATAAATAAATAAATAAATAAATTATTTTCACTAAAAAGTAGCTAAATAGGCTAATAATAATTTAACTATCTATTCTATATAAATAATAATAATTTAGTGATCTTAAAAAATAAATAAATAAAAATTTATGCCATTTACCATTTAATTAATTCATTTAAATATCTATTAGTACATAAACAATTTTTAATATATGTATAATAAAAATCAAATTAACTTAAATTCAAATCAATGTTAATATCTGAAAATAAAATTAATAGTAATACTAATATTAATATTATATAGTACACAAAATTTTTATGAACCTCCAATTTTTTTAACATGTGCATTTATTGAAAAAAATATTATAGATTTTTTTTTTTTTTTAAACTTTTGTATTAAAAGTTTTTTTTATTGAATTTACTTTAAAAATTTAACATTGAATTACAAAAGAAAAAAAAAATACTATATTTATATTTACTTTGCGATGTTTTTAGAATATACTAATATGTACTTTGCAAATAAAGTTACATTAATATGACAAGGCATACACACTTAAATAAAAGAAAAGTTGTTCATTTTCATTTCTACTTTGATTTAAAAGTTTAATTTATGTCTACTAATAACAAAAAATTGGTCACTTGTGTCTCTCCTATTGTGTGTATAAGTATATTCTTTTTATTATTTTTATTTACTAAACTTTTAGTAAATATGAATTATCCTTCTAATTTCTAAATAACATTTCATTTATTTTTTTAAAAAATGATAAAATAATAATTATTTAATTATGTATAATAATATTATTATTAATATAATATTATAATGAATGTTATGTAAATTTTATCGATAGTTTATTATAAGTTGCTTAATAATTATCCAATGTTAGGTATACGTTGTTGTTGTTGTTGTTTTTTAAATCATAAATCAAATATGTTAATATTACATACAACATATTTATTTATTTATTATACATATATAAAGTAGAGTAATTGTTTACAAAACAAGAAGCTTCAGGGATTTAGATGAAACTTTACCATTGGATTCCTTTTTTAATTCCAAAGAAACTTTCCTTATATAATATTTCTCGGTCTCTTCTCTATGTTGTTTTCGAGATAAAAATTATTAAAATTTGTTTATAAATCCATTGACGGCATCACTAATTTTTGTTTTTTTTTCAGTTCGGTTTGAATATAGCAAAATTAATTAAATAAATTAAATTAAATTAATTAATTTTGCTATATTCAAACCGAACTGAAAAAAAAACAAAACAAAAGTTAGTGATGCCCTCTGCTGGCCAAATAAATAAAACATGTAAGCTAAATAGAATTTCAATGGATTTATATGCAAATTTTAATAATTTTTATCTCGTAAACTACATAGAGAAGAGACCGAAAAATATTGTATAAAGAAAGTTTCTTTGGAATTAAAAAGGGAATCCAATGATAAAGTTTCATCTAAATCCCTGAAGCTTCTTGTTTTGTAAACAATTACCCCGAATACATACATATATCTATTTTTTTATAACGGGATCTTCATTTTTTTTTAAGGAGTAGCGTTAAAGTACTCTTGATGTTGACTAAACACAGAATATTACAGATATTTTTTAAAACTAGATAATTTTGTTGTATTGAAAAATTTACATAAATGATATGAAATAAGAATAATATATGAAATTTTTAATATATTTATTTATCGACTTTTTCAATAGATATAGGTATATTTATTTATTTATTTATATAATCGGAAATGTACATATATATTTATTTCTCCCATAGAGATTATATCGACCTTTAAGATTATATTAATGATTGTATATTATTTAATAGATACAATACGTATTTTTGATTTTGTTTTTTTCGTTTAAATCGAAAAATTAATAAAATTAAATGCAAACCGATGTCAACAAATAAATAAATAAATCATACTTAATTATTAAATTATTTTTCCCCAATTTTTATGATTATTTATTCATAGCATTTATATAAATTAACGTTTTCATTATAAATTAAAATTTCAAAATCACTTATGCAATTATAAAGAAAAAGAAAAAAAAAAAAGAAAAAAAAAAAAGTGTTTTCTCACTCCAAGTCACAATTAATAATATCATTCTATTAGTATTTACTATTAAGTATTAAATTAAGACTATTAAGACTTTTAAAAAAAGTAACTAATAAATTTCTAAATTATTCTAATTTAACATTAACATAATAAATACTTAAATTTTTTTCATAAACAAAAATTTAAAATGTTTTCATTTCAATTAGATAAATATAAATTAAGTAATTAACTAATATACTTACTAGTATATATATATATATGTGTGTGTGTGGGGGGGGGGGGGTACATGTAAGTAAGTAATTAAGTATTTAATTAATAATAAATTTTCTATGAATAATTTATTGAATCGTTAAATTTTAAAATGAAATCAAATTTTATTATAATAATGAATTCGATAAATTATGAAAAAAAATTTAATATAATAATTAAATTAATAATTTAAGTAATTCATGGTACATATTTTTTCTCCCATATCATAGTAGAATATAATAAAATAAATGAATTATGATTGATTTCAAATAAAATCTTATTTTATTTTTTGTTTATTTTAATATTATATACAATCACATCGATAATTATCTAAGATTTACTGTCTCTGTTCCGCTCTAAATATGATTTTCAGAATGTATGGAAATGGAATTAAAAAAAAAAAAAAATACTTTCCAACCGACATTTGTAATCGGAAGACAAAAATTTAAATGTCTATGTCAAAATTATTTTGTTCGCCCTTGAGATTATTAAAATTTAATAAGAAAATATTATACTTAACTGTTTACTAATTAAATTTCCATTATATTTTAATAAAATAAAATTAATAAATACAAATTTATATTGATTAACCCCCCTACCTTTGGGATATTTTTCAAAAAATGGGTAAAAAATCATCGGGTTTTTTTTTTATAAAATTTCGTAATAACAATACTTGTTTAAAATAGACCAGGTATTGTAATCATTCCTAGTTTTACATGTCGAGATTTTTACATATCTATTTGAAACACACATTTTTTATGTTTCCCAGTTCCAGTTTCCAAGAAAAAACACAACACAAGGTGAACTGCTAAATATGAAGAGGACAATAAAATAAAACAATACACTTAGTTTTCATTTTTATTTTATTTCACTAAAAATTTTTTTTGGTGTGATAAATTTTGAAACAAGGGATGCAAAGCCCTACATTACAATCAGGGCAGTAATATCTAGTCTCCTTCCTCACTTTTTTCCCTCTTTCATCTACTTTGGAGCAGCAAACAATACATCCATCGTCTTGGGGCATTCATTTTGCCTGCGGTAGGGGGAATTACATCAATAAAATGTCTATCTGTTAGACGTAAAGGGTTTGGAGTACTTGATGGTCTTCCTCCTTTGGATGAAAACTCAGGTGAATGGTAATTGAGAGATTACCTTTTCTCTAAATTTCGAGTTATTCAAAACTCCGCCCTTCTTTCTTTTTATACAACACAAATGCATTCCAGAGTGCTTGCTCCAATAAACGGATAAACATTTTTTTGCCTTGTTTTCTAGTAACAGGGCAAACCGCCAAATGCTGGTCAACCCGATCTACTCCCCCCATCGTAAAATTATAGTCGTTTGCCACAGTTGGGCGTTGTTTATCCGATTCAGTTTGGACCATTGTACAACTATGGACAGTGGATAGAAAAAACACATCTCTTATCTCCACATCTCCACCTCATCACCATGATTTTCCCCTTTCTGTACGCTTTGGTGAATCCACGAGCAACCTTCTTAGGAAGAGAAATATTTTTTGGTACTCCTTTTCGTGTGCACCTTAGTGTTCCATATGTGTCTGGCGATGAGTATGAGTAGGCAGTACCCCTTATTGAGCAATGGTCTCATTAGTGACATAACCATCTGGGACCAGCTCACTGGAAGATGTTTATAAGTCTGATCAAAAAGAGTATTTTATCCCCGTATAAATTTTGTAATTGTAGACCATATATATCCTGAGGTGGACTCACACAACATGTATGAATCTCGATCTTTTGAGTGGCATGTACTGCATGTACTGCATCCTAGACGTCCTTTGTTTAACATTAGACTTTCGTCTATGGTCACATTTCCTTTCTCTCGGGTATATATCCTTGTTGAAATTTTTTTTGTAAGTATTGAAACACAGGCCATATTTTGTTAAGTTTGGGATTAGGATGTGTAGATTCATTGTATTCAGCGTTATTGCTAAAATGCAGAAAAGGCTCTTAAAATATGAAAATTGTTAGAAAATATTAATAAACTTTGTATAATTTAGTAAATTGTAGCAAAAATATACAAGTATATTATATTACAGTGATTTCCAAAGTGTGAGCCGCGAAATATTAAATTAAATTTTCTAATACTTGAAATTTTTGGTTCTAAAAAAGGGCAAACTTTTGAACATTTTCGATTATTTATTAATTTTTTTTCAATATGGCTCTAAAAAAAAAAAAAGGTCAGATGATTTTGCGATGCTCTGAAACATTTCCAATGGAGGGAAGAAATGTTTTCCAATTTTTCAAGAAAGTAAACAAATTTATATAAAAATCGGATGTATTAAGGGAGCCTCGGAAAAAATCCGATTATTTAGGGAGCCGCAAACCAGAAAAGATTGGGAACCTGTGGTGTATATTATATTAGCAAAGTTTCATTTTTTTTCCTATGACTATACTCGTACATTAGGCACTAGATTAAGTGTCCACTACCACTAAATGATATTAATGCTCTCCTTTTAGACAATTGTCTTGCAAAATTGAAATATCTCGATAATTATGACATCAGAGATGGAGAAGATGGAGACAGAAAAATTAGACATTTGAACACAACACAAAGAAAAACTGCAGCACTGCATGTGCTTTGCTCTTCAAAAATAAACATGAAAGTGAAAAAAATGATGATCTAGTAATAGCATTGATGAGCCCATTGCCATATATGCTCCAGGATATTGGAAACTGCATAATAGTAGTATAAAGAATTTATATAAAATTTTCAATTTTTACAATTTTATGATGAAAAAGAGTCGAACTGTAAGAGATTTCCCAACTTTAATAAATAAAAAAAAATTATCGAAAGCAGCCCAGTTATTAATATCAAAATCGAAAAATAAATCCAAATTCTATATAAGTAAGTACATATATTTATAAAAAGGTCACCAACAACCATCGGTGCACATTAGAACTTAGAATTTTTCATCATCTATAAAAAGCCAAGGAGAGTTGAATTATTAATTAATTACTAAATTATTGAACTTTGTTTTTTTTTTTTTTTTTTTTTTGGTAATTTTCAGTTATTCACTAAAATTTTGAAAATAATATTTTAAATATAATATAAATAAAAAATGAATTATAAATAAATATAAAAATATATTACTTAATGTATTAACAAAGTAGAATGCATAAAATATGTATTATGTTTGTTTTCTGAGTGGATGTTGTTTGTGTAACATTTTACATTGATGGACATCTATCAGCAGTGATAAAGAGTCGCTACTCGTGTGAAACAAATAAAAATAATAATAAATGAATTGAAATTGAAGTGATATCTTTTATTAAAATATTAAAATGAATTTTTATTTATACTTAAAGAGAGAGAGAGAGAGAATATTAATAATATATTTTATTATTATTATTATTATTATTTATATATTTATTTTTTTTATTTTTTAGATTTGTTTTGATATTATTTTGTTGTTCATCAGTATCGTATGGTAGTAGTGTCTCTCGATTACAAACACAATATGCATGGAAATCAATTGAATTTAATTTTAATTCGAATCATAGAAGAGAAGCTGCAATGAGATCAGGCACATTTATACCAGGAAACAGTGTACCAATTGATGTTGATGTATGGAGAAAAGGTAACAAGAAATTCATAAATGAATCATTAAAAGTCAATTTCAATATTTGTTAAGAGTTGAACACAATTAATGATAACACGAGTATAAAATTATATACATCATTTTTTAAATTTATTTATACATATTTTGGTTGATATTTGGTATAGTATTATAAATTATATATGTATTAGTTTAGTAAAGTTTAGTGTATAATATGGTAGAAATATATATCTGATCTGATCTGAGATGAGATAAGTTTAGAATGAATTGAGTTTATTTATTGAATTACTTACTAAAATTTCATGTTTATTTACTAAATTAATATGTAATATTATTATTTATTAGGAGACCAAATAGTTATATAAATTTATTATATACATTCTCTAATCTAATAATCTAATGTCTAGTATGTCTAGTAATAAGAATTAAACAATTACATGTTTTTTTTTTTAAAGATAATGTGAATAATGTATTTATGTCACTTCCTCGTTTAAAACCGGGAGTACCAGCAACACTTGTCAGATTAGTGCCCAATTCACCAAATGCTTCCAGTCCACTCGTTGAACCATTTCCAGATTGGAGTTATCATGAACTTGGTAATTGTAATGGATTAACAAGTGTTTTTCGTATGAGGGTATGTACCAAATTTTATTAATCTATTTTTTTTTTTTTTTTTTGTTTATTTGTTTTCTTACAATTACTAATAAAAAATAAAAATAAAAAAATGATTGTGTGAATCTAATCTAATTTGTATCCTATCGATCGATCGATTATGTTAAAATAATTACTTAAGCCTCCCTAAATTATGTGAATTCATATTTAATACAATATATATAATAACATTTGATTTATTATAAAATAATATACAATATATAACACTAATTTATGATATAATCTGTGTTTCTCTGATTAATTCTTCATTATGATTATTATTATTATTATTATTAATTTCTAGGTTGATTCATGTGGTCGTTTATGGGTACTTGATTCAGGAACAGTTGATATTTTAAATACCTTTCAACGAATATGTCCACCAAAAGTAATGGTATTTGATATTAGAACAAAAAAATTACTATATAATATCCAATTTAATGATTCTGTTTTACATACAGACTCATTATTAATTACAATTGCTGTTGATATAAGAGGTTAATCAATTCATTGATATTTAAATTAAATTTATTTATTTATTTATATTTTTTTTTTAATTATTATTGAATTATTATTAGGTTTACTTAACTACATAATAATATATTGATTGATTAAATTGTAGATAACAAATGTACAGATCCATGGGCTTATATAGCAGATGTTACTGGTTATGGTGTCATTGTACTTGATACACAAAGAGGAGTTGGTACAGAGGATGGAAAAAATGGTAAAGTCGGACGTTATTGGAGAGCTTATAGCAATTTATTTTATCCATATCCACTTTCAGGTATTTATATAATATATGTACTATACACATTCATCTATCTATCTATCTATCTCTATCTATCTCTCTCTATCTCTCTCTATATATACCTATATAAGATACATATGTATAGGAGAGACTGGGAGTGGGGAGACAATGGACACAGTTCAAAATAATTTTGTAATGGGAACATTACAATGAACATTTTAAATAGTGAAAAAATGGCCAAGATTCCCTAGAAAACATTCAAAGAAAATTCAAATAAGTTGACCTGTGGCCAGGTCCAAACCGACCCCCCGACGGTTTGAAATAAATTAATTTCCAGCTACAGAAACAATTTCAAATAATTTTAATATATCTATTAATGTAATAAAAAACAGATAGGCATATAACATAAACATTTTTAATTTTATTTTATTTATAATATATGTATATATTTATATGTAAGACCAGGCTGTGACGTCATGAATGGCTGGATTACGTCATATAATTTTAAATCAAGAAAAAACTAATAAATATGATTTTTCTCGAGGATAAAACCAATACAATGTGCATGATTCGTGGTGATATATAAAAAAATCTCCTCGTGTGAAATTTGGTGTGAAAATAACCCTTCCCTTCCTATCGTCGATCGCTAATACTACCACTTCCGGTTTCCGGATTTGCACCAAAAGTTGATCAATTCATCCCACTGATGCATTAAGTTAATATACTAAATTTCATCAAAATCCGTTGAGCCGTTCAGGCTGTACACATCTATACGGACGGACAGACATCATGCTAAAAATACTTTTTTCTGTTTAGAAAATGCATGATTCGTGGAGATATGTAAAAATCTCCACATGTGAAATTTGGTGTGAAAACAATACCTCCCTTACTATCGTCGGTCGGTAAAAATGTGATTGCCCCTTTTCTGTTTTTTTTTTTTTTAAGGTTAAAACATAAATGATAATTAAAAAAGTATTATTTATTTATTTTTTACATCTTTAATAGTTATGGTAAAAGGTTAGTGTTTCAGCAAGTGTTTTGCATACCCATTTAATAACCCAGGACATTTGTCTCCAAAGTCTCTCTCCTAGTCGCTTTGCACCTTTATTGTATTGGAAAAATTTTGTATTTTCAGAAATAGAAAAAGATTTAGAATCATAATTTAGTTTTATAATAAAATAGCCTTTACCTCGAGGTTACAAGTTATATTCGTTAACTCTTTTTCGATAGGGAACAAGTCATAAACACAAGTCATTTTCAATAGTATATTGAAAATTTATTTATTTATTTTTTGTTTTTGTTTTTGCATAAAATGAAAAATATGTATGAAATGTACGAAATATAATTCTCAAAATAGTCATTCTTGGAAAAAATTTGCCATCCAAAGGGTGACTTCAAGAAGAATACATCCCTTCTTTATGAATGAAGAGACGGACTTATTGTTATAGTGACCCAAGAATGAAATGTTCTTCAAAGGGAATATGAAAGTACAAACCGAGAGAGATCATATTTTTTACTTCAGATTGGGTCGGGAGTTCCAAGAGTGTCTACAAACTGCAGAGATAACTGAATTTGCTCCAGAACAAACAACAAATCCTCGTCATTTGGAAGTTCAAATTAGTGTTATCTATGAAGTTTATATAAGTTTAAATTTTTTTTTTTTTTTTTTTTTTTTTTTTTTTTAATGTGTATATCCAAAATCTCTCTCTCTCCCCCCCCCCTACACGGGAAGACATTGAACATTTTTCACACTCGATATAAAAATGGACGTCGGCGAGAAACGAGTTTTCCTGGAGACTTTTACCAAATCTCGGATGAAACTTAATCTTCAGGCTACCTAATGACACTTGCTTGAAAAATGAACATTTTCCAGTGTTTAAAAGAAATCAGAGAAAAAAAAAAAAAAAAAAAAATTAAGAAACAA
This sequence comes from Labia minor, assembly GCA_963082975.1. Classification (NCBI taxonomy): domain Eukaryota; kingdom Metazoa; phylum Arthropoda; class Insecta; order Dermaptera; family Spongiphoridae; genus Labia; species Labia minor. Next base: position 93,815,013 of record OY720345.1, on the reverse strand, counting down.
AAAGTATCCAGTCTTCCTTCTATATATATATATATATATATATTGAAAATTACGTTATTATTATTATTATTATTATTATTAAAAATATAGTGAATTATTTATTATTTAGGTAATATAAAATAATATATTTTATATTTATTTTGATTACAGGTTATTTTGATTTGAATAATGTAAAATTTGAACTTATGGATGGTGTATTTGGATTAGCATTGGGTCCATTAAAATTAAAAAAAGGATCAAGAGATACTGATCGAGTATTATATTTTCATAGTTTAGCAAGTCATCAAGAATCCTGGGTGGATGCAAATGTATTAAGAAATTATTCCAATTTTGAAACAGGTGCAAGTCTTGTTCCAGAAGCATTCCAGGTCTTATATATTAATATTATTATTATTATATATATAAACTCTAAATACCAATACATAGTGTATAATAGACACTTGTAAAAACTTTTCATTATTGGCATTCTTGATAATTTTTTATTATTTTTTTATATTTATTTATTTAAAATGTATAATTATTAATTATTGGTTGATATTACATAAAAGAAAATATTAAATTTGTGAGCAATTTATTTATTTAACAATTAGTGTCAATCTGTGTCAAATTTCAAATCAAACATTAATGAATCGATAGAGATACATATGTACTTACGCTTACGGTATTTTGTACTAATACTAAAGAAATATGTAAGTATATTTTATTATATTCTCATATAAAGAATAGAATAGATAGAGAGAAACCCCATCCTTATTTACAAAGAATAGATAGGTTATACTAAGGGCCGTCCTAAGATTTTCGGCGCCCGTGGGCTCCTAAAATTTTGCGCCCCTTTTCATAAGAAATTACACAGAATGGTTAGTAAAAATATATAAACTAATAAAAAATGCCGTCCCCAGAAGGCTTGCGCCCTAGGGCTATAGCCCAATTAGCCCTGTGGTTAGGGCGGCCCTGGTTATACTTTTCTATAAATGTATATAAATAGGTATAAGTATAAAATTAATATAAATTAAATAAATAAATAAAAATAGTGTGTTTGTCTGTTGGTTTGAATCCACATTAATCTATTAATCTATACAATTAATTATTCTTTATTTAATTATTTATTTATTTGCTTGTTTGTTAGGTATCAAAAATGCTACGGAATAGTCAAGCAGCCGCAAGTGATATAGATAACAATGGAATTTTATATTTTTCATTGCTTAAATATAATTCTTTAAATTGTTGGAATACTAAATATGAATTTAGCCAACAGAATATTGGCCATTTGGATAGAGATGATAATCAATTGCAATTTTTAAGTGGACTTAAAGTACAAAATAATCAAGTAAGTTTAATACTAAAACATCCTAATACTATGCAATAGGATATAAGATTAAAAAGATGGATTCTAATTTTATATACCTAAACTTAGGTATTCATCTTTAATTTAGTAATCTAAAATGATATGAAAAAAAAAAATGGTATATTAGAGCAAACCATTTTGAAAATTTTGTTTTTATGCTCATTTATAGAGAGTATCTCAAAGTAAATAAAAATTTTATTAATACATATTAAAGATATATAATATAATATTGAAAGATTGATTAGAATTTAATTTTTTTTTTGTTTTTTGAGTAACCAGCACAAAAATTAGAAAAAATAATAAAAATAGAATATAGCACTTTCGCTAAACACATTTAATATAAGTATGCCAGTAACTAACATATATAAATAAATACATATTTAGTGCCGCCAGTATAATATCAATTATGCTATACCAAATATAATTTCAAACGATAGAAGCAATACAAATATGTATTATATTATAGTATATTTACTTAATAGATATATCTTATATATCTTAAAATTCTCGTGTCACAAAACTTTGAAATGATACTCCTCCGAAACGGCTGGACCGATTCTTATGAAATTTTTTATGCATATTCAGTAGGTCTCAAGGCATCTCAGACTTCTTTTATTAAACCGCTAATTGCTAAGGTGTGTCCAGGGGGTGGTATTTACCTAAAAATAGTTTAGTTACCGTGCTAGAAATAATATAATAATAATATAATATAATAATATAATACAATAATATAATAATATATATAATTAATTTAGTGATTAAATTAAAATCTTATCTTATTATGCTAGCTAAAATTGTATATATGTATTTATCTATATATATTGGTTCTCAAAAACCGCTCTAACGATTTTTTTCAAATTCACACTAGATATAGTATTTATAAAGAAAAATTAAGTTTTATTGATGATATCTCTTGAAACATACAGCTTCATTATTAATTTCTTAATTGAAAATTATATATGGAAAACGTCAAAATTTTTAATACTGCCTGCTAAGACAGTAAAAAAATGACAATTTTTTATCTAAATACATATAGTCCAGCGGTTGGACTGATGTTTTAACGAGTGGATTTCGTCGGTTCGAAACTCGCCGGGTGAATCGTTATTTAAAAATGAAAATAATGATTTTGTTATTTTTTTTTCTTTTTATCTATTGTTTACTTTTTAATAAATTACTATTCTATATTTATTTATTCATTGTTCTTTTATTAATAAAGTTTTAGATAGTTTTATAAGTTTTAATATTTTTTCAATAAAATATTATTCAATATATTTATTAATATTATTTTATTTATTATTATTGAGTACCCGAAGTTCCATTCATTTTAATCAGATTGATGCAATGATGCAACAGTTAATAATTGTAATATTGTAATAAATTTCTATCTTGAAAATTGTTACATATTATTCAGGATATTTTAAAAACTATTTCTTTCTTTAATTAATATTCATTTTTTCTATAAGTCAGATATATTTCCAAATATTAAATAATTTTTGAAGTGAAAACTTCTTTAGCGGCGTTGAGCACTTTTGCGGGATGGGGAAAAAGTATAGAACTCGCGTGATCGTGACAAACACCATGAAACCATCTGCTTTCAAATTTCTTATAACAGAGCGCGAAATTTGAATTGTCATTAGAACTGTTTTATAATTCTTATCTCTAACATATAAATATATATTTATTATGTAAAGTTCATTTCATATATACATATATAATCAAAATTATACGAAATGAACTTCACATAATAAATATATATTTTATGTTAGAGATAAGAATTATAAAACAGTTCGTATTGCAATATTTTAAACAAAGTTGTGTATTTATATATATATAAATATAAGTTACAAATTTGTTTAAAATATATGTTTAAAATAATATATAAGTTATATATATATACATGCATATGAAATTCATCTTTCTCGTGAAATAGCGCGAATTTCGTCTGTTTTAAAATTTCTTACGCAGAAGTTTTCACTTCTGTCGGCCAGTCCCACGACTGCCAATTTTGCTTTTTTAATTCCGAAAAGCTGCAAAGCACGTTTTTTTGTCTTTAGTTTGTTTTATAACCACTTGGGGCGCTAAACAGTTTTTCAAAAAAACACTATAGAAAAAAAATATATGTACCTATATATTATATATTTATGTATTATTGAGGAGCACAAGTTCATTAATTTTAATCAGATTGATGCAAATGTGTAACATTTAATAATTGTAATAAATAATTAAAGAATTGTGTATCAATATTTTTTAAAGGGTAGAGCGAGAGCTCGGTGTCCCAGGTATTAATATTACCAGCCAAATCCAATAATAATGAATCATTTTTTTTAACTTAAGTACCGAGCCGAGGCTCGGGGTCCCGGTACTATATTTTAAATAAGAACACAAAAAAATGAATGTTCTATGTAATATACTGATTGAAACAAAATGGATGAAAACCTTTTACTCCTCTTAACCAAATACTATGTACCACTCGGGGGTACAGGGGGCGGAGCCCCCGTCTAGGTGTGGAGAGCGCCGAAGGTGCTCTGAGCAGCTAGTATATATAAAAATAATTATATAAACAGAAAGAAAAAAAAGAGATTTGAAATTAGAAATTATATTCTTTGCTTTGTTGTATTTATTTATTTTTGTCACTTATTTGATTTATTATTTGAAAGGTGTGGGGTTTATCATCAAGGTTTCAAAAATTACTTTCTACTGGAATGGACCCTAATGAATATAATTATCATGTGCTTTCTGCTGACATTTATTCATTAACTCAAGGATCGTTACAATGTAAAGTGAAAGATTCAAATCAGGTATGTTTTAATTGATATCAATAAATAATAATTATTAGAAAATTGAATTTTCAAAATATAATCAAAATAGGTAGTTATAAGATAAAATCAAGGGATATATGACTTGTTTTCTATATTTCAAAAAAAATAAACCTTTTTTGGGACGATAGTATAGTTATAGTCACATACACGACCAGATGAAGTTTGTCTACCTTACTTACTACAAGGAAGATTTGTTTTGTCTGTTATCTTGAAGATCATTTCGATCACAGGCGATATTTCATCCTATTTATTTCAGACTCGTAATTTGTTTTCTTTTGCAATTTTTGCAAATATAGTTAATGTATTCATTGTTTTTGTACACCTTCTTTAAAATTAATATATATTCAAATTTATTTATTCACATCTTCCTCATTGTTTACAATTTAATTAAATCTTAATCATGCGAGGGGTAAATTATGGTGAGCTGTCGACTTATCATTGAAAAATTTAAACCCCAAAACAAAGAAGAGCGCGCCGCCAGGGGGTGCCGATGTGTGGCGCGAGTTACAACCGAAATATAATATATAATAGCTCAGACTTGTTTAAATCGATTATTAAATTATTAGATATATGTTATGTACTTTTTTTTTTAATTCTTAAAATTTACCTATAATAATTAAATATTTAAACATTTCAACTTTATGAGTTTTTATTTTTGTTTTACAAATAATTTCCAATAAACGATATTCCCCACTCAATATCAGTTATGACAGGTTGACTATTTTATTTTTGTAAATTTTAGTAGTTCTTATTTTAAGAATATAAAGGTGTATTTTTTTATATGAATACCAAATAGTCCATAGGTACTATTAACACCAAAAAATGATATCATAATAGCTATATTAGCGTTTAAGATTTGTCAAAAACCCGAATTGCGCGTCATATATCCCTCGAATTTACCTTATATAATTTAATTTCATTTAAAAATAAAAATAAGTCAAATAAAAATATAATAAAAGAAAAAAATGTCCATATTATTATGTAGGTATGTAAATTGTAGACCAATTAAATAAAATTTCGAAATATTTTATTAATAAAATAAATAAATAAATTAATAATATTGGCTATATAAATTAAATTTTATATTTTTTTTTTAAAAAAAAAAACTTTTTAATATTATTTTCATTATTATTATTATTATTATTATTATTTATAATGTGCATTTAATTATGGCATTAAACAATTGAAAATTGAGCCACAACTTCAGTGTCGTGCAACTGCAACATTTTATTCAACTCGTACAAGGATAAAATTCATTTCCAAAAAAACTATGATGCATTTGCACTTGTTAGGTAATAGTTTACCACAATTATGATTTCTTTTTAAAATTGTCTAATTTTGATAATTTAGAATTAATTTTTTTGAAATAAAATACACAATTAAAATATATAAGAGAGGTACATATAAATTATTATATTTTTGGAATTTGAAATAATTTATAGATTTGAATAATTTTATTTACAGATTACATTTCCTTGAATTAAAGAAGAAAACATATCTAAATTTGTATGATTGATTTTATTATTTAATTATGTGTTGAGTTTTGTTTTTTGTCATTTTTTTTTCTTTTTTCATTTTTTATTAGAACCTACATATTTTATATTATGATGTTATAATATATAATTCTATTAATTTAATTAAAGTTTTCTAAATATTATAATATTATAATTTGTTTCTTAATATAAATTATAATAAGAATATTTATTAATTTTTAATTATAAATAGTCTGGAAAAAATATACTTACTATATTATTATAACATATTTAATTATATTAAATGAATACAATAGAAAAAAAATGTAAGTTTAATTAAAACTTAAAACCTAATATACCTACTTAATATCTATACATAATAAATATATATTCTTATATTTTATATATTTTCAAATCCAAATTTTATATTCCTTCTTATAACTTTCATTGAACATTAATAATAATAATAATAATAAAATAATTCAAAAATAGGCCACCAATACCCAAATTGAAAAACATGAAGAGAGCAAAAAAAAACCCTTTGTGGAATAAATAACGCCTTGGCACAACACTTAGAGAAAACCAACTGCCTGGCAGAAATTCATCTGGCTATATATTGCGCCGCAATTGCAACAATTGAACTCAACGGCCAGAATATCACCTCTCCAAAAACCTCCACCACCTGCAAAAACAAATCTACACCACCCTGGAAGAGACGTCTGGAAAGAAACATAGACGAGTTCAGAGCAAAGAGAGACATCATAACTGAATACCTCAATAACAACAGATCAAGAAGAGTCCTTGAGAAAATTACCGACTTAACAAAAAGAGCTGGAATCAACATGAACAAACCTCAAACTACACAAGAACTCGTGAACCTGAGAGACACGTTCAGACAAAAAGCTAAAGTGAAAGGGGCTAGACTCCGGAGATATAATCAATTGATTAAGAGAAAACAACAAAACTTTGAATTCGATTCCAATAGGAAGAAATTTTTCAGACACCTTGAAACAGGAGAAAAACAGCAAGCTGAAGACCAAACTAAGATTAACCCAAAAATGTTTCAAGAATATCGGAGCTCTATTTGGTCTAACCCGGGCCAATATCAACACAGCGCCCGGTGGATAAAAACGGTGGAAGAAAAATATTCGAAAATACAAACTAATGAGGAAATATCCTTTACGAGCGAGGAGATATCTGAGGCAATCCGAAAATGTGCTAACTGGAAGACCCCTGGCCCTGATAAAATTCAGAATTTCTGGTTGAAATACTTACCATCTGCACATCCACATTTGGCTAGGCTCTTTACAGAGGCACTTAAGGACCCAGAAGCGATCCCTAAAGAACTAATGGAAGGCACTACTTACCTAATTTACAAAAAAGGTGAGAGATCACAGCCAGAGAACTACCGCCCAATAACATGTCTATCAGTGGTCTATAAGCTATTTACATCTTTAATAAGTAGTAAAATATATGACCACTGCGAGATGAATAAAGTGATCGGAGAAGAACAAAAAGGTTGTATACGAGGTGCACTTGGATGTAAACATCAACTTATAATAGACTCTATTATACTAAAACATACACAACTCAAAGGACGCAATCTCCATGCAGGATACATAGATTACAAGAAAGCTTTTGACTCTGTTCCGCACGACTGGCTGATGAGGGTGCTGGATATATACCAAATCCCTTCAAATATTAGAATGTGTCTGAAGACAGTAATGATGAACTGGAAAACAAACATCTACATCAATAACCAGAATGTCGGTCAGATACCTGTAAGACGGGGTATATTCCAGGGAGACTCTCTTTCCCCTATATGGTTTTGCCTTGCATTAAATCCACTTACAACATTGCTGAATGCCAAGAAGGAAGGATATAAGCTAAATAGACGAGATCCGGTTAGGATATCTCATTTACTGTTCATGGACGATCTCAAACTGTACGCAGAAAACCCTAAAAGCCTTCATTCTTTAATTTCAACCGTAAGCGAGTTCAGCGAGGACATCGGTATGACATTTGGTTTGGATAAGTGTGCAATCATCAACATCAAAAGAGGGAAAAGTGAAATCACGGAAGAGTCAATACATGGGATCGAGGAATTAAAACACCAAGAAAATTATAAGTATCTGGGAATGTTACAAAATGCTAAAATCGACCATAGCCAACTAAAAAAATCATTTTCAGAACTATATAAAAAAAGAGTAACAAAATGCCTAAACACCAAACTATCAGGTAAAAATACAATAATTGCCATCAACACCTGGGCTGTACCCATTTTAACATATTCCTTTGGAATACTTAAGTGGTCTGATACCGATTTAAACGGTCTCGACAGGTGCACTAGAAGGTTACTCACAAAATTTCGCTCGTTGCATACTAACTCCTCTGTGGTCCGGTTATATTTACCCCGGAAAGATGGTGGTAGAGGTTTAACAAACATCTTCGACCTCTGTAGATCCCAAGAAAACAGCATGAAAAACAAACTACTCTCATCGGAAGACATCCTTATTCGGTCGGTCAGGGGAATGGACAAAGGATATACACCCCTAAACCTAAGTAAACAAAATCAGGAAACCCAACCCCGTGAAATGGACTCTTGGCGTGACAAAGTCTTGCATGGGAAGTTCCCTAAATTGCTTGAAGATCCCTATATCGACAAAACTGCATCCCTCCAATGGATCACTGATGGCGATCTGTTCCCCGAGACCGAAGGATTTATGTGTGCCATCCAAGATCGAGTCATTAAGACGAAAAACTATGAGAAACATGTCCTGAAAAACAATGTTGAAGACCGGTGTAGAAAGTGTGGTAAGGTGGGCGAATCCATAGAACACCTAATGGCAGGATGTCCAGCCCTTGCCGAAAATGCATATTTATCAAGGCATAACCAATTGGCAAAATTGATACACCAATATCTTGGATTTAAAAATGGACTTCTTGACCCCAAAATAACACCCCCCTATTATAAATATACACCGGTGCCTGTGGTGGAGAATAGAGATGCGATCATGTACTGGGACAGACCAGTATTGACGGATCAAACTGTAAACTTCAACAGGCCAGATATCCTCCTGATCGGTAAAAACACCAAAAAAGCCTTACTGATTGACATAGCGGTTCCTCTCTCAACGAATATAAAAAAAACGGAAACCGAAAAAGTGATCAAATATGAGGAACTGGCTGTCCAAATCAAAAAAATATGGAAATTAGATGAGGTGAGGATACTCCCGATAGTCATCTCCGCAGAGGGCATTGTGTCTAACAAGCTAAAAAGGATAATCGAGGAACTGGACCTGCCTACCAACATCATAAGGATAGGCCAAAGAGCAGTTATGCTCCAGACATGCCATATCGTCCGGAAGTTCCTCGGATGAAAATTGTTATTATTCAAGGCGTATGGGTTAGGGTGAACTCCCTCTCCGTATCGGCCGAACCTAGCCCAGGAAAAAGAAAGCTGAAAGGGCAGGTGAAACTTTACCGGCACCTAGTGCCGAGTAAGTGTAACAGCTCGGAAAATAATAATAATAATAAATGAAATGCTATGAAATCTTGTCTGCTTGATTTAAAAATACATTCACATTTCATTCATATATATATATATGCTATTTACTTTTATAATGTTAACAAATCAATAAAATTAGCATTTTCAATGGGAAACTGTAATTAATTTAACAAATAAGTACACAGATCAATTTAATTCTTTCAAAATAATTCGAATAGTTTACTAATGAACTTTATTTATTGATAATATGAATTTTTCAATATTAGAAATTACAGAATTCTCATACAATTGGAGATGAAAAGGAAATTTCAAATTTTTTTTATTTATTTATTTATTTATTTTTTTTTTGTTTTTATTATAATTGTTATGTGTATACCTCTAAGTAATTAATAATAATATTAAAAAAGTTCATTTAAGTATTATTGATATATTAAGGACGGACAGTGAATGAGTATTTATACATAATAGTACCAACTTATTTTAGGTATGTAATGAATAAATAATCATTATTATTATTATATAGAATGCTAGATAACAGGTATATTGAAAAAAAAATTAATATTAATTAATATTTAAGTAGGTATATAGGATGCTTTTTTTCATTTATTTTTTTCTATATAAATCCATATAATAGTAAGAATGTTAAAAGAAGAAGAAGTATTATCACCAATTTTATTTAATTTAGTTCTGGAATATGTGATTAGACTAATTGGGGAACGAAACAAAACGGAATCCAATTAAAAGATATTATTCAATGAAAATATTACGTAGGTTATGCAGACGACTTAAATATAATAGGACATTCGGCAATTGCAATTATTAATCGAAGCAGGAAAAGTTGTGGGACAGGAAATTAATAGGGATAAGACAAAATATAAATATTTAGCAACAGAGAGAGAGGAACAAAGTCTTAACATACAAAATGTAGAATTTGAAAATGTAAAAACATACTTTAAATATTTAGGATAATAATATTCGAGAATAATTTAGAAGATTTAGAGGTTGCAATCGGTGAATAATGTAATGCCTGTTATCATGCAGTAAAGGGGCTTATTTCGTCAAAATTTTTATCAAAGGGGATCAAAATTACATAATAAATATAATAGAACCACGGCGGCCAAATCTTGCCTCTTTTCGATTTTATTGTGGCTCAATTAAAAAATTTAGTCATGACAAAAAAAAGTAAATTTTTTTTCCGATTTGGCACTTTTAAACATTTTCGATTTTTCAATATGGTTCTAATAAATATCACCAAGTGTGGCCACCCACCCACCCACCACTGCAATAGAAAACAATTATTTTGCCGGTTGTATTAATGGGGGTGTGTGTGTCTTTGTAAGAGCCTGGAAGAGCGTATTTGAAAATAATATTTTTGAATGTAGAAAGGGACGTAAGCGAGATGGGAGAAAATGGATAGGTGGGTTGGATAGATGTAGGGTGTAGCTTAGGATAGGGATATTTGGAGAGGTGTGGTTCCTCTGGCCAAGAACTCTTTCGGGTTCCATAAGAGATAAGAGCCATAGAAATATAGAATGGTAAGAATTTTTTTCTCTTTTCTTAAATGAACATTAACATTAACATTAACATTAACATTAATTTATTTTTGCTATTAATATTTTGTTTGTTTTTTTTCAATTTATTAATTTGATACGAGATTACCAATCATAAAGTTATGTTTATAAATACTCTCGTTATCTTATTATAATTAAAATTTGTATCCCATATTTGTTTTTTTTTTTTAATTTTTATATTTCTAAAAAAAAACTAATTTTTAAATAAAACATTATTGTGTGTGAACATTAATTTAAATGAAATATAAATTTATTTTATATATATATATATAGTATTTATTATTCAATGATAATTTAATAATATTCTTTATATAGGGGCAAGTTTCAACTAGTTACATTCAACCAAGTAATCATCTACAATCATCAAGATATACATCATCCTCTCATTTGTCTTCTTCTTCTTCTTCTTCTTCTTCTTCTTCTTCTTCTGCTTCATTTGTCCAATCATCAAAGAACACAGCATGACGGTTTCCCGGTGCCTGGACCTCAAACGTGCAAGTGAAATCTCCATTAAGGAGTTCAAGATTTCATCAACTGAACAATTTTATTGCACTTAAAGGAATAGGCGCCGAGTTAGGACCAAATTTTCAAGGATGGTATTCATCTGTATTCATGAGACAGACATAATATTGGATCCTATCCTAATAATAATATATATAATATTTAATATTTTATTTCAAGTACTTAGTTTTTGTAAAATTAAAATTAATTATCTATTCATGATTCATTTTCATAAATTTTATAATTATTTACAAAGGAGTTGCATATTTTAAAATATCATTATTAGTTTTTAGTTATTACAAGTTTGCAGTATACAGCAATAAATTAAGATCTACCTCAGGATAGTTTATCAATCGTCATTTTACCTATAAAAGAATTTTTGAAATGTCAAAAAAAAAAATATTATTTTTATTTTCCTTTACATAGTGATTTATATTCGCTCGTAGTCATTACATATATAATATGTAGGTAGTAAAAAGTATGTAAAAGATAAAATAGTAGTCAGACTGTTATGTAAAAACAAAAATTATGAAAAATAAATGCCATATAATAATGCATAGTTCTAGTATAATATTAAAGACAATATGCTATTTATTTTAATGATCACATCAAAAAAAAAAAACAATTAAAAATAAAAAAATAAATAAATGCAAAGGAAAGAGAGATAAATTTTTAATTTTTTTTTTTCGTTTGTTATGGAATTTTTGACCTTATCTTCTGGTTTCTATTAGATATATATATATATATATCTAATAATAAGTGATTAAAAATATAAAAATATATTTATTTTGTTATCAATTCCTTCAATATTAATTGTGTAAAATAAAATAAAATAAAATAAAATAAAATAGAAGAGAAAAATGAGTTGAGAGGTTGAAGAAATTAGGTACGATTTATAACATTTATAATTAATTGTATTATAATTTATTTAGCATTGCCATAATATCTAAAAAATATAAAAATATAATTAATTTATGTATTTTTTCTATTTTAGTTTAATTAATTTTAAGAGTAGAATTCATTAAAAAATGTAAGAATTTCCTATGAATAATATATTTATAAAAATGTTTAAATTGAATCCTACTATCCTACTAATATATAAATCTCTAATCTATAATCTACTATGCGTTGTAGATATACTTATTATGAAATTTATTTATTTAGTTCATTTCTTTTATTTTTATTTATAATAAATTAAGGATAAGTTAAGTTTTTTATTATGTTTTTAATCAATTTATTATTAATACTATCTTTCTCTCTCTCTATATACCAGCTGGACGGGGGCTCCGCCCCCTGTACCCCGAGTGGTACATCGTATTTGGTTATTATCCTTCGTGATTACATTCAATTTTTCTACATATTCAAATTTTACATTTTGTATATTAAGATTTTGTATGTTAATACTGTTCCTCTTTGTCACTAAATACTTTTTCTTATCACTATTAATTTCAAACCTCCATTAATTTTTCCTCGCTATCTGTAATTGCAATTGCCGAATCTCTTATAATATTTAAGACGTCTGCTTAGCCTAACTTTTCAATTTTTTTGTTTAATTGCATTTCGAGTGATGTTTTGAAAAACTGTTTAGCGCCCCAAGTTGTTATAAAACAAACAATTTTAGCTAGTATAATAAGATTAATCCAAGTAATATCGTCTATTTCTATTCACTCCTTATGGTAGCGGCCCAGTCGATGATGTTATATGGATCGTTAATTAACCATTAACCATTAAGAATGACCCTTTAACCAATTTATAGAATTTATTTTTATATACTTTAAAAATTTTACAATTTTTTAATTATTTATTATAATTGTTAAATGGGATTTATAAAAATGACCCATTAAAAATTTGTTTCCTAAAATGTTTCAAATAAATTAAAATAAATTGATTTTCATTTCAATATATTAAAACCTTTTCAAATTTACTTGATCAAATAAAATAATTGATCCTATACATCCAACAACGAGCTATCACTCGACCATAAAAAAATAACAAAATTGTATCAAATACCATTTATTATTCAATGTTATTACAATCATTCACACCAATATTAATATTAGATAATTACATCAATCTAATTAAAATTAATATAACTTTAATATATTTCTTTTTTTTTTTTTTTTTTTTTTTTTTAAATAGTGTGTTAGGGGAAAGCTCTACCAGCCAACGTGTGGGGCTCTCACCCACTAAAACCCCAATCACACTTTAAGTAAGGCCTATGCTATATAGTAATCTCATATTTTAACTCATAATTCTTTAATCATTTCCTATTTTATCGCATAACTCTTATGTTTCAACAATCTCTATTCCAAGACATTTTTTCCAAGTTCTATTAATATGTTATTTTACTGTGAGAGGAATTTAGCCCACCGGGGTTGGTTACCACGATCTTCCACAAGGTTGCTCAGGTTACCAATGAACACCACCAAGGAGGTGAAAGTCGGAATTGAGTAGGAGAGGCTAAGTCACACTAACAGGATACAGTGTCATATATTGCGCATCACTACCCCATTTGGTGTTTCCATATATTCATATATTAATTTAATACCTCTTTCCAAACAACATTTCGAGTATAACATTCATTCTCAGGTGGTAATAGAACCTTCAAATTTTTTCCATTCTTAACTCTTGAAAAAGCTACATAAAGCATTCTCTTAATTATATTCAAATAATTAATTAATTCTCTTGAAGAATTTCTAAACGTCACGCTCTTAGCCGGTTTCAGTAAAGATGCGATGATCGTTATCGAAAATCTTCTAATTGCTCTGAAACAATTTTTAAAATTTTTAATGTTTGGATATGTGTTTATGCAATGAAAACAGATATCAGTATAACAAATATATTTTTAATTTTATTGAATTTTTATAATATAAATAAATAAGATATATAAGAAGCGGTGGCTTGATTGAAATTTATATACACTTTAATATTATTTTTTAAAAAAAAGAGAATTTATTAAAAATTAAAAATAAAAAAAGAAGCCTATTTTAATAAAAAAATATAAAGATCTCCTTTTTATCATTTGTCTAAAAAATCATATTTTAATTTTGATATAAAATGCCAAGGCCAAAAATGAGGTATTTTCACGCTTACCTTTTCGATGGTAGCATTCGTTTTCGTTTCAATTTCCGGCATTTTGAAAATCGTATGATTCCTTTTTGATTTTTTTTTCATCAGCTTTGGGGTCACCACTTGTTAATTTTTAATTAATAACAACAAAGATAATTTATTTATGCTTACACTTTTTATTTAAGCTAAAGCTTTGTACATATTAGCTTATAATAATGTTTACTAATACATCTCATTAATCAACAATTAACAATCTAATTAATTATATCAAAAAATATAAACAACTTAATATTTATGATGATAAAAATAAAATTGATGAAACAAATCTTCTTTTAAACGTTGTGTGAAACAATTTCAAATAATTTAAATGTAAAACTATTAATGAAATTAAAAAATCAAATATATGAATATAATATATCTCACAGGCGGTGGTTGTGACGTCATCCATATATTATAAATTTAAATTAAGAAGAACTAATAAAGTTTCGTGAGATGTGATCAATAAAACTCAATTTTTCTTTATAAATACTATCTCTGTTGTGAATTTCAAAAAAATCGTTAGAGCGGTTTTTGAGAACAATGAAACAAAGAAACAAACAATTTTTACTCGTATAAGAAGATAAGATAAGATATATATGTATAGAAATAATTAATTATTTAAATAGTGCCAATAAATTCTTAACCTGAATAAAAGAGATTAATTTCATTTTCTTTTCCAACACAATTTAAAAAATAATATTTTTTATTTTTTCAAATTGAATCAATAGTAAAGTATCCATCAATATTTAATATATAAATGTATATTCAGTGATTTTAATTTCTTGAGTAAAATAATTTATTAAGAATTTAAAAATCGCAAAAAAGTGAATAAGAAAACGACGTAAATTACAACAATTCTAAATATGAATACCATATAATAATAAATTATATATCAATTGATTCAGTTTTTGATTTTGGTATAAATTCTCTATCAATCGGGCACCTGTCGGAATTTGATGGAACTTCGCCAGTTGATTCTTTGATTAATTCTAAGAAACTTTTTCCTTAGGCAATTCTTGGGTAGACTTCTAGTTTTCGAGATAAAAAAAGGATTAAAGATTGGATATAAAAAAAATAGATGAATTATTCGAAAATCTAAAAATTAAAGTAACATTAAATACAGGTCAATCAATCAATGCCTTTGATATTGTGTTCTAATGATTTTTATATTGTTACTGTTATAAAGTAAATATAATATATGTATATGTTACGGTAAATGTACCATCTTGGGAAATGTACACTTTTACCGTAAAATGTGTGACAAAAGTTAGGTATAAGTAAACTGAATATAATGTATATGTACATTTCCCGGCAAATGTGTACACCTGCCTTTACGTTTTGGTAAATGTATACTCTTACCTTCGTATTGTAAGGAAAGGTGGAATACAAGTAAATTAAAAATGTCGTTGCAGTAAAAAAAATTTATTTAAATAAACATAATACAAAAAGCTTTAATAACGAAAATTATTTTAATTCAAAAATGTGAATGAGAAACAAAACATACTTATTACATATAATATGTCGTAGCTTATGATCCCAATATTCATAAATACTATTTTCGTCCTAGTTTTTTAGGACCAATGCGATGGGAATCAAACAAATAATTATAATATTAACATACTTTTTACCGACCGACGATAGTAAGGGAGGTATTGTTTTCACACCAAATTTCACATGTGGAGATTTTTACATATCTCCACGAATCATGCATTTTCTAAACAGAAAAAAGTATTTTTAGCATGATGTCTGTCCGTCCGTCTGTCCGTCTGTCCGTCTGTCCGTCCGTATAGATGTGTACAGCCTGAACGGCTCAACCGATTTTGATGAAATTTGGTATATTTACTTAATGCATCAGTGGGATGAATGGATCAACTTTTGGTGCAAATCCGTGAACCGGAAGTGGTAGTATTAGCGATCGACGATAGGAAGGGAAGGGTTATTTTCACACCAAATTTCACGAGGAGATTTTTTTATATATCACCACGAATCATGCACTTTGTATTGGTTTTATCCTCGGGAAAATCATATTTATTAGTTTTTTCTTGATTTAAAATTATATGACGTCATCCAGCCATTCATGACGTCACAGCCTGGTCTTACATATATATTATAAATAAAATAAAATTAAAAATATTTATGTTATATGCCTATATGTTTTTTATTACATTAATAGATATATTAAAATTATTTGAAATTGTTTCTGTAGCTGGAAATTAATTTACTTCAAACCGTCGGTCGGTTCGGACCTGGCCACAGGTCAACTTATTTTTATTATAATAGTTAAATTTTATAAAATTATAAAGGAACATATAGAAATTTCATAATGAAGTAAGTGCTATTTATTTTAGCAAGAATTGCTATTGTGGCACTTGGAATTACGTAATATTCCAGCATTTTTACAATTGCATTTTTTTGAGGAACATGTTCCTTTACAGATGCTTGAGGAACATCTTCGTATGATATAAACTTTTGTTCACAAATGGCGAATTCATGCCTAGAATATAAGATTGTTTTAAAATTCCCTGTTTAGTTCCTAATTTATATAAATTTTTATCGTTATCTCTAGACAAAACAACGCAAATCAATTTTTTGGGATCCGTTTTACCACGTATGCTCACATTTACCAAAACGACATGGTCATTGTGAATTCAATGTACATTTCCCTTATTTGAAATTGTAAATGTTAGTTGAATGCACATTACCCAAATGAGGAGGCTAATGTGCACATTTACCGGAAAATGTGTACATTTGCCACAATATCTACTTTTACCGTAACATATATATAAAATCTTTAATCTTAAGATTAAAAAAAAAAATAAATAAAATATAACAAATAAATAATTCACGGCCTATTTATGGAACATAATTATACCCCGTGAATAGAAAATTTTATAGATATTTCAATGGATCTCTAGAAGGTATGGAAGAAATATAATTGAATTATAATTATTAATTTTAATTTAATTAACGATAATTTGATTTAATATTGGAATTTTCATTCACGCCATCTGATGGGTAAATATTGAGTTGGTTTTCATTTTGAAAGAAATTCAAAAATATTTATAACATTAAGAGGAATTTTTAATTAATATAATTAATATTTTTTAAAAACATTACTTTACAATAATAACATTTACTTAATCAGTTTTAAAAAAATTAATATTTTCTTTTTGTTTTATACAATTTGCAAATTTTTTCGTATAACATAATTTAAAATCTAAACCAGCTGGTCAGAGCGCCTTCGGCGCTCTTCACAGCTCTCAAATATTATTATCCTTCGTGATTAGATTCAATTTTTCTACATATTCAAATTTTACATTTTGTATATTAAGATTTTGTATGTTAATACTGTTCCTCTTTGTCACTAAATATTTTTTCTTATCACTATTAATTTCAAACCTCCATTAATTTTTCCTCGCTATCTGTAATTGCAATTGCCGAATCTCTTATAATATTTAAGACGTCTGCTTAGCCTAACTTTTCAATTTTTTTGTTTAATTGCATTTCGAGTGATTTTTTCCCAATTTGTGTAATCACATACTCACAACATGCAACATATAATTGGCCGTGGGAAAAACATGGGGATTGCAAATGAACTCCGCAGCACTTGAGTGTCTGGCCCTGAGCATTGTTGATAGTATGTTTGTTTCCTTAGAACCTTTACCTCCACAAAACATACCCACATTGCACTTTTATAATATATACCGAGACCCTGAGCCTTGGCTCGGTACTTAAGTTAAAAAAATGATTCATTATTATTGGATTTGGCTGGTGGTTGTGGTGCCAAGTGGTTATAAAACAAACAATTTTAGCTAGTATAATAAGATTAATCCAAGTAATATCGTCTATTTCTATTCGACACTATTTTCACTCCTTATGGTAGCGGCCCAGTCGATGATGTTATATGGATCGTTAATTAACCATTAACCATTCACAAAATCGCCATGGTATGTACATATAAATAAATAAATAAATAAATAAAAATCAAAAATTTCTACATTGATGAGCTTAATTAATATTTTTATTTATTTATTTAATTTTTTTTAATTTAGTACATGATTTGATTATAACAAGTCAAAATATCAATGACGATTTACTAATAAATCGACAAACTGCACAAAATAAAGAACAAATATATTCCCAAGGTATTGTAAATAAATTTTGTATGCAATTACATTCATATATAAATAAATAAATAAATATTATTTATTCACTATGGATTTGTGTTTAATTATAGATGGGAAGAATTTATTGATAACAGCCAATCAACAAGGAGCTTATCAAATACCAAATCGACAAATTATTAATCCAATTTTAACTTCTACTAATGAGAGAATAGATTTAGTAAATCTTGATAAAATAGAAAAAATTCGAACATCAAATTCATTTATTGATAATAAAAATTTAAAAAATCCATCTTTAAATTTTGATGAAATAAATAAAAATACTAATATAAAATTAGTGAGGGAGGATTTTATAGATGAAACAAAAAATGAAAATCCAATTGATGAGAAAAAACAAGATTTATTAAAAAAAAGATGATGATGTTAATTTAATTGCAAATCAAAATAAATCCGTAAATATTTCTTCTTCAATTAATTGAAATTATAATATTTTAAAAAAAAAATGCAATAAAAAAACAAAACAAACACACACACATTACTATTACTATTTACTAATAATACTAAATAATTCACATAGTATGACATTATAATTATTTTTATTGGAAAATAAATAAACATTTTTATTTGATTCCTATTTCAATGTTTAAGTTTTATTTTTAATTTAACATATTAAACTTTTATTTTTATAATATATAAGTAAATAACTATTAACTACTCATCATCATCATCATCAAAATCATGAAATTATAATATTTTAAAAAAAAAAAATGCAATAAAAAAACAAAACAAACACACATTACTATTACTATTTACTAATAATACTAAATAATTCACATATATAATATATATTAAACTTTTAATTTTATAATATATAAGTAAATAAGTAAGTAAATATCTATTAACTACACATCAACCCAATCATCATCATCATCATCATCATTGATGACAGCCTCAACTGTAGAAGTAGAAGAAGTAGAAGTAGTAGAATCAATATCGTGTTCATCTTCAATTGGATAATAGAGATCAAAAAAATCACTAATGATTTCATTTTCTTCATTAGTGATTTTAATCTGTAAAATTAATTAAAAGTTTTAAATTATTATTATTATTATTATTATTAATATTTTAATTAACTCGTTGGATTCAAAAAGAAAAGTGGTTATTGCAACCAAAACAAAAACTTTTGAATTCCTTAGATAAATAAATAATATTCGTAAATATGTTTAGATATATTTATGGTATACGTTTAGTAAGTAAATTTATTAAGAAGCAACAAAATATTAAAAGAAATAAAAATAAAATAAGATAAAATAAATAAATAAATACCACTTGACGTTTTGATAAACAAAATACATCCGGTTTTAATGTAAAATGAGAAAGATTATTTGTAAAAAAGAATATTTGTGTGTTCCATAAACCTTCGGAATGATTTAATTTATATATCCAATTTTGAGAATTAAAATCCACAATAACATTAGCGGTAACGAATAACATAGTTGGGCTGCAAAATTTAATAATAATAATAATTAATTGCAAATAATAATTAATTACAAATAAACATACTTTAAACTTAATGGTAGAGTTAAATTAAATTCAATATCAAGTAAATTAGTGGCACTATAATCATTATTATCACTATCACATAACATTAGAGAATTAGATTTTCTATCTAATTTAATCTTCATATCCATTGAAGGATTAAAATACTAAAAATAAAAACACATTAATAAATAAATAAATAATAGAATGAATGAATGAATTAATTAATTAATTAAGAAAAATAAAAGTTTATTTTTAATAAGAGATAAGAGATAAGAGAGAAATTTTAATATTCATTCATTCATTCATTCATTTTATTTATAATAAATGTACACGTTAAGAAGTTTATTATAATATATATTACAATTACAAATATGTAGTAATTAGTTTTGAAAAATGAAAAATAAAAGAAAGATTCATTCAAAAGTGAAATGAGAGAGAGAGAGAAATAGAATTTGTGTGTGTGTGTGTGTGTGTATCGTTTGTTTTAATTTACTTGATAAATTTGATTTAATTTCTTTAGAAAATGAGGTTCTTTTTTTTTTAAATAAGAGGTTATCAATTTGTTTTTTCTTTTATAATCTCCAATTAAAATAGGAAGTTGATGATGTTGTTTTAAGTAAATTATTCTTCTTTTCGCATTTTCTAACATTTGATCAAAGAGATTCTAAAAATTTAGAAATAAAAAAATTAAAATTTAATTAATATATAGAATAAATTTTATTTCTATAGGTTATTTCTATTTCTATTTCTATATCTATAAAATTCATTTATAACACACAATCCATTTTTATTTACGCTAAATAATTCAGTTATAATAAAATAATAATAATAATAATAATAATAATATTTTCCATATTCTACCTAAAAAAAAAAAAAACACGAATAATTTATTTTTCAAGTATGTATAATTAGTGTACATGTATTTTACGTTTTTGCACATTCTTTAAAATTCATATTAAAATTTATTGATTTACACATATCCCTCCTTGTTTACTATTTGCAAGTAAGTAGATTAAGAGAGGGTAATATTTTGTTGTTGTTGTTGTGAACTTTAGTAGAGTTCTTAATTTAAGAATAAATAAAACTACAATTTATGTTATAAATACTTAATAGTCTTAAATATTGATATTAGGTATTATTGGTGTTGGTAATTGGGTAATTAGGGGTACAATAAAGCCCCAAATAATGACGTTCTAATATACTAGATATATTAACGTTTAAGATTTTAAAGATTTATCAAAAACATGTGAATGGTAAATCTGATATCCCCCCCTCGGGTTTATCTTTTATTTATTTATTTATTTATTTATTTATTTATGTTACACATAGAATCTTAATTAAGTAAAAATAGTAGAATCATATACACTTGCTGCCGACCTTTGTGTGTGATAACTGACTTTTAAAGATCATTTTTAGCTACCTACTTACCTAAATTTTATAAATTCTAAATTTATTCTTCTGTTGGAAAGAAAATTATTTTTAATAAATTTTAATAATTTTAATTATTATATACGTAAGTACATATCATATCTCTATAAATGATACGATTAGTAATGAACATTTGATAATATCACTTTTTAATTTTAAATTTAATATATGTACACACACATTATAAGTATATAAAATTATTAATTCTTACCTTATTGGTTAATCTTTCTTTGATTTTATTAATCTGATCTAATAAATTTGGTAATATTAATGAATAATTTAAATTTTGTATTCTTTTTCTTCTTACGTCTTCTAATAAAAATTTTATAGGGCTGTAATTAAGTACTTGAAGATAATGTCTGAAAAAAAAATGTTTTTTTTTGTTTTTTGAGTTTAGGTATAATAGAATACATTTGTATTTTATTTATTATTACTTTAATTTCTTTTCAGTTAAAGTTCTAGTATCTCCTTGATAATTAAACTAAAATAGAAAAAAAAAAAAAAATAAATAAATAAAAAATAGTTAGATAAATAGTATTATAAATATATATATATATGTGTGTGTGTGTGTGTATGTACATACTTCAGGTAATATCATTCTACCATAATTTAACAATTTTTCTTTTATTAAAAGTTGATCATAGATTTCTGTATCATTCAAATCTGCAAAGTTTTCCCTGTGGATAAAGATAATAATAATAATAATAATAATAATAAATATATATAAATAAAAATACATTTAAATTAAATGAAAATAAAAAATGAAATGAAACGATAAAAACCGATAAATGTTAAAAGTTAATTATGATAGGTTATTGAAAATCTCATTTTAAATTGTTATATATATATAATTATATATTTTTACATTTAATAAATAATATATAATATATATATTTAAATATAATAGTATTTTTCATTTCAAAAAGCCAAAATTACTTTTTTTTTCTAAACTTTTCTTATACAAGTCAGGTCAGATTATTTAATATATTATAGCTATATTATTATTATTATTATTATTATTATTATTATTGAATAGAATTTTGAAAGAAAAACAATGATGATGAATAATAATTTATTATTTATTATTAATAAATAATAACTTTTTATTTAATTTATTTACTTTCATCATTTAATCAATAAATTAATTATATATTAAATATTTTAAGTTCTAATGTGTGCGGCGATAATAATAATAATAATTAATAATAATAATAATAATCCTTACGATTTATTTTTTATATATGTATTAATTAAATTATAGTTCAAGTATCTGGCATGCATGGCTGACTATATGCTACATGTACGAGTATGTAAATGTAGGGTAAACGTACCATTTGATAGATTTGTTTTTTTTTTTTTTTTTTTTTTTATCAATATTGAAATTAAAAGGCTTATTTTGATCAAAAACCTATCAAATGGTCAATTACTGATACGTTTACCCTAGTAAGTAAGTATAGCTATGTTAAAGAAATTAAAGAAAAATACAATAAAATAAATTAAAATCATAAATTAACTTACATTGCAAATTTTTCAATGGTATAATTTTTATAATCACTTAAATCAATTCTTGGTAGTGGTAGATAGCTAGGATGATAACGACTCTGAAAAAATATTATATAATTACTACTGCTACTACTACTACTACTACTACTACTCTTATTATTTTTTTATATAGTGATTATTATAATATTTAATAAAAATAATCAGGAAATTAATAGAGCAAATCTTAAAAAAAAAAACTGAAAAAAAAGAAAAAACTGAAAAATGTGTACAAAATTATTGGTAGTCAATAGAGAGAGTTTAGTTAAAAGAATTATTAGTTAATAATAATAATAATAATAATAATAATAAGAAATTTAGAATTTAGAGAAATTGGGAAATTTCTAGATTTTTATATAAAAGAAAATGATTGAAAATTAGCCCAACAACAACCAACAGAGGCGAATCAAACTGAAGCAACCTTTTCTTCGGGCTCGTCTACTCAAGTTTTGAAAGAGTAGCTCGTTGGTAATCGACGCGCGTACAAGATGAACACTCAAGTCATGAGAATTCGAATACGAAGATAATCCAGCAGATAATAAGCAGGATACCTCCTATACACTGACACTGACACCGACACACAGAGACTAAAGAACGGATGGAATGATATCTGAAGAGTCAAATGGACTTGCCCATTTTGACCTAGCCTAAAGGTCCTTAACATTTATGGATGGGATAGGTGGATAGTTTCCAGCAAAAAAAAAAAAAAAAAAAAAAAAAAAAAATGCTGAGAATGTACAAATTTGTAAAAATAATAATAATAATAATAATAATAATAATAATTATATATTGAACTTACCAATTTTTGTAATTTGTCACTACATTTGAGTGCCGAAACAAATTTAAATTGTGTAACCTATAAAAAAAAATAACAAATATATATAATAATAATAATAATAATAATAATAATATAATATTTGTGTTAAAAATAAAGTTAACTATCAAGTCCTTTAATATATTATATATATATATATATATATATATATATATATATATATTACAAATGATGAGATTAATGAATGAATGAATGAATGAATGAATGAATAAATGACTTTTTATAAATTAAAAATTATTATTAAAAAAAAAATTGTAAATAAATTTATTCATGGCTTTAATGTGTTTGTTTTTATTTTGTTTGTTTAAAAGAAAATCGGGGAATATATTTAAAACATTATTTCAACTTTTGTTTTAAATGTAATGTAATGTAATGTATGTACATTATACAATATATACAATATACAATAAGCTAAAGCAGTGTTTCCCAAACTTTTTTGACCGCGACCCGTTTGGAGGTCTTAAAATTTGTCGCGACCCACTTCATTAAAAAAAACAAACAAACCTTTATTTAGAACACAAATTTTATATTTTCAATAAAAATCAAGTTGTTTATTTCATACACAAAAATTGCGACCCACACTTTAGGAAACACTGGGCTAAAGTAATTATTGTTAGAAAATTATATTTAAATATAAAATTTATAAGATGTTGAATTTTTCAATTAACCAATTTTATAAAGTAAAGTTTTTATTTATGGATAATCTCTCAATTTCTTTGTGTATTAATAGTAATAGCAAGACCAAATGAAGATTTTATTGTGTTGCTGTTAACACACAGCCATATTTAAAATAACTGACAATATGACTGATTGAAAAAATGATAATATTTGACACTATTATTATTAATAGAAATGGATAGATAGAGCAAAGGAAAGTTTAACTTTAAAATAGTCTCATATGTAAAAAATGTAACAAAAAAATTATTATTATTAATATTATATAAGAAGCCAAGATGAAACAACACATTGAAAAGTAAATAAAAACAGACAATGAAATCGTTTCAGTAGTTGATTCTGAAAAAGTACTAAGTTTTATATTATATATATATATATATAAACTATTAGAAAAGAAATAAAAAAAATAAAAATAAAATATAAAATCAAGAGTCATAGTAGTACTAGATAGATAATGTAAATTTCTATATTAAATAAAAAAATATAACTTACTATTTATAAGTAATTTTTTAAGAATTGTTTTTATTATATGCACATTGTGCTGGTCAAAAAACCGTAAAAATACTGTAAGATATACATATGTATAAGTATATCTTTGAAAATAATTTATAATTATAAAGAAATGAAATTGAATAAACTTTTAATATATGTGATATGTTTTTAACATTTTTTTAAATAAATTTTAAACATTTTATTTAAAAATGATAATTAAAATAATAAAAAATATATATATAAAACCAACTGCAATAATTTGAGAGGAATATCTCTTTTGACGACATCGTATAAGATTCTCTTCAATGAATGAAATTACGACAGAATATGCAGAGGAAATATTAAAAGAATATCAGTGCGGGTCAACTGTAGATCTTATGATATTCTTATTAAGGCAGATATTAGAAAAAAAAATAAAAAAAAAAATAAAAAAAACAAAAAAAACGCGAATTCAATATTTCTGTTCACCACTTGGAAGATCAAGGACGCGGTGGGTGGATAATGTAGTTATTAGTTATATTGTGTGTAACTCTCTTATTAGTCTTATTATATTTATTTATATATATAATTAGATAAAGAAGAAAAAGAAGGAATAAGTTAGATTACATAAAATTAATAAGTTAAATAAAAAATAATAAATAATTTGAATACTTACATATTTCTTTAAATCATTTGTTAATTTATCTAAATATTCTAGTTCTTTCATTAAGTCCTTTTGTATTTTTTTCAAAGTTTTAATTTGTTGTTCAACATCTTCTTTCTTTTTTTTTATTTGATAAAAACTTTTTAATGTTTTTAATAGTTGTTTTTCTCTATATAGGTATATATTTATAAAAAAAATATAATAATAATAATACTTGATATAAAAAACATAATTATAAAAATTATAGATAAAATATACAAAATTATATACCCGGAATATTGAAAAAATAATTTTACAAAATCTTCCTTCCACATATTAATCAATAAATTTGTTTCATAAACTTTTGGATTTCTCAAATGTCTATTTAAAAATAGTTTATATATATTTTTAGCATGTATCTAAAAAATGAATGATTTAAATATATATATAAAGGACCACACATAAGCACTCGCAATTTTCAATTACGATTTTCTCACGAACGGTTTAACATGATGATATCCTATCGATACACTGAGTTTGATCAAAAAATGATTTGTAACACGTCGTTGTGAGATATGCAAGAATATTGTGATGTAATTTCTTCGAAATCGGTTCAGCAAATTTTGAGTCATAAAAAATTCTAAAGTCACACTTGAATTTATTTTAGAGGTCATGAAACGCGAAGATATGCAAAATTTTTCAAATTCACAGCAATGTCCACACAAAAATCTTTTATATATGGTTCCTCACATGGAACCTAAATTCAAATTCAAACCGCCCTCTGACTATGTTTATACATTAATTAAATAGAAAATAAAAGTAATTATGGAATTTATATCGAGAATTTTATTGATATTGATGATTTCATTGTGATAATTTGAAATGTTTTATTTTTATATTCTGTCAGTCTGTTCAGTGCATCATTTTATTCATACATACACGTGTTTAAATTTAACGAGAAAGTATATGTTTTATTAGTCACATTAGTCACAAGTTGCAGGTTTGATCCAAGAAAATCATAATAGCAGCATAATAGCAATAGCTGAACTGAAATGTGTCAGTTTTATCTCGAAATAAAAAATTGTTTTTAAGGCTTTTTTTTTTTTAATTTATGTTCTTTTAAATTATTTGAATGGGGTGATTCGGTGAATCAGGCAAACCCAATTATTATTATAAAAGGAATCATTTTTTTTTTCTTTAATTACCACTGTACTTACTGTATTATATGTATAATATATGTAAAAAATAAAAATAATATTATGCCTCCAATTATGCTTTCAATCAACTTACTTGATTATCTATATAATATTTTATTTCTTCATTTTCAACTTTACATTTAAATTGATAAATTTGTTTATCATGATTGGAGATTTCCATAAATAGTAATGTACTAAAAAATAATTATAATTAATTCAATTATGTATCTGTAATTAATTTTTTTTTTTTATGAATCTTTGTTTTCCTTACCCATTGGAATATTTGCATTTTGTTATTGGCATATTACATAATAAAACCTGAACTGCTTTAATTATTGTTTTTTGAACTAAAACAAATAATAATAATAATAATTAATTCATACATATACAATGGTTACTAAACACATTACTTATAGAAATTAATTAACTTAAATTATTATTATTATTATTATTATACCTAAAGGAGAAATTCAAAAAAAAAAAAAAAAAATATAAAATAAGACGAATCTATACAAATAAAAGAAAACATTTTTTTATTTTTAAAGAGAGAATTGGCATTTTTTACTGATTATTTAGTTTCTATTTGTGTATGTTTTATTTATTAGTATCTCGTAAGAGATAGTATTGCGATCACGAAAATTTTCGATGTTGAGATTTTGATGTATTTATACGTTTTGAAGGTTCCTGAATCATTTTCACTAAGGTTGAGAAAAATGTCTGTGTGTGTGTGTGTGTGTGTGTGTATGTAGACAAGATTACGCAAAAACGGTTTGAGCTAGAATGATGAAATTTGGTACATGGACATTATTCAAAATTCATAGTTTTCTATCAACTTTTGAGAAATGTAGCACAACCGGAAGAGGGTCATTGCTTACAACGTTTTGATTTTTTTTCTTCTAAAGTGACCGTAAAAATAAAGATATAGGTTTGATAATTTTTCACATGATTAATAATTGTATAAAACTGCTATTGGTATAGAATTTCAGCTTGATTGATTCGCTGAAAGTACCGGCGGAATTAATTTTTCAACACTGCAAATCTGGTGCCATCAATAAAAAGCCAAACATACGCTGGTTTAATATTTATTATTTATAATTTATAAAATTAATTAAATTTAATTTAAATATAATATATTATGTTATTTAATCCTATTCAAATTGCGAGATAGTCGAGTGGAGACACTCCAGCTAATTTTTCAATTATAATAAAAAGATTTTATTAAAAACAAGTTAAACGACACTAAAAACTTATTTATTATATCCACACACATTATATGTATTATAAATAAAAATTTTATTTTACATTTTTCATAATCAGATAGATATAAGTAACTATACTAATATTAAAGAAACAAAATAATAATAATAATAATAATAATAAATACTTACAATCATTTAAATTGGAGTTTGAATATAAATAATTGACACCTGAAGACAAGTCTCCAAGATGATTCCACTCAATATTTTCAAATTTTTCAATATGAATTATTGTTACAAACATATTTTATTTTTAAGAAGCTTATGTCTTGTGTGAATATATATAACAGACTGAATGTACAAATTGAATGCGAATTCTATTTTCTGATTCCTTTTATGACTTCAAGAATAAACTTTGAACCTAACCAAATATATATATATATATATATATATATATATAAAAGAAAAAAAAACAAAAAAAGGTACAATTTTTTATTACTTATATATATTTTATTGCTTTTAACAAAAAGTGTCTCCACTTGACTATTTCGTAATATTTCAATTGAATTAAATAACATATATATTTATTATATATTTAAATTAGATTTAATTAATTAAAATTAATAAATAATATTTATTAAACTAGCGGCGTGGTTGGCTCTTTATTGATGGAACCACGTCACGTGTTGGCGCGTGAGATTTGCAGTGTTAAAAAATTAATTCCTGCTACTGTTACCTTCTTTCTATGGGCAACACTACGTGGGAGGGGGGGGATATTAAAATTCTTTAATTATTTATTATAATTGTTAAATGGGATTTCTAAAAATGACCCATTAAAAATTTGTTTCCTAAAATGTTTCAAATTAATTAAAATAAATTTCATTTATATAAATATCTATTTTTATTTTCAATCAAAGAATATTTTGTTTATAATTTTATTTTTTTAATATTTTATTTATCAAACACGAAAGCATTTAAAATTATATGAATAATTGATCTCATAATTGGATTTTCATTTTCAATTGACGATTTGAATTCATAAAATATTAAAAAAAAAACTTTTAAAACTTTTTAAATTATTTTCAAGTAAGTATATAAGAATATAAGATATATTATGGGTGAATTCAAAATGTATGAAGGGACACATAATATAATATAGATAGATATAACATTTACAATAATAATATATATAATTAATTTACTGATTAAATTAAAATATATTTTAAATAAGAACACAAAAACAAATAAATATCTTATCTAATATACTGAACAGCTTATTAGTATAGTATAATATATAATATTTTATAATATTTACCGGAGTATAATAAATTGATAACGTCATTTAATTCTCCTACTATATATCGAATCGAATATAAATATAAATCTTCTTTTAAACGTTGTGTGAAACAATTTCAAATAATTTAAAACTATTAATGAAATAAAAAAAAATCAAATATATGAATATAATATAAATATTTTTAATTTTATTTTAAGAATAGATATGTATATCTCACAGGCGGTGGTTGTGACGTCACATATATACATTTAAATTTAGAAGAAAAAAACTAATAAAGATGTAGTTTTCGTGAGATGTGATCAATAAAACTCAATTTTTCTTTATAAATACTATCTCTGGTGTGAATTTCAAAAAAATCGTTAGAGCGGTTTTTGAGAACAAAGAAACAAACAGAGAAACAAACAATTTTTACTCTCATAAGAAGATAAGATAAGATAAGATAAGATAAGATTAGAGATTTTTGTGCAGGATCTTAGACTATTTTAAATTCACCTAGGTTTTGTACTTTATTTTAATTGGATTTAACCAAAATAATTTGGTTCTAGAAAGGATTTGAATTGAATTAATTATAACGTTTTTGAAGTGAAACTTCTTTAGCGGCGTCCTGACATTTGGTTGAGAATGGAGAGTGAATTGAAAAATTGAAATTTCGTAACGCAAGAGAGAAAAAAATTGAAATTTCGTAACGCAAGAGAGAAAAAAGATATAGATATAACGAGTGGGAATGAGATAGCCTCTATCTGCGTCTCCCTTTTGTGCGGTCTTTCGTTCTTGAGAAAGAGGCTATCTGCGTCTCCCTTTTGTGCGATCTTTCGTTCTAATACCCAGTCGCTAGGTCCAAAGTCCATGGCGCGCATGCGCGCGAGTACGTTGACGCGGAATAATATTTCTCAGCCTCTACTGGGTCAAAGAATTAAAAATTAGTATGACTTATGATCAAAAGAGGGCGAGATATCCACCTTGTCCAGTAGATATCGCAATTAAATACAATTTGAATTTAAATATATATTAATTTCAAAATTTGCCTAAACATTTATAAAAATAAATATACATATGAAATTTGTTATTTTTTTTTAATATTAAAAAATATTTAATTTGAGATTAATTATATGTAAAAAGATCAACTATCAAATAGATTCAAACTTTTATTTTCTTTGATTAGATTATAATTAAATATTATTTATATTATTTAAAAATTATTATTTTTCTATTTATTAAGGATGTCTATTAAAAAATTGTAATTAACCTTATCATATGTCAAATATTATAGCTAAGTTTTTTTGAATTTTTTAAAATTTTTTATATAATTAATCTCAAATTAAATATTTTTTAATATTAAAAAATATCACGAGTCACCTGTATTGAAGGCTTGTGGATAGTAACGAATGGAGATGACTTCAGATTTTACCATGGTCGACGAGCATCAGTCAGTATGTCTCATTTACAAGATGAATTTCGGAGACTTTCATTAAACAGACTTCAAACCGTCGATAAACAAATAATCGATTTCATATCTCAGCGTAGAGCATTAACTCTGTACATTCTTAATTGCCAGAGCCTACGAGCAGATGCCGCCGATTTAACAGACACTATCATCCGCAAATCCAACATTGTACTTCTGTCCGAAACTTGGTTAAACGATGCCGAAGATGTTAGCATACCAAATTTTAATTGTGTCATCAAATACAAGCGACCGAATGTTAGAGCAGGAGGTGTTGCAATCTACCACAATCAACATGACACTGTAAATATCGTTACACCAAACATGGAAATTATTGCAAGGCAGTCACTGTCATATTCATCAACGGTGACACCAGTTGGCGATGTTTGCATTGCAGAATGTCAAACTCACAATGGAAAAATTATTGTCATCGCAGCCATCTATATCTCACCAAATCAAAATTTAGACGATATTATTTATTTCATACACCGTTCACTACTGGTTTATAGCCACACAGGTGCTAATGCACTTGAACGAGGCGAAGATAAAATCCCTCTAATTCTCGGGGGAGATTTTAATGTAAATTTTGGATCTGAGATGATTCGTTGCCGTTGATCAACTTTCTTCGAGAAACATTTGGTCTGCTTATAAATAACGATCCCAAGGAATCAACAACAAAATCTGGAACTACAATAGATGCTGTTTTTACACGTTATATAGAAAATATCGAATCACGAACATATATATCTTATTTTAGTTATCACAAGCCATTAATATCAGTATTACCAATTGAAGCACCAACCGACAATAGTACAGGCAATGTAGATATGATGATAGAGTAGATAATAATAATAATAAAGCGAATATTTGTTACGAAAATTTTATACTGTTATATGTCTTTCGAAATGATCCCTTTATTTTTCTCTATTTCTCTCACACTCACACTCTCAACTAAAATTTATCTTATTCTCTAGATTGTAAGAAGTTTCACTTCCGCCACGTGTACGATGCTGCACATTTTTTTTAACAAATTATTTCTCATATAACCAGCGAAAAAGTCATCATTAATTTGTAGACAAAATAAGATTCATATCAATATGTATATCATGTTACACTTATTTTAAATATTTAAACGTTAAACTTTATGAAAAATATATTTAAATTCCTAATAAATTATATTGAAACTAAAAATTATCATTAATTTATGAGAAAGAGAGTGATTCCATTTCTTTGCTCGTAAGTGTATTACTAAATATACATAGTCTGTGATACAAATCAAATATACAAAAAAAATCTTTCGACACATTACTATCAATCAATTGTGAATTAATATCGATTGCAAAATTACACTTTATAAAATCTCACTTTATTAATTGTTTATTTATAAATATATTATTATAATCTCATAAAATTTGTATTTTAATAATATAATTATATGTCCGCGTCCATAAACATTCTCGGACTTGCTCATACAATAGATTAAGTGTATTAGAAATTGGCAAACTTATAAACAATCAACCTTTTATGCTTAAAAGATTAATATTTGCTAATTCTCGTAAAACATCATCTTTTCTATACCTCTTGTTATATTAAATAAATTTATCGAATGAAAATTGCACTAAAAAGAATAAAATAATATAAATATAAAAAAAATTTTATAAAATAACATTTATCTCATGGACTCAGTGGCGTACCTAGAACTTTTGCCGCCCTTTTTTATTATAAGTCAATCAAATAGTGATATTTATAAATTAATGGACATAAATAAATTATTAAGTTATTTAATCAATATTAATTAATACACAGAGAGTAAATTTTTTTACACATTTTTGTATGCACTCGTAAATATATTTATATAATATTTACTCTTCTAACTTTCATACTAGAAAAATCGTGTATAATGCTCTCAAAATTTATATTTATATTTTTTCCGCCGGCCCTGCCATTCAAAAGAAAAATCGATGATTTAAAAAAATATTGGTATATCACTTCAAAGTAATCATATAAACTTTTCAAAAGAAATGAGATTTATAAACTGATATCAAAAAGTTTTAGTTACGAAAAATTGCTGAACAAAATCGTAAAGATGCGTTTACGAATTCAACGGATTTTAATGAATACAATAAAATAAAATTATTATCCTGTTCTTGGAATTAGAATTCAAAATTTACCCTAAAATGCATTTATATACACCGAGGAATAATATTCGAAATCTTATAGTTGATCATAATTTATATAAATCATATAGTAAACTTATAATAATCATAATAATCATTTATTATTCAAGAAAGAAAAAAAATAAATATGAAATGAATAAGTTGCTTTTTACAACTATAACGAAATATAAAAAATGCCGCCCCAAGATAAGTGCCGCCCGGTGCGGACCGCACCCACCGCACCCCCCTAGGTACGCCACTGCATGGACTAAAAAGAATAAAATAATTTTTCTATAAGCCTGACAAAGTTTATGGATGAATAACGAAAAACGTTCTATCTATCTATCTCTGTGGCTCTACGGTACTCGGATGTTCAGTGTTCTTTGAGTTAATCAATCTTATAGATATAGTCTGTGGTTCCTATCTTGAACTACACCTATCAACTCCCATTTTCTCTTCCCAACTCTCTTACGCCCTTTCCTACATTGTCCACCCACCTCGACTTTGGGTTTCCAATCTATATTTTTCACCTTTCTTTCCTCTCCTATTCTCTCCACGTGCCCTGCCCATTGTAGCCTTCTCGATTTTATAACCCTAACTACGTGTGATGCAATTTTCCGTTATTCAGTTTCCGCCATTCGCCGATGACCTCCTCTTTCTTTGGTCCATAAATGCTGACAAAGAATCTTTTTCCCAATGATTCTAAATCTACTATTTATCATCATTTATATGTATTATTTGTTTATGAATTTAAATCAAAATTTTTTATGTGTGTGTGTGTGTATATTTGATCAAATAAACATGACAGGATAAAAAAAATGTTTTCTTTCTTCTTTAAGGAAATCGAAACTTTCTATAAATTAACGAACAAATAAAAGAATTAAGCAGAATGAAGCAAAATTGATTTCTATTACTTTGAGAAACACATAGAAATAGAAATATTAATCTTCAAAATAAAATATCTTTAGTTTTATTTTGATAAGAGATTAATATGACAAAACAAACAAGTACAGACTAAAGGAACCATTGAGATAATAAGTTAGTTAAAAAATGTAATTAAAAATATAATATGATAAAAATAATTTAGGATAGATGATCGAGGATTAAATGGTCAATATTTATTAAGAAAAAATAAATTTATCATCCAATAAATAATTAATTATAATTAATATTATTTGTTTATTTTCTACAGTTAAATTAACAGCTATACAAATTTTTAACACAATGTACAAGGATAAGTAGGTATAAAAATAATTTTCATATTATATTTTATTATTTATATTTTATATATTTTTCATATTGTCAAACAATATAATATAATATAATATATTATATTATATTATATTATAATATATATAATTTACAAAGAAAAAAGATAACAATTTGAAATAAAAAGAAATGTTTTTTTTTTTACTTAATTAAAATTTTGAGGAAAAAAAAAAAAAAAAAAATAAAAGTAAAAATAAAATTTTGAAATATATATTTACGTTATGGATAATAATAATTATTTCAACAAAATTTTACAAACAATATAATATTAAAGGTCATTTTCTTGAACTCCAAGCATTATTAGTAATATTGATTTCGGATGGTGTACCTAATGCTGGAAAATTGTTTTCTAATGAATGCGTTCTTAAATGATGCCTTAAATCACTTTTAGTTAAGATTTGATGACAGGTGGCACATTCTTCTAATAAATTGATAGAACGTGATGATAATGATGTTGTACGATGAAGATGCCACAATTCTTTTTGCTTATTAATATCAGGCAATAGTGCTAATAATTCAGGAAATATTTCTTCAAAAGCAGTTGAGCCCATTGCATTTAAACAGTGATTATAAAATGATTCAGCCGTAAATAGACCTTGTCTAAATAAGGTTGAATATTGTCGAAATGTTTCAAGACTTGCATCAGCACCTTGTAATGTTTTCATAACACGTGTCACTAGATTTTTATTTCTTTGTGAAAAATCAGCAGGTGGACTATAGGTATATTGCGAAGTACTCTCAGGTAATATAGCATAACTTTGACCACTTGAATTGGTAAATGTTAATCCATTATTTAATGATGATGAATTTGTAGTACTAGCACGAGCAATCGAATTTAATGTTACTGTAGAGAATCCAGGTGGTGGCCCAGTGTTGGTTGATGATTTGTTAGCGAAACCAGGTGGTGGTTGTGCTGGAAATCCTGGTGGTGGTACCGCTGGTTCAATATGCAATTCAGACCGTTTACGTTGTTCTAATCCATTGGTTTGATTTTTTGTAAAAATTGATGTTGAACTTGGAACAGCAGGTGTTGAGGATTCTTCTTTTTTTGTTACATTTTTCGTTGTTTTGTTTTTCTTTTTATTGTTTTTTGTATTAGAACTTTTCTCTTCATTATTCTGTTTGTTTAGTGATGAAGTTGTTGCTCTTGCTCTTGCTGCTGCTGCTGTTGCTGCTGTCTTTGGTGCTACAGTACAAAATACATTGAAAGATTGACTTAATGCTGGGAAATCATCATTTTTCATTGTTACTTTATTTTTATTTTTTGCTGCAGGGTTTTGTTTTTTTTGATTAGAAGATGATGATGATGATGTAGTAGAAGAAGAACCACTAACATTTACCCAAGATGCTCCAATTGGATGGTTGTTACAACCATTGCCACCTAATGATGGAAAATCTTCACGTGTACGTATATTTTGTTTGACAGTATTGCCACTACCACCACCACCACCATCATGTTTCGAATTCACTTCACTGCCGCCACCTAATGTAGGAAAATCTTCGCGAATACGTATATTTTGACTTGAAATTCCTCCATTATGTCTATGATTAACCTGAATGGACACATTTGGTGGTGATTTTGATTGATTTAGACGTAATCTTAAGGAGGGTCCAGAGGATGTAGTCATATTAGATGAACCCGTATCAAGACCAAGTGCTGGGAAATTTTCATCCGTTACTGCTAATGGTGGTCGTGGACCATTAAAGGTTGGATGAGCATTGCGTATGGTTCTTATAGACATGGCAGTTGGCTCAGATGGTGCTCCACTCAATGTAGGAAATTCTTGAATACAATCTGTATTTATCGATGTAGACGGTGTGCTGGTAGTAGAAGTAGTGGTGGTGGTTGTAAATGAATTCATAGTAAATTCTTCTTCTGAAAATTGTTGTTGATTTCTCCTTGAGGAACGTTCAGGAACAGGCCTTGGCGCTAATGTAAATTCAAGCTCTAATGTTCGTGCTTGTTTAGTTGCTGCTTTGCCAAGAGAACGACTATGCATTAGAGCTTTATGGGCTAAAATAAATAGAAATAGAAAAATGAAAATAAAATCATTCAAATGTTAACAAAAAATTCTTAATTATGAAAATATAGAAAACACAATAAAATAAAATACAATTTTCACAACATTTAATAATAAGACAATAAGACAAATTACCTTTTAAATCAATGTCAGAACGATACACAGTTGTAAATTGTTCATTTATACAATTACCCTCTTCGCAAAGAAAATGTTCTGATCTAAAATGATCTCGCAAATAATTGTAGGAACTGAAAAAAAAACAAACATTTTTGTTGATTTATTTTTAAATATTGGAATAAGATTCAGTTCCAGCAATCAATCAACTAGTTAGTTCATCGAGCTTTTTTTCATAACAAGCCTAGCAAGATGTTCCATTATATTATTCGAAAGATCATTTAAAAAGGAGGAAATTATTTTGGTAGCTAATGTCTGTGCATAAGAAAATACAAGTGAACGAACGAAACAATTATGTAACTAGGATTAAGGTATTTTTTTTTTGTTTCTTATATTATTCATCCAAATAACTAATAAAATAAATTATAGCAATGAACTTTTGTTTAATATTGAAATGCAGTTTAAGATATATTTAATACAAATTTAATCAGCAGAAGAGAATAATTATTACAGGCATAATATATTTGAAATAAGATTAATTTCAATTCAAATTTAATAATCTAATTTTATATATATAGATATTGAATGATAGTTATATTATTTGAAAATTACCTATAGTATTGATGAAAACCATCTGCATCACAAAAATGACAAAATAAATGATCTCTTCTCAGGTGTCTATATAGTTCATCATTGTCCATATATCGTTGTTCACAAAATTGACAAAGTGGATGTCCTCGATGAGAACGATCATCTGGGTCACCTTTTCGACGATGATATCCTAATTCAGACCGTGTATAACATCGACGCTCTTTGGTAAAGATCTGAAATATGAAAAAAGCATAATAAACTAATAAAAAATAACACAAAATTAAAATAATAATAATAATTTAAAAACTAAATCTTGGAGACGTTATTTGATGTGGAAAATAAGAAATATTAATTATTTACTATGTTAAAGTGATTATATGACACATTTGAAGGTGGGTAAACAAACTTATGATTTGTTTCCCTGCTCCACTCTATTCTACATATACAGATGTTGATTCAAAACCAATATTTTTATCTTATCTAAATTTTATATAAATTTATTAATTTTAAATTATCATGTTAGGATAATAATTTTGTATCGTATATAAAATATAAATATATAAATTTTATATACTTACTCTTAAATTTTCAACACACAAATCGCAATAAAAGAGTTCATGTTCACGTCTCATATGATCTTTAAGAGATGCAAAATTTCGAAATAGAGGTTTATCATGACATTTATTGCATTTGTGTTCAAGTAAACTCTGAAATTCATTTTTTGAATTTACTGAATCAAAAAATATATGAAATCTTCTTTCAAATAGATTAGAATCTAAATTATTAAAATTACGAAATGGTGCAACCACTCGTGTGAAATATACCTATAGAAAAGTAAGGTGTTAAATTAATGATGATTATATTTTAATAAATTCAATAAATAATAATAATAAAACATACTTTTGATAAATCCTGACGACAAATTGGGCATTCATTTTGTCGACAAAGTACACGCATTCGTGTTGAACATTCATAACAGACTGGGTGGTCACACTCGCCAATTGAAAAAATATTTGTAGTTTTAAAGCAGACTACACATGTATTTTCAGATGCTGCTGTATCAATTACAGTTGATGACATTTTGTGAATTATTTATTTAAATTTATTTTCCCAAATTAAATGTAAATGTGTTTTTTTTTTTGTGTGTGTTACAATGATGACGATTCCTTTCAATCTATATATACAGCTGGACTCGCCTAAATGGCCTAAACTAACCTTAAAAACAACTGTTACACAATTAAAAAACCATGATGATAATATCTTGAATGATATTTAGCAAAAATTAAAAAAAAAATTAAAATATTAAATAAAAATTCAAAATTTGTATAATATAATTTTAGAATATATATATATATATATATATATAAATATTTATATATATAAATTAAATAAATTAAAAAAATTATTTAAAAAAACATATAAATATAAAATTAATATTAAGTGAATAGAAAAATTAATTAATAAAAAAATAATTTACAAGGTTTAAAATTAATTTTCTAAATAGAAATCATGTTTTTAATTGCATTAAGTTGGTAAAAAATTGTTAAATTTCTTGAGATAAACTAAAAGGTGAACATAGGTACGTTAGTACTCATTTCACCCATAAGAGGCGCCACTGCGGATTTAAAATATTGCAATTTTTTTAAATTAAAATTATATTTGTTTATATATTAAATATAATAATTTTATTTGTTCTATTATTTTATAGTTCTGAATTTCCAACTTGTATTGAATAATAAATAATTAGAACTATTAATTAATTCATTGAAAATTATATAGAAACTGTTAAGTTGTATTTAATAGTGATATCTTTAAAAATTTAAAGATCTATCTTTGTGGGTCTACGGATCTCGAAATTGTTTAGCCGCAGTAACATCATTTCTTAAAGTGCCCCTGTGCTGAACTGCAACAATCCAACTAGTATTTTATTCCTTCTTTCTCACGTCCCTTCTTACGCATGTTCTGTGGTCTATCCACCGCGTCCTTGGTTTTCCAAGCGGGCATTTCCCAACAAATATATTTTTCGCCACGTCTCCTCCCCGACGCAACCTAATTAACTAATTAAAAAACCATGATGATAATATCTTGGATGATATTCAGCAAAAATTAAAAAAAAAACAAATTAAAATATTAAATAAAAATTTAAAATTTGTATAATATAATTTTAAAATATATATATATATATATATATATATAAATAAATAAATATTTATATAAATATAAATTAAATAAATTAAAAAATTATTTTAAAAAAAATATATAAATATAAAATGAATTTTAAGTGAATAGAAAAATTAATTAATAAAAAAATAATTTACAATATTTAAAATTAATTTTCTAAATAGAAATCATGTTTTTAATTGCGTTAAGTTGGTAAAAAGAATTTTAATGGATGAATTTGTACTCTTGGGTAATTCACCTCTCTGTCTAGGTGGAGAACAGTGGAGAAGCAGAAACAATCATGGAGGCCGGTGGAGCGTACGGTGGTGGAAAAGCAGGCGCACCTTTTGATCCAATACAATTTGTTCAACGGCCTCAAGTTATTTTACGTGCCGTTTGTCTTGTAAGTTTTTAATTATTTATTTTTTTTTATTTAAAGAGATTTTATTAGCTTTTTTTAACGATTTCATAAAATTCACTTGACATATTCCTATATCATCGATTTTGACATAAGCACCCTTGGCCGACCAACGACCATGGTGGTTGTTTGCCTCAACCAGGTTTGGGGGCGAAAAATATTGATTTTTCTTCCTTCTTTGTAATCTAGGTCATTTCTTATTAAAATTATTTTATTTTATTTTTATTCAATTTATTTAAGAAAATCTATTAAGAATAATGAAATGATAAAAATTCCTTAAAAATATATTTCATTTTACAATTTATTATTTTACTACTTTATAAGGGATTATCCAACTTTTTTATTTTTACTAAATATTCTTTAAATAATAATAAAATGTAAATATAAATTTATATTCATTAAATGATAACATTTTTTTAAAATGTATTTTATAATATATTTAGATTATAAGAGAATAAGAATAAATATAAAACAAATTACTATTATTATTATAAGTTAGCCTTTTTCGATTTTATTTTATTATTCTGTTAATTTATATCAAGAAGATATAATATAATAATAAATGAATAAAAATTTATTCTCCTTTACTATATTAATTTATCTAATTATTTATCACCAATTGTGTAATTTATATTTTAATTTTATTTAAAAATGATGTACTATATATGTATATACAAAGGGAAATAGAAATAAAGAGGTAATTATTTTCTACTTTCTATACAATTCAATGTATATAAAATTTTAAAATTAATATATTATTTCATTTAATATAAATTTTTATTTAAATTATATATATATATATATATATGCATAAGAAATTTAAATACAATTTTACAAGTGTTATGTAATATATATATATATATATATAAATTATTATACATTTTACCTCTTTTCATTTAAGAAATTATATTCGTTTATATATATTTTAAAAATAAATAAAAATAATACATAATAACAATGAAATTAATAATAGAAAATTTGTAATAATTTGATTAAATTTTATTTCAAATTGTAGTTGTATAAGTATTAATTTGAATGATTTTCACCAATACAAGACGAATTCATTTATTCAATCAATAATTGTGCTCCAGCCTCCGCGAAGGCATTAATTCAATTGCGCATGACTTAATGACGGATTTAAATATTTTCTCTTTAAAATTCTTTTTACAAATTTTAATAATTTTTTTTATTAAATTTATTAAATAATTTCTTATATTGTTTTGATTAATAAATTCAAACCCCAAACTATCTATTAGTATGCTTCAATTTTGAATGTATTGATTTTTTAAGAGCCTAAAATAACAGATCAGGTCATTCAAATAATACTAAATTTACTACCATCTCTTTTTTTTATTAATATAGATAAACCAAATTTTTAAAAAATATAAAAAAATAAAATAAAAAATTATTTTCTAAAGAATGAGATGAATTCATTAATCATACAATACTTGGCCCATTCTATCCTCTTACATTATAATCTAAACGAATATTAATACAAATTAATAGTAAAATTGATATTTTTTTTTTCATATGATTTCTATGATCTATAAGCATATCTTTTTGTTTAAACACTTTATACAATTAAATACTGTCCGTTCTTATCGTCATCGTTCTGGCAGTATCAAAATTCCACATTTGTAAAATTTCTAATCTTTGCTATCAAAAACCTGAATTAAATAGGATCTCACATCATCCGTGTTATTAAAAATTTGATATTTAAGGATTTCTGCAGGAAACGTAACAAATGTTAATCTGAAGCCGCAAGATCAAGTCTATATGGTGGATAAGTCAAAACATTCCAACTTAATTATAATAATTTTTAGCGAGTGGAAAACGACAATAACAGCCCCTTTTTATGAATAGCATCGCTCAGTTTGGCGAGTAGTTGAACATAAACGCTTGAATTTAACGTTTAGTTTTGTAGCATAAGTTCGAAGTACAAAATTCCTTTATAAACCCACCCGACTGGTATCATAATCTTTTTTGTATGAATCTCTGCTTTTGATGTCGTTTAGTTGGTTCTCTTCGGATTAATATTGTTATAACTAATGCTATGTATTTATTAACTAATTTTTTACTTACTAATTATGTTAACTGTACTAACTTAGTGTTATTAAATATCCACTTTTCGTCGCCAGTAATTAGGTTTTTCAGAAATAGATCAAATTGAGACGGATGCTAATGCGTTGGGTCAAATGAATTTCCTTAAACTGGTGAGGAATTCATAAATCGAGTTTCTTAACATAACCAAATTTTGAATTTTTTTTTCAATGCATATATGCGATGCATTGAGCTTTTCTGGAATATCACGTTTTGTATTATGACGATCTGAATCGATAATAGCCTTGATATGGCTCTCATCGACTTCTACTCGACGAGCATTTTCTAGTGAAAAATCACCAGTACAAAATATGTCAAACCAATTTCGACACTCTTTCTATTAAGGCTATTTCCATATAATAGCACATTGCCCCTTTTGTAATTCAGATGGTTCTTCCCTTTTGAGAAGTAATTCAATAAAATATGTCTGAAGTGCGCTTTCTTTTTTAATTTCGATAAAAAAATCAAAAGCACTAATCCATATAATTTGTTTTACTGTTTTTTTAAAAGAATAAATGGGGTGGGATAAGTGCAAGAATTTGTCGAAATTCACAAAGTTGTTTACTTCCAATTTCTGTCAAATACTAACTAAATCATACTAAATGCAGTTCGCTCAAATTTGGATAATAGTCTATTTAAAAGATGACAGTT
Organism: Labia minor; assembly: GCA_963082975.1. NCBI lineage: Eukaryota > Metazoa > Arthropoda > Insecta > Dermaptera > Spongiphoridae > Labia > Labia minor. The sequence goes on along the minus strand of OY720345.1, from coordinate 93,772,822 downwards.
TTGACAGGAGCTATGTTGCATTTAAAATTACCAAGAGAGAATTTCAAATAGTCATTTATTAAAATACTTATCAACCAACATGTTTTTAAAGATTTATATTAGCGTTTCTCAATCTTTTTGGACCAAACGCCCTCTTCGTAAGGCCAGTTTCATAATTCGCCCCCCCCCCCCCCTATAAATTTTAACAGATAAAAATTGCATGATAATCCCTAATATAAGGTAGGTACACTTGGTGATACTTATGATACTTAGAGCCATATTGAAAAATCGACTTTCAGAACCTGATCGCAAATTCATATGACTTTTTTTAGAACCATATTGAAAAAAAATTGAAAAAAAGCGGAAATTAGTTTCCGAATAACCCTCGTATTTATATAAATTATAGCTCTATAAAGGAATTTAATTGCATAGAAATAAAATAGAAAGCAGAAGAAAAATAAATGCGCCAAACGTTTTTTCGTTGAATATGAAGCAATTCATCCACAAACTTTGTCAGGCTTATAGAAAAATTATTTTACTCTTTTTAGTCCATGAGAAAAAATTATTTTATTCTTTTTAGTGCGATTTTAATTCGATAAATTTATCTTATCTTATTATACTAACAAAAATTATATATATATATATATATATATATATATATATTTGAATCAATTTATTAATTAACCGATCGAAGGATTTTTTTGAAATTCACACTATAGATAATATGTATAAAGACAAATCAATCTTCATTAGTTTTTTCTTAATTTAAATTTATATGACGTCACTAACTAAGTCATCCATATTTGCCTCTTGCCATTCTTTTTAATTGAAAATGTATTAATATTTTTTTTATGTATTTATTAAAGCTTTTGTGGTTATTTTGATAATTATTAAGAGAATTTTTATTTGTACAATTATTTAAATTATTTTAATTTAATAAATAATTTTATACAAATAATGTGGTCTTTTAATAAAAATTCTCTTAATATTTTTTTTATATTTAAAATATTTTAAAATTTTTTATTTAATTTCGAAATAAATTTAAAAATATTTATTTTAATAATATTTTAGAATCAAATTATGAAATATATTTATTAATTAAAAGATTCAATTAAAAGATCTTTCACCAAAAAAATCTAAAAGTTAACATTGTAAGTTTATTTATATGTTTGTTTTTATCTATTTTCGTGTTTATTTTTTATTAAATTACTAATTTATATTTATTTATTCATTGTTCTTTTATTAATTAATTTTTAGATAGTTTTATAATTTTTAATTTTTTTTTTTCACTAAAATATTATTTAATATTTATTATTATTATTATTGATTATTATTGAGGACCCCACGTTCCATTCATTTAAATCAGATTGATGCAATGATGTAACATTTAATAAATGTAATAAATAATTAAAGAAATTTACTACTACTGCTTATTGTACAATAAAGTACAGATTGTATGTAAATAGAGTAAAAATAAAATAATGAATGTAATGATGATTTAATATTATCTATAAAAATAAATATAATTAACAATCTTAAATATGAAATTTAATTATAACATGATAAAAGTTTTGTTAGTTTAGGATTCATTTCACTTTTTATTTGAAGATGAATAAAAAACAAAAAGATGGTTTGATTTTTTTTTTTTATGATACCATCTAACCTAATTAAAAATTCTAAACCATACCAATTAACTCAAAAAATAATTCTCATGTGATATATGTATAATTGTTATCTTGATTCTATTTTAATCTGTCAATTGTAAGGAGAGAGAGCAAACCTAACTTGATTTATTATTAGTTGAAGGTAGGATTTCAAATTAATTATGAAGAATTCTATTATATAACAAAAAATTTTAACTAAATTTGTTACAATAGAACAAGCCTATTTTAATTTACATTTTTAATTTTTTTATTTCTTTTTTAGCTATTTGCTATAATTGTTTTCGGCTGTATATCATCACAAGGATGGGAATATCGAGCTGAAGGAAAACGAGAAATTTGTCGTTATAATGAAGATTCAAATGCTTGTAATTATGGAGTTGGAATTGGTGTCATTGCATTTCTTGCAAGTATCGGCTTTTTGGTTGGAGAATTTCTTTTTGAACAAATGTCAAGCGTTAAGACAAGAAAACATTATGTCTTAGGCGATTTAGGATTCTCTGGTAAGTTTAATTAAAATAAAATAAATAAAGAAAAGAAGAAATTAATAATTCAAGGAGAATAATAGTAATAATAATAATAATATGCTTATTCTTTCAGTCATAATAAATATCTACTTTACTTTAAAATAAAAACTAAAGCATTAGCATATAATTTATATATTTCTTTGGTGTTAGAAAAATAATATTGGAAGGGTTGGTTTATATAAGGCTGGCTTTTATATTTAAATGACATGAAAAATGGATAAGATTTTCCTATATTATTAAATAAAATACTTCAACTCTCATAAGAAATAAAACCTGCAAGTTTAAAATAAGTAATATTAAAGGAAGAATATTTTCAAAAGTCGATCTATTTGTAATATTCCTTTACTATGAAAAATTAAAGTAAAAGTAACCTCTTGTTTTTGAACATCTTATTAACTCGGTTGCCCCTAAATGGAAGAGATGTATATATCTATCTATCTATCTATCTATATATGGTCATCTCCGTCTTAATTTTCTTGATTGGAGACCGCTACATCTTATTTCAAGTAGTTTCCCAATTTGGATCACGTTAGCTGGTTCAACCTCTTTCCCATAGACGTCAGCGAGAGAAACATTCCCTTGCCAGACCCTGAAATCGAATCGCAGTCCAGTAAACAAATATCCTGTCCACCAGGAGCACTCAAGAAATTATAATTAGAAATCATCTTCTCTTATCTTATCATCTTATATTGTCCAGATTTCCCTTTAAGAATAGTAGACAAATGCTTTGGCCAAAGGATTTTTAACAAACGACAAATTAAAATTGAAGGAATTGCTATTATTAAAAAAATATTTATCTATCTACACCAAATATCGTAAGATTTTTATAGTTCTATCCATCCCTGCACCAGCAGGACTACTTGAAAAACAAGCAACCATTAAGTAACCATGGAACAATACTCGAGGTGGTACCCAATCCACCCGTCACCGAGCGTTCGGATTCTGGAGGACCCGGACCATCACGAGCACACGCAAGAAGAATAAAGTGAACATTCCTATATTAGATGCACACTTAACATACCCATACCCTTATTCCATTATGGATACATAACCATACATAATCGAGCTAAGCAAGAAAAATGAGTGCTTTGCGTGACGCAAATAGTAATAATAATAATAATAATAAAATGAAAAATTATTTATATTATCTTGTATCAACGAAATTGACATTTGTAATAGGATTACATCTCAACAACCCGTCTGATTTGTCTCTTACAACAAACGAAATAGAATACGTATTGGATTATCAAAGTAGGATCTGATTAAAATAAATATCAATTCAAATAGAGAAATAAATTTTAAATAAAATATGTTAATCTATTAATACAAAAGGTTTTTTTTTTGGTTTCATGTAGCGTATGTTCGATCAATTAATTATTAGTTGTTTGGTGACATTAGTGTATTTTTAATCGTCAACACTCCTCCCCCCCCCCCCTACAAACCTTCAACACACCCCAACAATGAGTGGCTCTTGGATCTAACATGTCGAACAAATAAACTGAAAACTTGACTTGAATAGTCGGTTGCTATGACACGATGAAATCCACCAATTCCTAACCGAATGATTCATTTTTAACTTACAAAAACTACAAGATTATGTTTTGTTTTGTTTTTGAGTGAAGCTTTATTATAGTAATAAAATATATTGAAATTGTTTAATTTAATCTAAAAGGTAACAATTTAATTCATTTAATTTCTCATTATTAGAGCATATTTATTAAATGTTTTAGTTGAAATACGTTAATCTCTTTAATTAATTTTTAAAAATATTTCATCATTAATACTAATTGATAGTAGATAGTAGTAGTAGTAGGTAATAGTTATTAGTTCTCTTATTTATTTCTTGTTTTTTTATTTGTCTTTTAGGCTTTTGGTCTTTCTTATACTTTGTTGGATTCTGTTATTTAACCAATCGATGGAGTAATACTCCTGATTCGCCTGATTTGGAGACAGGCGTCAATAATCTTCAAGCTGCCATTGCATTCTCCTTCTTTTCTATTTTCACTTGGGTATGTTAGATTTATTAATATATATACATATTTATATTTATACATATATATATATATATACATAACAACTTATCTAAATTATCATATTATAAATCATACTATTTCGATAAAAATGAACTTTTTTCTTCCATAAATACAAAGTTTAAATAAATGAAATTTTTCATCCTGAATTCAAATATCATTTCAGTTGTTTCTTATCATTCGGTTGTTTTCAATAATAGTTATTTACATTATTTATAATTTTTAATAAAATCTGTAACTAACATCCTGACTTATTCAGAACATGGTAGATTTTGATTTTCGGGCATATTTTGCATCTAGAACACCTCTCTTCTTGGTTCAACTGTAGTCAGTTAATATATAAAAATTTCATTTGCCTTGATACCTCTTTTTTATTGTGGAAATTTGTTGATGACAACATTTACTGTCACACTACTTTCAGAGATTTTCTGCAAGAAGTCTAAGTGATTTTTCAAAGTATATGTAACATAGGTTTATAAGAATGTGGATTATATCACAAGTTTTTTGCTTTATGGTTTCCAAGGAAATTGCAAGATTTTTCTAAAAGTTTTAACAGACCTTCCAATGTTTTAAGAAAAATTTTTCATTACTCCTAATTTAGTTTAATATATTTTTTGTGGATTCACTAAAGGGAAATGTGACACATTTTTCTGGTCAGTGATAAGAAATTCACGTTTCGGCCATGACAGGTCAAAAAGAATGCTAAAATCAATTCAAAAGTAGCTATGACAAAAAAAAAAATGGAAAAATTCTGACTAGTAAGTATCTGAATTTGTTATGTAAAAATGCACTTAGATTCAACTAACTAGATTTCTTGTGAAGAAAAAATCTTGTCGACTAGTGTTATTATAATAAATCAGGGAAGGGCAACCTTTTTGTAATGCCGGCCAAAATTGAAAACAACCAAACTTAAGTGGGCCATAGGTAAATGAAAATTATGTTTTCAGAAAACGGCGAAGAAAATTTATCATAAAATAACCACAATTGACGAAAAATGATGTTTTTTTGTATGTTATTTACTTTAGTAATGAATGTCAGTCATTAGAAATAACTCAATATTTTAAATAAGGAGATCATTAAAACATTTGAATAAGGGCCGGCCACCATATAAATTTTAAATATGTTCGCGGGCCACTGTAATAAATAATAAATAAAATTATATATATATATATAGGCTATTCAGATAAGATTTTATTAATAAATATCTTTTATTTCATTATTTATTTGTATCTTTTACAAAATGATAATAAATATTTTAAATTTAATTTTTGTTTATTCAATTTTAAAATAATTTTATTTTCAATTAAAAGGAATAATTGTTTTGTTTGTTTGTTTTTTCTTTCAATTATTAGGAAATGAGTAACAAAATTTTTGAAAATCATTCTATATATAAACATATTGATTCTTACACTAGGCCAAACTCTTAACAAAAAACAAAAAATATGCTAAAATCTTGTATTCGCGACAGATTATTCATGGTTTTTTCACTGTTTCACATTGCATTGGTTCTACGATAATATTTGATCAAAAGGTTCCACAACCACCTCATCTACCTGATTTTGACACATGCTTGTCTAACAAACTCATAAATTGCATTTTAATCAATTTAATTATTTAATTATTCAAGAGATAAAAGACGACGCGATGATACTATTGAAGGCCATAGTGACTTTTTGGAATGTTTCGAGAATCGTATAAAAACATTTGCATAAATGGGCCCCATTGATTGTGTCAGAAAAGGAGTACCTAATTGATTTGGAGAAAAAAAAAAACAAACAAATTATTATACCCCTTATATATGAACTATGTTTATATAAAATACAATAAATGAATGAATAATATGATATAATGATAATATAATTGAAAAGAATATTTTTATAATTGAATTGGATTTTAGGCTGGTTGTGCGTGGTTCGCATTTCAACGATTCAAACAAGGTGTTGATAGTGCCTTTGCACCAAGTTATGAAGCCGATGCATCGGGCACGATTCCCGGAGGTGCTCCTTATTCATCTTATCCGGTAGGAGGCGGAGATGCTGATGGAGCTTATCAAGAACCACCATTTTCCGGTACTCAAACTAGAGGTACAAGTTTAAAATTTATTTATTTGTTTAAAAAATTCAATTTAAAAAGAATAATTTTATGGAAGAGAAAAAAGAGTCTAACCTTAATGTTTTATAATATAAATCGTATATGTATTAGCTAAAAGGATACATAGATAAATATAAGTAAATCAATTATTTTGTAAAATTAAACCAAATCTCTTCAAATTTATTTTTCAGGTCCAGGAACAGACTTTCAAGCTCCTGCATACTAATCATAAACCTTTAAAACTAAAACACAATTAGAATTTTAAAGGATCATCTCTTATGGCGCCATATTTCTTAAGTAAATCTTCAACTACATAAACTAACATATTTATGATTTTAATTTTTAAGAAAGCTCTTTCAAAGAAACAGAAATTTATTTGTTCCTTTATAATTATGATATTTATATTCAAATTATTTAAAAGAAATTTATTTTAAATTTCTATTTTAACTATTCAACATATTTTTATATGACGATAATAAATTAATTCTATTGTATTTAAAAAAGCCAAAAAAAAACATTCTTATAATTTCAATAAGTACTAAAAATATATAGTATTGAGCTACAATATAATTTTATTTCGAGAAAAGAATCACCCTATTATACAAGTTGGATTATCATTAAATTATTCAAGAGTTTAGAAATATTATAAGGAATAAAATGATTATTTTTCATATTTAATCACACTTAACGGGTATTACATATAATCATTATAAAAAATAATATTTAAATGTATACTAGCTATTTTTTTTATTTTAATATTTTAATTTATTCTAATATATATCATAAACTTTCATTTCTTTAAATGCGCATTATTTTTATTTTTTTTTTAATTAAAGAGCTTTTTTAATAAGCCTTATATAGAAGTGTTTCCAAAAATATTTTGTTTTATTTTTTCCAAATATTGTCCCATTAAAAATTGTAAAGAATGACTCAATAAAAACGGGTCAAATTACAAGAGTGGATCAGTGGGAAAAACATTGAGGATTGCACACTGGAAAATAATAATAATAATACAAAAATAACTAATTTAAATTTTATTGGTTACTTATCAATAATTAAAATTTTATGTATTATATCGGTTAATAAACATTTTATTTGAATAACTGTTTGAGAATACTATACGACCATTGATTTGTAAATAAACGTTTTCATCTTCGTGTTCGCAGGGTGACAATTCTTCCTTTAATAAGGCTTGCCTAATTTTTCAATTTTATATTTAATTCCTGCATTCACTGTGTCTACTTTTTCTTTTACAAAAATTAAATAAATTATTATGTATAAAATAAAATGTTTAACCTACAAAATGTATCAATTCTTAATTAATTTAATCATTTAAACATCAAAGTAAATGAAAATTGAATAAGAACATTTTTTAGTATTATTTTCCTGTGTGTGTGGTTGATTCCTTTAAAAAATTAATAATTTTATTTACTTTTGAAAAATTATTTCTTATAGATTCATAAATTTATATAATTTTTATTATAAAACTTATAAATTAATGTGAATATATTTTTATCGATATATTTATTTTTTTTAATGTATCATGACAAATTTGCATAAAGAAAATCTCATATGATACTTTGGGAAACACAATTCAGTATTTCTATAAATATATATATATATATATATATATATATTTATAGGTTATTTTAAACATAATTGTTATCCAATAGTGATTCAAAGAATTTGTTAAATTGTTATTGTATATTAAATAATAAAACTGCTGCGAAAAGCAGAATTCAATTATATATATATATATAACTCGACAAATAGGTGTATCGAATAATATTAATAAAAAATGATGATTTAGGAAAAGAGAGAAAACAATTCATCTCTTATCATTTCCGAATATTGATAAATGTTTCTTTTTTAAATGCATATATAGATATATAATAAATAACAAGTTTTTTGTTATCTTTACTTAAGTAAACATACTTAACATTTTATATACTTTTAAAAATATAGATTTGTGTGCAGCATATATATATATATATATAATTTAGTTTGCTTTATTAAAATGATAAAAAAGAATGTAAAATGTAATAATTAGCAATCATGTAGAAGACTGTATTATCCAATATTTTGCGTAACTAGATAATAAGGCAATTAATAATATTAATAAATCTTTGAACGGGTCTCAGATCTTAAATATTGGAATAAATTTATTCTGAGATAAAATGAAATAAAAACTTCATATTGAACAGATCTAAGCTGTAAATATCATTAGCTGGCCTTTTTTGACTTGTATATATATATATATATATATTTTCAAAAGATCAATAAATAAAAAAAAGAAAAGAAATTCAAAAATGAATTAATGATTAAATAAAATAATAATTTTATAATATAAAAATCTCACAAATATCATAACTTAAAGATAAAATATTTAATTATTTATCATTAACATATATATATTACATCATTATACATATTATAGCTGAAAATTATTGGCGCATTTACTTTAATGATGACGACATTTCATAATTAGAGGGAGGAGGGGGGTGAAGAAAATTGTTTAGAACAGGGCTAAGCAACCTTTTATTTTATCAAAGGGCCAAACAAAAGTTGGACATTTCTCTTGGTGGGCCGCAGACATAACAAAACAAAAAAAAAACAATAAATTCTTAAAGCTTAAATATTAAATGAACAAATGACATAATACCAACATGTCCCTTTTAAAGTCTCAAAAAATCGTTTCATTGTTGAAGCGATATTATAATATATATTTTACTTAGCAGTAATCAAGTAATCCTCAAACAGTTTAGAATACCAACAATAAAATAATATTGTAGTATTATGAATGGCGGGTCTCACAAATTTGTTGCCCATTCCTTGTTTAGAAGTAACCAACCCTCATTTGTTTTGTTTTTTTTAGAAATTAAGAATGAATAGTTTGCTAATATAACAATTTAATTCTATACTTTTTTCTTCATAGACTTCCAATCAATGGAAGCACATCTCGTATTTTATAAAATTGTTATATGCAAACTATTCATTTTTTTATTTTAATTATTTCAAAACGAATTTCTCTTTCTGGATTTTTAATTGCAATTGAGATAATTTCTAAATTAATTAATGTTTATGTTTTTTTTTAATTAAAAATAAGATTTCTTATAAAATAATTTTTAAATATATTTTATTGAAATGTCCATTTAACAAAGATTTGAAAAGAAATCTTATCAGTTGTTATCTTAACTTGTCTATTTTCAAGTCAAATTAAATAACAAGTCAATAAAGTCATTGTCATTGTCCATTCTATCTAAAATCTCTTATTACACTTTTAAAAACTGATAGAAATTTCGAACAATCTATTGATATATTTATTCTTTTGTTGTTTTTTTAAATAACGTTTTTAGCTGCGCCTTAATTAACAGCTACCCTATATATATATATTATCTAATTTGAATATTGATTGAAAAAATTGAATCTTATTGTACTTATTTATTTGATTCAATTATATTAAAAAAATAAATATTTTTTTAATATAAAAAATGTAAAATAAAAATTTTTAATTTGGAAATTTAAATAGAATTTTTTTAATATTTATATAAAAGTTAATGAATCAATGTAAACCAGAAAGTGGATGTGTAGATATTTGGTTTATAGATTTATATATATTTAATAGCATTCTAAATGTTATATATATATATATTATGACTTTGCATATATTTTTATTATTTAGTTACGTTTTAGTAGCTTTAAAAAAAAAAAAACCTACATACATGCAGTTCATGTTTCATAAAGAAAAATATAGTAAATATTTCATCTTATTTATATTTATAATTAACATTAAAATAAAAATTTAGTCAGTTTTTTTTTTTGTTTTAATACATATCATTTTTCTTTCTATGATATATTTAATATCCGGTTTTCTTTTGTATTTAATTTATTCTATTTATAACATTCTTTCCTCTATTATATTTGCTTTTATTATATTTATATATATTATAAAGAAAATGTCTAAAATTTCATATATATGTATATCTAAACTAACAAAGCAGAACCAAATAACAAATAACAATCTTTCAATTGAAAATATATATTATCATTTAGATAAATAGAAAGATAGATGGATATAGAATTAAAATGGTAAATAATGGTTTAAGGTATTTTTTTGCTTGTTAATATATAATGTATGTGCATTTTGTCGTATTATCCCAATTGAAGTTTGAATAATTTATATATATATATATATATATATACAAATTATGAATCAAGTATCAATCATAATTATGTTTTATTATGTTTTGATTATAACAATTTAATTGATATTCATCTACTATTACTATACATAGAAACTTCAATCATCAATCAATCGTATTAAGATTGACACTTTATTTTCCAGTTTAAACAAAAATCTATTTAGAATGTAAATTAAAATTAATGATGATTTTTTAACTTTATTTTTTCGAGAAATTGAATGTGAATAATGAAGACAAAATAATATTTCAAGTATTTAAAGTATAATAAAGTATATAATGGACCTTTAAATATACTATACCTATACTATATATATAGATATATATATATGTGTGTTAATCAGACCAGAATGATAAGAAAAAAAACGTTTTTTTTTTTTCACTTTTCCTATAAATATGTTAAATTTATAGATACGGAGATGTCTCATTAATTCATTTGGCTACAATGAATAAGTAATGATATGAAACTTGCATAATCATTTAAATTAAATAAACTATAAATGTTTTTAAGTTGTAAGTATTTAATTGCATAAATGATAAAAATATTCAGGTGCACATGCAATAATATATTCATTCGAAAGACTTAAAATTCACTAACATTTTTTTTTTTTAATAAATAAATAAATACTAATAATAAAATGAATATTTTAAATTAGAATTGTAAGATCAAACACAATTTCTTTCATTAATTAAAAAAATTAAGTTAATCAAATTTTAATAAATTTCATCTTAAATCGAACAAAAAAACAAAAACAATTTCCTAAATCTTGAATTTCATCATTTATAAATAATATTATATTAATGATGTAAGAAAAAAGACATCAGGATTTTCTTTTAATTCCTTAAAATAATAAAAATTAATATAAAAAAAAAGCCATTAATATATATATATATAATATTTATATAAGTTTGTTAAAATATTGTTATATTATTTTAGATTGTTATGAAATGATTTGTTTTAAAATAATTGTATTAATTTTACACTAGTCGTAAATATATTTAAGATATTTTTTTTCTCTTTTTCTTCTAAAATTAAGATAAAGAAATGATAAAATTGTAACAATAAGTAGAGAAAAATAATTAACTAAAAGGCAAAAAGATTAGCAGCTAATGAAGAAGAAAAAAATATATATATATAGGAATATTTGCAATTCAATGTGAATCATATATTTGAGCTATTCTTTTTAGGTTCATTATTATAGAGAAAAATAATAATTTTATTATATATATATATATATATATATATATAAGAAAAAATAAAATAAATGTTAATGTTACTATTGAAATAAAAATAGTTAATATATTGTTCAATGTAGTATTAAAATAAAAAACATTTTCCATACATTTATATCGAATTATAAGTGTTTAAAAAAAAATCTTATTTTTAAAATTTTGTTAATAATAATAATTATTATTATTATTAGAAGTATTTTTTCTCTTATTTATAATAAATGTAAAATAATTAATTAATTTTTTTTAACATATCAAAACAAAATATGAGTATAATTTTCACTAAATATTATAAAATTATATAAACTTTAATTTTTTATATAGATATATACATATATATATATATATATATATACCTACCCTATTGAAATAAATCGATAATTATGTTTTCATTAATTAAAAATAAGACAATTATTTTCTTTTAATTTTTTAATGAAACTCTTCCTATAATTTTTTTTTAATTTTTATTCAGAAAAATTACATGTATTTATTATCCATATTTCTTTTACAGCTACTTAAAGAAAGTTTTCTTTTCTAATATTGTTATTCATTTAAATCTATCTTCAATATTTTTTTCAATATGGAGAAATGCATACACACAAAAGACACAAGTTCAATTATAATAAGTATGTTTAGAAATTAAATCAACTCAACCTATAAGCTATAAGCGCCCATATAGTATTTTATTATTTATAAATAACAAATTCCTTATTTATAAAATGTATATATTTTTGCAAGGTTATTTAATTACATTTAAATTGATATCAATAATATCAAGGGAATTGTTCTATTATAAATTTTATTATAAATTATGAAAACGGAATAGCACAAATTGAAAAATTACTTGAAAGTTTCTTTTTATAATCATATTCCTTATAATTTTTACTTTTCCGCATACTTCGTATAAGGGAAGTACACCTATCCCCCGATTTACACGGTAGATACATTCCTGAGAAAATCGAAAAGCTTGCAGAAAATGCATAGTTTTGCTATTTAACAAAATAAAATGCATTGACAGGTTAAAATATGTAATATATTACGGAAACACTGTTTTTTTATTTAATTACAATACATTAAACAGAAGAACAAAAAATAAAACCAAAGGTGTTTTATTCTTCATCACTATCAGAAATTACTCTCATTCTTTTTTTCGGAATCGAAGGTTGGAATTCACTTTCATCACTCAAAGATATTTGTGCCGATTCGATGTTTGAAGCCGAAATATTTACATTCTGAGAGGTGGTAATAAAATCGGTTATTAACAATTGTGCCCATACTTGTGGTATTGCCAGCTGCAACACTCTTTCTAATTGTGTTTTCATCGTTTTCATTTGTTCTAATAGTTCTTATTGTAGCTTCGTTCATGCTATATGATTTTGCAACATCTACTATTCTATCTTCCTTTCGTAAGCGATCCAAAATTTCGATTTTAATTTCTAAAGAAATAATTTTTCTTTTAACTTCTTCGACATTATAAGTCTATAATTTTTTTTAATTTATGTAATTTATAATAATCTATAAATTATGCACTCACTTGTAATTTACGAATATGGAAAATTAAATCTTTCTGAAACTGAAACTTTCACTCAAATACAATTTTCCGTAGATAAAACTTAATTTTATGCGAAGAAATACAGACACAGTGTGTATGTGCAGCAAGTCAGCACATAAGCTCGGGATTCCCCGTGAGATGTGTACACAGCGCACGTGTTCAAACACAGTAGCATTTAGTAAAGTTGGGTAAAAACAAAAAAAATTTATTTGGAAAACCGTGTAAAACAAGTACCGTGTAAATCGGGGGATCGGTGTATTGGAATCGTCAAAAATTTCGACTTCGAGATTTCGATAGATCTTGACGTTTTAGACCTCCCTGAGTCGGAAAATACCATTTTTCGAATTATGTCTGTGTATGTATGTATGTATGTATGTAATGTCTGTAAGCAAATTTACTCAAAAACTAATCAAGCTAGGACTTCGAAATTTGGTACACCGATATTATTCACAGTTTGTGGATTTCTATCAAAATTTCGTCCAAATCGGTTAACCGGAAGTGGTACTTTACCTACACTGGTTGCGTTTACCTTTCAAGTACCAGTTTGCTTCGAGATACTTTATAATTTAAATTAATTAGTTTGTTTATTTTTATTGTTGTTAAAACATAATAATAATAATAATAACAACCTAATTACCTATTTATATGTGGGAAAGTCTAGGGGAGGACACTCCCGATTTTTTATTTTGTTTTCATTTACAAATAAAAACAAAAACATGACATGATAGGTAGATTAGCATGGAGAGAAATTACGATACATTCGGGAGGGTCGAAATGGTGAGAAACGAGGGCATCTATCAACTAATCATTTTTTATTGAATCATTATTATTTGTAAATTAAATTTTATTATGTTATATAAAGAATGTTTTATTTTACTTTTTCAGTTAATAGATTGAACGTATTGAAAATATTTTATTTCAAGAAGAAGAATAAACAATTTCGATTTAAACAGCCGGTGAGTATCTTCATAGTAACAAATTTGGAAAAAAGAAAAACATTCTAAGGAATTTTCAAAAAATTATTATTGAAGATACTTAGATATCGCAAAATCATTTTTTTTTAGAACCATGTTGAAAAAATTCACGATTTTTTTAACCGTTTTATCCCTAGTATAAAATGTATATTACCAAGTGTTTTCTTTTTTGTTTATATTCTAGTAAATGATTAATAAATCACAAAATGAATATTTATAAATATAAATAAACCTTTACCAGAAAATATAAGGAAAATTAAATAAAAATATGATAATTTACCTTTTTTTTTTTAAAAAGAAAAGCAAATATCAAATAATATAAAAAATAAATTATAAATTATTATGATTTGTGTGTGTGTGTGTGTTTCAATTCCCATAAATCCATCATTGATAAAACACATTCAGGGTTCAAATTGAATTTTTATTTTAATTAAATCATAGTTTATAGTTTAGTAAAGATTTTATATTTTAAATACCGTAAACCGGGGTGAATAGGGACGCAGGGGTGAATAGGGACAAAATCCAGGAAATTTTTTAATTTATCAATAACTTTTCATTCATTAAATATACATTGCTCAACTTAATTTATTCTAATAGAGGGAACTTTTCTGTACATATTAACATATATGAAACATGTTCAACTTGATTTTTTATACTGTTGGTAGACCTTGTTTTTGTTACTTGTTGTAAGCGCCATAAACTTAACCTCAAAAAGTGTTGTCTGCAGCTCTGTGCAGGTTCAAGTGATCATCCTGGAATATTTTTTCTGTATTCCTCTGATTCTGGTGAGTAATAATACATAAAATATTCAAGCCTTGACTAGCATTTAAAGTATGCTAAAAATATTTTCAAAAATTTTGACCATTTTGATGTTGAAATGGGGTGAATTGGGACACTGTCTAAAACCACTGTTTGCCTGTTTTTATAACAGTTTTCAGAATTACTTTGCTCAACTACCACATTACTTATTACTACAATGAATAATCATAAATTTATTCTAGTAAGTTTCTGTATTTCAGTTGGTGCATACCTTCCTAACCTAATTTTTTTTTTCAGGTGCACGTTAAAATGGTACGGACCTACAAGAGGGATCCTCGCACCAAACCCCATCTCCAAGTGGATGAAGGAGAAGTCAAAAAGGCTCTGGATGCTGTGAAGAGAGGGATGAGCCTACGAAAAGCCGAGGAAAAATTTGGAATCAGTAAATCGGCCTTACAACGGTATATGAAAAAATCTGAACTTCAAGGTGAACCTGAAATAGTGAAGATAGGTGGTCAAACATCCCTCAGCAAAGACATTGAACATATTTTGGTGAAATCTTTAAAAAAATGTGGTGAATGGGGTTACCCATTAAGCACGTTCGACCTACGTTGCTTTGTCAAGTATTTCCTTGACAGAGAAGGCAAAACAATTAAAAGATTCAAGGACAACATGCCGGGAGCTGATTGGGGGGTTTCATTTTTAAAGAGGCACAAGGATGAACTTTCTCAACGAATACAGCCTGTAAACCGAAATAGGGTCCTAGAAATGCTACCATCTGAGGAGGATCAACTAGATGAAGTGGATAATGAAGCATTGATAAACGACAGCTTAGCAGCGTTCCTGAAGGAAATGAGATATCCTGAGCAGATAGAACCAGCAAAGAAGCGGAAGAAGAAGCTGAACATCCCCCCTGGTCGTAGTGTAACATCAAAGGATTTTGAGACAAGTGAAGAAAATTCAAGTGAAGAGGATGATGAACCAGAAGGAATGAACAATGATTCCTCTGACAACTCCATGCCAAGTTTAGGAGTTGTTGAACCAGAAGAACACAATGTGGAGAATGAGGATGTGGAGAATGAGGATGTGGATGATGAGGATGTGGATGTGGAGGATGAAAAGCAAATTGAAGAAGGGAATTGGGTGCAAGTGAATTTTCAATATGATACAGGAGTGAAAACATTCATTGGTAAGGTCATAGAAAAATTGTCCAGTGATAGGTTCATGGGATCATTCCTTCGAGAAAAACCATCAACAAAAATGAAAAATGTTCATGTTTTTCCAGATGTTCCGGACATTACTGAATTTAAAAAAGAACAGGTATCAAAATTTCTAAAAGAGCCTACAAGTAAGAGAGGAAGGTATTTTTTCACTGAAATGTAAAACCTATTTTCTATTTCTATTTCTATTCACTTTAAATTGTTCCTATTTTTTGACGGGTATTTTTCTAATACCCGTATTTTTCCATATAAAAGTTCTTTTTTAGTTTATTTTAAATAAATATGTGCCTAAAATATGTAATTTTATTTTTTAAAAGTCCCTATTCACCCCATAATAGGTCTGAAAAGGGATTTGCATGTTATATAAACTAGTGTCCCTATTCACCCCACTGTTGGGGTGAATAGGGACAGTCATAAAAAAATAAGTATTGAAAAGGGGGGTGAGGGCAATTTTTTTTTTATTATCTCAAAATGTACCTATTCCAAGAGTACAAAACATGGATAGGTCATGAACAGAATAATTTAATTTTTGTGTAAGTTATGAGGAAAAAACGTGAAAAACTGTCCCTATTCACCCCGGTTTACGGTACATACAAGCACACATATTTACTTAGTTTGTTTAAAAATAAAGATGTTTGTTATGACATTCAAAAATTTATCACAGATATTTTTTTGACATTTTATTTATTTAATGATTGATTATAAAATAATATAATTATAAAAAAATATATAATATATAAAATATATGATATTCAATTATATTATATTTTTATAAAAATTAAATATGTATAATAAATAAAATAAAATATTAAAATCGTTTTGAGATCTTAATGAAACAAAGAGAAATCGCAAAATTAATTCGAATTAATTTAAACATAAGTTTTCTTGTTGTGTCCCGTCTTGTAGTTGATTAATATATAATAGTATTAATATTATAAATTTTGTATTATAATTTTAAATACAAAAAAAATGTATTTTATAAAAAAAAGATGCCATTGGAAGGAATTTTATATGAAGAAAATAATCAAATGTTTATTAAGAAATTATTTTGTCCTTGGTCAAGTCATTATTTGTAAAATAACAATTTGAATTTGAATAAAATAAAGATTGAATTTAAAATTATCATATATATATATAAGTCAAGGAAGAAAAAGAAAAATCAATAGAATAATTATCATATGATTGGAATATAATATAATAAATAAAAATATACCTACACCACTTGATTTTTGTAACTCGCTCAAAATTAAAATAATATACAACATTTGAATGTAAATTGATAATTTTTCATAATCCTATAAAATGTTATTGGCTTTGGAATGTTTAATTTTAAGAATTGATTCATAGAAATTGATAAATAACCAAATAAATGTCTTCCTAATTATCTTCCTTTTAGAATATACAATAAGTACCTACATATGGTTTTATATCAGAGTAATGTTACTTGATTCAGATTTTCACAAATTACTGTATCCATGACCACTTGAAAGACTACTTGAATGTTAGATGTATCAGTTGCTGTAGTAAAATGTGGATAAATTGCTTTCGAAGAATTATTATTTCTTGAACCAAATTTATGTTGAATAAATAATGCACCTCGATCAACATCATAATCAGGACCTAAATAAATCAAAATCATTAAATATAAAATGTTTGATATAAGATCATTAAGATTTATAAAAAAAAAATTTGGTTTGAATATGATACGGAGAAAAAAAGATAATTATTTTTATTTATAATATATTAATAAATACCTTTATAATCCGAAAGATAATATCGTAAATGACGGCCAGAATATAAAATTTTCTCTCTAAATAAATCAAATTTATTAAGAAATAACACAAAAGATGCTTCACGAAAAAATCGATTATTGACAATTTGTCCAAAAAGATTTAAACTTTCTTCCAAACGATTTACATTCGGATCTTCCTGAAAAATATTTTCATTTTTTATTTCTTTATTAATTTATATCAATTTACTATATAATAGATATATACTATATACTAGCTGTATTTGTCTAACAAGTCTGTATGTAATACGTTATCATATATTTTATTTCAATTATTATATTATGACATTCATTTTTTTTTTCTCTTTTATTTTAATATGATTAGTAAATTAATTAAATATTTTATTGTATATTTTATAATAGATTCTAATGTCTGATTTGAATTGAGTCTGCATTGACATTCTCCTATGATTAGAACAAACTTTTGTCTATTGTCTATTCACACCAGTTTAATTCATTTACCCATCCAAGTTAGTTGAGGCAACTAAATTTCAAAATTTGGTTAGAACATTTTCCGTTTTTTTAAAATTTCAAATAAGGAGAGATAAAAATTCTATTTATAAATATACTAATAGGGTATATATTAATAATATAAGTAGTTTCTTTAGAAATTTGTCAATATCTAATATCAATATTTAATTTTATTTTAAATATTCTCGATTAATATCTATATTTTTTTTTAATATTAAAATTAAATATAGAAATTCTAAAGTATTATAATTGAACTCATTTTTCTAAATTTAATAGCAAGTTGATTTTCTATATTTTCTATTTTATTTTCATTAAATCATATTTTAATTTGTATATAATCTTTGAATCATTTTTGCACTTAAATTAATTTTAGTAGTATAATTAAACTAAAACAAAAATAAAGTTAATGTAATTTAGACATTTTGAAAAATTCTAAAGTCACTTTTGGATTCTAGATTGTAAAATAATGAGCAATGTGCAGACAAAATTCTTATATATATATTATAAATATATTAACTTTAAATTTTAAATAAAAAAATTTATATTATAAATAATAAAATAAATTACAAAAATAACATGTGTGTCTGTCTATATTTATGTAATATTTTTATACAATATAATTTATAATTACTTACTACTAATGTCATATCATATCCACTTAATGATACGACAAACATAACAGCTCTAACATCATCAAAACAATATATCCATTTTCTTCGTTGAGAACGTTGTCCTCCTACATCAAACATACTAAAATATATATATATATATAAATTAGATATTAGAAATGAATCATAATTTGGATAATTTCAAATCAGAATTTATTTTATATTTTATACATATAAATTATTTTAAAATATTGTTAATAAACTTGCAAAAACTTGTTAAATGTTTATAATAATTTTGCAGGGTTATTCAAATCCTTTCTAATTTGTATATTCTTTGTAATCGAAATGCAATATTGAAAAGAAAGGATGCTGATTTATTGAAATCTTATAAAATTTTACCCGGATATGTATTACAGTTGTGTTTCTATTCAATTAATAAAAACAATAAAAAGATTTTGCAGGCTTACTATATAGTATTATAAAAAGTCAATTTTAATTAATTGGATGTAATTTATTCAAACTTAATTCTTTTTACTATTAAATAATTAACAAAATATATGTATTATGATATACTTATATTAATTAAATGTGTTTTTTGAGTTCATATAAGTTCATATATCAATAATTGAAAGCATTTATTTCTATTCTATTCTATTTTATTATTTATATCGTCAATGTGTCATCGCATAAAGAAATGTTAATAATTTAAATATAAACAAATTTAAAATATTGAGTAACGGGATCGTAACTTAACGCGATGTTGTACAAACCTAAGATAACTGACCTTATAATAATATCATTGATTCTAAATTGTGTCTCAATAATCCCATTGGTTCTAACTCTCGCTCGTAATACATCCGTTGGCGTTGGCACATATTTTTCATCACAGATACGATCCATATTTTCAAATAAACTAAAAATATTTAATATTTAAATATGAACGATTCAAAATTAGTGGATTAACAAGAAAACAACTTACTAAATTGCAGAATCATTTAATTCATATTCATAGCCTCTTGCAACAGCTAATCTTACTCCTCGATCTTGCCAAAGGGCTTGTAAAGCTAAACTAACATTAGGAAGCATATTAAAACTTTTATCAAAACAAGAAGATGCAAGTAATACAGTTTGTGCATATCCCTAATACAAAAAAAAAAAACAATTTATATTGAAAAAATTGTATTATATTTTAAAAATATTTTAGCATAATTATACTTTATTTTTAGCGGATTGAAGATTAATTCTAAGGAGTCCCATGCCAGTTAAAACATATTTCATTGATGATAAAAGATTGTCCATAACTGTTGGCCGGAAACTACGTAATTCATCTCTGGTAAATCCATCACTATGGATAATTTTCATTTGTTTAACCAGAGTGCTTTTCCCACTTTCTCCTGCACCTAAAAGAAAACAAATAATAATTATATTATTTAATATATTTAATTGCTATTTATCTATTTTATTTAAATTTTTTCAAGAAAAATAATTATTGTATTATTTTATTTTGGTTTGCTAAAATTTCTTCAAAAATTTAATAATCTTGATATTATTATAAATTGTAATGATCAATAATAATAGTTATTAGAGATTGAAATTTCGATATTAAAAATCAATTTAAAATTCATTTTAGTGTGATTTTTCTAAAATTTTAGTTAATATTTAAATAAATATCTCGTTTGGTAGACCTTTTGAAATAAAGTAAATGATATAAAAAAATTATGTGATTAGGGTTTCTAACATTGACTCTTTTCTAGAACACTTTCTTACAATAATATATAATGGCAATTGTACAACCGAGAAAATAACAAATGATCTATCCTTTATTAAATTGGGTTGGTTTTATAATTATATCATGATATTTTGGAATAATAGAAAATTCCTCTAAGGTATTATTTGTTTTGCTTTTGATTGATAAAAATATATATTTACAAACAACAAAAGAGATCATAATTTCAAGTTTTTTAATAAATAATAAATGTTAACTCTACCAAGAAGCAAAATTTTAATAACATTTCGTTCCTGATTTGAAAAATTCTCAAGTTGTTTGTCAATTTCTTCACTTCTTTTACGAGCTTTTGCTTCGTCTCGATCTAATGTCAAGCATCCACCCATACCATGTTGTAAATATAATCCTTAAATATAAAATTTACATCACTAATAAATTAAAAATGAAAACTGAAATAGCAAGTTATAACAAGAGTGAATTATTATTCAAACCTCTAGAAAATAAAAAAAAATTAGCTTTGAATTCAATTTTATACAGAATATTGTAATAAACTCAAAAAATTAATGATTTGTTATTGTTTATATTATGATGTTTTACTAATGCATATGCCAAAAAAAAATTAGACGCACATTGAACTCTCAAACAACTACTATAGTCATTTAAAAACTAAATTAAAAATTGAAGTTATTTATTTTTTTTTTAATTAATTTTATTAAAAAATCAATTAATTAATTATTAAAATAAAATATTTTTATAAAATAAATAAATTTTCTTTAATTATATCTTTAAAATAGTGATAGTTATCATTTTGTGACAATACATTCTATTTAATTTTTTCAACATATTTTAAATATTTATTATTATATAATTAACATAACAATATTTTATTATATTAAATAAAAAATAAATTTAGATTATAATTTTTAATTTATTATTTTGATTTAATTTTTTAATTTCTTAAGAAACCTAAACCAAGTGAAAGTTTATCTTAAAGTAAAAAATCTGAGAAATGTTTCCATTGTGATAGTCTGGATCTTTGTTACTTGTGAAAGAACTCTCACATAACAAAATAGTATCAATTTTCGCCGCTAGAGGTATTAAACAAATCAAAGGTTGAAAATCTTTCTTATTGATTCTTTCCATTGGTTCTTTTTCTTTATACGTAAGTATCATTATCATTATTAAATATATCTTTATACATCTAATAAATTAAATCATCAAATATTTTTAATTTATTATTTATAAAATTTATTTATCTAAATTTATTTATATTGACTAATATTTTTTAATTTGTTTTAGGGTGCTATTGGAATTAATATAAAACACCATGGTAAGTGTTAAACACATTTTTTTCAAAATGCTTGAAATTGTATGTTATTGTATTGTAATATTAATTTTCAATTTATAAATTTTTCATTTTTGATTATTTAGCCCCGAGAAATTAAAGAAATTAAAGATTTCTTGCTTAAAGCAAGAAGAAAAGACGCCAAATGTATGTATATAGGTTATTTTTTAAATTAATATATTTTAAATGTAATTTATTAATTTAACTAATTATATAACTATTAATATTTCGTTTTAGCTGTTAAAATAAAAAAGAATCCTGATAATACAAAATTCAAAGTGAGATGTTCTCGTTTTCTTTATACCTTAGTTATAAGAGATAAAGAAAAAGCAGAGAAACTTAAACAATCCCTTCCACCAGGTAATACATTTAAAAAAAAACTAAAAAACAACCTTTCTCTTTGTAATTAATATAAATTTATTTTTACAATTTTAATTTAAATAAAACATTTTATAATGAATTTCTTCAATTAATTAAAATATTTTTTTTTTCAATTTTCAGGTTTACAAGTTAAAGAAATCAAGTAAATCTAATCTAAATTTATAATTTAGATTAAGAAATGTGAATTTTTTATTAACATTCTTTGAAACCCATTTTT
This sequence comes from Labia minor, assembly GCA_963082975.1. NCBI lineage: Eukaryota > Metazoa > Arthropoda > Insecta > Dermaptera > Spongiphoridae > Labia > Labia minor. The sequence goes on along the minus strand of OY720345.1, from coordinate 93,750,063 downwards.
TAAAACAAACTTTCATTTATATAATGAATAAATATATATATATTTAAAAAAAATAGTTTTTTTTTTAATTATGCTAATAAATGAGTTTTATCTTCTTTGCCATCACTTTTATGAGATAATTTTTTTTCTTTATTCCTGCAAAGTATACAATAATTAAATTATTTAATATACCTGTTTATTCTTATATTTATAATACTCTTGACTGAAAATTTTTCTCTATTAAACAAACGTATCCCTATAACAAATCGAATCGATGTGAACAATTTGTTTTTATATATATTATTAATAACTAAAATGATTATAAATTAAAAAAGGGAAGAAATAGGAAGTATATATATAAATAAAAGTTTAAAAGAGTTACCTTAAACTAATTATTTTATTTCTTAATTTTCAACTGCAAAACTATCTTATATTAAATAATAGCTTTTATGAGGATTTTGGCATTACAAGAAAAAAAGGTCATCTTAGTGATTATTATATTAATTAAATTCAAATATTTAAAAAATAAAAATCATTCCAAATATATTATTAAATAATTTATTAATAATTTACCTTTTTCCTAATACTTTCTTAAATAAATTAATAAGGACCTTTATTATTAAAAATAATAAAAGACTTAATAACATCCAAAATATAATGACTTCTATTGTATCGAATGGAACCCATTGATCTGGCTCTTTATATACAGGCATCAAATCATTTGTCTGTGTTGCAAAAATTCTATAAATTAAATTTAATATAAATCAAAATTAAAAGCAAAAAAGATTGGTCAAGAAATTTTGAGAATATCGATAAAAACTTACATTGAAATTATATTTCAGATTTTAAGTGTGAGAAGTGACAACGAAAGTGGATCAATTATATTTTTGATACAAAACATTATTTGTTAACCCAATTAAGTATTTAGTAACAAATAAATAAAAGAAAACTTACTTTGGTTTTTCAGTAATGGCTAATGCACTAAAAGGATTATCTAAAAGTGTTTCATTTATTTCTCTACCAACTTCTTGAAATATTGCATGAGACAGCCATTCAGCCAATTCAGGATGATTTAATTGATTTAATCGTAAAGTTAAAATTGTATGACTTTTAACATTTCCTTCATTTGGTGATGTATTCCAATGTAAAAGTAAATTTAAACAAGAAATATCATCCGATATTGTGTTTCCTAAATAAATTATTGAATAATTAATTTAAATTTGTAAAAAAGAAAAGAAAAATAATAGATGATTTTGTAAAATTACCAGCTACTTCTAAATTAGTTTCAATATCAAAATTTGGATCATGTAATGCAGCAGCTAAACGTTTACAATCATAATCCGTTAAATGATCTGCAAGATATTTCCATTCTTGAAGACTTATATCCAGAGAAGATTCGATTAGTTTAATAAAAAAATAAATTAATAAAATATTTAATAGAAATTTCATTTTTTTCTTTTTTTCTTGTTTTTTATTTTTAGTTTATTTATTTACAATAAAAAATAATTAAATTATATAAATATTTTTGTTTGTTTTTTTATAAAATAAATGAAAACTAGAAATTATATAATACATTTATGCATTAATTAAGTAGAGTAATTCCTTTTCTCCTAAACAATGATACTAAATTTATCATAAATTCATAGCAATTGGAAAATCGTAAAGCCGGGGGGGGGGGGTGGAGCGAGCCTAAAAATCTTTTTGTGATTGTCACAGACCATCTAATTGTCTTCCTCATTTTTTTTTTTACTACAAAAAAAAAAGTATTTTATCATAATAAATCGATAGTCATCCAATATTTTAATAAATTATTTATTAATTTGTACCCTATAGTCATATAAGGAACGGAGGGAGAAAAAAAAAATAAAAAAATAATGACAATATAATTAGATAAGAAATTTTTATTTATTTTACACATTTTTTAATGCCATTTCTAGAATTTTTTTATACATATTTTTTCTCTTATAAAATTAAAAATAAACAACTTTTCATACACAAATTTAAATAAATTATTTTAATATATACAAAATATAAAGAGTTTATTTTTTACAATATTTATATCAAATTTATTTTCTATCAGGGTATTATTGTTTATTTTAACAGAGGCGTATTTAGGGTAAATGCCGCCTATGGCAAACAAAATGATCGGGCGATAGGTATGATGTTATTTTTTTTTTAAATACATACTAAATAAAATTTCAGTAAAAATTTAGAGATAGTGTCGGTCTCATTTTTGTATTTAATCTATTCTGGTATAAGAATAAGGTTACTCTTATCTCGATATCGAAATATAAATATAAGCAATCCAATTGGAAAACCTGTTTATATATTATCTATGTAGGTATATATAATATCTCTGTGGCTCTACGGAACTCGAAAGTTCATGGCTTTGTTCTTGTGTTTGTTACTTTTAATTAATTTCAATTAAATTAATTATTAATTTCTTATTTAAAACAAAGTTGGTAATATTTTTTATATTTAAATTAATATTTTGAAAAATTGTGCCGTTTGCAAATAGGAGAGAAAACCAACATCCAAATGAGAGAAAATGTCGATTGGCTAAAGAAAAAAGGGGCACGATGGTTTGCTAGGCAAAAATAATTTTTAAGATAAACTGAAGTTTAAATCCACAATTAAAATAAATCTGTAAATTTATGTTGATGATATTGCAATGGTTATTTTTTGGTCTTTTTATGTACACCTATTTTTTAGAATTATTGATTTCCTGACATATTTTGTTTGTATTTTGTATTCGTTGTAAATATCACTAAAAAGTAGTAGTAATTAGCTGGAGTGTCTCCACTCGACTATCTCGCAATTTGAATTGGATTAAATAACATAATATATTATATTTAAATTAAATTTAATTAATTATAAATTATAAATAATAAATAATAAATATTAAACCAGCGCATGTTTGGCTTTTTGTTGATGGCACCACGTTACGTGTTGGCGCGTGAGATTTGCAGTGTTAAAAAATTAATTCTGGTAATTTTAGCGAATCAATCAAGCTGAAATTCTATATATAGCAGTTTTATACAATTATTAATCATGTGAAAAATTATCAAACATATATCTTTATTTTTACGGTCACTTTAGAGGAAAAAAAATCAAAACGTTGTAGGTAATGACCCTCTTCCGGTTGAGCTACATTTCTCAAAAGTTGATAGAAAACTATGAATTTTGAATAATGTCCATGTACCAAATTTCATCATTCTAGCTCAAACCGTTTTTGCGTAATCTTGCCTACATACATACACACACACATACACACACACACACATACACACACACACACATACACACACACACACACATACAGACATTTTTCTCAACCTTAGTGAAAATGATACAGGAACCTTCAAAACGTATAAAAACATCAAAATCTCAACATCGAAAATTTTCGTGATCGCAATACTATCTCTGGCGAGATAGTAAAAATTGATAATGTATTTTAATGAAATATTTATCCCTTCGTCCCCGGCATCTTCTTTTTCCTGGCTGCTGATTTTCGAAGACACTTCTCGGTCCATCCTCAGTTAATGATGTTCGAATCATCAAACTGCTGTTCGTGTACTCAGCCACATCAACTGATCTGATTTGCATTCCACACCTTTGAATACACTCTTACATCTTGCTGCATCTTTCGCCCTCAGTTCTGTGATGCTATAATATCACATAACATTATTTAATGATGTCTGATCGTTAAACGAACCAACTGAGTGAATTTGTATATAAGAATGATAAGAAGGAATGGTTCAGCCTCCTTCCCATTAAACTTTCGGCTTGTATACCTTTTTTTTTTTTTTTTTTTTTTGCATTTAGTATATGCCTCTTATTACTATTACTATTACTATTACTATGAATTTGATTTCTCTCTCTCTACTAAATCGTCTCTTTTACCTTTTGCCATCTTCTTATATTTTTCTTTTGTGTATTATGAATAGTATTATTGACAAGCCTGTTTTTGTTTCCTTTCCTTTTGGAAAGCCCTTTTACTTTGTCTCGCTCAGAACACAGACGTTTATTTTCTTCTTTTCCAGTTGATGGAATACTTTACTCTTCTTCGGGTTTAGGCCTGGTATGTTTCAAGTTGCCATTTTCATAGTACTTTTCTTATCCACGTGTCGGTTTTTATTTAACAAAAATCCCTCCTGTTTCGGCAGCTTTACGCTAAAATGTTTAGTAATTGTTCTTCTTTTTTTTTTACAAGTGAGGCATAATTAGCCTGTCATCTTGAAACGTTACTAGGAGAACCACAATTTTTCTGTCATGGCTTATTCTCTTAGCCGATTATTTGTTAATTCAATATATAACGGCAATGGATAATAAAAATAAAATATAAAATATAAAATACGAAATTTAATTTAATTTAAATATTTATATCATCATAAATATGTGAAAAACATCTTTCTCAAAAACAAATGGAATGTTTAATAAGATAATGAGGTTAGGTTTAATAAAAATTACCTGGAGTGTCTCCACTCGACTATCTCGCAATTTGAATTGGAATTAATAACATAATATATATTATATTTAAATTAAATTTAATTAATTATCAATTATAAATTAAAATTAATAAATATTTATCAAACCAGCGCATGATTGGCTCTTTGTTAATGCCACCACGTCGCGTGTTGGCGCGTGAGATTTGCAGTGTTAAAAATTTAAATCTGGTAATTTCAGCGAATCAATCAAGCTGAAATTCTATATATAGCAGTTTTATACAATTATTAATCATGTGAAAAATTATTAAAGAAATATATCTTTATATTTACGGTCACTTTAGGGGAAAAAAAAAATCAAAACGTTGTAATTAATGACCCTCTTCCGGTTAAGCTACATTTCTCAAAAGTTGATAGAAAACTACGAATTTTGAATAATGCTCATGTACCAAATTTCATCATTCTAGCTCAAACTGTTTTTGCGTAATCTTGGTTACATACACACACACACACACACACACACACACAGAGACATTTTTCTCAACCTTAGTGAAAATGATTCAGGAACCTTCAAAACGTTTAAAAACATCAAAATTTCGACATCGAAAATTTTCGTGATTGCAATACTATTGGCTACTGGCGAGATAGTAAAAATGATAAATAATCAAGTTTTACATTAAAAATAGAGAAGCAAACAAACAAAGTCCAGTCATTAAAATATAATTTTTATTTTATTTTTTATAAAATGTATTTTAGGAAATAAATAAATTTTTTTAGGTTACTACTATTCATTTAATTATCTCTTTTAGATCTTTTGTGCATTTTTTTTAAGTTATCATAGTAGGAAAAAGATTTTTTACAAGATTTCAAGTTAATCATGTCCGATTGATTGCTTTCAAAGTTTGTGAATTCATTTAAACAATTTCGTATTGATTAGAGAGCAATGAATTTCAAATTCAATTATACTCCATTGATATTGTAATTTATTTAAATGATTAAAAACAAAAACAAAAAAATACCCATACTTTATGTAAATATGTAAATCTCGGGACCATTTTGAATGTGTAAATCTCTATCAATTTTTTTAAATCTCCTTTTAATCGAATATTTATATTAATTAAGTGAGTCTTTATATGTATTTTACAACTTGAATTATTAATTGAAATCATATACAGACATACATAGTTTATTATATGTTATTATAATAAAAGTTTGGCTTAGAATTTAACAAAGATATCAGGCACTTATTGAAACAGGTTGTTTGTTTTGTGTGTGTAATACAAAAAGGTTCCAGACCGTTTGGTGAAAGAGTAAGAAGTTAGTTTTGGAAGCAAAATTCAAATTTATTGTACAATTGTACTACACAATCATGGGCCTATTAGGGGGCAAGTTAGGGGGGGGGGTATATAATTTCACTAGTAGCGACTGAACACTTATTGAAATGTAATTAATTGATTTATGAGAAGAACACTTCAAGTGATTTACAAGATAATAACATATAGAAATCGATTTCAATTAATAATTATAAATGATGGAAGTTGTTGTATTATAATGTATATAAATAAGTAATTCACATTGAAAGGATCAAGATATTTTGTTTTTTTTAAACTACATATTTTTGTAGTTTTTCGACTAGAATAATCGTAAGGAAGACATAAAGATTTTAAAAATTTAGAAATTTGCAATATATATTTATCAAAAAGAAATATATATATATATTTTGTTTTATATTATATAGGTGTAGAATGTAATATATCTTACTCTTTTAGGAATGATTATTTTTTTTTTTTTTTTTTTTTTTTTTTTTTGATATGTAAATTTCAATAATTTTGAGCATATTGGTATGAATTAATAATAATAATAATAATAATAATAATAATGTAAAAAATGTAAAACAGTGTATTTTTTTATAATAATTCTGAATGGGAATGTAAAAGATAAGATTTCAAAGTATTATATCCTATCGCCCCCCCCCCCCCCCCCCACTTATTAGATTCCATCTTTTTCATTTTCAGGCTCTCCAATTTTGTTTCCAATTGCTTTTTTTCTTGCTTTCCATTCAACATAGCAAAAAGTAGCTGTACCCATTGTAGCAAAAACTAATAAAATGGCCAATTGCCAATAAAGACCCACGTGACTGCTATAAAAAAATCCAGTAGCAGCAGCAACGCTCTAAAAAAAAAAAAAAAAAAAAAATTACTAACTATATAGCTAGTACACAAGAAGTGTATAGTGTATACATTATAAGTAATGATAGTATAGTAGTATAATAAAGTATACCTGAGTAAATTTGAAAAGTGCAAACGCTGGTGCACTATCTTCAGCATAAACTCCAGCTAATAATGAATATATTTGTGTGTTAAAACAACTATCACCAAAACCAATGAGAAAACTACATAAAATAGCAAGATATGCACTAAAAAATGAAAATAAAATTTAATTAAAATTACAATTTTATTTTATTTATTTTTTTTTTTAAAATAAAAACTCGCTTACTTGCTAGTAATGAATGCATCTTCATTTGTATCGCCAAAAGGAGCATCACCAGGTAAATTTAAAAAGACAAGAAAAAATGCAAGCACATGAACAAGGAATCCTGCAATAACAATTGGATCTCTACCACGTTTTGTTGTTACATTACCAAGAAGACCAAAGAGTCCACCACCCAATACTTCTCCAACACCCAAAAATATTCCTGATAATCCAACTAATTGCTTAGCATTTTCTCCTAATTTTAAAGTAAATCCAATACTCGGTCCATAAACTCCACTGCAAAATGTTAATTCCAAACCTTAAACAAAAAATAATAATAATAATAATAATAATAATTGAATGGAAATAAAAAATATAAGGAGGAGGAGGAGGAGGAGGAGGAGGAGGAGGAGATTATACCTGTGTAGAGAAATGTAACACTAAGAAGTAACATCCGAGTGGTAAAAAGTAATCGGAATGCCCCTCGGAGTGCCTCAAGTGGTCCAGGTTGTGCAGTTACCACTGCCACATGATGTGCTGCCTCACTTGCGGCCCTCGCGCCCAATTCACTATCCGTGCCGATTATTGGGGGTGGAGGAGATCGCAAACAAGCAATTGCTGCCACACCAATAAATGCTACTGTCACCAAAACAGCAAACACTATTTTACGTGTATCGGCATCAATGTGGCTCTTGCCAGCAAATTGAAAATAAACAAATAAATTTCCAAAAAATTGACTGGAAAAAAAAACAAAAAAAAAAAAATAAATTAAAATAAATTTAATTGATTTGAAATACATATTATATACTTATCAATAGATAGACAGACAGACAGACATACAATAGATAAGAATATAACATAAATGAATTAGTGATAACTAATGATTAGAAAAAAAAAATCTGGAGTGTCTTCACTCGACTATCTCGCAAATTTGAATTGGAATTAATTAACATACTCTCTTATATAATATATTTAAATTAAATTTAATTCAAATTAAATTATAAATTAAAATTAATAAATAATTTTTTATTCAACCAGCGCGTGATTGCCAGTCAACGTGTTAAAAAATTAATTCCAGTACTTTCAGCGATTCAATCAAACTGAAATTCTATACCAATAGCAGTTTTAGACAATTTTCAATATAATCATGTGAAAAACTATCAAACATATATTATTTATTTTTACGGTCAATTTAGAGGAAAAAAGAAAAATCAAAAAGTTGTAGGTAATGACCATCTCTTACATTTCTCAAAAGTTGATAGAAAACTACAAATTTTGAATAATAATTTCATTATTCTAGCTCAAATCGTTTATTGTGTAATCTTGTCCACACACACACACACACACACACACACACACACACAGAGAGAGAGAGAGAGAGAGAGAGAGAGAGACATTTTTCTCAACCTTAATGAAAATGACTCAGGGTCCTTCAAAAATAAAAATGTGAAGAACTCTTTAGGAAATAAAAATTATTTATTAAATTTAATATTCATTTATGCTCATCTGCTCCATTAGAGAGGTTGTTTTCATTTTTGCACCATTTATAGGATGCCCCCTATTTAATTAAATTAAATATAAATATAAGATTTGTGTTTAATTAATCCAATTCAAATTGTGAGATTGGAGACACACCACAGATTGTTACTCGTTACTTGCTCATTTTTTTATTTATTTATTTATTTGGGAGGGGGAACTAGTTACAGTTCCCGTTATAAAAAAAAGTAACGTACTCGGGGAACGTCGTTACTGCCCTGCCCTGCCCTGACTATAGGAAATTATAAAAGCAGGAGATATTTTTGGAGATAAATTAAAAAAAAAGCACTTAAACATTCATAGTAGAAATAATAAATGAGAAATTAATTTAAAGGAGGAAGTATTATTATATAATATACATCTTAAACCACTTTACCAACCTACTTTAGGTCCCACTTAAAAACCTAAACAAATAAAAGCAAAAAAACAATCTAATAATTTTATCCACCAAATAAATATTTTAATTAAATTTCTAAACAAATATACATATATTGTAGATATATAAATAAATCTATAGATATGTATAACAAAATAAATAAATAATGATGATTTTATTTTGTTAAGTATTTGCAAATTTATGATAATAATTTTTTTTTTTTCTTTTTCTTTTCCTAAGATACTTGGAACTGTTTTGATTTAATTATTAATATTATTATAATATTTTATAGTTATTCATTATTAATAAATAAATTGGAATTTATAATTATAAAAGTAAATCAATTTAATCATAAACATGGAGAGAACAACTATTATTTTATTATTATTATTATTATTATTATTATTATATATTAATATGAAAAACTATAATAAAAGTCGATTATTATTGTTATTAATTTGTATTATTAAATATATAAAAGTAAGAACTATAATTAAATTATTAATTACATAAATCATTTATTTATTTATTTTTTGGAATTTACAAATGAGTTTGTTAACATTTAATTTTTTAGAATAATAGAATAGAATAATAGAATCTTTTGACTCTTGACATCCTTGACATTCAAAATGAACCGTTTGGTTCATAGGGATTGTATTTCTTTTTTAAATCAATTTTATTGATTTTGTAGTATTATAGAACGTATAATTACTCGTAAATATTGTTAAATTATAGCAATCTCTAAAAAAAAAAAATGTTTGATGAAATTTTAATAAATATGATAAATAGAGAAGAAAGGGACTAAAATTTTTCAGTTTGTTTAGATTTTAACACAAAAGTAATCAATCCTATGCAAATAAAATAGAAAATTTTGAAAATCAACTTACAATTACATTTTTTTCAGAAATATAAGTTCTATTATACTTCTAATACTTTAAAATTTGAATATTTAATTATAATATTAATTGTAATATTAAAGTAATATTAGATTATTATTAATATTATTTCTAATGCAACTTGGATGGATAAATGAATGCGGTTTAAAAAGTCAAAACAGACACCATTCAATCTCAAATCTATAATCTAAATAAAAACATTTCATATATTTCTGTACACCCATTAATTATTATAACTCACAAATTTCAATGAAAACATATTTCAATTAAAAAAATAAATATTTGAATTTATTTAAACTTTGTCTGGTTGGGTAGAGTCCAAAAAAAAAAAAAAAAAGTTAGTTTTAGTTTTATATAAAGCAAATCTTTTTTTTTAATTGAAAATCTATTACATACAGACTTTCATACATATTTTTGGGGGGATACTGGAGGCAGAGCGCTAAATATAGCTAGTCTTCTTATCTTAGTCTTCTATACACCTTCTTCTATATACAGAAGAAAAAAAAAATACCTATTTTTACATATGTACGAGTATTTTATAAACTATCAAAATGATAAAAAAACAAAATGATAATATTCTCTTATCTTAATTAATTAATTAGAATAATAAAGTATTACATTAAAAAAAAAACAAAACAAATTATTAAATCAATTCGAAAATCATTTTTATATTGATAATCATTTAATTTCTTTTCTAAAAAAAAAAAAAAAAAAGTTTGTAGTATTTGGGATTTTTTCTGTGATCAAATAAGGCATTCATTTTTTTTTTTATCTTGTATAATAATAATAATAATAATAATAATAAATTAAAATATTTAAAAGATGGGCGTGTGTCTAACTAAATTCTGAAATGAAAGTAGAAATTAACCTTGAAAAATGATTGGATCTACAAATTGACCTTGTCGATGTTGTTCCGTTAGTTAAGATTTCTTGATTTCTTTTACAAAATCTATTATATGGTATTATATACCAGCAACAGGATCTATAAATACTCGAACAACAAATTGGTTCCATTTTCCTCTGTAATCTGTAATATTTCTTTATTTATTCAATGCAGAATCGGGAAAATGTGAATCAAATAGATTATTATATCTTATCTTATTATATTAGCAAAAATTGTATATATATATATATATATATTTGTATTTTTGAAATATTAAACGGCTCGAAGGATTTTTTTTTTTTTGAAATTCCCACCATCGATAATTTTTATAAAAACAAATCGATCTGTATTGGTTTCAACCTCAAGAAAAATCATCTTTATTAGTATTTACTTATAAAAAAAAATTTAAAATAGGAAATTTAATTGACGCCAGCAACTACGTCAAAGAGCGCTTCCTTAAATACAAAATATTATAATTATAAATATAAATATAATCAAATTATGAAATATATATATACATAGCTATTATTTTATATTCACAGGCCATATTTTTCTGTCTTTCAATGCATTCATATGTAAGTTTAAGGGCTGTATGTTTTATGACTATATTTTTTTAATTTATGTTCTTTTTTAAATTATTTGAACGGTGACTCGGTGTGAACCAGTTATTAATTTTACCATGCAAATTCGATAATAAGGAATAATTTTTTATTAATGACCGAGCGGCGGCTCGGTGAATCAGGTAAGTATTTAGAATAATAACTGAAAAAAATGAATGGTCTAAAACTAAATTTGCTAATTTTTTGATTTATTAGGACTTATGAGGAAAAAACACTTCATAACTCAGATTTGTATGAGTACGTTTCATTTTTGTTCTTTGCTTTGTTATTTTCCCTCTTTTGAAATTTTTCCTGTTTTCCTTCCTCTCCAGCACAAATAAAGAAGATATATACTTACGTATATTTATATTTTGTATAGAAACAGAAATAAAGAGAAATCTATATTTAAATAAATATTATTTATAATCATTTTTTTATTTTAATAGATATTATAGTATAGCATGCTATAACGAAAAATAAATTTAATGTATAAAATTTTATACACAAGTAAAAAAAACAAACAAAACCAAAAGTCTAAATAATTTCAAAATTAGAATCTATTAATCTATTAATAGGAAAAAAAAAAAATAGCTTACCTAGTTTGAAAAATACCCCAGAAAAGTCCCGAATTTCTTGACACTGTATTTGGGTCGGAATTAAGACTTAAATAGGCGCCCTGGCTACACCAGGCGACAGCAGATCCTAAACCGACAAGAGCTGAGGCAATGTAAAGAAGTGGAGTACTTGGAAAGAGAAAAGTGGCTGTAAAAAGGCTGCAAAGAAATAAGAAATTATTCATTTGCATTCTATTATTCTATTATTCTATTAATATGTACATATTTCTATATTTTACGAGTTTTTTTGTTAATTAATAATAACTCGTATTTTGTCTTCTCACTCTTTTAATCTTCAAATCATGAATCAATAAGCAAACTCTCTAAATTAATCATCCATTTAATGGAGAGTTGTTTTAGTATAAAAAAGATTATTTTTTGCAAAATTGTTTTCTCTCAATATATTATTGTAAATATTAATAAGTACAACATATAAAACTTTAACTCATTTAAGTAATATGTTGTTATAACTCTGACAAGAAACAAATACCTTACAATTCTTTAGAATATAATAAATGATATAAAAAATAAAAAAGTTTATCTATAAATTTATTATTCAATTTTTGAAAATTTTATAATAAATTTTGCACAGTCGGTTAAGTTTTATTTGACATAGTAGATCTTTTTATTATTGTGCATTATCTATTGTCTATTAAGGTATTGAACTTTATGCTTCTTGTCTCTCTTTAGAAATTTAATCGATTTATTCAAAAAAAAAAAACAAAAAAAACAAAAAAACAATATTATTTTTAGTTCATGAGATTATCATCGGATACAATTTTTTGAGAGAGAATGGCCTAATTAAAATTGAAGTTTAAACTTTTATTGAAATTTGCAAATACATATTAGTTAAAAACAGTATGATAAGAAAAATATTATTTTTGTAAAATAATTATAATTTATATATATATATATATATATTTAATATTAATATTAAAATAGTAATTCAAAAGAAAATTTAATTTAATATATTATATGCAAGGTGGAATGGGCCTCCCTTCTGTATAATCTCTCTCTCACGCGACTGTCAACTATAAACACAAACTTAACAATTTTCTTGTGTATTATAGTTAACCACCTTGACAGGCACCTTTCGCTCGCCTTTTATAGGTTCACCCTATAAGATATTCTTTCTTTTTGTTTAGGTATTTTATTAGAAGTATTATATATATATACACCTACATTTTCAATCAAATACAAAAGGGTCGAGGAAAAGTGAAAATTAATGTTAATGACAAAAATTCTAGCAATTTAATAATAATAATAATAATAATAATAATATTAGAACCAATCAAATATATATATATATATATATATATATATATATATATAAATCATATAACCTATTTTTTTTATTAAATTCTTGACCCAGTAAATAAAAGATTAAAAAAATATATGAATGACACTTTTGCAAAATATATATTCGCAAATTCATTTTATTTTAATGGAATAAATCAAACAAGTTTTTTTTTTAATATTAACCTGGATTTACTTAATCGTAAATAAATAATAAAACAAAACTAAAAATAAAAATAAAAAATTATAGAGACATGTTTAATCGATATATATATATATATATGTAAAAGGTTTTTGTCTGCACATTGCTCAGAATTTAAAATTTTTTGCATATCTTCGCGTTTCATGATCTCTAGAATCTAAAAATGACTTGAGAATTTTTCATCTATCTATCTATCTGTCTGTCTGGAAATTCCCACGTTATAGACTCAAAATTGACTTTCGATGAAATTACATCACAATATTCTTGCATATCTCTATTTGTTAATAGGCTATAAATTTTATTAATATCTAATCAATAACAGCAGAAATTAATTTTTTAAAATTTTATATATAGACATTCTTTTTATTGTATTCTTTGCGCTGATGAATCACAACATGTTTATATAATATTAAAAATTAAAAGAGAAAATGTAGTCACTATGTTAATGTTTTCAGTGTGTTAAAAAAGTTAAAAAGGCCAATATGATTAATTGAAATATTGTAAATATTAGAAAAATAAATATTATAAACTGTTTGTTGGATTATATGGGTGTGGCCCTGGGAGATGAGAGTAGATTCAGAGTATTTATAGAATAGGATTCTTCCCAGCATTTATGGGCCAAAGAAAGATGAGGATACCAGGGAATGGCGGAGACTGCATAACGAGGAATCGCATGGCCTCAATGTATCTCCAGAAAGCAGGGCACGTGGCTAGAATGGGAGAGGAAAAAGATATTGGTGGGGAGACCGATTGGAAGACCAAGGACAAGGACTGTGGGTGGACAATATAGGAAGGGACGTGAGAGAGATAGGACAGGGTAGGAGTTGAATCGGTTGGTTAAAAGTTCAGGATAGAGGGACTCTTGGAGAAATGTGGTTGTTTCGAGTAACGTAGAGCTAGAGCCCAGAAGTAGATAGATAGAACATATACAAAAAAATAATTGTTTTATATAATATATACCGATTGAAACAAAATGAATGAAAACCTTTTACATACACACTTTCAATCAAATACTATGTATTTACTATGGGGTACAAGGGGCGGAGCGAAATATTATTATATTGCAAAAAATAAAATTAAAATAACAAATAACAGAAGAAGAAAATACACCAAATGAATTGAAATGTATTTTTTTTTACTGTAATTTCATATTCAAAATGAATAAAAAATAATAATGAATAATAAAAAGAGAAAAAATATGGGGCAATAGTACATTAAATATTGATGGTATTGAATACCCACCCATAACATGCTGTTCCAAGTACCATAGCCAGGCGAACACCAATAACAGTAAGAATACTAGGTGTTATCCAGTTGCATAATGCAAAAAGTGCGTATATTACTGCCAAACTCACATAGGCATCTCCACTGAAATTTGGATCGTCAGCGCTTATTGAGTCCAATACAGTTTTCTGGCAAAAAAAGAAAGAAAAAAACCTTGAATAAATAACATAGTAACACATTATTTCAGATTATGTAAATGTTATTTGAAAATATTTCTATAGTCTTATTTATAATTTTCGATTCCATTTAGGAAGGGTTAATTGAAAACATTTTTTTTTTTTTTGAAGTTACTATGTAATCCAAATCTTGTCCCTCACAAACTAATTAATGGCTACCTGAGAAAGAGAATAGCCTCAAAAATAATAAAGAAAGGATAATCGTTGAAGTTGAATTATATTTTGAAAACAAGAAAAGAGAAATCAATTTAATATAAAAGTTTTGAAAAATGTATATATTAAATAAATAAATAAATTTGTAACTAACTAAATTTAATGAGATTGATAAAAATCCTAAATAGATAAGTTAATTCATAATTTTTTTTTTTTTAGATTTATTAACAAGTTTTTATTAACACTAAATGATTAGAAATAATGATTGATTAATATGAATAATAATAATAATAATAATAATAAAAAAACGAATATGATAAAACTTAACAGATTCAAAAAAGATTAAGGAACTTGGTAAAATATATCAACAAATTATTGAGTCATAAAAACTGACTGACTGATAGAGAAAGTAATCATGGTTTATTGAATAAATATGTTATGTTATATTATATTATATATTCATTCATGTTTATTCATCTAATTTATTTGTATGTTAAAAAATTAGAAATAAACAGATACATCACTAACTTTCCAATTATTAATAATAATTAAGATTATCAAATCAATCCAATTTAATTTAAATTTAGAAATGTACATATATATATATCAAATAATTTTTAGACATTCATACATACAATATATATTTAATAAAATAAAATGTCCAATTTGATTTTTTTAAATGTTGAGTTTGTGAGTATGTAAAGTGTGAAGTACAGAAACGTACATAGGAGAGAGAAGACAATGGGGGAGGGGGGAAGGGGGATGAAAATAAAAGCAACCTTTCAGCAGCAGACATTTTAATTTTTACAGGAATTATATGAAATAGAAATAAATCATTTTATGAATAAATAAATTTTATTATTATTATAAATATTGTTATCTCATTAACAATAAAATGAATTTAAAAATAAATAAATAAATAATTATAATAATTGTTATATTTTTCCATATTAGTTTTCCAATTGATTTTTAATATATAATTACTTATATATATATAAATTAATTAACAAATTTTCTTAATTAATTAATTGAAGTAATTTTATTATTAAAAATAAGATAAAATAAAAAGTTAGCGTGAAAAATCAAATTAAAAAAAAAATCAATAATCCAAAAGGAAAAATATTGTTTTCAAGGTGAAAAATACAATTTTGGTTTGTATAATAGTAGTATTAGATAATAAAGATTAAAATTAATTTGCCAATGAAATTAAACTACTATTTTGTCAAAAATAGATAAGTTTTATTTAATATTTTTTTTCTTTGTGATTTTTGTGAATTATTTATTTATTTAAAATAATCTTTTTTCACGTTCTAATATTTAATAAATAAATATCATGACAATTTATCAAATTTATCAATTAAAAAAAAAAAAAAAAAGGTTAAATATTGGTTATATCATTTTATCATTTTATTTATGTAAACCTATTACTTGTGTCTGGATTGACATCTTTTGCAAAATGAAATTGTATAGTGATTAAGTGAAAGTGATATTGGAAAAGGAATTCGCAAAAAGTCAACTGGTTTAGCAAATAAATATTACTACATCAAAAGGAAATGAACCAATGAAAATGAAGTATTGTAGGTGTAAAGTTTTAGGTTGTAAGTGTGATAAGGTTAAAAATTTATAAAAAATAAAATTGATGGTAAAAAAAGTGGTATTGGTTCATACCAACACACACTCCATTTTATTTATGATCAAAGTTAAATATGTTATTCTTATATTACATAATAATAATGATAATAATAATTTTATTTAAATACATTTGTTTTATATAGTATAGGTAGATAGATCATTTGGTCCATAGAAAAAATATATTATTTTATCTTTTTGTATTTATTTATTTTTATTTATTTATAATATTTTATTTGTAATAATCAATTAATTCATTATTAACAAAATAAATAATAATAATTTTTAATTGAATTATTTATAAATAATTATTATTATTATTAATTATTTTGTTAATAATTAATTAATGTCTATATTATTAATATGAGTAATTTTGAATGTATTATATTATATTTCTTTAAAATAATATAAACGAAAATAAAATTATAAAAGAATTAGCTGAAGTGTCTCCACTCGACTATCTCGCAAATTTGAATTGAATTAAATATCATATATTAATTTAAATTAAATTAATTAAATTATAAATTAAAATTAATAAATAATATTTATTAAACCAGTGCATGTTTGGCTCTTTGTTGATGGCACCACGTGTTGGCGCGTGAGATTTGCAGTGTTAAAAAATTAATTCTGGTACTTTCAGCGTATCAATCAAGCTGAAATTCTATATATAGCAGTTGTATACAATTATTAATCATGTGAAAAATTATCAAACATATATCTTTATTTTTACGGTCACTTTAGAGGAAAAAAATCAAAACGTTGTAGGTAATGACCCTCTTCCGGATGAGCTACATTTCTCAAAAGTGGATAGAAAACTATGAATTTTGAATAATGTTCATGTACCAAATTTCATCATTCTAGCTCAAACCGTTTTTGCGCAATCTTGTCTACATACATACATACATACATACACACACACACACAGACATTTTTCTCAGCCTTTGTGAAAATGATTCAGTAACCTTCAAAACGTATAAAAACATCAAAATCTCAACATCGAAAATTTTCGTGATCGCAATACTATTGGCTACTGGCGAGATAGTAAAAAAGTAATGAAGTAAATGGTTAATTTGTAATAAATATTATCTAGAAGAAATTTAACCTTCTCCCCTCCTTAATCTAATCTTTATTTCATTCCAATATGAAAATATGATTTTGTTTATTTCAGAATCGAATCTTCATTGAAAATAATTATATTCAAAAGATATAATAATGCAATTTTTGAAATGGAAGTGTGTCTGTGTGTGGGTGTAAAGGAAGATTCTTTATGTTATGTTATGTTATGTTGATGAAGATGAAGATGAAGATGAGTAGAATTATTTTTGAAGATCTATAGAATGTTTTTTCCATTTACGCCCCATGAATTGTGGAGAGAATAGAAGATTTTGTTGTGAGTTGTGAGGATGAGTGGAAAATCAAATGCAATCAATCAAAATAAATAAGTAAAAATTTAAAATTGTTATCAAAATATTAAATAGTAGTTTTATCAAGATTTTTGTTAATATTAGAAAAACATAACAAAAAAAAAAAAAAAAAAAAAAAAAAATAACAAAAATCAAAATTTAAAATTTAAAATATGGTGTTTCTTATAAATTATTAGAATTTTAATACTTAAATAATATAATTTCATTTTCTTTTTTTTTTTTTTTGTTTGTTTTTTAATATTATATTTATAATAATGATTTAATTAATGAATACGAGATATAATTAGTTTCATTAATTTTATTAATGTATTTGTACAATATTCAAAAATTAATAAATAAATAATTATTATAGTAGGTCAAATTTAAATTAATCTCTTTCTTAAAATTACAATTACTTACTTCTATATAGAATAAATAATAATAAAAAAAAAAAAAAAAAATTCAAACATATGATCTAAATGTAAGATTTAATAAATAACTAAGCCGATCATTTAATTGATCATTGACATCATAAACTTGTATAAAAATAATATTTATATTTATACATGTAATATGTCAAAGATTATCATCTAAATATATAGTAGCATATATATATATATAACAATAATAATAATAATTTGGACAAGTTAGTTATATCGTTATATGTCAATGTTTTATTTTTTTATAAAAATTAAAGGTAATTGTGTTTATAAATAAAACGGGAAGCTTTAGGAATTTGGATGAAACTTTGTTAATTCTCAGTGAATTCCAAAAAATGCAATATTTGCAATATTTCTCTCTAGTTTCTCTTCTAGTTTACGAGATAAAAATTTATTTTTCCCCTATAGCTATTACGAAAATTAAACTATGAAACTATTTGAGAAAATTTTTATATTTATTCTAATATATTATACCTATTTAATTAGGTGAGTAATTTGAAATATAGATAATGATATATATATATTCATAAAAAAGAGAAATTATTTTTTTAAATTGATTATGCAAAATATTTATTTGAAGGTCGTTAAAAAAATAACAAATTTTACTTATTTGTGGCATTCATCATTTAGATTGGTATATTTATTATTTATTCATATGTAAATACATTCTTATTTACAATAAGAGTTTTATTTTATTTTATTTTTTTATATTTATTTATTTTTCAATAAAATTACGAAAATAAAAATTCTAAATCTTAAAATATATACGAGTATTTAGATAAATAATTATAATAATCAGAATAATTCATTTATTATTATTATTATTATTATTATTATTATTAATTTATTGAGGATGAGAGAATAACGGTTCAGACAATCTCTCCCTCCCGCACTGCTATATATATATATATCTTCTTTTTTTTTCCTTTTAGATGTATTATTGTATACGCGTATGTTAGCTATCATACTTTCCCTTTTTTCCATTCCTTTCTCTTTATTTATTCACTTTCTCTTTAAATTAAATTTCAACGATATTATAATCAATGTAAGATAAATACATAAACTTACATTTACCAATTAAATTAATAATTTTTTTTTTTTTAGACTTAAATTATTCACTCATCCAAAAACGTAGAAAAGCAATTGAATTGAAAATCCTTCCAACAATGTGAATTTAAATATTTTAAATAAATCTATATCTATCTATCTATCTATCTATCTATCTATCTATATTTATTGGAATATTATAGTAAAAGTCAACAACAGGATAGAATGTTTTAAAAAAGAAAAAAAAATTTGATTATTTCAAATTTGTAACTCAAACAACTTTTATATACAAACTTTGGACACAAAAGTTCAAAACTATAATAATGTAAAATATCAATATATAATAATACTTCAGATAGTAATAGTAGTAATAATAAGTGCCCTTTTTATGGTGGGCATTCATCATCATGATTAATAAATAATGAATCTTCAAACATGCATTGAATTTACCTCAACCAAAATAAATATTGAATATAATATTATAAATAAACTATCTAACTTTGTCATTGGCAGAATAAATGAAGGAAAATTTGAAATAGTAAACATTATATATTTTTCTTTGTTGGTTCATTCAAAAATTTGGGGGAAAAAAATGAATGCATTGATGAGAATGATGTGTTCTTTGGAAAATACAAAAAATCTGTATTTTATGCTTGTACATTTAACATGAAGAAGATATTAGGTATATTTTCTTCAATCGAAAATAGGAAATAGAAAAGAATAACAAACAATTCTAGATTTTTATATTTAGCGCGATTAGAGAGAATAAAAGAGTGACTTGATCAATACCAATACCGCGCTTAATTTAAATTTTCATATTATATTATATATTATATACTAGATTTGTAATCTTTTAATAATTATAAAAAAAAAAAAAAAAAAATAAATAAAATGTTTAATTTTAAAAAATTACATAATTTACATTTATTATATTATAATATACGTATTATAAATAAATAAATAAATAAATCTATCTATGTAGAGATGTAGAGATGTAGAGATGTAGATATGTGCTAACCTCTATATTGCCAAGGGTTTGAAATGCAGTAAAGACAAGTAGAAATCCCACCCCGAGCATAATAACATTGATAAGCCGTTGATCGAATGCCATTCTATAATAATTGCGAGGATACAAAACGATTCGAATTCAATGCACGTCTTGTCTTTCTAGAAACTCTCATTTAGGAAAAGCAAGATTAACTGACAGCTCAACACTCCAGTTTACCTCTCCGGCTCTCCGGCTATCGTTTCCCCAACCCTCCTCCCACTCCCACTCCCACTTGTACACCCCCCCCCCCACCCCTCAACCTCACATAAACAAGGATTACTTTTTACTAGAAGAGAGGATAGGAGAGAAGGGAGGAGGAGAGTTACACGTTGACATTATGTATATGTACTCTCTTATAAATACAAAATAATTACTTCTATGATATTATTATAAAATGGGTTACATATAAATATGTAAATATAAGTATAAAAAAAGATTCATATATATTTATATCTAATATACGAGTACCTGTGAAGGAGAGATAAATGTGATTAATATAATTTAATAATAAAAATTATAAATATACTTAAATACTTTGAATCTATTAATAATAATATAATAATATTTGAAAAAAATTTCATATTTTTATATTTTTTATAAGTATATTGTATATTAGATATCTAGTAAATAAATAAGTAATATGTACCCCCCCAAAGTGATAAATAGTATTAGTATTTGGTCGAAAGTCTGTATGTAATAATAGATTAAAATTTCTATGATTTCAATCAATAGATTAGTAAGTATATTATAAATTATTAACATTCTCATTTCCTTGTCGTGTTATTCGTGTTTATTTTTTAATTTAATCAGTAAATGAATTAAATATTTTATTGTACATATAAGTTATATAATGGATTATAATATTCCTTAATCATTTCATTTTTTATTATCATTTATCGTTTATTGAATAATTTTTATTATAATTAAAATTTAGGAAAATAAAAAGATAAAAGTTAGACACTTGAAACATTTTTTATATATATATATATATATATATATATATATAATTAAAACTATCATTTCTAACGAATAGTGTATAATACACAAATGATATAAAGGAGTTATTTTAAATTTTAAGTGAGGAAATTAACTATGGTCTAGAATGTATAGGAAAAATTACTTTAAATTATTATAACTAAATTATAATTTGACAAATTTGAATTCAAATTTGTCTTAAAGGTAGTAAAGGAAGAGTTAGATGCGGGAATCCATTGTCAGAAACCTTCAAAAATCGGAATCGGTTAAAACAAGGAGATGCATTATCACCAATTTTATTTAATTTAGTCCTGGAATATGTGTATGTTAGACAAATTGGGGAACAGACGACTTATGGTAAATATAAATATAATATAATTTAATAACAATATATTATAATAATAACATATTAGGGGTTGTTTTTTTTTTGTTACTATGGGGGATCAATCCGTAATCTTAGAAAGAAAGATAGAATAGAAAAATAATCAAACAAAAATATTTGATCAAATTATATTAAAAATTTTATAAAAAAAAAAAAAAAAAAAAAAATACCGACAATTCATGCTATTAAACTTACCCCCAAGTCTAAACAATTCGTTTTTACAATTTTATCTAATTATTAAGTTTTTAATAATTCTTAAAAAGATTGTAATTATATATTAATAATCATAGATCGAAAGAAAATTTTATACTATAAAAGTTTTATGTTAATAATACCATAATTTTTAATTAGTTTTTTTTTTAAATCAATTTTTATCACTTTATAATATGTATCATTCATTGACGGGATCACATCATTTTTTTTTCTTCTTTTCTCATCTCTTGACATTATTTGATAAGAAAATAGGAAATTTTATTATTAAAGTAAATATTAACATATTCAAAATAGTAAATTCTCTCATTAAATAGTATTCCATATATACTCGTACGTATCTCTTATTTAAACAAAAGTTTTATTGACCTGATTAATAAATAGATCAATCAGTTCAAATGTTCACTATTTTTCTATTATTTTAAGTTTTTTTCCATTTGATAATAATTGCTTGTTATAATTAAATATATTTCGAATTTTAATATAAGAACTATTATTATTATTATTATTATTATTATTTCTTTCCAATATTCACTTTTTGTGTAATGTAATGTAATGGAATGGAATATAAAAAATTAATAAATAATTGCAATTATAATAGCAATTTTGCATTCATATAATTTATTTACAATTATACTTATTTCTATATATACATTACATATACTAGGATACTATATGTATACAAATGTATAATAATTTTTAAAAATTAAAACAATAATCTCTTACAATTCAAAATTAAAATCAAATATTTCATCAAATCTTCTAAATCCTAAAATTATTTTATTATTATTAACGAAAATAAAAAATAAAAATAAAATAAAAAACAATTGGATAAATTTAAACCACATACATATTATGTAATAATAATAATAATAATAATAATAATAATAATATCTATTTTAAATGATTGAAATTGATCACTACTTAGGCGTATACACTTATATTCATTCTATTCATCAATTCAATTGGATGAAATTGAATTGTTATGTGTTAAATATTATAGTATTTATAATAGTAATATAATATTTAAACAAAAACATTATCAATAGAATTTGTGCGTTTTAAAAAAATAAAAAAAAAAACAACAACTTAATACGATGACTGGGAGGCATGATGGTTGGCTTGGCTTATGTTTCCTCCCTCGTAATGGAGATACAAAGTTCCTATGCTATGGAATCGCGTCAGAAGAGCCTCGATAATATATAACATAGAAAGTCTACAATTCATCTACAATTAATTAATTAATTAAGATGGAAAGCCAGCAGATTTCTTGATTCCAGACCGTCAAAATAAATTGACTCGGAAGGGTGTTGTGAAAAAAATACAAAACAAAACAAAACAAAACAAGTTACTGTTGTCTTGGAGGCATGATATTCGTTGTTTTTTTATTTTTTTTTTTTTTTATAAAATAAACTAACTTGTTAGAACGTTGACTTGACTGACAGAGGAAAGCATATCAGGCTCTTGATTGTCCCTGTTATACCCCCCCCCCCCCCGAAGAAATAAGTATTATTTATTTGAAATGTCTGAATTTATAATAGTAAAAATAACTTTTTTAACTTATTTAGTCTCGCCACAATCATACAAAATATAAATAAATTCAAATATTTATTTATTTATTTTTTAAGTTAAACTGATTGTGAGTGATAATAATTGATGTACAGAAATAATAAATGTTCTTAGCAAGATTAGATTGGATATAATGTTGTCCGTTGTTTGGCCTTAATTCGTATTAGATTAACATTTTTATATAAATTATATTCAAATTTAAAATATATATATAATATATATATTTATAGTAGGGGGACGCCGAGCCTCGGTCAGTATTTAAATTAAAAAAAAATAAAAAAAAAATGATTCATTATCATTATTGGGTTTGATTGGTAATATTAATGCCTGATTCACCATTGAATCGCCATTCAAGTAATAACATACAAAGTTGATATAAAATATATACCCGGGACACCGAGCTATCGCTCGACCCTTTATCAAATTTATACAAATCTATATAT
This sequence comes from Labia minor, assembly GCA_963082975.1. Taxonomy (NCBI): domain Eukaryota; kingdom Metazoa; phylum Arthropoda; class Insecta; order Dermaptera; family Spongiphoridae; genus Labia; species Labia minor. The sequence continues at coordinate 93,726,006 of OY720345.1, read as the reverse complement.
ATAAAGGAGACTGTTTGTATGTATGTATGTATGTAATTCGTTTACTTTTTTGCTGTCATAGTGTAATATGTTAAAATGTAAGTTATTTACATTTTAACATAAAATAGAAAATATATTATTTAAGGATTAAAGAATAAAAATAGAAAGTAAATTAGTGAATATTTTAAAAATAAGACAATTTGTGGAAATTGAAATAACTAAGAAATGAGAGGTGGAGGGGATGAGGAGAGAGGTGGGAGTGTGTGTGAGCGGGAGAGAGAGAGATTTAAAGTTTATATATAGTTCTCCGTGTTGTTCATTCAAGAGCCAGGCGTGGCCCACTGACTGGCGGACTCATTTTACACAATGTATATAACTAGCAATCAAAGAATTATTATAAATTTTAACTTTTTATTTTAAATTCTAATATTCAAATATCATTTCAATTAAATAATTTATTCTAAAAGTTCTCATTTTAATTAATATAATAAAATATTTAAATCATATTTAACTTAAATTATTTTGTATTTATTTTTTCCATATTTGAATAGGTACTTCTTTTATTTTAAGGGAGGGAATTAACTATGATCTAAAAAAATTAATAAATGAACTTAATAATAAAAAATCAAATAAATCCATTAATTTAAATTAATACTATTAATGAATGTATATATTGTTAATTTATCTTTAGTTTTATCAATACTTTTATACCGTTAATTTTTATAAATTGTCTCAAGTCTCTAACTTTGCATTTTCTCAAATTTTATTATAATTAAAAATATTCAATAAAAATCAAGCAATGAAATTAAAATATCGAATTGAAATGATCAAGAAATATTATACTCTATTATAACATATACAATACTTATAAACTATAGGCGGAGGAAATATTAGACGATATCATTGCGGGTTCAGGCCAAATCGATCAACATTAATTAAGATATTTTCATTATGACAGATATTAAAAAAACCGCGAATTCAATATCTCTGTTCACTAATTATTTGTAGACTTTAGTAAAACCTACGCATGACTCAATAGATCCGGATAAACTTTTTCAAATTTTGATCTTAAAATTTATCTTGAAGGTAGTAAAGAAAGAGTAAGATGCGGAAATCAATTGTAAAATATTAGGTGACCCAGACGACTTAAATATAATAGGAGATTCGGCAATTGCAATTACAGATAGCGAGGAAAAATTAATCGAGGTAGGAAAAGAGATGAGGTTTGAAATTAATAATGATAAATAAATATATTTAGAAACAAACAGGAGCAGTATTAACATACAAAATGTAGAATTTGAATATGTAGAAAAATTGAATGTAATCACGAAGGATAATAATATTTGAGAAGAATTTAAATCGAAGTTGCAATCGGGAAACGCCTGTTATGCAGTAAAGAGGCTTATCTCATCAAAATTATTATAAAAGGGAATGAAAATTAAAATATATAAAACAATTATTTTGTCTGTTGTATTATATGAGTGTGAGACATGGTCTATGATCTTAGGAGATGAGAGTGGATTCAGAGTATTTGAGAATAGGATTCTCCCCAGCATTTATGGACCAAAGAAAGATGAGTACATCAGGGAATGACGTACGAGAGATGGAACAGAGGCTCAGGATAAGGACACTTGGAGAAATGTGGTTGTAGCTGCCAAGAACTTTCGAGTAGATAGATATAACATATTCAATAATAATATATATAATTAATTTACTAAATAAATTAAAATATATTTTAAATAATCACACAATAAGAAATGAATGTTTTATGTTATACATTGTTTGAAACAAAATGGATGAAAACCTTTTACTACTTTCAACCAAATACTATGTACCACTCGGGGGTACAGGGGGCGGAGCCCCCGTCTAGATGTGAAGAGCGACGAAGGAGCTCTGAGCAGCTAGTTATTATTATATAGTTTAAAAATTTGACAATTTTTTAATTATTCAATTATTAATTTGGATTTGGCTGGTAATAATAATACCTGATTCACCGAATCGCCATTCAAATAATTTAAAAGAACATACTATACCTCTATTTTTATCAATATACCTATATTCAATAACCGCAGAAATTAAGTCTTTCTGTCGTCGGGAATTGACCGAACCGATTTCGATGAAATTACATTACAATTATTCTTGAATATCTCAGAAATTAATTTTTTATGTTATTTTATATTTATTATATTTTATTATATTTTTAATTTTATTTTTCCAATATTGGACTTTTTAAATTATTTATAAACACTGAAAACATTCACATTGCAAATATTATTACCTCTTTTAATTTTTAAGATTATATGAATAAATAATTTTAATTTTGATCTCATAATTGGATTTTCATTTTCAAGTAAGTAAGATATTATTATGGGTGGATTCACACTTCGAGAAATGATGCGGCCAAGAACTTTCGATTACCGTAGAGCACAGAGATAGATATAACATTTACAATAATAATATATAATTAATTTACTGATTAAATTAAAATATATTAAAAGTAAGAACATTGGAAATCATGTTTAAGAATTGCCTTAAGTTAATATGAGCCAAATATTGACAAAATTGGTGAAGTTATATAATAATTAAAGAACTTAAATAGATAAAAAATAAAATAAATTAAACTCCAGAATAACTATTAACATTCATAAAGTATTTAAAAAGTTGTTTGTTTTTTTAATATTATTCAAAAAGCCGACAAAAGTGGCGCTCTAATGATATAAAATAAATAGTGTAAATTTACAATAATAGATGGCGGGGTCTACGCCAGCGAATAAAAAATTTGGGTCCATGAAATGAAAAATGGGGGTCTACGATTACTACTATACTATCTTACAATTTAATTCAATATGACTCTAAAAAAAAAGGTAATTTTTTTTTCCGATATGGCTCATAAACATATTCGATTTTTAAAAAAAGGTAAAATTGTTTTACAAAAAATAAATTTCAGGTAAAGTAGGGGATTTACCCAAAACTGAAAAACACGACACAAAAAAGTTTGGGAGCCTATGATTTAAATCTTTATTTTCTCGAGCAGGTTGCCGACTCCTGCGCAGCCTATCTTCATTTGCGACACCCATTTTTTTGAAAAAATTTATCGCGACTCCTGAGTAGATAGCAGAGGTTTTAAGGGGAATTTAGTTTACCTATACGTGAAGATATTTATTAGTACGATACTTAGAAAAACGTTGACCAGGTTTGAGAGCGCGCTGTATTTTTTATTGTTATATCAAGTTCTTAAAATTTGGCGACCCACACCACTGTTCTAGTGCTTTCTTATTACTATTACCACTCCATTCAATTTATATATTTAATATATATCATCATTCCATATAATTTAATTGAAAATTGTATTATTTTTGCGGCTTATAACAACATCAAATTAGATATTGTCTTATCTTCTTCTTCTTCTTCTTCTTCTTCTTTAAATATAGAAACTCTATTCGGTGTCATAGATATAATAATTAAAATTAACACGAGATTTACCGAAACAGTCAAAATTATTTTACTTATTTTCAAAAATTTGTAAAATTATCATTACTTATTCAAACATCTTTTAGATTTATTTTGTCTTAAATTAATTCAAAACAGAATAATAATAGCAAATAAACCTTACAAAAAACAAAAAAAAAAAAAACAAAAACAAAAGATAATAAATATATCGTATATAAGCGTTAAAAATAATTTTTATATATATTTCAATAATAAATAAAAATATAATATCTCTGAATTAACTATCAGAATATCAATTATACGTAAAATTGATTGCACTAGCATTATTTTAACAACATAATTTCAAAAAAATTAAAAGCTTTATATGTATGATGATTTAAATGATTTATATTTATCTAATGTAATCTTCTTATACGGGTAAAAATTGTTTGTTTGTTTGTTTGTATGGCCAACCGCTCTAACGATTTTTTTGAAATTCACACCAGAGATAGTATTTATAAAGAAAAATTGAGTTTTATTGATCACATCTCTGGAAAAATTTATCTTTATTAGTTTTCTTTTTTTTCTAAATTTAAATGTATATATGTGACGTCACAACCACCGCCTGTGAGATATATATATATCTATTCTTAAAATAAAATTAAAAATATTTATATTATATTCATATCTGATTTTTTTATTTCATTAATAGATATACATTTAAATTATTTGAAATTGTTTCACACAACGTTTAGAAGAAGATTTATCTTTATATTCGATTCGATATATAGTAGGAGAATTAAATAACGTTATCAATTTAATATATTTTAAAATATTATATACTAAATATTCAATCAGTATATTAGATAAAATATTTATTTGTTTTTGTGTTTAATATATTTTAATTTGATCAATAAATTAATTATATATTATTATTGTAAATGTTATATCTATCTATCTCTGTGTGTCCCTTCATACATTGTGATTCCAGCCATCTTACTTACTTGAAAATGAAAATCAAATTATGAGATCAAAATTAAAATTATTTATTCATATAATTTTGAATGTTTTGAAAATATAAATGTCAATCAAATTTCAAATAAGTTGACATAAATAATTAATAATAATTAATAAATAATTCCGATTTATATGATCTTAATATATTGTGAGAATTAGATAAATAATATAGAGAGCAAAAAATATTTAAAAATAGATATTTATTAGTAGTTGTAATATATGGGAAATTTTCAACTTTGACCGCCGATTTGACCATGTTCCCAAACGAATTTAAAAAACCAAGACCACTTTACATATACACATTTTAAGATCTCTAATCGAATCCAAAATCAAAATTTAAAAAATCGAAAAACAGACACACAGATTTATAGATTTTATAAACGAACATTTATACAATTTATTTTAATTAATTTGAAACATTTTAGGAAACAAATTTTTAATGGGTTATTTTTAGAAATCCCATTCAACAATTATCATAAATAATTAAAAAATTGTAAAATTTTTAAAGTATATAAAAATAAATTGTATAAATTGGTTAAAGAGTAGTAGTTAAAATATAGTTGTAAAGCCCAATTTTCCGATCCATATAACATCATCGACTGGGCCGCTTCTCTTGCTCTGACTAGGGCCACCGCTATTTGCCATTAGTCTCGAAAAATTAATATTAAATTGTATATAAATTTAAAAATTAGAATATTTGAATTTGTTTAAATTTTAATACATGTAATGAATTATATGCATAAAGAATAGAAAATTTTGAAAATCAACTTGGTATTAAATTCAGAAAAAAAATTCCCACTAAAAATGTTTATAATATTTTAGTTTATTAAATCAAACTATTATTTTTTATTTCAATATTTTTAATGTTAATACAATAATTTTTATTTTATAATCTATAAAATAATTTAATTATTTTAAAAAACGGCGGTCTTCAATTACAATTTATTTTTACTCTCTACTGACTGTTCATTTCATAACTGAAAATAGTGTCGAATAGAAATAGACGATATTACTTGGATTAATCTTATAATGGTAGCTAAAATTGTTTGTTTGTATTATTGAGGACCCCAGTTCCATTCATTTTAATCAGATTGATGCAATGATGCAACATTTAATAATTGTAATAAATAATTAAAGAATTGTATATCAATATTTTTTAAAGGGTTGAGCGTAGAACTCGGTGTCCCAGGTATTATTATTATCAGCCAAACCCAATAACAATGAATCATTTTTATTAACTTAAGTACCGGGCCGAGGCTCGGGGTCCCGGTATTTGATATATAAAACATTAATATATACGAAGTTTTTAAAAAAGTTACATTTCTTTCAAAACTTATAAAAAAAATCATTATTTTTCAACATAAATCCTCGATCAAATTCAAACTAAAAAAGATATCGGAAAAATATTAATTTAATTTTATTCAGTATGAAAAATAAAATTTATTGATATATAAAATATTAATAAAACATTAATATTAGGAGACGAGAGTAGATTTAGAGTATTGGAGAATAGAATTCTTTGCAGCAGACCGAGAATGGGAAATGCCCGCTTGGAAGACCAACTTCCACGCAACTTCACAGTGGAATGTGAATTGATTTTTATGTGATTTTGGTTTTATTATAATTTTCTCTCTCTCATTTATACTTTTTAATTTAAATTTATTATTATTATTATTATTATTATTATTATTATTATTATTATAGGTATTCCAAGAATTTAATATCATAAAGGTTTTGCTTTGCTTTTTTTTTTGTTTTTTTCTAAAAAGTTTCAAATTTATTAATTATATAATAATAATTTGTGTAACCTATTTGTGAATCTTCAAATTAATTTAAACTCAAATGAATCAAATCATTAATAAAGTTGAATAACACATGCAAGAGTATGAGAAATTCTCCCTTTCCATTGAATATCAAGGTATTGTAATGTAATCATATTGAAAACAAATAAACGAGCTTTCATTTTGTTTTAATTATTTTTAATTTTAATTATCCAAGTTAAATAACTTTAAAAAAAAAAAATACGAAACATTAAATAAAATAATGCTTTTGAAAGATTTACATGCTAAATCTAAATTTAATCAGTTTAAATGAAATATTATTAGTCTGTTGACTGTATATATATATATATAACGTTATAAATGTTGTTTTCCAATTGTCAATAAACATAATGGCCAGATTATATAAGTAAGCATTAATATTAATATTAATATTAGATTACAGAATAAGCAAGTCATTACTATATATATATATATATGCTATAATACATACACACCTGCCTTATCCACGTGACATTTAATTTAATTGAAAATTGAATTTATATATAATATTATATTGTATGTAGTATATAATAACTATTATTGTATAATTTTATTCAGAAATCAAGAATTTTCTTATTAATTATAAAAAGAGTAAAAAAAAAAAAATTATGCACTGTCTATTATTCATAGGTAAAATTGAAAATTTACTAACACACATAAGATTATACTAAGATGTACTAAATACATCTACAATTATCTCGGTTAGGACATAAATATGGACATATACCTACATAATATGTCTGTTATATATATTATAAATATATATGGGTTAGATTTTATTAAAAATGGATACACACAAATTACAAATTGTGTTTTAATTGGATTGAGCACCACTCTGTACTCGTATATAAATGTAGGTATTCTAATATTGTAAAGTAGACGAATAATAAGGTGAATCTATTGAAAGCAAGATTGAAAGGTTGAATTCGTTAAAAATGATGAACAAGATTTTCACTCCATTTTTATGATGTGTGTGTATTAAAATAAAATAAATTTTCTCAATGTATTCAAAAAATTGATATTTTAATAAGTAATTAATAATAATAAAAATAAGCTGGAGTGTCTCCACTCGACTATCTCGCAAATTTGAATTAGATTAATTGACATATATATATCTATATATTATATTTAAATTAAAAATTTAATTAATTATAAATAATATTTATTAAACCAGTCCTTGTTGATGGCACCACGTCACGTGTTGGTTGGCCCGTGAGATTTGCAGTGTTAAAAAATTAATTCTGGTACTTTGAGTGAATCAATCAAGCTGAAATTCGATATCTAACAGTTTTATATTATACAATTTTTAATCATGTGAAAAACTATCAAAATACTTATCTCTTTATTTTTACAATCAGTTTAGAGGAAAAAAAATCAAAACGTTGTAGGTAATGACCCACTTCCACTTCCCGTTGAGCTACATTTCTTAAAAGGTAATAGAAAAACTACAAATTTTGAATAATGCCCATATATCAAATTTGATGATTCTAGCTCAAACCGTTTTTGGGTAATCGTGTCCACACACACACACACACACACACACACACACAGAGAGAGAGAGAGAGAGAGAGAGACATTTTTCTCAACCTTATTGTTAGTGAAAATGACTCAGGGACCTTCTAAACGTATAAAACCATTAAAATCTGGCGATATCGTAAAAAGCATTTTTGTTTGTAAAAGTTAATCCATATTTTCTATCCTCTCCCACAAGGAGAAATTTAAAAATTTATCTCGAATATAATTATTAAGGATCATCTATTCTTCCCATTTATATAATATTTTTCTTAAGAATTTGATTTACATAAGAATTTTACAAAAAAAAAAAAACAAAAATATCGCTAAATATCTAATATAATAAGAACAATCGATTGCTTATTCAACATTCACATTTACTATACAAGTTGCATCAACTTAACAGGTTAGTACCGGGACCCCGAGCCTCGGCTCGGTACTTAAGTTAAAAAAAATGATTCATTGTTATTGGATTTGGTTGGTAATATTAATACCTGGGGCACCGAGCTCTCGCTCTACCCTTTAAAAAATATTGATATACAATTCTTTAATTATTTATTACAATTATTAAATGTTACAGATTAGCATCAATCTGATTAAAATGAATGAACTTGTGCTCCTCAATAATACATAAATATATAATATATAGGTACATATATATTTTTTCTATAGTTTTTTTTTGAATAAGCGGGAGTGTCCTCCCCTAGACTTTCCCGCATATAAATAGGTATAAAGAGTTGTGAATGAATATTTAGAATGTAATAAAGTGCTACTTCCGGTTAACTGATATTTTAAATGTAAAAAAAAAAACAGATATGGATATAATATAAATATTTTTAATTTTATTTTATTTATAATATATAAGGGCTGGCTGTGACGTCATGAAGTGCTGGGTGACGTCATATAATTTTAAATTAAGAAAAAACTAATGAAGATGATTTTTCTCGAGGATAAAACCAATACAAAGTGCATAACACGTGGAGATATGTCCTCACGTGAAATTTGATATGAAAATAACCCTTCACTTCCTCTCTTCGATCGGCAATACTAGCACTTCCGGTTTCCGGATTTGCACCAAAAGTTGATCCATTCATCCTACTGATAAATATACCAAATTTCATCAAAATCCGTTGAGCCGTTCAGGCTGTACACATCTATACGGACACACAGCGGACGGACGGACAGACATCATGCTAAAAATACTTTTTTCTGTTAAGAAAATGCATGATTCGTGGAGATATGTACCTAAAAATATCCACAGGTGAAATTTGGTGTGAAAACAATACCTCCCTTACTATCGTCGGTCGGTAAAAAGGAAACGCTACTTGTATAGGTAAAATGTTACTTCCGGTAGTCAGATCATGATGAAATTTGGTATCTGAATTTTTTTATTTATTATTATTATTATATACAATTAAATACTATTTACTTATGTTGTTTATTTATCTAGAAAATTAGGTAATCGAATTTATGTCCTTAACTCGTTCTATTTACAAATGATCTATATACATGTGTTTCATACTCATACAATATCTTCTCACGGGTTATCGTCAATTGGCGCCACGATCGTTTTGGTATTTTCTCTCTCTCTCTCTCTCTATATATATATATATATATATTTCTAATTTAATTTAAAATTATCTTTATTTTGACTATTATAATTTATGTAACTAAAGGTAATAATTATAATTATATTTAATAAAAAATTAATAAAAATTCATTAAAATTAAAACATTTGATTATTATACCATAAAATTCATATCTCATATTTATATGAATAAAATTTATAGGTACAAATTTTTTTTATATTTTAAATACAATTATATAATTATATTAAGATTTCAATCAATGAATCAATGAATCTATAACATTCATATACAGACTTGCGAATTTGTTTTCCTTCGACACAATGCTGCCAGAACATCACTTCAACCAGTTTTCCCCCTAGGTATCGTAAACTAGGGGGGGAGTACTGTAGTGCCTCACGCGACCAACAGATGGCGTTCATTTAAATATTAACATCATTACGATCGAACCGGAACTGAACCGAAAACCGAAAACCGAAAAAAACCGGTATTTTTGTCGGAACGAAAACCGGAGCTGAACCGAAAAAAATAATATCGGTTTATTTCAGTTCAGTGTTCAATCCAGAGTTGCCAGAAGTGGTGTTTTTGGGCGTTTTGGCAACACACAACCCCGAATTTTTTTCAATTAGTTATGCCTCGTACTGCATGGTGTCGCTAAAAACTTTGTTTCAAAAATTAGTGTCCTAGTCATACTCTCCCTTCGGTTGTGTTGGCAGCGTCTCGTAGTCGCAATACAGAATTTAATGTTTTCATCGTTTGTTTAATACTGATATTTTGATTTAATGATAGTATTAATTTTTTAAATTATTTATTCCATTTGTTACAGGGTTATGTATTAATATAAAGAAAATGATTCATAAATATAAATAAAATTATTAAATAAATTTAAACAAATATTGAATAACTTTGACCAGGTATGAAGATTAGACAGTAAAAAACTTATTTTAGAATTTTGGGAGGAAAATAAAAATACAATTCCTCATTTTAACAAAATTGCAATGGTGGTTTTAGGAGCTACTGCAACACAAGTTAGTGTTGAAAGAGCTTTCTCTGGTTTAAAGTTTATTTTACGAGACAATAGAAATAGTTTAAATACAAATATATTGGAAGATATTTTAATAATTAGAGGTAATTTTCATCTTTTATAATTCTAGTTATAATTGTAAGTAAATATATCCAAGAATCCTGTATACTTTAACATTAAATATACGAATTTGTTTCGTTTGTTGAGTGTTTGAAAGTAGAAGGATGTAAAAAAATATTCATACTTATTTGTTCCGTTTAATAAATTATATTAACATCTTATATTATATACTTCTAATTATACCTTTAATTAATTATTATTATTTATATTATATTGTATCAATTCATGTAGTATGATTTAGAGTGGTAGCAAGAAATATTTTTATATATTTATGGCAGACTCGGCATACCCCGACCTAAATTTCTAATACAAATAAAAGGTCTTTAAAATTAATTAATCGGAACTGAACCGAAAACCGAAAACCGAAAAAACCGGTATTTTTGCCGGAACGAAAACCGGAACCGAACTGATATTTTTTTTTTATTGAACCGGAACGAAAACCGAAACGAAAAAAATAACGGTTCGAAGCCCTGATAGTAACACTTGTGAATATTGTATCTAGATTTAAGAGAATAACAAAATAAATTCAGAGTTTTTACCATCAGCAATATATTTATCATTTATATATATATATGCCAACTCTCACATGTCCTTCCTCACACATCCACAACAAGTGGCCACGATGCACAACACTTGTAACGACGAAACTTTTAAAGAAGAAACTGATTCAATCCATATGGAGTACATATGTTTCAAATGCAATTATTGTAAAAAGAAATTTAAAATGAGATGATTTATTAGACATTTATCAATGCATAGGGATGCAAAACCTCTTGAATGTTGCTCCTGTATGAATATATTAAATACTAGTGCAAATTTAAAAACCCATTTATTAATTAATAAAGGAGAACAATATCAATGTAATTATTGTAAAAAGAAATTCAATGATAGATCTCTTTTAATATCACATTTATTAATTCACTCTGAAGAACATAATGTTGAATGTAAATATTGTAAAAAGATATTTCTAGACAAGACTCACATGAATTATCACTCAATTATTCATACAGGAGAAAAACCTGTGGTGCCGCACACCACAAGTAGATGGCGCCGCGCCAACGTGCGCCAGCCCATGACGGCAACAACATGATGGGGACATATGTATATATTGGAAACGGTGAATTCAATAAAATGAGTTATGACTCCAATGAAACGGCTTTTATTTCTAGCCCTTTCCGAACATCCGACTTCCACCTTACCTATACACATGTCCGCCACAAACCTTTTCACTGCACTTGTTGTAATAAGAAATTTAAATGGAAATCTTATTTAAATAGACATTTAATAACTCATTCAGATAAAAGACATTTTACTTGTAATTTTTGTAAAAAGACATTTAAATGGAAATCAAATTTGATTAAACATTTATCATGTCATATTGATAAAGAACTCTATTTTTGACACTTATAATTAAGATAAATTTAAAATAGAGATATTTAATTAAATAATTATCAGAATATTATAATTTATATCTCAAATGAGAGATAAATTATTAAATATTTAAAAAACGGGACAATAGGCTGTCCCGAAGACATTTTGGGGACGCCGGGACAGAGCTCCTAAATACGGGACAATCCCGGAAAAACGGGACGTTTGGTCACCCTATATATTTCTAATTTAATTTAAAATTATCTTTGTTTTGACTATTATAATTTATGTAACTAAAGGTAATAATTATAATTATATTTAATAAAAAATTAATAAAAATTCATTAAAATTAAAATATTTGATTATTATACCATAAAATTCATATCTCATATTTATATGAATAAAATTTATAGGTACAAATTTTTTTTATATTTTAAATACAATTATATAATTATATTAAGATTTCAATCAATAAATCAATGAATTTATAACATTCATATACAGACTTGCGAATTCGTTTTCCTTCGACACAATGCTGCCAGAACATCACTTCAACCAGTTTTCCCCCTAGGTATCGTAAACTAGGGGGGGGAGTACTGTAGTGCCTCACGCGACCAACAGATGGCGTTCACTTAAATATTAACATCATTACGATAGTAACACTTGTGAATATTGTATATAGATTTAAGAGAATAACCTTTTTATAATTTTCTAACGATAAGTAAGAAATGGACTGTAACAGGCGCAATTTATTAATTTTATTTTAAATTATTATTATTATATACAGACTTGCGAATTCGTTTTCCTTCGACACAATGCTGCCAGAACATCACTTCAACCAGTTTTCCCCCTAGGTATCGTAAACTAGGGGGGGGGAGTACTGTAGTGCCTCACGCGACCAACAGATGGCGTTCACTTAAATATTAACATCATTACGATAGTAACACTTGTGAATATTGTATATAGATTTAAGAGAATAACCTTTTTATAATTTTCTAACGATAAGTAAGAAATGGACTGTAACAGGCGCAATTTATTAATTTTATTTTAAATTATTATTATTATTATTATTATTAAATTTTGGGAATCTTCCCTCTGGTTTTTGTGCTCCTGTAAGAGTGATGCCCCGACGGGGCAACTCAAAACCATTGAGGGAATAACAAAATAAATTCAGAGTTTTTACCATCAGCAATATATTTATCATTTATATATATATATTCATTTATCATGTCATATTGGTAAAGAATATTTTGAATCTAGTTATTGTAAATTGATATTTAACCGAAAATGTAATTTTTTTTTTAAAAGCCATCTCACACAGATAATCGACCTTTTAAATGTGATTAATTCATACAGATGAAATTTTTTTTGAATGCTCTGAGTGCGAACTGAAATTTAATGATAAAACTATTTTAAGAGAGCATTTGAGGAAGGAATGTGAGAGTTGGCTAATATATACAAATAATAGATATACAGGGTGTTCGGGATAAATTTGACAGTTTCGTAAGGAAAAAGAAAATCTTCTTTCTAACTATTAAATTTAATGAAGTATGCGGGAAAGTAAAAACTGTTTAGCGCCCCAAGTGGTTATAAAACAAACTAAAGACAAAAAAACGTGCTTTGCAGCTTTTCGGAATTAAAAAAGCAAAATTGGCAGTCGTGGGACTGGCCGACAGAAGTGAAAACTTCTGCGTAAGAAATTTTAAAACAGACGAAATTCGCGCTATTTCACGAGAAAGATGAATTTCATATGCATGTATATATATATATAACTTATATATTATTTTAAACATATATTTTAAACAAATTTGTAACTTATATTTATATATACAACTTTGTTTAAAATATTGCAATACGAACTGTTTTATAAATTGTTATCTCTAACATATAAATATATATTTATTATGTGAAGTTCATTTCGTATAATTTTGATTATATATGTATATATGAAATGAACTTTACATAATAAATTTATATATTAAAATATAATATTCCTTTATTTCTTTTCCGTACAAAATTTTACATCTATAATTTATATTACAATATAATATGCTTTTATTGCAATATTTAAAAACATTTTATACTTTTTATTATATATGTATATATGAAATGAACTTTACATAATAAATATATATTTGTTCTAATGACAATTCAAATTTCGCGCTCTGTTATAAGAAATTTGAAAGCAGACGTAATGTGCGCTAGCTTCATGGTGTTTGTCACGCTCACGCGAGTTCTATTTCAGTTAAAAAATAAAAATGGATGTCATGTGACGTCATCCATATATAATTTTAAATTAAGAAATAAATAATGAAGATGTATTTTTCCAGAGATATGATCAATAAAACTTAATTTTTCTTTATAAATACTATATCTAGTGTAAATTTGAAAAAAATCGTTAGAGCGGTTTTTGAAAACCCATGGCTATATATATATATAGATAGATATATACAAACAATTTTAGCTAGCATAATAAGATAAGATAAGAAAAGTGCATTGCCGACTGGAGCATCAAACCGAAAATTTTGACTTTAAGATTTATAAGAAATAGTCTCTCTTTCTTTGAGAGAGTCTCTACACGTAAAAACATTGACAAAGAAAAATTGAATGACTAAATTTAAAATATCATAAATTTTTTTATTATTTTTTTCTTTAAATTTATCTCTTTTATTTAAATTTTATTCCCTTAAATAAGAGAAAGAGAACGAGAGAGAGAGAGAGAGAGAGAGTATTGTTTTATATATATTTTATTTATGTTTTTATTATGTAAATTATTAATAAATATAATAATAATAATTTCATATTGTATTACATTAATTTTCAATTTCCCAAGTCCAATTGTAAGTTACTTTCAAGATTATTAAAGAGCAGCTCTTTTGACAGCCACTTACTTACTTATTGGAAGAAACCTGCCTGATTCCTGTGTGTCAACTTCCACCCTTCTATACAAAACCTCTTCATTTATAGATCGGTCTCTTACCACCACCCCCACCCGCCCACCCACCCACCCTTCCCTTACTCCTTTTGGCAGTTACCACTTAAAAACTCATTTTGCTGCCCCAAGCATTAACTCCCGTTCCTTCCCAGAAGATTTTTTTTTTTAATTTTTCCATTCATATAGCATATAGCAGCTTTATTAATAAATTAGATACTTACATTATACTTAAATATTATATTTGATTTTAGAATGGATAAGAATAATTATTAAAAAAATCTCACAACTGTTTTTAAATTTTTGATGTAATGTTTTAGAAAGACGTGGCACTAAACCTAAACCTAAACCTAAACTTAATCAATTCCATTCAATCATTATAAAAGAATTTATAGGAAGAAAGAAGAAGAAAAGCTCTTTGGAAACGAGTTACGAGAATTTGAATTAAAAACTACAAGAACGAGCAAGCAATATTGGGATAAATTCCAAGGGGATTACACATCTTTGGAAAACTTAGTAGTATAGGATGGATGGATGGATGGATTGTATTTAGAAATATTTATTCTTTCCATTTGGCATAAGAAAAAACATCACAAGTACTAATAAAAAAATAGATAAGCTATTAACTTTCAAAGAAAATTAAAAAGAATGTGTAGAGTTTTAAAAATCTAGAAAAAAATGTAAATCTTACCCAGGTTTTTTTAATCAGAAAAAAAAAAAAATATAATACTTGAGAAGAATTTAAATTCGTCTGTTATTATACAGTAAAGAGGCAGGTTATCAAAAATAATTTAATCTTCTATATATATAAAAAAAGATTTTTGTCTGCACATTGCACAGAATTTAAAAATTTTTGCATATCTTCGCGTTTCATGACCCCTAGAATCCAAAAGTGACTTTAGAATTTTTCATGTCTGTCTGTCTGTCCGGAAAATTACTATTTTATAGACTCAGAATTGGCTGAACCGATTTCTATGAAATTACATCACAATATTCTTCTTATATACCTCTAGAGTAACATAGGCTCTATAAATTTTATTAATATCTAATCAATCAATAACCGCAGAAATTAATTTTTTAAAGTTTATATAATTCTCCGTGTTGTTCATTCAAGAGCAAGTCGCGCCTCACTGACCCTAGCGGAAGCATTTTAAACAATGAATTATTATTAGCGATTCCCAATCAAAGAATTATTATAATATTTCACTTTTTATTTTAAATTCTAATATTCAAATATCAATTCAATTAAATCATTTATTCTAAAAGTTTTCATTTTAATTTATTTAATAAAATATTTATTAGATCATATTTTTATCTTAAATTATTTTTTATTTAATTGAATATTTCTTCTTTTCTATAATATATATATAATAATATATAAATTTTATCATTGAATAATAATAAAAAAATATTATTTAGTATTTTATGAAGTGAAAATAATTTTTAAAACCTCAATTTAAATGACTGAATTATATTATGATTGTTTTTTATTTTAATTTTTAATTACTCTATTATTAATTATGTTGTGGAATAAGCAATTCTATTCCTTAACAGGTGGCAACTCTGATATCATAGTCCAACTACAAAACTACATACTACTTTATTTTTTTATATCATAGACGCCAAGACATTACCAATTACCTTTTTTGTATCGTATTATATATATTTTTATATTAATTAATAAATGTCCATCCATTGTTTTTTAAACCTGATTATTTATTTATCTTGTGACCAAGCTTCCTCTTACAAATTATATACTAAATATATATATTATATATAAAAATTAAACTATAATGATATAAAGTTGTTTTAAATTTTTGACATTTTTAAATTGGGTATATTTTTTAAGTTTATTAAAATGTTCTTTTTTATTTATTATATGTTTAAAATATTATTTTTTATTATGTGATATTAATAAAAAATAACGATGCTCTGTGCAAGTCGAATCATGTTGCACATAATTAAATAACAATTGCCAAACAAAGAATATAATATTTTTTTAAATTCTCATATTTAAATATCATTTCAATTAAATAATTTATTCTAAAAGGTCTCATTTTAATTAATTTAATAAAATATTTAGATTATATTTAACTTAATTTTTATTTATTCTTTCTATATATTTGAATATTTCTTCTTTTCTATTTGAAAGTGAAAGGTTATAAGAACAGAATATATTATTTTTAATGTTTTATGAATACAAAAATATTTTCAAAACGTCAATTAAAATGACTAAATTATATTATTTTTTGTTTTTGTTTCAATTATTAATGTATTAATGACAACTATATTTTAAGTGAAAAAAAATGATATCTTGGTTATATAAAAATTAAAATATGATTTTTTAGACATATGATATAAACGAGATGTTTTAAATTTTTAGTATTTTTTTAAAATTTGTTTTAAATCAAGATTATTGTATTATATTTATATATTCTATTATATTTTTTTATAATAGGCTTCTTTTTTTATTTTTAATTTTTAATAAATTCTCTTTTTTTTGATATGATATTAATAAAAAATAATATTAAATTGTATATAAATTTAAAAATTAGAATATTTAAATTTTTTTAAATTTTAACATATGTAATCAATCATATGCATTAAGAATATAAAATTTTGAAAATCAACTTGGTATTAAATTCAGAAAAAAATACTGATATTAATTAATAATATATAGACTATTCGAATATAATTAGAAACTCTTTCTCTGCCTTTATTTTATATTTAGAAAATGGAGTTCTTAAAAATTAATATGTCTTATGCAACATGGATGGGTAAATGAATTGGGCTAAAAGGGGAGGCAATTTATAATTTTCTTCTAATTCATATTTAGGACAAATCGAACATTATATCAAATCTCGCTAAGAACATTCAATATTTCTATACACAAATTATTCAGAGTATTGGCAAAGCGTATCACTCACAAACAGTTTAAATTGAAATTTATATAAATTAACAATGTGAAAATTTTTATTTGTTTAAATTTTATTACAATGAATCAAAAAAAATTAAATATATAGATCACATGATTAAGAGAAGCAAGAAACTTGAGAGAAAATAACTGTTGGATGGAGGTCGGACATGACAGAAACTGTAAGCAAAATCTTCATATTGAGGCTAATAATTTTCAAATCCCCTACTAGCATCACAGAATTAGATAAGTTTCTTTTAAGGGAGGAAAATAACTATGATCTAAAAAAATTAATAAAAAAAACAAATAAATCAATTAATTTAAATTAATACTATTAATGAATGTATATATTGGTCATTTATCTATAGTTTTATACCGTTAATTTTTATAAATTGTCTCAAGTCTCTATTTTTTCATTTTCTCAAGTTTCAATATAATTAAAAATATCTTATCTTATTATGCTAGCTAAAATTGTATATATGTATTTATCTATATATATTGGTTCTCAAAAACCGCTCTAACGATTTTTTTCAAATTCACACTAGATATAGTATTTATAAAGAAAAATTAAGTTTTATTGATGATATCTCTTGAAACATACAGCTTCATTATTAATTTCTTAATTGAAAATTATATATGTAAAACGTCAAAATTTTTAATACTGCCTGCTAAGACAGTAAAAAAATGACAATTTTTTATCTAAATACATATAGTCCAGCGGTTGGACTGATGTTTTAACGAGTGGATTTCGTCGGTTCGAAACTCGCCGGGTGAATCGTTATTTAAAAATGAAAATAATGATTTTGTTATTTTTTTTTCTTTTTATCTATTGTTTACTTTTTAATAAATTACTATTCTATATTTATTTATTCATTGTTCTTTTATTAATAAAGTTTTAGATAGTTTTATAAGTTTTAATATTTTTTCAATAAAATATTATTCAATATATTTATTAATATTATTTTATTTATTATTATTGAGTACCCGAAGTTCCATTCATTTTAATCAGATTGATGCAATGATGCAACAGTTAATAATTGTAATATTGTAATAAATTTCTATCTTGAAAATTGTTACATATTATTCAGGATATTTTAAAAACTATTTCTTTCTTTAATTAATATTCATTTTTTCTATAAGTCAGATATATTTCCAAATATTAAATAATTTTTGAAGTGAAAACTTCTTTAGCGGCGTTGAGCACTTTTGCGGGATGGGGAAAAAGTATAGAACTCGCGTGATCGTGACCAACACCATGAAACCATCTGCTTTCAAATTTCTTATAACAGAGCGCGAAATTTGAATTGTCATTAGAACTGTTTTATAAATTATCTCTAACATATAAATATATATTTATTATGTAAAGTTCATTTCATATATACATATATAATCAAAATTATACGAAATGAACTTCACATAATAAATATATATTTTATGTTAGAGATAAGAATTATAAAACAGTTCGTATTGCAATATTTTAAACAAAGTTGTGTATTTATATATATATAAATATAAGTTACAAATTTGTTTAAAATATATGTTTAAAATAATATATAAGTTATATATATATACATGCATATGAAATTCATCTTTCTCGTGAAATAGCGCGAATTTCGTCTGTTTTAAAATTTCTTACGCAGAAGTTTTCACTTCTGTCGGCCAGTCCCACGACTGCCAATTTTGCTTTTTTAATTCCGAAAAGCTGCAAAGCACGTTTTTTTGTCTTTAGTTTGTTTTATAACCACTTGGGGCGCTAAACAGTTTTTCAAAAAAACACTATAGAAAAAAAATATATGTACCTATATATTATATATTTATGTATTATTGAGGAGCACAAGTTCATTAATTTTAATCAGATTGATGCAAATGTGTAACATTTAATAATTGTAATAAATAATTAAAGAATTGTGTATCAATATTTTTTAAAGGGTAGAGCGAGAGCTCGGTGTCCCAGGTATTAATATTACCAGCCAAATCCAATAATAATGAATCATTTTTTTTAACTTAAGTACCGAGCCGAGGCTCGGGGTCCCGGTACTTCAATAATAATCTAGCAATGAAAATAAAATATCAAAATGTAATGATCAAGAAATATTATACTCTATTTCACTATTAGAACAGAGAAAATACTTAAGAACCATAGGCGGAGGAAATATTAGGAGATATCACATTGCGGGTTCAGGCCAAATCGACCAGAATTTGAATATGTAGAAAAATTGAATGTAATCACGAAGGATAATAATATTTGAGAAGAATTTAAATCGAGATTGCAATCGGGAAACGCCTGTTATCTTGCAATAAAGAGGCTTATCTCTTGAAAATTATTATCAAAGGGAATATATAAAAAAATTATTTTGCCTGTTGCATTATATGGGTGGGAGGCATGGTCTATGACCCTGGGAGATGAGAGTAGATTCAGAGTATTTGAGAATAGGATTCTTCCCTGCATTTATTGGCCAAAGAAAGATGAGGTCACCGGGTATGGGGGAGACTACATAACAAGAAATTGCATGGTCTCTCTGCATCTTCAGAAATATTATTAGAGTTATAATAGGGAAAAAGCTGCGATAGGCAGGACACGTGGCTAGAATGGGAGAGGAAAAAGATATTGGTGGGGAGAGACCGATTGGAAAACGTCCGCTTTGAAATCCAATGACGCGTAGGAAGGGACGTAAGAGAGATGGGACAAGGGTTCAGGATAGGGACACTTGGAGAAATATGGTTGTTGCGGCCAAGAACTTTCGAGTACCTTTGAGCCACATAGATAGATAGATATAACATATACAATAATAATATATAATATATAATTAATTTACTGATTAAATTAAAATATATTTTAAATAAGAACACAAAAAGAAATGAAAATGTTTTATGTAATACGAGTATACGGATTGAAACAAAATGGATGAAAACCTTTTACTACTTTCACCCACCAAATACTAAGTACCACTCGGGGGTACAGGGGGCGGAGCCGAAAGCTCTCTGAGCAGCTAGTTAATATTATATAAAACAATTATTTTGGCAGTGAATTGAAATGTTTGAAGGAATGTGATTGCTGCGGTTAAGAAAATTAAAATGTGTGGTCTTCTTTATTTTATTTTATTATTATTTTTTACTTCTTTTTCAACTTTTTGCAGCCAATAAGGAGATAAAAGGAGAAATGCGATTATACTAGATTTATTGTATTATTATAACGTTGTAAGTGTCAAGTGATTGTATGCGTTTCATGTCCCTTTGTCCAAATTTAATATACCTATTGTATAAATTAATACTTCCTATTGGTGTATTATAGTATTATACATACTGTACATATGTACATATATAATGTATATAATGTATATTACAGAAGTGAGCAACCCTCCAATTATATTATAATAAAACAATCATTTCTCATTTCTCATTTCTCATTTCTCATTTCTATACTAAACTTTTAGCGAGTCACTTAATTGCTGTTAAGTCCAATAAATATATATTATATTATATTATAATAATCGCTAAAACAATGAAACAATTTTTGAATTATATGAATATGAATTGTCCAAAAAATATTTAAGGATTAATCAAATTTATTAAGTTGGTTTTTCTTTATCCAAGAAAGGTCCAACTTTCATTTAGTCATTTGATTACGAAAATTGATTGTTCACCCCTGAAATAATGTAAGTAAGTATATAATTTTATTCAAAATATGTATAATAGTATATACTTAGTAAGTACAAATAATATAAGTACATATGTAATGTAAGATGTACGTAAATATACTCGTATGATACTTCATATGTAATGAAGAAGAAAAAAAAAAAAAATTAGTATTTAAATATTTCGTAAATGAAGAAAGGAAAATGCTAAACTTTTTTTTTTTTAAGAGAAGTATAAAAGTAAATAAGGGTGGATTATGTGTGTGTGTGTGTGTGTGAATTGAACTTTTCAAGTATCTAGCAACCTACCTATATATTTAAGTTAAGTGACCACTAGAATTGTATAAAATTACGATTTTAATTGAGTGTAATATTTCCACTTTAAAGTTTTTAAATAAGTATGATTGATTGAAGAAGAGATACTTAAGAATTTAATATATATTTTTAATTATTCTTAAAGTTTTACTACTTTTCCTATATTTATAATATATATTGTAATATATATAAATGCCTTTTAGTAAGGAAATGTCATTAAGACATCTATAAATAAATATTTAAATGAAGAAAGAAAGAAAGAAAAGAATATTTACAATTAAAAAGAGGACAATAATTGAATAATTAATTCAAATAATTGAAATAGGATCGTTTGATGAATGGGACCTATTGTCATGAATTTACCTTTTCAAGGCTCATAAATTAAAGAGGGCTGCTAGGTAGGGGTAAGAATTATTTTGTTGAATGGAAAGAAGAATGTAAGAACATTTTTTGGAATGGAGAGAACAGAGAGAGACATTATCTCTAAGTGATACGACAGTGCAAGGATCCTACATCGAGGCCAATATTGTACAAGTTTCTGCCCAGAGAAGATGAATATTTGAAGGCCTGGAAGAAATCAACACTTGTTCCGCTTCTTGCCCCTGAACTCTTTACTACAATAGTAACATTGAATAGCTAAGTGGTCGACCTTTTATATAAATTGCACAATTGCTCAACAAATATAAAATTTGATTTAATTAAATCAACTTTATTTTATAGTTAATTTCAAAGTTAATAATTGTATTGATTTCTTTCATCATTATTCAAATTGACCTCTTCATACATATTCTATTTTCTATTACCTAGCTAATAACTAGCGCTCTTCGAACCTAACCCTGTACACACACACACACACACACACACACACACCTCTCCATCCCCAAAATAATACACATAGTAGTATTTGGTTTCTTTATTCATTTGATTTCATTGAGTATCATTGATAACATTCATATAACTTTTTGTGTGTGTTCTTATTTAAAATATAATATTTTAAGTGAATCACAGTATTGATTTTTATAGACCGACCATAATCTGTTCAGACAGACCGCCAATCCAGCACAACTCCTATTCTCTCCCAACTTCTTCAAGTTACCAAGTTCCTTGCTTGTCTTTCGCACTCTTCTAGTCACGTGACCAACGAACTTGGTAAACTTATCGTCAAACTAATTGAGAAATTTGAAAAAGTTGGGAGAGAATAGGAGTTGAGTTGTGCTGGATTGGTGGTCGTCGGTCAGCACAGAGACTGTTAGAAAAATCTGTTTGCTGAGACTAATAAAATTTTCAAATTCCCTAGCGCCACAGAGTTAAATAAGTTTCTTCTAAGGTAGGAAAATAATTATGGTCTATAAAAATGAATAAAAAACAAAAATAAATGAATTAATTTAAATTAATACTATTAATGAATGTATACATAAATATTTCATCTGTATCTATATCTGTACTCGTAGATAGAACGTTAAAAATATGAATGTTTACTTTTATAAAATTTGTCAAGTCTTATAAAAGTAGATTTTCATAAATTTCATTATAATTTAAAATATTCAATAAAAATCAAGCAATGAAATTAAAATGAATTTTTTTTTCTTCTTAGTCCATAAGAAAAATGTTATTTTATAAAAAAAATTTATATTGTAGGAAATTTTAATAAAAATATATGTTTTTGTTGATATTAAATGGAAGTTTGTTCTGAAAAGAACAATTGTGTTGACAAGATGGCGCTCACATCCGAGCAGCATTGCATCCAATTTGCAAAAGAACGGAACAAGTCCCTTGCGGAGGTTTTTTATAACCTTACTCAGAACAAGTGAATCCATTTGAGCCAACCACAGACGAGAACGCATTTATGTTATATATTTAATTAGAATAACTTATATTTAGATTAAGATTAATTTATTAAGTTAGCTAATATTATAATATATGGGAATAAATAAATCCTATTGTAATAACATTTATGTATTAATTAGTATAATAGAAAATGTGAAAGCTATTCTTGGCTGTAAAACCAGCCAATGAGCGACAAGATTGAATATGCATAGCTACTATTTATAAACGGACATGTATCGATATTCATCAGTCAGTTGACCAAGTTATGACCAAGCCTTGATTTTGTTATGATCACTTATATTACTGATTTACTCACGTTTATGTTAAGCAAGCATTTTATGTTTTTATGAATTTGCTACATTTATGTAATATTTTATTAAAAGGATTAATGGACCCAATTTATTGAATTATAATTTATGAAGATCTACCTTTAAAGAAGATAAAAGAAGAAAGAAGAAGGAAAAAAATAATTTTCCTACAATATTTATATTATATTTTTTTTTTCTTTTTAGTGCAATTTTAATTTGCTAAATCTATAATAATAAAAGCAAGTGTAATGTGTTTGTCTGTTTATCTGTTTGTCTGCCTGTCTGTCTGACCGAGCTCTCCAGGCAAATCTATCGCACGCAGGGACATGGAATTTTTTACACGGAAGCACAAAGGGGCTGGCCACCAGACCTCGAAGCCCGATTTTCGATTTTTTAATTAGAAAAATTTTAAAAAAATTATAAAGAATATTAATTAAAAATAGTTTAGTTACCATACTAGATCATAGAGGCGCTGGTGGCGATAATTTGGCGGTAATTTAAATTCTGAGCAATGTGCAGATAAAAATCTTTTTATATATCTATTGATATTTACAATATCTCAATTGATCTTATTGGCCTCTTAAACTTTGAAAACATTCACATTACGGCTATAATTTAATACTATTAATTTTTAAGATTATGTGAGTAAATTATTTTAATTAAGAAAATTTGATCTCATAATTGGATTTTCACGTAAGATTTTAATATATAATATATTTTTTAATATTATTTTTATAGTAGTTTAGTGTTATGCTAATTTTATATTTTATTTTTATTTTGTTTACTTTGATTTTTTTTTAAATAAATTAATAACATTTAAAGTAGCATAAAAAAATTAATCGAGGCAGGAAAATTGATGGGGTTTGAAATTAATAGTGATAAGACAAAATATAATTAGTATCAGAGGGAATAATATTTGCAAAGAATTTAAATCGAGGTTGCAACCTGGAAATTATTATCAAAGGGGTTCAAAATTATTAAATTATTAATTGTATTATATGGGTGGGAGGCATGGTCTATAACCCTGGGAGATGAGAGTAGATTCAGAGTATTTGAGAATAGGATTCTCCCCAGCATTTATGGGCCAAAGAAAGATGAGGACACCGGGGAATGGCGGAGATTGCATAACAAGGAATTGCATGACCTCTATGCATCTCTAGATATAGTTAGGGTTATAAAAGCGAGAAGGCTGGGATCGGCAGGGCACATGGCTAGAATGGGAGAGGAAAAATATATTGGTGGGGAGTTCGATTGGAAAAAGTCTGTGTGGAAGACCAATTGTGAACAGGGCGGACAATGTAGGAAGGAACGTGAGAGAGATGGGACAGGGTAGGAGTTAGATGGTTATAGCTCAGAATAGGGACACTCGGGGGGGGGGGGGGGGTACAGGGGGCGGAGCCCCCGTCTAGGTGTGGAGAGCGACGAAGGAGCTCTGAGCAGCTAGTATATATATATATTTGTTTTTATCTTAGTTTAGAAATTATGGTCATTTTCTTTTGATTTTTTTTTGATATTTATTTATTTATTTATTTATTTATGAATATGTTCATTTAAGTGAGAATGTTTAAAAAAAAAAAAAAAAAAAAAATTCACTTTTCTCTTTATATTTCATGATTTTATAATTTCAATAATAATTTTTAAAAATTTTCATAAGTATATAAAATAATTGAAATTAAAATTAAAATTAAAATTGAAATTAAATGTAAATGTGTTTGTACATATTGAACAGAATAATTGTAACTATAAACCGACATGGAGAATCGATTTTTTTAAAGATAAATACGTAATTTATCAACTATACTAGGATAATTTGTAGGATGTGTTGATGAAATTTAAGGTGTGCGCATTCTCTGAAGAAAGAATGGAGGGAGGAGTGGAAGGGGAGGAAATGTAGGGGAAATACCACCCTTTTTGTATGTCAGTCCATTCAAAATGAATATCATTTGCCTTTCAGTCACCACACCACGAACGAACCAACAGTTTTTTGTTTTTTGTTTTTTTTCTTTTATCATCAATTGGCTTATTCATTTCAATCTTTCTCTCTCTCTCTCTCTCTGTGTGTGTTTGTGTGTGATTAGGTGAGTTATTCTTCTTATTATTATTTGTTAAAATATATAATTTAATTATAAATTTTATTTATTTGCTTTTCAAAGTTATTATTATTATTATTATTATAATTATAATGTAACATTTAATATGGTGCATATTCCTACATACGTACTTACATATTAATAATAATAATTTTCATATATATATATATATATATATATTTGAATTTTTATTTGAATATTTCTTGTTGACACCTGTTATTAATTTTTTAATTTAATTAAGCAAAAAAAAAAAAAAAAAAATTTTTTTTATTATATTGTTAATTTTTAGTAATTATATAATATTTCATCTATTCTAATAATTCATACATATAGGTATATTTAACATAGATAATTGGAAACTTTGTGCATTTCCTATATTTAAACATAATAAACTTATTCTCTAATTTTTTTAATATATTATCATATTTATTCTTCAATTAATTTATCATCTATCTATATGATTACTTTGATTAAAATAATAATATCTACACTATTCACTTTCTATAGATAGATAGAATATCATCGGTAATAGTAATAATTAAAAACTTTTATAAAGTACCAAATTGTAAAATACTTTAATAATAGTATTTCAATATAATTAATATTTATTTATTTATTCATTTATTATGTATTACGTATTACCAATAAGATTCATTCAGAATTAAATTTATTAAAAAAACAAAACAAAATGATACCTTTTCTCGAGAATTGATAACAAAATTATACAAATTAATTATTTAGTTTCTTTTACAATATAATTTACATCTTTCTTTCTCTTTTTAACCGCCGCCCCCCTCCACTCCTCATCCGCCTCTCCCACCACTCAATATATACTTACAACATTATGTAAATATTGTAATTAGAATTAACAAAAAGATTTCAACAACATTATCCAACTAGATTTAAATACTATTTTTAAAGAGAATTTGTGGACAGTTTTTGTTTTATGAGTGATAAAGATGGGTTTGAGCTCGTTTTTCTATAAGATTCGACTGAAAAATTCAAATCCATAAATCAAAGATTGATTACTTTCTTATCTATTCAATTATTGCATAAATATTTTTCAATAATAATAATAATTTTATTTAATATTTAACAAATTTAATTAACCACAATATATATATATATAGATAGATAGATAAGATATCTCTCCTTCATCCTTATTAAATTTTAATTTTTACATTACAATCTTATCTATTTATTTTTTGAAATTTCATTCAACAAAATTTGACCCCTTTTTATGCAAAATTAGTAAAAATATTATTATAATTCAATTCTTAGTCCTTAAATGTATGTATTAATGTCTTTCTCTAAAATTTCTTTAAGCCCACCCCCTATATATATTTAATTATTATTATTATTATTATTTTTTAATTAACTTAATTATTATGTTGGTGATGGATTGTTTTCAAAACGATCACAAAAGAATGAGGAGGCCAACGAGCATCGAGGTCTCAGCGGAATCTTATCATTTACAGTTTCCACTTTTAATTCATAAATACATATATCCGGAATCACATAAAAATTACCGGGACCTTTTTATTATCTAGTCTTCTGTGGTCTTTTTTTTTCAATTAAAATAAAACAATTCAGAGAGAGAGAGGGGGGAGGGGGGGGGTGGAAGAGAAAGGAGAGAGTGGTGGAGAAAGAAAGATTAGGCTATATTACTTTTGATTCTTTTTCCTTTGTAAATTGTATTTGTAGATAAATTTAAAATTTTTAGGGTGATTTAGACAAAAGTTAACAATGATTGATGCTATCATGTATTATATATTATATAAAATCAATACAATATACAAATATTTGTATTTGGGACAATTGGAATTATTGAGATTTTTTTATTTTTATTATTTTAATAAAATATTTTAGTTCATTTATTAAAAAAATAATAATAATAATAATATATAAAAGAATTATTATTAATATATCAACTTCTCTTATTATTATTTGTACGTTAAACTTGACTACTTGAAAACAACTCAATTTTTATTTTTTGAAATATTCGTATTGATTTTTTTCTTTTCTTTATTATCTTGTCCACCAGGAGGGTTCTTGAACTTCTTCAAGAGATGGTAATTTTTAATATATTGTAATATCTCTATTACAAATATAATTTACTAAAACAAGGAATACTAAGAAGGTGGGATGATGCGACTTGAAATGAGAAAATTGAATTAATCTCATTAAATTATAAAAGTATAAAAATAGTAAATACATTTGTTTATAATTTTAAATAAATAAATAAATTTTAATATATATATATATATATATATATATATATATAAATTGTAAGAAATATTTTTTTTCTTTCTTCTTTTCTCTTTTTTAAAAGTAGATCTTCATAATTAATAATTCAATAAATTGGATACACAAATGCTTTTTAATAAAATATTACATAAATGTAGCAAATTCAAATAAACATAAAATGCATGCATAACATAAACGTGAGCATAATCGATAATAATCATAACTGGTCATAACTCATAAGTTAATCAAACTGTGATTGAATGTCCGTTGTTTTAAATAGTAGGTAGCTAGTAGACATATTCAATCTTGTCGCTCATTGGCTGCTTTTACATTTTCTAATATATACATAATTAATACATAAGTAGTATTAGAAAATGGTTTATTTATTAACATTCTTGTTACTAACTTAATTTAAATCTAAATCTTTTAATCTAAGTATGTAAGTTCTACTAATGAAATATTCTCGTCTGTGATTGGCCTCAACTGGATTCACTCGGTCTGAGCAAGCTTTTAATTTAAGCGGAACGGAAATGAAGAAATCCATTTTTATTTGTAAAAGTTTGTAAAATTGATTGATTTGCTAGTTTGGAGATCATCTATAAACGTAATTCCTTTTGCATCGCCAAAAAAACGGTGACCAGCTAAACATCTTCTTAGCTGATTTATTGCAAACGAACTCGCTTCGGCGCCATCGAGCCAAGTTCACATCACTTCTTAGCCTCCTGTTTTATGATTCAGGATCATGATGGTCTCATCCGTTGGGATAAAGTCGCTTTTATTCTTCTTAAAACGCTCCAAATGTTGCTGGCAATGTTGCATCCGAATATGTTTTTACTGCATCCTTATAGAATGCGGCATATCGTTTTTTGAAACCCAAATTAACACTCAAAAATACTCACAATTGCTCACTGTGCCCAATGAAATGCCTAAAGCCTCTGTTTAATATCTTTTCAGTCCATTGACAGTCTTCGAAATACAATATCTTACCGCTCCGCGAACTTATTGAACAACAAACATAGCAGTACAAGTATGGTTGAAATTTTTTTTTTTTATAAAGTATGCAATTAATATAATTTATTATTATACAATCTAGGTCAGTAGTTCATAATTAAAATAATAATCACTCAGTAATAAAGAAGAATATTTGTTTAAAATACATAATATAATATTTATAATATTTCAAATAAGCATTGATAATTTAATATTCATATTAAATGTACTATGCATATTAATTTCTTTTGTACTAAAAATTTTATAATATTTATTTATTAATCACATACATAAATGTGTTTAATCTTTATAAAAATTAATTATCTATATAGTAAGTATTATATCTATCATATATGTACATTAATAATAATAATAATAATAATAATACTTACTTGTGTGTGTATTTAATAAAACACACACACAGACACACACACACACACATACATTGTATTGTCTATTCTATTATGATTAATATCTGATTGGACTGTATTTGACAGGTGAGATTTCTAACCATCAATGCCACATTCAGATTTATTTTTTATTATAAAAATTGGTTTTACAATGGAATTTAATAATAAATTAATTATCACCTTATTATGTTTGTTTATTTATTTATTTATTTATTTAAAGTCTCAGAAGAGAATATCATTCTGCTCCTAAAGAAACATTAAATTACCTACCTATCAGCGATCCTATCTATTTCATTATTTGTTGACTGCAATAATAATCTTCATATCTGAACATTGATGTTCAACTTGATTTTCATGTCCTTCTAAACCATACTTGAACAGGCGTTATCGTCTATCATAAAGTCTGTCCAAAAGGATAAATAGATACAATCGTATAGAATGTTGGATATAATGTGTGATCTTTCTTCTCCGACACTACACTCCTCGTAGC
Source organism: Labia minor (assembly GCA_963082975.1). Lineage (NCBI taxonomy): Eukaryota > Metazoa > Arthropoda > Insecta > Dermaptera > Spongiphoridae > Labia > Labia minor. The sequence goes on along the minus strand of OY720345.1, from coordinate 93,695,993 downwards.
AAGTGGCCCTTACTTAACCCCTGTCACCAGTCATCACCAAAGTCTCCAGACTTCAACGTGACTCAGTGAATCACTGGATTGGACCATTATTTTAGTGTCGCTTGAAAAGCAAAAGTTGCTGTCACCAAGGATTTACAAATTTTCCTTTCGATTGTTTTTGTTGATGACCCTTTCATTCGGATGTTGTCTCAAACAACGACAACATCCCTGCTTTCTATCAACCTCTCTTTTGTGCACGCTGCCATAACAACTGATAACGTAAAACTTGTAAAAAACCCAAAAGGTTTGCTGTTTCCGTAACCGATAATCCATTTAAACGTACACCAATTAGCAGCATTCCCACTTTGGAACTCATGTCATGTCTGACATTTTATTAACTTTTTTATAACTTATAACTTATAACTTATAAGAGACAGTTTACTAGAGATATATTTTTTTATTATTGATACTTACGTTAAAATAATTTATTCATTTTTCATTTTTATTTTCTATTTTTCAGATTTGGTTCTAAAAAAAAATGGATGCAAGTGATGATGATGATGATAACATTTTAAATGCTACATTAGAAATGTGTCGTGAACGATATGGAAGTTTTTTTACTTCATCTTTAGATGGTAGGTAAATTAATAAATTATTTATCATAATATATTACCTATTTGCATCCATAAGAATGACCATTTATAGGGCTTTCTAAAAAATATTATTATTATTATTATTATTATTATTTACGGATAGATAGATCCTGAGTATATCATATACATAGCTTTAAAGAGAAATTATTGAATTTCCCCTAGAGGTCCAAACTCTAGTCTCTCTAGTAACCATTAAACCACTGAAAAGTCTTCTTTTTCTTCTTCTTCTTCTTCTTATTATTATTATTATAGAATCATTTATTTATTGATGTTTTTGTGATATACATATATTTAGTATATTGTTTTGGTTATGTTATTGGGTCTGTGGGTGACAGTAGCGCCACCAGAAAAAGTATAAACTAAAGGAGGCTGTTCACACTCCCAATCAACCCTTATGTGCCTTAGCAATAAAAAAAAATTATTATTGTAAAAATAAAAAAAAATATAAAATGTAAAATAATCATCAGGGATAAATAAATAATAAACTGAAATATTTATTTAAATATTAATTCTTAATATAATTTGAAAAGAAAAGATGGATGCCATTATCAAAACTGGATTTCAAGCAAGAAATCATCAAATTGAGTCAATTGAGTTTCAACCAAACAAACACTTGCATGAAAGGTAAAAAATTATTTTATGAACAATATCTACGAAATGTAGAAGAACACATAAAAAATAACCAGAGTTATTTAATTAAGTGCAGAGTAATTAGACAGACCAGTGTTCATGTGACGCGTGTGATTTCACGTTGCGTTATCAAAAATTCTCTTCATCTTGAAGTTTTTTTTTTTTTTTTTTTTTTTTAACTTAACTTCTTCCACTATCCTCTCGTCTCTTTTTCTTTTCCGCCTCCATACTGTTATTATTACTATTTTATTACCGACCGACGATAGTAAGGGAGGTATTGTTTTCACACCAAATTTCACATGTGGAGATTTTTACATATCTCCACGAATCATGCATTTTCTAAACAGAAAAAAGTATTTTTAGCATAATGTCTGTCCGTCTGTCCGTCCGTCCGTATAGATGTGTACAGCCTGAACGGCTCAACCGATTTTGATGAAATTTGGTATATTTACTTAATGCATCAGTGGGATGAATGGATCAACTTTTGGTGCAATTCCGGAAACCGGAAGTGGTAGTATTAGCGATCGACGATAGGAAGGAATTATTTTCAAGAAAAAATTTTGTTCGTTTTTTTTAATAATAAAAAAAAAAAAGGATAAAATTCAAAAACATTTCATAATTTTATATATTAATTTATTTTTTTGTTTTTTGTTTTTTTTAAATGAAACAAAAATTCGTTCGTTAAGGGTTAAAATATCCTTGAGCCTTCCTTTAATAATAATAATAATAATAAAAAAAAATAATAATTTATATTTATATTCATTTATTATTTTGTTTATTTAACTAATTATAAAGACCTCCGGGAAAAATTAAATAAGATTTATTTATGTTTTTTTGTTTTTTTGTTGATTAACTTAGATAAATATCTATAAGTTAGTTATTGTTTGTGGCTGTACGGTACTCGAAAGTTTTGTTGGCCGCAACAACCCACACCCCTCCAAGTATTCCTTTTATTCTAAGCCACAATCCACTCCTCTCCAATACCAATATAATGTATTTTTTTGCCTTCTCGATTTTATAATACTAACAGTAATTAATGTCTGGAGATGCAATTCCTCGCGTTATGCAATCTTCGCCATATTCCCCGATGAGGTCACATCACGTCTTTCTTTGGCCCATCAATGAATGCTTCGCAGAATCCTATTCTCAAATACTCTCGTCTCCTAAGATCATAGACCATGCCTCACATCCATATACATAATACAACCGCTTAAATAATTGTTTTATATATTTTATTTAATTTTTATCCCCTTTGATAATAATTTGGATACGATAAGCACCTTTACGGCATGATAACAGGCGCCTTGCTATTTAAACTCATCTCGAATATTACGTATTATCTTTCGTTATCACAGAACCTAAATATTTAAAGTACATGTACTTTTCTACATTTTCAAATTCTATATCTTGTATGTTAAGACTTTGTGTGTGTGTTAATACTATTCCTCTCTGTTACTAAATTTTTTGTCTTAGCATTACTAATTTCTAGTCTAGTCCCACCTGTTTTCCTGCTTCAATTAATTTTTCTAATCTAACCAACTTAGATAAATATTGAAAATAAAATAATTCAATTTTTCTATCACTAATTTAAATAAAATATTATTGTCTATGCGAAATTACCAAATTTTTTGATTTGTCTTTAAATATTATTTATTCTCTGTTATTATTATTATTACTAAATTTTTATGATATAATTTCTTTTTACTATTCAATATAGTTAGTTCCCTTCGAGGACGATACAGCGATTACGATTATAGTGGGCATCTAATTTTTCGATACCATTTTTATAATATGATATGTCTTTAGTCTCAAAATAGGCTTAAGTTTCGCCGATCACCTCTTCGATTGGACTCCAATGTGAAATGATGGAGCCATGTTTCATCCATAGTGACATATCGACGCAAAAATTCGGATTTATTACGTTTGAACAGCTCCAAACACTCCTTAGAATCATCGATTCGTTGTTGTTTTTGGTCGATTGTCAGCTCATGCACGATATGACCAACACGTTCCTTTGATATCTTCAAGTTCTCAGCTTCTTCACTTTGAGATTATCAAAAATTATTTTGTGGTCTTTTTTGATGTTTTCCTCCGAAACAGCCTCTTTGGGGCGTCCACTGCGTGCTCATTCGGCCTCGTTTAAACTTAACAAAACACTGCTTTAGCAATGCTTTATCAACACACGAAATTTCTTTTTTTCCATTTTTTCAAATTAACAAAAGTTCTTTCACAAAAAATTCTATAACTCCGATACTAATTATGCAACAGCTGTTAAATTTATACACTCGTCTTTTGAAGGTTAAAAAAAAAAAAAAAAATATGTATTTGATACTAGTGCCGCCAGCCTACAAACTTTTCAGCCCACCTGTTATATAAGTACTCAAAAATATAAGGGTCACCAAAAATTGGTGGACGGGATTTTGAAGGGTAATAAAAATCGCAATACAAATTGTAGAATATTTATTTATACATCAAAAGACACACAGAAAAATCTTAAACTTTTTTTATGTACTCTTAAAAAGTTTCAATGTCACCATCACACACGAAAGAAAATCAATCTCTGCTGAAGATGACGAATTTTTTTTTTCTTAACGTAGCCCCAAAAGACAAAATCAGGACTTTTAGGCGGCCACCATAACGGTCAGGAAATCTGTTGTAGTTGAGAGCTTCTTGGACTTGGAGTAATGTAATGCTACTCCAAATAATCTCTGGTTAATTTCGTGTTGATGACGTGTTTATTTATCGAATAGTTGTACAACAAAATCCCGTCCACCTTTTTCGAGATATACCCTGTATATATGTACCTACAATATATGAATATAATTAGATCATCTGAATATTCATAACATCATTGATTTGTCATTATTAAAATTTTTATTGAGATTATTACATAATTAATTATACTTATGTAGCTCGTACATGTATTATCAATTAATTAATTGAATGTAAAGTAAAACTTTTGTCTGAATTCTCATCATCATCATTAAAATAAACATAAATAACATTTAATAATTTTATACTATGAGATTAATATTCAAGGTAGAGAGAGAGAGAGAGAGAGAGAGGGGATGTGAGATGAAAAACGACAAAAACGATACGAGCAACAGAGCCATTGATTTCATTTTGTTGATCAGTCAGGATTATACAAAAACAAAAAAAACAAAAACAAAATGACTCTTTTTTTCAATCTTAAACTGTTTCTTTGAATTTTTGAGCGATGATAGAGAAAATCAAAGTTTAGAATTAATTCATATAGTAGGTACATATATGATATGTAAATAATTATTAATATAATATATTTCTTAATTTTTTTTTTTTTTAGCTTTTATTTCTTTCATTTTGTTTGTAATAGTTATGTTTGATTCTAGTAAAGTAGTAAATTACTCGTAAAAAGATTGAACCGCCCTTTTGTCTTTCTCTCTCCCACTCCCACTCCCTTTCACTTATACACCGACCTTCTATCCTCTCCTTTCTATAGAATTTTCCTTCTGTTGAAAAATAAGAAAAGATTCACTTGACCTTTTTATTTTTTAGCATTCCACAAAAAGTTAGAAAGGAGAAGGGATGGATTGGTGATCATTAGGAACGGAGATACGATTAAAAAGAAATCATTTTTATCAATTTTAATAATTGAAAACAAAACCGAATATTTACATTACAAAGGGACAAATCAATTGTATATATTAAGAGATTATATTCCAATTAAATGGAGTATAATTCTATTCTATCCTATTATAACTCTACTCTAAGACTAAGATGACATTTGAAATTATCTAAATTATTATTTTGTAAAAAAAAAAAAAGTAAGTGGAGATGAAAGATGGAAAAATGCCTGCCAATAATTACAATTGATATTTGTAGTGGGGGTTTACGTTGGGTGCCAGCGATGGAGGGGAGGTGATCCACACTTACAAGGAGAGGGACAGAGGGGGGAGGGGGAGGGGCTTTCAGGCTTACCACCGCCTCAGGAAAGGGGAACTTGTAGGGAGAGGTTTCAGGTCTCCTTTACAATGGAAGGTGAGAGTGATGAAAGGGTTGAGCGCCAAAGAGTTTTTCTAAACTCATAAAAGGAAAGATAGAGAAGGGGAATAAGTGAAAAAGAATAAGGAGGGAAAAATTAGGTTTACTAGAATATATCTAGGAGAAAGGATAAGAAAAAGAAGTCTTCTATATACATATATTTTATATTTACAATATTATATACAGAGAGGTTGATTGAGGTACAATCTTAGATTAGATATAATTGCAGGGGAGGGGAAATTATCAAGGTTTCACCCGAAGATAATTTCTAAGGAAAGGAAAAGGAAAAGAAAAAGAACTGTGGGAGAATAGAATGAAGAACTAGCAGATTTTCGTTCAAATCAAACTACCTCGGCAATAGGGAATAGTTTAATCCCTATTGTACAGGTGAAGGCGAAGAGTGAGAAATTTAGAGAGCGTTTGAAAATGTGGCGAGGGAGGCGGTCGGCTCGACACACGTCTTTCCTCTTTCAAAGCTTCTAGACAACTGTTTTTCTTGACACCAGTATTTACACTTGCTCTCTGTTTTAATGCCTCTCATTGGCCAAATAATGGTGGTGTCATCCCTTATTTGAGCCAATGACTTGACTTGTCACATTTTCCGTTATATTGATATCCAACGGATGTCGTGAATGGAAAGTTTCCATGCCACGGTGGCTTAAACAAAGGGAGGCCGTTACATATTCTCTTTTATTTATTATTATTTCACATCTCGGAATGACTGCCTGACTTTGGAGGAAGGAAGGCCTGCGACTTTGGTTTCCATCTTAAACAACATCAAAATCATCTTTCAAATGTTCTTGCTTATAACTTATAACTTATAGCGTTTTTATCAAGTTCGCTTCATGATAAACATGAGAAACTACGCTAAAGACGTAAACGTTTTGGACAATTGACTAAAAGTTCAACTACAACAAATGGTGCTATTGCTACTACTATCCAATAGTAGTAGTTCCTGATGTTGATGCAAACAACAACAATTACGTACAGAATATAGTTTTTTTATTTACATTGAATCACTCTCCCTCTCTCTTCCTTTAAAGAAATTTCGTAATTTTGAATAGAAATATATATATATATATATATATATATAAGTATATATATATATATATATATTTTTTTTTTTAAGAAAAAAATATTAAATTAAATTTTTAATGTTAATTATGATTTGTAAATTTTTTATAAATAAATAAATAAATGTGGATATCTAAAAATATATCCTGTATATAAATATTTTTTATAGTTATATCTTATATATAAAATTTATTAAATCTAGTGTTATTACTATCTCGCCAGACATAAGTAAATATAATAGTAGGATTGCGATCATGTGAAAATTTTCGATATCGAGATTTTGATGTTTTTATACGTTTTGAAGGTCCCTGAGTCATTTTCACTAAGGTTAAGAAAAATGTCTCTCTCTCTCTCTCTGTGTGTGTGTGAGTGTGTGTTTATGTGTGTGTAGACAAGATTACGCAAAAACGGTTTGTGCTAAAATTTGGTACACGGGCATTATTCAAAATTAATAGTTTTCTATTAACTTTTGACAAATGTAGCTGACCCGGAAGAGGGTCATTCATTACCTAATACGTTTTGATTATTACCGACCGACGATAGTAAGGGAGATATTGTTTTCACACCAAATTTCACATGTGGATATTTTTAGGTACATATCTCCACGAATCATGCATTTTCTTAACAGAATAAGTTGACCTGTGGCCAGGTCCGAACCGACCGACGGTTTGAAGTAAATTAATTTCCAGCTACAGAAACAATTTCAAATAATTTTAATATATCTATTAATGTAATAAAAAACATATAGGCATATAACATAAATATTTTTAATTTTATTTTATTTATATAATATAAGTAAGACCAGGCTGTGACGTCATGAATGGCTGGATGACGTCATATAATTTTAAATCAAGAAAAAACTAATAAATATGATTTTCCCGAGGATAAAACCAATACAAAGTGCATGATTCGTGGTGATATATAAAAAAATCTCCTCATGTGAAATTTGGTGTGAAAATAACCCTTCCCTTCCTATCGTCGATCGCTAATACTACCACTTCCGGTTCACGGATTTGCACCAAAAGTTGATCCATTCATCCCACTGATGCATTAAGTAAATATACCAAATTTCATCAAAATCGGTTGAGCCGTTCAGGCTGTACACATCTATACGGACGGACAGACGGACAGACGGACGGACAGACATCATGCTAAAAATACTTTTTTCTGTTTAGAAAATGCATGATTCGTGGAGATATGTAAAAATCTCCACATGTGAAATTTGGTGTGAAAACAATACCTCCCTTACTATCGTCGGTCGGTAAAAAAGTATTTTTAGCATGATGTCTGTCCGTCCGTATAGATGTGTACAGCCTGACCGGCTCAACGGATTTTGATGAAATTTGGAATATTTACTTAATGCATCAGTGGGATGAATGGATCAACTTTTGGTGCAAATCCGGAAACCGGAAGTGGTAGTATTAGCGATCGACGATAGGAAGGGAAGGGTTATTTTCACACCAAATTTCACATGAGGAGATTTTTTTATATATCACCACGAATCATGCACTTTGTATTGGTTTTATCCTCAAGAAAAATCATATTTATTAGTTTTTTCTTGATTTAAAATTATATGACGTAATCCAGCCATTCATGACGTCACAGCCTGGTCTTACATATAAATATATACATATATTATAAATAAAATAAAATTAAAAATATTTATGTTCTATCCATATCCGTTTTTTATTACATTAATAGATATATTAAAATTATTTGAAATTGTTTCTGTAGCTGGAAATTAATTTATTTCAAACCGTCGGTCGGTTCGGACCTGGCCACAGGTCAACTTATTTTTTTTTCCACCTAAAGTGACCGTAAAAATAAAGATATATATATAAGATATACTCGTATGTTTGATATGAATTAAAAATTGTATAAAACTGCTATTGGTATAGAATTGTTGGTATCTCAATTTGATTGATTCGCTGAAAGTATCGGAATTAATTTAATTTTTTAAATTTTGACAAAAAAAAATGAAGATAAACGTTTTAAATTTTAATTTATAATAATACAAGTTAATTAATTAATTAATCTAATTGACAAAATTATACTTAATTTATAATTTAATTAATTAAATTTAATTTAAATATATAATATATATGTTAATTAATCCAATAAAAAATATGCGAGATAGTCGAATGGAGATACTCCAGATTTTTTTTTTGTTTTTTTTCCTTTCAATCCCATTGAAAATTATCACTACTAAATAAATGCATACTATTGTATAAATAAATATCATAATAATATTATTATATAATGTTAAAATGGAATGATTGGAATGTGACAGGATTATATTGTAATTGGACGTGGGATCTCGTCCTTTGCTGGCCACCAACTCGAGCAGGAACATTTGCACGTCAAAGATGTCCCACTGGAAAAGGACTCGACTCTTCTAGTAAGTTAAGTTGCAATCATCTCTCTCTCTCTCTCTTTTCATTATAAATTACATCAACGACATTAACTATAAATTTTAACATTTAATTTTAAAGTTTTAAGTTTTTTAGAAATCGTGTCTGTTTAATTTAAACATATTTAAATATTAGAATATTTATTTAATACCAGCTGGTCAGAGCGCCTTCGGCGCTCTTCACAGCTGGACGGGGGCTCCGCCCCCTGTACCCCAGAGTGGTACATCGTAATTGGTTAGAAGTAGTAAAAGGTTTTCATCCATTTTGTTTCAATCATTATATTACTTAAAACATTCATTTCTTTTTGTGTTCCTCTTTGTCACTAAATATTTTTTCTTATCACTATTAATTTCAAACCTCCATTAATTTTTCCTCGCTATCTGTAATTGCAATTGCCGAATCTCTTATAATATTTAAGACGTCTGCTTAGCCTAACTTTTCAATTTTTTTGTTTAATTGCATTTCGAGTGATTTTTTCCCAATTTGTGTAATCACATACTCACAACATGCAACATATAATTGGCCGTGGGAAAAACATGGGGATTGCAAATGAACTCCGCAGCACTTGAGTGTCTGGCCCTGAGCTTTGTTGATAGTATGTTTGTTTCCTTAGAACCTTTACCTCCACAAAACATACCCACATTGCACTTTTATAATATATACCGGGACCCTGAGCCTTGGCTCAGTACTTAAGTTAAAAAAATGATTCATTATTATTGGATTTGGCTGGTAATATTAATACCTGGGACACCGAGCTCTCGCTCTACCCTTTGAAAAATATTGATATACAATTCTTTAATTATTTATTACAATTATTAAATGTTACACATTTGCATCAATCTGATTAAAATGAATGAACTTGTGCTCCTCAATAATACATAAATATATAATAAATACATATATTGTTTTTCTATAGTGTTTTTTTGAAAAACTGTTTAGCGCTCCAAGTGGTTATAAAACAAACAATTTTAGCTAGTATAATAAGATTAATATTAATCCAAGTAATATCGTCTATTTCTATTCGACACTGTTTTCACTCCTTATGGTAGCGGCCCAGTCGATGATGTTATATGGATCGTTAATTAACCATTAACCATTCACCGAATCGCCATTCAAATAATAACATACAAACAGAAAAGTAGGCGTGTTGATATAAAATATATACCTGTGACACCGAACTATCACTCGACCCTTTAACCAATTTGTTTATTTTTATATACTTTAAAAATTTTACAATTTTTTAATTTAATCAGTAAATTAATTATATATTATTATTATTATTATTTGTGTTTCCGGCATTTTGAAAATCGTATGATTCCTTTTTGATTTTTTTTTCATCAGCTTCGGGGTCACCACTTGTTAATTTTTAATTAATAACAACAAAGATAATTTATTTATTCTTACACTTTTTATTTAAGCCAAAGCTTTGTACATGTGTTAGTTTATATTTTTTGATATAATTAATTGTTGATTAATGAGATGTATTAGTAAACATTATTACAACTTAATATTTATGATAAAAATAAAATTGCCTTAAAATCTAAAATTTATTACAATTATTATAATTCATAATTATTTATTTTCTAATGAATTATTATTAATGTTATTATTTTATTAATTTAAAAATTAAATTATTTTTAATGCACTGCTCAATGTCGCCAAATTCAAAATCAGTGTTTGACACTACAGTTGTAATTGCATATATATATAATTGGCCTTTTTATAAAAATATATTAAGATCATATAAATTGGAATTTGTCATCCGGATTCGTTCTATAATAAATTGATGATGTCATTTAATTCTCCTACTATATATCGAATCGAATATAAAGATAAATCTTCAAAACGTGTGAAACAAATCAAATATATGAATATAATATAAATATAATATAATATAATATATTTTAAATAAGAACCCAAAAACAAATAAATGTTTTATCTCATATATACTAATTGAATATTTAGTATATAATATTATATAATAATTACCGGAGTATAATAAATTGATAACGTCATTTAATTCTCCTACTATATATCGAATCGAATATAAAGATAAATCTTCTACTAAACATTGTGTAAAAAAAATCAAATATGAATATAATATAAATATTTTTAATTTTATTTTAAGAATAGATATATATATCTCACAGGCGGTGGTTGTGACGTCATCCATATATTATAAATTTAAATTAAGAAGAACTAATAAAGATGTAGTTTTCCAGAGATGTGATCAATAAAACTCAATTTTTCTTTATAAATACTATCTCTGGTGTGAATTTCAAAAAAATCGTTAGAGCGGTTTTTGAGAACAATGAAACAAACAAACAATTTTTACTCGTATAAGAAGATAAGAAAGATAAGAAAGATAAGATAAGATATATTCAATTTCTAATTATCTAATAACTATTCCAATCATCATCATCATCGAATATTTTTTTTTATTGTAATAAAAGATAGATATAATATATAAATTTAAAAATAAGAAAATAAAATATTTAAATTAAATGGAAATTTAACCTCGTTAGGCATCGTTTAGTTTAAAAGATATTCATATCAAGGAATCATTTTTCATTATTACATACATATATTTCAACATACCTACACATATATGTACTATCATACTATCATACACTATCATCATACTATACTATCAAATAGCAGATACGTATTAAAAAGATATCAAATTCAGAATCAGGATAATATATATATATATATATATAAGATAATAGGTGTACGTACGAAATATTGCAATGATATTTCCTTTAGGCACAGAGACAAATCGATATCATCGATCGATCGATTAGTTAGTTTTTATTTATCAATTATAAATAAAAATATTGTAATCCAATCTTTTAATAGATATTATAAAAAAAAAAAAAATTATATTAATTTTTAATTAATATGGTACCTAACATAATATTTTTATATTTTTTGTTTATTTTACAATTTTGTATTGGTTTTTTAAATTAAGTTAATAATTAATCTGTGTGTGTGTGTGTGTGAATTTACAATGATGTGAATGTACACTGTGTTGTACAGTATCTTGATAATAAATAATCGTAGCCAAAGATGGCAATCATGTGCCAGGATGGGTCCATTCGGTTATTGAAAACAATGAAGAAGATGGACTCCTCTTTCTTCCAATACTTGAATTACCAATTAATTTGGTCCTTCTTTAATTAATATGGCGTCAAAATGTCTCGTTGAACAGATTCAATATTAAATGTTTTTTTTTTTTTCTATCGGTTCCAACCTTAAATGTGCTGTGCTGCTCCTTTCACATTTTCAAGAGCTCTATTAATTATTCATTGATGGAGACACAAGTTTAATTGGATGTTGGATGTCATCCGAGGGATGAATTTATTTATTTATTATATTATTTAATTTTCTAAGAAGAAGGCTCTTGCATTCCTCGATCGAATTTACTCCCGGATTACCACTAGAAGACATCGAGGACCTCAACGCACACCCAAAGAACTTTTTGTTTTTTTTTATATATACTTTCTCTAGTTTAAATTTTTTTAAGGCCATAATACGCTATAAAATTGTATGTTTGTTAATTTTTTATAACAGTAATTTAAATGAATATTAATTCTATCGATTAAATTTAAATTAAAATTAAAATGAAACTGTAAATCTTCCTTTAAGTTCATTTATTTTACAGCGCTAGCATTATCACACGCAGATCAAAGCCCTAAGAGTCGCTAATCATTACAGTGAGCGTGTTTCTCCCACCCTACCTTCCCCTTTTTCTCCCCTCTCCCCTCTCCCCTCTCCCATGTTTCTAATCATTGAATTGGAATGAATGAATTGGAATCCCCCCCCCCCCATCAAACTCGGATACTGTTTTAAACATTTTTTTTTAATTTTAAATCGTCATAGTGAGATTTATATATGAGTTTAGCACACACATGATGTTCCTGCTCATTCCAGTAAAGAAGAGCACAATCTTTAATTTTTTCAGTTATAAAAAACTTAAATTCCTCATTGCTGATACAATTCAACATGCATAGATCAAATTTTAAGAAATTAATTTCTGAGATATGCAAGAATAGGTGTATTGTCATGTAATTTCATTGAAATCGTTTCAGCCAATTTTGAATCTATAACGTTAAAATTTTCGGTCAGACAGACAGATATGAAAAATTCTCAAGTCACTTTTGGATTCTAGAGGTCATGAAACGAAAAGATATGCAAAATTTTTTAAATTCTCAGCAATGTGCAGACAAAAACTATAATAACAAATATAAAAGATATAAATAAATCAAAATTACGAAAATACATATTATTTTATATCAACAGGACATACTTTTCTGTCTTTCAGTGCATTAATACGTACGTTCGTTCAAGGAGTATATGTTTTATGACTATTGAACGGTGGCTCGGTGAACCAGTTATTATATAATAGTATTACCATCCAAATCCGATAATAAGGAATCATTTTTTTTTTTTTTTTTTTTTTATGACCGAAAGGCAGTTACGAGGGTTGATTGAAAAGTAATGCCTCCATCCATCTTCATAACTTTGGTTTGGATGGGAATATTTTAATAAATCAAAAGCTGAAATAATCCATAGAATGTGATCTTTAATTTCCAATATTCACTTTTCCCCATAATTATCACCAGACAATTTTTGCTAGTATAATAAGATAAGATTTATGATTTATATTATTAAATTAAATAATTTTTCTACTCTTTATCTTTTTGACTTTTCTCAATAAATTGTTTAAAAATATAAATTAATTAACAAGATAGAATAATAATAATAATAATAATATAAAACAAACAAACATTTTTTTTTTTTTTTTTTTTTTAGAATTTGCTATAAAACATTGTTCGGCGGATGGCAGATGGGAGGGACGTTATCCAGATGATTTCAGCAGTCCAAAAGGATGGACCAATTATACACCTTGTTATACTAAAGAATTATTTGAGCTTATTAATAAACTTTACGCCGGTTCAAATACCGAAGCACAAGTAAAAAATATTACTTTTCTATATAATTTTATCAATTTATAAATTATTAATATAAAATAAAACTGCCGGCCAAAAACGAACATTTTGTACTGGCCGAAACTTATTTAATTTATTTATTTATTTAATTTTAAGATAAATTGTTATTTTTAATTTTGGCCAATTCTTCTGTTGGGTTTAGCTTCCGTGCGGTGCTGCCCTGCGAGGCAACCCAGAACCATGAAGGGATTCCTAAAAATACGTTGACCGGCCCTTCGAGTCGAGATCAGAGATCAGATCTTTGCACTGATATTTGAATGCGATCCCGTATTATTTCTTTATTCTAAACCAATCCCCAGGGTGGCTTATTTTTTGTACTCCTATTATTTAACAAATTCTATTTTTTTTGTTTTTTTTTTTTTTTGTATTTCTTTTAATATTCATTTATATTTATATATTTATATTAATTATTATCCAACTTATACAACTTGACTCCCAAAATGTGGTTTTAATTTTTATCCAACGATTATAATTTTTGGAAAAATAATTAATAAAATAAAATTATAATGCAATGAAACTTTTCATATAATATATTTATAGTTTATAGCATTGCTTAAAAAGTATTAAATAAATTTACATTTTATTTCAAAATTACAATAAAAATAAAATGAAATGAAAATTTTATTAATTTTTGATGAAATATAATATTTTTATTATAATCATTCAATCCTTGTTTTATCTTTGGATAATGATTGGTTGAACTTTATTTTTTGTATGTCCTTTTGACTAAAAATATCCAAATTATGCCAAATTTAGCATAACAGATTCTACACTATTAAAATGGTTGCTGCATCAACAGCAACAGCAACAGACACCTGGCCAATGTTCTTTGTACGACAACAACTCCTGTTTTTCATGTAATTAATTAAGCAATTTCGAAAAAACTCAACACATCATAGAGATTAAAAAAACGAAATTCTCCTTACACGCAACGGTTCACTTATAAATAAAGTAGACACACTCTGTTCTCGTGTATATGTGGCAACTATCGTTCCTCAACTCCTACTCCTCAAAATATATATTACAATAGAAAACACGTCATAATTGTAACCCAAACGTCTCTCCTGTGGTTTTTATATTAAATATGAAATTATTCACTTTTATTTTATTTTATTTTATTTTAATTATAATTTTGAAAAAAAATGTTATTAAGCAATGTTTATAATACGTAAATTGTATATTATATGAAACGTTTATAAACAATTTCATTACATTATAATTTATATTTTATTAATTATTTTTAAAAAAAAATCTAATAAATGTTATGTTTATTTTTGGTCGGCAGTGTATATTTTAGAAATTAACTATTATTCTATTATATTATTCTACTCTAATATTAATACTATAATAGAAAAAAAAAAAAAAAAAACTATAATAATAATAATAATAATAATAATATGATTTTTGTGTTTAACAGGTTAAATTGGAAATTGCTGAAAGAACAAGAACTTTAGAAATTATTGGCTTCAGTGTATCATTGGCAGCTCTTCTTATTTCTTTAGTTATCTTTTGCCATTTTAGGTAAATTATACGAGAATATATATAATGAAATAATTAACACATTTGCATATATATTAGTAGTATTAGTAGTATACGATCTACCATAAAATTTAATAATTTAATATCTATCTATTTATCTTTCTTTGCTAGTATAATAAGATAAGATAAAAAAATTGTTAATTAATTAATACTATAATTATTAATTAATTAATCCAATTTAATTATACTTAATTTATAATTTTAATTAAATAATATATAATATGCGAGATAGTCAAGTGGAGACGCTCCAGATTTTTTGTAAAAAAAAAAAAAAAAATTTTTTTGTATACCAAGTACACATCCATCATATTAAAAGTTTTTACAAATAAATTAAAGAGATAATAAAATTATTTTTTCTTTTTTCTATTGAATGTTTTTTGTTTTTTTTTTTTTTTTGTTATTAGGAGTCTTCGAAATAATCGTACACGGATACATAAAAATCTCTTTTTCGCAATGGTAATTCAGGTAATTTCTTTGTTTTGTTTTTTTGTTTATTATTATTATTATCATTATTATTATTTACAATGAATAATAATGATAATAATAATTTGATTATGTAGGTTGTGATCCGTCTTACACTTTATATCGATCAAGCAATTATAAGAGGAGCGACAACTACAGATACTGTTTCGGAACCTGTAGTAATTTCCTCAGCCAATAATAGTAGTTCATGTAATACAGTCCATGATAGTGCATCCAGAACGGTAACAACTTCGAGCACAAGTATTCCTCCAGATCGAATTTATGCCATGTTAGATCATTCGACAGCTGAAGCTGCAGCTGCAGCTGCTATAGCTATCGCTGTGAGTGGCACGGATTCCCATGATGAAAGAATTATTCAAACATCCACTTCCAAATCAACGATTAATGAAGTTTTTTCATCCAAAAATGGAATAACTCTTCATACTAATCGGCAAGGCATTGACAATACGGTACAATATTCATTCATTTCTTTTTTTAAATTATGTTTATATGCTTATTATATACTTAAATATGTATTTTTACTACTACTACTACTACTACTACTACTACTACGTTTATAGTCTTCCAAAATATATTACTACAAAACATTTGGGAATTTGAACTTGACTTAATTTCTAATTTGTCATTTTAACACCAAACATTAAACATATCATATCATATCGTAAAATATGTATTATAGTCGTTGTTATGATTACAATGATGATGTTATGATTTTTAATAATTTTTACAATATAAATTTTATAAAAATATTAACTAACTAACTAACTAAATCGCGCGGCAAACGTTGTCCTGCACTATTATTTCTGGAAAATATTTTCCTATTATTGAAAGGGAATCGTTCACCTTGGTAATAAATCATCAACAAAGACTAATGCGCCTCTAATGCAATGCCACTCTTTGGACCATTTCATTTGTAATAAGAATTAGTATTTTTATTTTGTTTCAGTTTTAGTTCATATTTTATTTTAAAACTAATTGTGTTCTTGTTTTGTTTTGTTTTTTTCATTTTCAATTGATTTTCTCCTTCAGCATTCATTGATTGTTTTAAGTAGAATGGCTTTTCTTTATAATTATTTCATAAACTTTCCCTATTTTAGGTAAAATATTTATTAATAATCTTAAATGTGAAAGAATTGATGTCTCTTTGTTTTTTTTTTTTTATTTTTTTTTAGAAATTATAACTCTAAACTTTCGTCTTTTTTTTCATTTTTAGATATAAATTATTTAAAGTCTTATTTAAATATGATAGATTGTAGAGTTTATTATTATTTTATTTGATATAAATGCTTTAAAAGTCCATCCACCTTGTAATGGATATCCTAGTATAGTGTAAAAAAAAAATTATTTTTCTTAATAAGTATTATTATTATATAAATTTATTCCCTTTTTAATTATTTATTATATTTTTAATTTATATAAAATTAATAAAAAAAAAAAAAAAAAAAAAAAAATTCATCAAATACTTACTTACCTGCGGGATGAAATCTGTTTGAATTTTATAAAAAAATTGAACATAAATCTAAAATTTCTGAAATGATTTCTATACCTACTGTAATTAAATAGAAATAAAATTTGTACATTTAAAAGTTGTAACAATTGATAATCTGTATCTACCTATTAAAAATTACTAAAATATGTTATAACCCTAATAAAAAATTAATTAATTAATTAATTATACTCGTACAATTTTTGTTTTTTGTTTTTTGTAGCCTCTATTGTGTGAAGCCTCTTATGTTCTTCTTGAATATGCTCGTACATCCATGTTCATGTGGATGTTTATTGAAGGCTTATATCTACATAACATGATAACAGGCATGTATATAAATTAAAATAATAATAATAATAATAATAATAATAATAAATGAATTTTAATTCATTAATTATTTAATTAATATTATTTTAGTGACTGTATTCCAAGAAAAGTCTTATCATAATATTTATTCATTGGTTGGATGGGGTGCGCCTGTAATTATGACAACTGCATGGGCTGTCACCACAGGATTACATTACGGTCAATCCAGGCGAGTCCAATATATTCAATTTTATTATTCATTAAGTAATTAATAAATAAATAAATTCAATACAAATTAAAAAAACAAAAACAAAAACAAAAAAAAACAAACATTATAGTCCAAGTGATATTAAATGATTAAATTATTAATGATTAAAGAAAGATAAGAGAGATGACACATTAAATATTTATTTATTTATAATCAATCAAATAATAGGGAGAAGACTTTATAATCCAATAAATAGTATAGAAGAATCAATATAGAAATTAATTAATAATAAAAAAAAAAAAAATCATAAAAAAGTCGCTTTGAATATTACATATCTTTTGTTATCTTTGTTTATATATCGTATATAAAAACAAAAATATCGTTCTTTTATATTTTTTTTTTATCTTTTCAATTGAATAAAAAAAAAACGAATCCATGTTTTTAGTTGGAGATCGTTTATAAACGATTAAAATCTTCATTTGTCATCAACTGACATGAAGACCAGACAGAAAAAGCTAAAGATAGCTTTATTAAAATTATTAACTGACACATCACATCACTATAATATATATATAGATATATATGAATTATTTCTATATTGGTTTTTTTTTAATATTAAAAATAAAATTCATCTCTCTCTCTCTCTCTCTCTCTCTCTAATCAAAATGTAAATTTTTTTTTTTATAATAACATTTACAAGTTGAATAATTCTTTTATTAAAAAATGAACATTATTTAAGTTAAATATAACGAAACGAAACGAAACAACGCATTTAAAATATTAAAATATTTTAATGCATAATATTTTTTTTTTTTTTTTTTTTTAAATAATTATTATCTCTATCATTTATATATTTTATTATTCTTTCTAGATGTTGGTGGGGATATAATTTGACAATATATTTTTGGATTTTAGAAGGACCTCGACTTGGAGTTATTTTAGTAAGTTCAATTTGGATTAAATTTGGAGTAAATACGCGTATTACAATCTTATCAAAAGAGGAGGAAGGAGGGCGAGGGTCTACACAATTTATTAAAAATCCATTCTATAAATTTTATTTATTTTTTTTATTATTATTAAATTTTTTTTTAAAAGTAATTACTAGTACATAAATGTACTTAGTATAATACAATTTAAATAAAAATTGATAATAATAATATTAATAATAATAATAATAATAATTCAAAAATTTAAATTTAAAAATTTGAAACAAATTTCAAGATCCAAGCAATATAAATATTCTTACTATCTGGCCATTTTGAAATTCAGAAATTGATTTATTGGTATATACAAATACAAATACAAATACAAATATTGTACAATAAATACACTTGCCTAAAGTAAAGTACCTTTACATGAAGACATTTTCTTTAGCAACAGGAATTCTTTTTTCGTCTTTCAAATAATAGTTTGTATATTTTCTAAGCCGTTCAAAGTAACTTTAATTGGCGCTCGGACAATTAATTTGTTGTTTAATAACGCCGCGTGAATGAGAATAATCAACTTTAGTTATTTTCATTAATTTTGCTATTTTTCACCAAGCCATGCTCACACATGTCGTCATTAATAAACCAAATAACAAGAGTAATATATTTTTTGTTTTTTAACATTGAGATATTAAAGTCCCATAATATATAATTATATTGGCGAATAGTGCAGAGTGAAGGCTTAGTAATATGGGTTGGGTTGGGTTGGGTTATTAATATATAAAAAAAAAAAAAAAAAAAATGTGTTTTAAATTAATAAAATTGATCTTTAATTTAATTGGTAGCTGGTGTCATTTTATTAATATTTAATGTTAATAGAGAATATGGAGAATATGTGGTAGGGTAAATGATAAGAGAAGGGAAGTTGATAAGGGAAGAGGTAAATTTGAATTCATTCAGATTAAAAATAAAATAAAATAAAATAAAATAAAATACAATTATAATAAGTATCATGAGAAATTATAACTTAACTTATAAATTAGCTAATAATAAAATAAACTTTATAAAGTTTAATTGATATAACAAATTTTCAATTTGGTTCACTTGGTTGTGAATTGTTACCAGGGTTGAGGAGAAGATAAGACAAGTGATGATTCTCTTGGCGATTCCTTCCAGGCATTCAATGATACATCTTCTCTCGGCATGCAACTTATTGGTTGGCCTCGATGTATTATCCTGGCACTGTCATATCGGTTAGAGATGATCCGCTCTCTGTCCGCTCCATACCAAAGAATGAATTACATTCTATTCTGGTTTCTATCCAGCAGAATAACGCTTACCCTCTCCCTTGGCAACCCTTCCAATAACTCATACCTTATCTTGTACACACCTGTTTAATAGTTAATTCTCGCTAATTTTAAGAAATATATATATATATATCTTGGAATGTGGATGAGCCTTGATAAAGTCGAATTCGGGATAATACGTTCCACATTCATCAACGATCCTATCTCAATTACATTGTCCTAAAATGTGAGCGGATATGAGGATGTCAATATTTGTTATTATTGATAGCATCTTATTTATTATATACAAGATATTTCTCTAGTAAAAGTCATTTTATGTTTATTTATGTTTAGATATTACAATATATATATATATATATATATATATATATATATAATGTAGAGTATATTATATTATATAATATTTAATAATTTATATAAATATTTATATTTTAATATTTTTTTTTTCTTTTTCAGTTGAATTTTTTCTTTTTATTAAATATAATACGTGTTCTTGTTGTAAAATTAAAACAATCTCATACAAGTGAAATTGAACGGGTAAGAAAGGCAGTGAGAGCTGCTCTTGTATTATTACCACTTTTAGGTAAGTGTAATAAATGTGTATAACTTTTTGTAATGTTTTTATTATTATTATTAGTTGATTAGTGATATATTTTAATAAGCATCTATTAATGATTTATAATATATTTATTATATTATATTTAATAAAAAAAAAAAAAATTAATCATTAAATTTTAATTTAATAATAAAAATATAAAAAGCATGAAATGAAATGAATTTTATTTATTTTTTAGTTAATTTTATCAAATTTAAAAAAAAAAAATGAATAATAAATCATTATCAGTCTATTCATTATTAATATTATTATATATACCTAATTTTTCTTTTTTCTTTTTAAAGGGATTACAAATCTTGTCAATATGACAGAAGCACCTCTTGAAAGATCAGCAGTTGAATTTGGTTTATGGTCATATGTAACCCATTTTTTGACATCATTTCAAGGATTTTTCATTGCATTTCTTTATTGTTTTCTTAATGGAGAGGTAAATAAATATAAAGAATTTAGTTTGGTTTTAGTTAGTTTAGTTTTTCACATTTGCTGCTTCTTTCTATTTTATTTCTAGCTATATAATAATTAAATTCCTTTATAGAGGTATAATTTATAAATACTCTTTCATACTACACTAATTAACAACTTACTTTATTAACAACTATTACAACTATTTCTTTTAATAAGTTATAATAATCAAATATTATATATATTATTTTGACTTTGATTGATAATATTGATAAAATTTAAAAAAATAATTCATTCGCTCTAAACTTTGTCAGGTTTATAGAAAAATGATTTCATTCTTTTTATTCTATGATAAGAATAAACGTTATTTTATAATTTTTTTTTTTTGAAGTGAAAACTTCTTTAGCGGCGTTGAGCACTTTTGCGGGATGGGGAAAAAATATAGATTTCGCGTGAGATTCCAAAACGACTGACCGACCGATATACGCATGCGCAATACGCCAGAATGTTAGACACTAAACTTCTGATACATTCTTTACAAAATTTTACATATTTCCCATATTAAATATTATTATTTATATTTACATTAATAATCAGTATTACTAAATTATGTATATATAAAATAAAATATTTTAATATATTATTATGTGTTAAATTATATTAAATTAATTTCTAATATATTTATATAATTTAAAATTAATTTCAGAATATATATATATATATATATATTAAATTATATACTATATATAATATATTATATAATATATATTTTAATAAATTAATTTTTAAATATGTGTGTGTGTGTGTGTGTGTGTGACCGTAAAAATAAAGATATATGTTTGATAATTTTTCACAGGATTAATAATTGTATAAAACTGCTATATATAGAATTTCAGCTTGATAGAATCGCTGAAAGTACCAGAATTAATTTTTCAACACTGGAAATCTCACGCGCCAACATGTGACGTGGTGCCATCAAAAAAGAGCCAAACTTTCGCTGGTTTAATAAATATTATTTATTAATTTTAATTTATAATTTAAAATTAATTAAATTTAATTTAAATTAATATATGTTATTTAATCCAATTCAAATTTGCGAGATATGCTGAATATGCTTTTAAATAAAAAAAATTTTCAAGAAAGTAATTGGAATTATTAATATTAAGAATCAATAAATAAATTTATTAAATATACATTTAAACATGTAAATTAATCTATATATAAATTTAATAAATATTCAAACAATAATTGAAACAATATAAATAAAACGATTCAATATTTTACTTACATTGTGATTTATATTTTTATTTTTATTACAACTATTATTATGGGTATGTTATTTTTGGCAGTTTAAAAAAAATTAAAAATATTAATAAAATTTATCAAAATAATAAGTTGAAAAGATTTCCAATTATTTTTATTTATTTATTGTAAATTTTTCAATGTAACCATGGTAACCATAAATAGACTTTTACCAAAATATTACTATTTAAATTAATTTTGGATAAATTAATTTTGGATTTAACTACACTAAAACCTTCCCTGGGACGCCCACAACAATCCCTGAAAGTTTCATCGCAATCGGACGGGTAGTTTTTGAGTATTTGACAGACACACACACACACACACACAGACAGACAGACATATATTAGGTCGAGTCATAAATAACTTCCGCCTAAGTAGTGTGCTTCTTTTGGTATTGTTTGTACACAATGAGATTCCCCTTGATAAGGGATTTTTGTTTTCGCTTAGCAAGTATAAACTGGTCAGTCTCTAGACAACCTCGTTTCGGTGCGCACGTAAATATTTTTTTATTTATACCTTTAAAATGGATAATCAAAAAATACACTTTTGACATGTGATGCTTTGGGAATTTAAACAAGGCAATAGTGCTACAGCTTCGGCTCGAAAACTTTGCAGTGTATATGGTGAAGGAGTGATAACTGATCGGGCAGTAAGAAATTGGTTTGTAAAATTCCGTTCTGGAGACATGACCTTAAAAGACGAGCCAAGGATGGGTCGTCCTTCTGACTTTGATGACGATGTTTTGAAGTCAGTTTTGGAAGAAAATCCACGCCAGTCAACTAGAGAGTTATCACAGAAGCTCAATACATCCCAATCAACTGTTAGAATACATTTTAGATTAATTTTTATTTGTTTTTGTGTTATCGAAAAATAAATGTATGAATTAGAAACGGAAGTTATTTATGACTCGACCTAATATATATATATATTCATACACATCGTATTTTTAATATTTTTGTAATAATAATCAGTATGCTGAAAAAAATAATTATGAATTTTATATATATATATATATATATATACGTATATAAATTTCATTTTTCTCGTGAAGCTGGTGCGCATTCCGTCTGCTTTCAAATTTCTTACGCACAAGTTTTCACTTCTGTCGGCCAGTCCCACGATTGCCAATTCGACTTTTTTTCTTTATATTTCTATATTATTATTACCTTTACTCAGGCTCGTCAATGTGCCGTTCTTACGCTTATTTCATAAACTATGTATGCTGGTACTTTATAACCTGACCGTGGTACGTACATTAAAGTTTTACTTTTCGTAACGGAATTTCTCGTATTTTAGTGGTATTTTAATAAGATAATAATAAGAAACTCTGCCATATGCAATAAAAGCCTAAAAACGATTCTCTATTGAAAGTCTCTCTAATCTCCTTGTCGTATATTGTAGGATGTGTTTGTTTAGTATCGATTGGGTTATGAAAAAAATAGGATAAAAAAATAAAATTACGAGTAATACGATTTATTTATTAATTGAAATTGATAGAATGGTGGTGGTGGTAATTATTAATTTTGAAATCGTTTGGTGAATTCAACGATCGTTATTGTTAAGTGAGAACAAGTAAGGTTTTGAATTCATTCAGAATACAAATAAAATTAATAATAATAATAATAATAATAACAACAACAGAATTTAATATATTAGTTATATTTGATATCGTTAATAGGAGATGAATTATATTAAATATAGCTGCTTCGAGCGCCTTCAGCGCTCTCCACACCTAGACGGAGGCTCCGCCCCCTGTACCCCCCCCCCCCCCGAGTGTCCCTATTCTGAGCTATAACCATCTAACTCCTACCCTTTCCCATCTCTCTCACGTTCCTTCCTACATTGTCCGCCCTGTTCACAATTGGTCTTCCAAACGGACGTTTTCCAATCGAACTCCCCACCAATATATTTTTCCTCTCCCATTCTAGCCATGTGCCCTGCCGATCCCAGCCTTCTCGCTTTTATAACCCTAACTATATCTAGAGATGCATAGAGGTCATGCAGTTAGTTCCTTGATATGCAATGCAGTCTCCGCCATTCCCCGGTGTCCTCATCTTTCTTTGGCCCATAAATGCTGGGAAGAATCCTATTCTCAAATACTCTGAATCTACTCTCATCTCCCAGGGTTATAGACCATGCCTCCCACCCATATAATACAATTAATAATTTAATAATTTTGATCCCCTTTGATAATAATTTCCAGATTGCAACCTCGATTTAAATTCTTTGTAAATATTATTCTCTCTGATACTAATTATATGTTGTCTTATCACTATTAATTTCAAACCCCATCAATTTTCCTGCCTCGATTAATTTTTTTATGCTACTTTAAATGTTATTAATTTATTTAATAAAAAATCAAAGTAAACAAAATAAAAATAAAATATAAAATTAGCATAACACTAAACTACTATAAAAATAATATTAAAAAATATATTATATATTAAAATCTTACGTGAAAATCCAATTATGAGATCAAATTTTCTTAATTAAAATAATTTACTCACATAATCTTAAAAATTAATAGTATTAAATTATAGCCGTAATGTGAATGTTTTCAAAGTTTAAGAGGCCAATAAGATCAATTGAGATATTGTAAATATCAATAGATATATAAAAAGATTTTTATCTGCACATTGCTCAGAATTTAAATTACCGCCAAATTATCGCCACCAGCGCCTCTATGATCTAGTATGGTAACTAAACTATTTTTAATTAATATTCTTTATAATTTTTTTAAAATTTTTCTAATTAAAAAATCGAAAATCGGGCTTCGAGGTCTGGTGGCCAGCCCCTTTGTGCTTCCGTGTAAAAAATTCCATGTCCCTGCGTGCGATAGATTTGCCTGGAGAGCTCGGTCAGACAGACAGACAAACAGACACATTATACTTGCTTTTATTATTATAGATCAATATTAAATCAAATTTGATATTTATAATTGCCAATTTATTATGGGTCAACAACCACTTTAAAAACTTAGTCTGTTAGTCTGTTAGTCTGTTAATTAATGATTAGTATAAAGTTAAAGAGGAGGAGTTCGAGCGAGGGATGATCCTGGCAGATTCGTCCGGTCCGATCTATGCCAAAGAACATCCATAAGTAACATCCATTAACTGTTATTCCCTCTCTCCAAGTAACCTCCTGGTTAACTTTCCAATAACAACACATCAATCGAGAATATTTCTTTTTTATTATTATAGATATCCACAGTTTTTAATAAAAATAGGAGCAAACGCGTGACAATGTCAATATGACAATATGTATTTCAAAATTTCAATGTTTATTTCTGGTATAAGTAGATATTGTTTTTGTTAATGCTGCCATTTAATTTAATCCATATTAATAAGATAATAAGGCATTTATTTTTTATGATTGCGTATTTGTAGGTGCGATTAGCTGTTATGAAGAGTATATCAATCTATTTAACATTACGGACTCGACCAAATACAATTAATCGTCGTCAATCAGCACTTTCTGGAATGTATATACCACCATCGCCAATTTCTCATCCACCACAACTGAGTTCAGTTAATAAACGTAATAATCTTCAATCAGATGAAACACCACCAGTCGCTCAATGGCTTCTCTGTATTGAAGATGAAATGTCACCAGGACCTATCATCATATCCTCTTCAATTACCCCCGAGTAAGAATTTATTATTTGGCAAACATTTAAATTTAAACATTAAAAAAATGGTATGCTAAATAAAAAAAAAAATCAAATGAAAATTATTAAACATAAGGAAAATATTTTCTTTTTTTTTCTTTTTTTCTATAACTAGCCACTCATTTTATTAGTTTATAAATATATTTATATATTTTTATTCTGTTTCAGAACTCGTGTTTAAAAGAAAAGAATTGGACAAATTTTTGTTTTTTCCATCTTTTTTTTTTTTTTTTTTTTAATTAAAAATCTTAAAAATCAATTACTACAACAACTACCACTACTACTACTACTACTACTACTACTATAACTACAACAACTACCACTACTACTACTACTACTACTACTACTACTACTATATTCTATATAATATAATAATATATTAACACAACATGAACTGAATTTTGAATGATGTACCTATTTATGTATATTGGAGGATTTTTATAGTTTCATACCATATATTTAAGTATTTTGTATCTCTTTAAAATGATAAAAATCGGATTTTCTATATATTTACTTGTTTTGTTTTTTTGTTTTTTGTTTATTTTTCAAATATGTAATCCTAAAGAAAGTAATCTATGGTAATAGTAGAGTGGAAACAAATGGTCAATTAT
Source organism: Labia minor (assembly GCA_963082975.1). Classification (NCBI taxonomy): domain Eukaryota; kingdom Metazoa; phylum Arthropoda; class Insecta; order Dermaptera; family Spongiphoridae; genus Labia; species Labia minor. Next base: position 93,669,358 of record OY720345.1, on the reverse strand, counting down.
CATTTCATAAAAATTTGAAACAGCCATTGCTCAATAATTTAATTCTGTAACTCATAGCAGCTAAATCAAGATTGTCTGTGTCTCTTTCTTGAATTTGAAATCGATATGAAACGATCTTAATGAAATAGTAATACAAAGAAAAGGAAAAGAGTTTGAAAAGTTTTGGCATTGCGTGCTGAATAAAAAATTGTACAATGGTTTTACTCGTTAATTTAAATCAACGTAGCTTATAAATTGTTATTTCGCGCGTTCTCATCTCAAAATTAAAAACATATTAACATAGATTTGTTTTTGTTTTTTTGTTTTTTTTTTACCATTTAATGATAATATCAACAATTGATGATGATGATGATGATGAATGCTCATCGAAAAGTCAAATAAAGTTTATATATATATAAATCATTGTAATTTCTCATATTCAAAATACTAGATTGTTCTTATTTCAAATTTGTCTCTCTGAACAATATTCCAAATAATTTCTTTTTATTTATTTAGTTATTTAGTTATTAAGTTTAAATTCTTTCTGAATTTAATTTATTCGTGAATCTCTCGATAAAATTGCAAACTATTTTTCACACACAAAAAGACAACATTCCAATATAAAATATAAACTAACTAAAATTCTGATTATTACTAATATCCATAGAATTATGTTTTTTATCTTTTTTTTTTTTTTTTTTTAATATTTTTTATTTAGAGATTTTATTGAAAAGAAAAATCCGATTTATTATTTTAATTTTCAGAATTCACATAATATATATAATATATATAGTATATACATACAAAACTTATATATGTTTTGAAACTATATTTATATAATAATAATAATAATAATAATCAATAATCATCTTCATCCCAGTAGATATGTAGCTTGGTGAAGAAAGTGTTGTGTCGTGACGTTAATATTCACTCCCACGCCATGAGATTGATGACGAGCACTTGCTGCAGGTGATGGAAGGTCCGTAACGAAGTCAACCCGTCCCCATGATCCTTCCACCCTTCCCTAATAACCAATAATATATCAATTCAATAAAATAATAATAAATAATTGAAACATTGACATTTTTTTTATATTAAAATATATATTTATTTATTTATTTACTGCTAAAGCCTGAAGTTTTTGCCACATGCCGAATTGCTGTACCCTGAATAAATAATAATAGTATATGTAACTAACTAACTAACTAACTAACTAACTTTGGTCGACCAATGAATGTTCCATGGGATGAAAATTGATGATGCAAATCTGTTCGTTTGTGGCAACAAGTGTCGATTCCGGTGTGATGACGACGACGACGACGTTACCATGGTAGCAAGGTCTCATGTCCATCTTGAATCCATTCTTTTCTTTTCATCAACCCTCTACTACTTACTTATTCAGTAGTGAAGTGACCTTAGGAGGTTATGTTTGTTTGGCTGCATGCAAAGCAGCAAAAGTGATGGATGATTTTGTATTTATTATACAGCAACTTTTTCCACAAACGAGACATTTTAAACTCTAACTGCTCTACAATTTGAAATGTAATAAAAGTGTTCATCTTATAATATAACAAAACAAATGATACTGATAATTTTCTGTAATCAAATAATTCACTAGATATTTTGTTTGTTTTTTTGTTTGTTTGTTTTTCTAAGAGAAAGAAAGGAAATGTTCTTATGAAGAGACCAGGAGGACCAGGCGGCTTCTGATACTTTGTGGAGAAGCTTACTCACTAACATTTCTCCCTTTAAACTTGAAGATTACAGGTAACCTAGCTAACCTAGGCTACCTCTTCTTCTGACTTGCCAATTCGCCAATTCAAGAAGAGATCGGACATTGGCCCGTTCTTATGAGGCGATCATTTGCGATTTGGCTGAGCAATTTGGCAAGTGGGCTTTGACCGTAACAAACATATATTTGTATAACTATTACTTAGATATACGATAATTATAAAGTGACCAAAGCGGGACAAATGTGAGGAAATGAAAATTAAATAATTTCGTTATGATGAAAGCAGTCTAATAAGTAATTCCAAAAAAAATATATTTTAAATACAATACAAAAAGTGTTAAAAAATTTATTATTAGTCCTTAATCCTTAGTAACTATAAAAATATTTGAACAACATGACTTTAAATTAATTTATACTTTTTAATTTAAAAAAATTGTAAATTATTGTGTGTGATATGTTATCATTATCAACATCATTCATCCATTAAATATATTTACATATTATTATATTTCATAGAATTCAATAAAACAAAGAATTATTGTAATTTCAAAATGTTTTTATTTTCTAAAAAATCTTTTTGTAGATATACTTATACTAGGACTTTGATCTCGTTGACATCTCATTTCTACTTTTTATCCTTTCTATTTATTTATTTATTTTATTTTATTTTGTTTTATTAATACAATTGTTATATCTTACTTTATTTATTTATTTTTCCTTTCTCTCTTTCTCTCTTATAAATCCTCCCCCTTTCATTTGAAGAAATGGCTAAATGTCCTCTCGGTGACGTCCAAATTGATAGATAAGATTATGATGACCACATCATATGTATGTATGCCAAGGGAAATTGCAAAAGAAAATTACATTCCATTAAATGCAAAAAAAGGAAAAATCTATTGGAATAACTAAAAATAAACAACGTTGAAAGTATAACTTGTAACATATTTATGCTTTCAAGCTAACGATCAAGAAACAAATCATATAATATATATATAATTTAAATGAAAGTGCTGTGGTCATTTAAAAAAAAAATGTCTACACATAATGAGGGAAAGAAAGAAAACAACTCCAGACGTAGGAGGATTGACACCTGTTGAAATTCGTGACATTAAATTTTACATGCAAATTGTTCTCATAACAGGTCCTCCCTCTATCGATTGTTTTGAACACACCAGGAGAACACAAAATGACAAAATTTATGAAGCAAAGGGATTATTTGTTCTAAATAACGTTACGCACGCATAACGACAATCCAGTCCACTTCACATTGTCAGTAATTGACAGATGCTTATCTCTGAGTAAATTGTGTACCCTGGTATAGGTAAATGAGTAAAATAAATGAATTTAATATTTTTTTTAAAAAATTTCCATTTTTATTTTTACCGTCAAAATTATGAAAAGTTGGCGGACGATGGCCCATTGGTTATTTATTAAATATGAATTTAAATTTATTCCCTTTTGAATTCTATTATAAATAAGACCCAATATAAATGTTTAAATATATTTTAAAACTTTCCTAGGAGTCAGTCATTGTTATTTATGAAAAAGTGATTTTTTTACAATAATTTTGGTAAAAATTCAACTTTTTTAATAACGACGTTATTATTAATTTATTATTTATAAGATTTATTATATTTTGGATTTTAAATAAGACTCAATTTAAATTTTATAAATTTCCTAGGAAATCAGTCATTTTCATTGATGAAATAAGATTTTTTTTCGCAGCACTCCCCCACTCCACGTCAAGAGCACTAATGTCCAATTCAACGACCAACTGCAACCGCGTACCAGGCGTCTGGAACTTCTCTTTATAAAAAGGACCTAGTCACGATTCTATTTAGTATATCCATGTCATCCGTAAATCGCATCGTTACGAAGATCGAAGCAGAAGTGTTATTTTAATCATGAACTGAAGAAGTTATATTTTCATTTAATTATCTTTATACTGTTTTTATCTTGTTCATTTTCTTTAAATAAAAACGATATTATTTTGCAACTATTTCTAATTAGAAACAATATTTTTTTTCTAAAGCAACCCCTAGACAACGAAATTCCCTACAAATTGAGGACTCGTCCGAGATTGAACGAATTTCACTACATATATTATAATTTATAAAACCAATATAAATTGAATATAATTATCTACTAACCCCCTTTCTAGGTCCTTCCCATTGTCCAGACAATAATGCCTCGGTGCCGAAAATTACCTATAAAATTTTTTCCTGCTATTTATTGGCCAATAAAAAAATTTTTGGATTACTTGTTGAGCGCACCTGATAACCTTGACTTTGATAATAATGAAATGAAAACTTAAATCTTGACGAAAAGAAAAAAAACCAGTCGTTAGAGGAGTGTAAAATATATCCCCTTTCATAAAACTGCTGAAAGAAGTTGCAGGCAAGGCAACAATTTCGTACTGAAAGTCCTTAACTTCGAACAAGTTAAAATACAACCAAAAACAACAGAAACTTACTCAATTATTACTTGATGGCCCTTGATGTGAAAAAAACTGAATATTTCACATACAAACCAAAAGAAGAAAAATAAAAACTTACACTATTCTGTAAATATCAATAACCTTAAAAGATGAAATTCAAAATCTTGGACATGATGTTCTAAACATTTGGAATATAGAGGAATATAAATTCAAAAATCCGTTACATTCTCGGTTCTCTGTTGATATATTCCCTGTACCCTGATATCAACAATAAACAAATATACAAAATTCAATATTTTTGCAACATCAGAAAGTAAAAATTGAACCATCAAGACCGAAAGAAGAAAGAAATCCCCTACCTAATGTTCCAAGTGTGAAATGAGGCCACCTTGCATCAAACTGGACTGGACTGCACTGGACAATGTCTTAGTAAAGAAAGAACAGTGAGGATGAGGAGTGAACATCCTACCAACTACAAGTCTATAAAGAAGTAATGTTAAAAAAATATCCAGCACAAACATGTTCAACCTGGGGGTTTCTTACGCGAATGTAGTGAGTAATGAAGCACACAATCTACTTCAAATAAAGTAAATCTTCGCATAATAGTGGTTTGTTGGTTAAAACTGGAACACACACACACACACATTGCTCGATACCTCCTTCCCCTCGTAAAAGATGTGATAAAAAAGTATTACAAGAAGTATACTACAAAGCTGGATAATCACCCAAGGACTGTTAAAACCTCCCCAACAAACAAGACTAACAAAAAAAAAAAAAAAAAAAAAAACACTTACCCTGTGACACACTCGCTAGATTCTAAAATTCAAATATTAATGTAACTAACTACTTACATATATGATTATTACAAATTTGGAAAGAAACTACTCAGCTTTATTTTCTGCATGTTATTATATACATATTATATATATTTTTATACAAATAATTTACTTATTGTTACTAATAATTATTATGACAGATTGTAAATCAAATAAAAAAAAATATCCAACTTTCCTATTAATAAATTATTTATACTTAGAATATTAAATTAAAGAAAGGTTTATATAAAAAGACTTACTTATTTTATTAAAATATAGTATTTTTTCACATAAATTAAAAATTAATTAAAGAAATAATTCATTTTGTTTTTTATTTTATTTTATTTATATCTTATATGTATATAAAATGACAACTGATAACAATTTATGTTTTAGGCAACAAATTGATAAAAGAAAATATTAAGTACTTTTATTAAAATTTTGATATATATATATATATATATATATCTAAATGACCAGATATAATATTTTATCTTATTAATTATAGTTTATAAGATAAAAAAAAAAAAAAAAAAAAAGAAAAAGAGGATATGAATAAAATTTATAATACAAGAATTCGTTTATTTGGTCGTCTTGAAAGTGTATATAATTCGAAAGCATTATTAATTAAATTGCCTGTAAGAACAGTTGGTATCTCATGTGGAATACCAGGATTAAGCTCTTTAGAGCCTACTGGAACACCACGTGATTGGACCATATTAGATGCATATAATAATGTCATATCAACTAATTCAAAAACAATCTCTTTAGCAAAATAATATAACATTTCATATGCTAAATCATTTGCAAATGGATATTTAAATTTGCCTAACCATAATTGAAATCCTTGTTGGCCAAATTCTCTAAAACTAGTTCGTCTTAATTCAGAAAATGTTAAATAACGTTTTGTATCTAATTTTAATGACATCATATCAAAACGTATCATACGCCTTTGTTTAGTAGCGTCTAATGGTATTTCACGATTATACCATTTTGGAAACCATTCAGGTATAATGTCTGATAGATATTCATAACATAATCTTTTACGTGGTCCAAATCTTTTTAAAAATTCCTTTTCTGTTTTATCTATTTCTTCTTCACTATCATTATCATCATCATCATCATCATCATCATCATCATTATTATCATCTACAATATTATTATCATTATTACTATGGTAGATATTTTCTTTTTTCGGTTCACTCTGTATTATATTTGGTTCTAATGAAGGATTTTGTGATATTGTTTTAGATATTGGTTCAAGTAAATCTTTTTCCTCTAAAAAACGTAATAAACGATGAATTTTAATTTCATTATGCCGAAGTAAAAAGAGAAATTCACGATGTGTTATTTCGTTTGATTCAAAATGTTCAGCTGTCTGATATAATAATTTTAATAACATTTGTAATTGTGTAAAAACAATTTTTTCAGTTATATCAATCTGAAATTATTTTGTAAAATAATAATTATTAATCAATTTCACAAATTTAAAGGAAAAAAAATAATAGAATAGAAATAAATAAATTCTTACAGCTTCCTCAGTTGGAATTTCTGGAGTATTTCCAAAACTATAAAGCATATTTTTAATAATTTCTTTTATTGTTAAATGCATATGATCCATTTTCAAACTGTAAAAAAAAATATATTTTATAAAAATACTTAATTTCAAATACAATTATTTATAAACTAGTTTGTTTTGATTATAGCTACGTATTTATTAACAAAAGAGCGAGTGGGGAAGGAACAAATTATGATTAATAAAAATATAAAATATAAATTAAATAAATTTATTTTTAAAGTTGATTGTATTATCATAAAAACAAACTAACAGACCACTCCTATTTTATCAAGCAAACATCTCTATTATTCCTCTCTAATAATTTCCTAAACATATATATGGAGGAAAATATTATATTCTTACACCTTCTATTTATAATTTTTTTAATTAATTAATTTATATAAATAATTTTTTTTGGAATAATATAATATATAATTAAGAAAATGTAGAAAAAAAACCTACCTTAATAATAATAATAATAACAAAAACTAATAAGAGACTAAAAATAAAATTGAATTAAGTTGATAAGACTGGAGCCTTATCTAATTCTTCAGGTGCTCTCCCTTCGGATAATAATTGTTTTTGTTTTTCAGCTTCCCTAAGTTCTTGTTGAGGTTTTAAAACAGTAAAGTAACTAAAAAAAAACATGAAAAATTATAAAATTAAGATGTATACAATTAAAAAAAAAAAAGAATTATTTTCTAAAAGAAATGTTTTATTAAAAGATTATTTCTATATTAATATATTATAGTTAATATGATCAAAAAAATTATATATACCGATAAAAACGCCATGCAAAATGAGAAGTACCTAATACCGTTAATGCAACACAACTAATTACAAATCCTTTATGTAAACGATCTAGCAATTTATTTTTTGCAGCTCGTTTCAAGATCATTTTAAATTTAATATTAATAATATAATATGTTATAAATTTTAAAGCGTCAAATCTAGTAAATCATTTTAGTGGTGAATGTTGAAACTAGAATACCATTATTTTTTTTTATCCCGCTTAAATTTAAACATTTGAAATATTTTTAAAATAAAATATTTAAAGTATATTTTATTAGTATTCTTAGAAAATAATTGAAATAATTAATTTTTTTTTAATTTATATATATATTTTAAGAAATCTTTTGTTCATATTTATAAATTGTAAGAGACATATTTAAAGACATGATAGTTAGGATTAGCAATCTATTTCTAAAAATATCTCTATTCTATGGCATATATTGAAAAAAAACATCTAACTTGTCATATACAACTTTATCTTTAAATATCATTTCATTATTTACAAAATTTATTCTCTAAGTTCATATTTTACCAAATACTATATATATATATATATATCACTTCGTGGGTACAGGGGGCTGAGGTGGCTCTACGAAACTCTAAAGTTCTTGGCCGCAACATCCACATTTCTCCAAAAGTGTCCCTATCCTGAGCTATAATATAACCATCCAACCTCTACCCTCTCTCCCATCTCTCTCAAGTCCCTTCCTACATTGTTCTTCCTCTTCCAAGCGGACGTTTCCAAGGGTTAATATCGGGATTTTGGGTTGATAGGTTGGGTGGTTTTGTACTCACAACGCAGTGAGATGTAGAGCTCCGAAGAATCCTGGGCAATCCTGAGACTGGCACACGTCCGTACTGGACAACAGCCCGAGGCTAACTTAACCTCTCCATAGCAACGCAGTGAGTACAAAACCACCCAACCTATCAACCCAAAATCCCGATATTAACCCTTGGTTACACAGACTAAGATCCACAATCCCAAAAATATTCCCACCTAAATAATCTCTTGAAAATGGCGCCAAAATGGGTGCCGAAACGTCGAGAAAACAATCTCACAAAAATACGTGATTATATCCCTGATAAATTTGATAATAATAACAATAACATTCACGGAAACCTAAACCAACATATATATATATATATAGGATATATATTTTATTGAAAACTAAAAAAAAAGTAAACTAAATATTTATCTAAAAGTAAAAAAAAAATTTTCATATGAACTAATAATAAATTGAAAGCCCAATAGGTGGCGTGCCATATAATAATAAAATTTAACATTTAGAATTTCACAAGTGTCAAATAAGAGAGTATAATATAAAACAAAAATAAATAAATATATATAAATATATACTTATATATATATCTTTTTCAAATTATTAAAAAAAAGTATATATATAAAAATTATGGATTCATTAATTGTTGAAGGGAAAGTCAGTATTTATTGTTTTCTTGCAACTACTATGGTTTCAATTATTGTATTTTTACCAGGCGTTGGGGTGGATGAAACCATTTACAAAAGAAATAGCCTCTGGGTTTATCCATTACATTATATTCTTATTAATGTTTTACTTATTAAAATCTATTCTGAAAATTTCTACAGCATTGCTTGGAGAGCCTCTTTTCTTGGTTTTATTTTTGCTATTGGACTTGCAATTACTAATTGGAGTGATGAGTGTATCTTTCCATTTGGCTTATATATATGTCTTTTAGCAATGTTTCATTACAGTGAATTTTTAACCATTGCATGGACAAATCCTAAATCTCTTACAACAGATTCTTTCATTTTAAATCATAGTCCACAATATTTCATTGCAATCCTTACAAGTTGGATTGAATTTGGATTAGAATGGTGGTGGTTTCCCAATCTTAAAAAAATCACAATTGTTACTTATATTGGTCTAAGTGTATGTCTTTTTGGTGAGCTATTGAGGAAAGCAGCTATGTTGACAGCTAAAACTAATTTTCATCATATTGTACAAAATCGTAAAGATCCAAATCATCGGCTGATTACGAAGGGCGTTTATAATTGGTGTCGTCACCCAAGCTACTGTGGATGGTTTATTTGGGCTCTTGGAACACAAGTAAGTTATTTTTTTTTAATATAATATAATATGATATTAAAAAATAATAATAATAATAGGGGGGGGGGGGAGCGAGTATTAATTTAGTTTAGTTTTAAATTAACTTTTAATTTATCGAAATCTTAACAACAAATTTCATATTTGCAATTTAATTTTCTTTTTCTGAATATTTCACATAAAATAAGAAATATCCCTTATAATTGATTCTGAATTGATATTTAATTTTATATATATATATATATATATATATATAATACGTTGTTTGATAATAGAATATTTTGAGTTTTTGTTTTGTTTTTTTTTTGAATTTCATTGTGATAATTTTAAATTACTTAACTAAAAAAAATAATTCATTATTATTGGGTTTGGCTGATAATATTAATACCTAGGACACCGAGTTCTCGCTCGACCCTTTAAATAATATTGATATACAATTTTTTAATTATTTATTACAATTATTAAATGTTGCATCATTGCATCAATCTGATTAAAATGAATGGAACTGGGGTCCTCAATAATAATACCTGATTCACCCATTAAAAATTTGTTTCCTAAAATGTTTCAAATTAATTAAAATAAATTGATTTTCATTTCAATACCTGGGACACCAAGCTATCGCTCGACCCTTTAACAAATTTATACAATTTATTATTATAAACTTTAAAAATTTTACAATTTTCAACGAACTTTTAGTTCGTTTATAAAATTTATATATCTGTGTGTCTGTCGCCAAAAATTTTCGATTTTTACTTTCCCGCATACTTCGTATAAGGGAAGTATTGGAATCGTCAAAAATTTCGACTTCGAGATTTCGATAGATCTTGACGTTTTAGGCCTCCCTGAGTCGGAAAATACCATTTTTCGAATTATGTCTGTGTGTGTGTATGTATGTATGTATGTATGTATGCAATGTCTGTAAGCAAATTTACTCAAAAACTAATCAAGCTAGGACTTCGAAATTTGGTACACCGATATTATTCCAGGGCTTCGAACCGGAACTGAACCGAAAACCGAAAAAAACCGGTATTTTTGTCGGAACGAAAACCGGAGCTGAACCGAAAAAAATAATATCGGTTTATTTCGGTTCAGTACGTGTTCAATCCAGAGTTGCCACAAGAGGTGTTTTGGCAACACCCAAGCCCGAATTTTTTTTAATTAGTTATGCCTCGCACTGCATGGTGTCGCTAAAAACTTTGTTTCAAAAATTAGTGTCCTAGTCATACTCTCCCTTCGGTTGTGTTGGCAGCGTCTCGTAGTCGCAATACAGAATTTAATGTTTTCATCGTTTGTTTAATACTGATATTTTGATTTAATGATAGTATTAATTTTTTAAATTATTTATTCCATTTGTTACAGGGTTATGTATTGATATAAAGAAAATGATTCATAAATATAAATAAAATTATTAAATAAATTTAAACAAATATTGAATACCTTTGACCAAGTACGAAGATTAGACAGTAAAAAACTTATTTTAGAATTTTGGGAGGAAAATAAAAATACATATCCTCATTTTAACAAAATTGCAATGGTGGTTTTAGGAGATACTGCAACACAAGTTAGTGTTGAAAGAGCTTTCTCTAGTTTAAAGTTTATTTTACGAGACAATAGAAATAGTTTAAATGAAAATATATTAGAAGATATTTTAATAATTAGAGGTATAATTTTCATCTTTTATAATTCTAGTTATAATTATAAGTAAATATATCCAAGAATCCTGTATACTTTAACATTAAATATACGAATTTGTTTCGTTTGTTGAGTGTTTGAAAGTAGAAGGATGTAAAAAAATATTCATACTTATTTGTTCCGTTTAATAAATTATATTAACATCTTATATTATATACTTCTAATTATTATACCTTTAATTAATTATTATTATTTATATTATATTGTATCAATTCATGTAGTATGATTTAGGGTGGTAGCAAGAAATATTTTTATATATTTATGGCAGACTCGGCATACCCCGACCTAAATTTCAAATACAAATAAAAGGTCTTTAAAATTAATTAATCGGAGCTGAACCGAAAACCGAAAACCGAAAAAAACCGTTATTTTTGCCGTAACGAAAACCGGAACCGAACTGATATTTTTTTTTTTATTGAACCGGAACGAAAACCGAAACGAAAAAAATAACGGTTCGAAGCCCTGTATTATTCACAGTTTGTAGATTTCTATCAAAATTTCGTCAAAATCGGTTAATCGGAAGTGGTACTTTACCTACACTGGTTGCGTTTACCTTTCAAGTAAAGTACCAGTTTGCTTCGAGATATTTGCTTCCTATTTTGTATATAGATTTAAAAATATGAAAAAATTGAGATACCAAATTTCATCATGATCTGACTACCGGAAGTGACATTTTACCTATACAAGTAGCGTTTCTTTTTTACCGACCGACGATAGTAAGGGAGGTATTGTTTTCACACCAAATTTCACCTATGGATATTTTTAGGTACATATCTCCACGAATCATGCATTTTCTTAACAGAAAAAAGTATTTTTAGCATGATGTCTGTCCGTCCGTCCGTCCGTCTGTCCGTCCGTCCGTATAGATGTGTACAGCCTGAACGGCTCAACGGATTTTGATGAAATTTGGTATATTTACTTAATACATCAGTAGGATGAATGGATCAACTTTTGGTGCAAATCCGGAAACCGGAAGGGCTAGTATTGCCGATCGAAGAGAGGAAGTGAAGGGTTATTTTCATATCAAATTTCACGTGAGGACATATCTCCACGTGTTATGCACTTTGTATTGGTTTTATCCTCGAGAAAAATCATCTTCATTAGTTTTTTCTTAATTTAAAATTATATGACGTCACCCAGCACTTCATGACGTCACAGCCAGCTCATATATTATAAATAAAATAAAATTAAAAATATTTATATCTGTTTTTTTACATTTAAAATATCAGTTAACCGGAAGTAGCACTTTATTCTATATATATATATATATATATATATATTGTAATATATAAGTATAAAAATGCCTTTTTTATGCTTATATATTGAAAATATTTGGATGCAGAATTTTAGAGAGTTATTTGTGTGAACACATGGCAATGTGTATAAAGGATAGCTTTCTGAAATTTATTGTTTTGAAAAAAAAAAAACGCACCCAAGAAAAAAAACCCAGAGATCCTTTTCGTTCCCCAGAGGGAGTAGGGGGTGGACAGTTTTGCCAGGTGGCATAGGAGGGGAGAATGACCATTTTTACATGTAGAGACATTTTTTGGTCATTCTTGGATGGAGAGCCAGGGAAGCGACTTCATCGGAATAAGTGAGAATAAATACAAGGATCATCGCATGGAGCTGAAACCTGCTGTTGCCTGCCCAGATAAAACGACATGATACCTTGATGAAAATATCCAAGAATCATCTTACTTGAAGTCACAGTGTTCCCCGAACTCATAATTAATTTGCACAACACAGCTAAGTAGTCGACTATTACCTATATAAATAATTGCAATTATTCGATGAACTCAATTCTATTAAATTTATACTCCTATTAATTTGTACGGTACCATTAAAATAATTCCATTTCTAATTAATTTCTTATTATCAATTGTATCCAATAATTTAGTCTATTCATAGTAAATAAATAATTTTTAGTTGTAATTTAAATAAGTATTTTTAATTGAACCTATTCAATCTTATAATTTCCCAGATCAACCTACGCGGATTCAATAACCCTTTTAATTATACAAAATTCAATCCAGAGTGCTACCAATTAATTAAACCTTTTGTTAACCCAAATTTTCTTATAAAATACCAACCCCCTTATATTTTATATACGACAATATATATATATATATAAATGTTACCAAATATCAAATTTGACACCAATAAAAACTAATACGAACTGGCTCTTTATCAATACCAAGTTTACACATTCTAAATATTCATTCACAACTCTTTATACCTATTTATATGCGGGAAAGTCTAGGGGAGGACACTCCCGCTTATTTTTATTAAGTTGGTTTCTACGTGTCTCATGCTGATGTATGATGCTGATGCTGATTTGCACCAAAAGTTGATCAATTCATCCTACTGATGTATTAAGTAAATATACCAAATTTCATCAAAATCCGTTGAGCCGTTCAGGCTGTACACATCTATACGGACGGACGGACGGACGGACAGACAGACATCATGCTAAAAATACTTTTTTCTGTTAAGAAAATGCATGATTCGTGGAGATATGTACCTAAAAATATCCATAGGTGAAATTTGGTGTGAAAACAATACCTCCCTTACTATCGTCGGTCGGTAAAAAAGAAACGGTACTTGTATAGGTAAAATGTCACTTCCGGTAGTCAGATCATGATGAAATTTGGTATCTCAATTTTTTTCATATTTTTAAATCTATATACAAAATAGGAAGCAAATATCGAGAAGCAAACTGGGACTTTACTTGAAAGGTAAACGCAACCAGTGTAGGTAAAGTACCACTTCCGGTTAACCGATTTTGACGAAATTTTGATAGAAATCTACAAACTGTGAATAATATCGGTGTACCAAATTTCGAAGTCCTAGCTTGATTAGTTTTTGAGTAAATTTGCTTACAGACATTACATACATACATACATACATACACACACACAGACATAATTCGAAAAATGGTATTTTCCGACTCAGGGAGGTCTAAAACGTCAAGATCTATCGAAATCTCGAAGTCGAAATTTTTGACGATTCCAATACTTCCCTTATACGAAGTATGCGGGAAAGTAAAAACATAAAACAAGGCAAGATTTTATTAACATTAATATTATATACGTTTATCGAATTTATCAAATAACAAACTAATTTTTTGAATCCTCCTATTTTAATTTCAAAAAATAATTTTCAATCATATAACAAGTTTATTTATAGATTACAAAAATTCTGACAGAAAATTATGAATGAAACTAAATTTCAATCTTATTATCTTTCTTGAAGGATATTATTTGCTAAAATTGATTATTTGTATAATTGTCAGTAAGTCTTGTTGCATTTTTTGTATATTTATTGTTTTGTCAATCGTTGTCCTTTTTCTGAGTCACTAGGGTATCCATATTTCGAAAACACCAAACCGGGACAAACGTTTGACTTTTTTTTTTTTAGAAGCAAATTGAAAAAATTTTGAAAAAAAGTACGAAATATCCTAAATATTAAAAAAAAAAAAACGGCACAATAGGCTGTCCCGAAAACTTTTTTTTTGGGACGCCGAGACCAGCCGGGACAGAGTACCTAAAAATGGAACGTTTGGTCACCCTATATATAACTAATGTTAGACATATTCAATATCGACACTGTGACGCCAACATTAAAATTGTTTTATAGAATTGTTTCTAAATTATAAATTATTCCTCAAATCATTTATCAGATTGAATCACTTGAAATCAATCAAGGCATATCAACAAATAACGTTGTTAAAAACATTGTTAATGCTCACCTATAAGTTGATGAGAATCTACAGTGTACAAAAAAGGTTTATAATTTATAAATGTATCAATGTATACATATTATAATATAATGTTTCCCCAAAGTTCAATTAATATATATATATATATATATATATATATATATAATAGGATAGATAGATAATAATTTGAATTTTTTTTTTTTGTATTTTTCAGATGGTATTGGTGAATCCATTTTGTATGATTGCCTATTGCTTTGCCAGTTGGCATTTTTTTAATGATCGTATTCATGTAGAAGAGGCAATGTTAATTAAATTTTTTGGTAGTCAATACCTTGAATATCAAAAGCGTGTACCATATACAGGTGTACCCTTTGTACCTGGATTTAAATTACCACCTGCATGAAGTTCAACCTCATCGTCTACTCCAATCGATAGATCGGAGGATGACGAAGAAAATAATCAAGATGAATTATCACTTCCGGTAAGAATCGAAAGGATAGTTTAAAAAAAAACAACACTAACAAAAACATATATATTATTATTAAAATAATATATTTACAAGAAAATAATTGTATGATTCATTTTTAAATATATATATATATATATATATATGTGTGTATATCAGTATATATTAGTTTAAGAATATAAGAATATTACTAAAAGGACCAATTTTTATATAAATATTTTAAATTTTGAAATAAGAATTTTTTATTATGGTCTTATACATTTACTAGAAAAAAAAAATTATTAAATATTAACAAAAATTGTAGTTTATACTTTTGAGTGTATATATATATATATATATATAATGTAAGATAATCTTGAAATTAAGCGTTAAAAAAAAATAATAAATAAAATTTATCTTATAAATATCTATTACTGTATATAATCATAAATTGATTATTCTATATTTTAAGTTGTGTATTTAAAAAAAAAAATACCGAAAGTTTGTCAATTCATTTCATATAATTTATATATATGTAAATATATATTGATATTATTTTTATCCCTTAGAATTCCATTTTGTTTAATATTTTTCCTGTTTTTATTATTTTTTATATTTTATAATTTTATCTTTTAATATTTGATTAATTTCATTCTATTCCTTATTCATATAATTAATTCCATTATTAGACTACTTACTGATGATGATACCTTTCTCTTTTTACATTTTCTAATTTATTCCAAATTATATTATATTATAAATATATAATTTACAATTCTGAAGATCAACCTTTTTATTTCCTTTCAAGGTACTTTTTTGTATCTTTTTTTTTTAATTTAAGATCCCTTTGGATTTCGTCTTTCTATTATATAACTTGTAGTTATTTAAAATGGCCACCCTTAATATAAAAATATAACACATCTAACAAAGTTGAAATTTAACCAATGTAATAAAAGTTTATAAAAACTCATTTCATAGGTTTTTTTCTTTCTTTTGGTTAATTTATTATAATTGATTATTATTTTTAATAATCAATGTTTATCAAGCCTTATGGATTATAATAATAACTTAAAACCTATTTTCAATTGACTTATTTAAATTGACTCTTGATATAATTCTATTATAAAAATTATTATTATAAAAAAAATCAGTCGATTGAATTTATATACATTTATTTATTAAAAATGAAATGAAAAAATTATATATTTTATTGATATATATTATACATCTTAAAACCTAAGTCAAATAATAATAATAATAATAATAAAATCACAAAACAAATTATTTTGATATTATTTTTGAAAAGATAAGATTTTTTTAATATATTTATTTATTTGTTTATTTATTTTATAATATAAATATATAATTTTTAATGTAAAAAAATGAAAATGTAAAAACTTAAATAATAAATTAGTTATAGAGTGTAATTTTATTTACCATCAGTATTTTTTAAAAAGAAAATATTTACAAATTACAATATATATACAAATTTTATACAAATTCTTTTATTTATATATGTATATATAAATATATATTTATAAAATCAATCAATCAATTAATTCTTTAATATTTTTAAAAAAAGGCCAATTAAATTTTTCAAATATTCATTATAATTTCTACAATCTAGAGATTAGAATAATGGCTCGTTTTTAAAAACTGGTTCCAGATTTACCTTTTAAATTTAAAAAAAAAAACAAGTTAAATACCGAATTTGTTAAAAGAATCAAATTCCAATATAAGATGAAACATTGAAACTCAAAAGCTTAAAGTTTCAATTACCAGGAAATTTAATGGGCATTTAAAATTCATCCTCACATAAATGGTGTGTGTGTTAAATATTATCTAACAATAAAACAATCTCATTTACTTAGGATTATCATTAAAGACAAATTGAAGCAATTCCTGGAATTGGTTTCTAGAAAAAAGCTACACTACCCCTCTCTAGTTAAACATTTTCCAATTACTTCAAAATTAAGTCAAAAGAGAACATAGAAATAAATACAATATTATATTTTATAGGAGATTAATTAAAATTAAGGCGCATTCTCATTATAATCATACAAGAGTCACAAACAAGTCTAAAACACTCAAAATAAAATTCATTAATATGGTTACAAATTATTTTATATTATCTTTAAGATAATTTAAATATAATGTATGGAATATATATATATATATATATATATAGAGAGAGAGAGAGAGAGAGTAAAAGAGACAAAACTAAGATATATAAAAAGTAAAAAAAATAGTTAAATGTTTAATAATTAAATGTACATATAAACCTTTCATTTCAAATGTTGTTAGATAACAATTCTGTTGATTGTATGTATCTCAACTATAAGTGAATGATATTTTTCATTTTCAATTCTTCACCGAATTAATTAATTTACGTTTAAGGAAATTAAATATATTCATAAGTCAATCATTTAATTTAATTTGAAAGAGTATATTCACAATAAAAAAATAAATAAATTATTATTCTATCTAAGTAATTATTTTATTCTAATAACATTACTATTTAAAATTAAAACAAAAATTCTTTGAAAAGAAAAATTAGTTTATTTTATTTGTATTTTTTTTTAATTCAATAATAAAATCATTGGTTTTTATTCATTCTTTTATATTTTGTGTCCTTTTTCAATTTTCATAATACTTAATAAAAAAGTAAGTTACATTAAGTATAAAAATTTCGAAAATTGTTCAATTCAAATGTAATCAATATTATTTTATTGAAATAATCCATGTATCAGTTACTATTATTTTTTTATATTAATAATAATAAATCTTACAAAAATCCAAAAAAAAAAAAGAATAAGTATATTTTTTTTCCTCATCCATTTCAAACTTCTTAGGTTGGTTACCTCTCGCTTTAATTCCTATTTTACATAGTTAATGTGTACTGCTTATGATTCATATAAACGTATGAAAAGATTTCTATATTATTACAATAAAGTTAACTTCATAATGAAAAAAATATATTTTATATATTTGCAATTATTATGACTTATTTCGCCTGTGTTATATTATCATTTCAATTATATATTATTTATCATTACATTAAACATAAAAATTGTTCATTTGAAATGTAATCAATATTTTAATATTCAAAGCTCTACTTTTTGAAATCCGAAAAAGATACATAACGATATTAGTCAATCAATCAACAACCATTGGAAAAACCAAATTGAAAATATACCAGAGGCACTCCCAAAAATTAACGGAATATTCCAAACGGGACAAAAAGTAAAAGCTATTAAGACAAAAATAAAAATTCCAAACAATAAATTAGAAATTACACGGTGTGGACAATAACCAAAGTGACTGGTGCTGTAACTCCTTTTCACGGCGCTACACCTAACATATCAAAACATAATTAAATAGGAATACGAACTCTCGATAACCAAAAAAAATTCAGTTTTCTAGTGTTGATACTTTTTTAGAGATTTTTTTTTAGACCAACCATTAGAAAAGGAAATAAAAACTTAAAAAAAAAAAAAAAAAAATTGGAAAAAGTTCCACATAAAAATAAATGGCCAGGTCATTCCACATAAAAACACAATTCGCTATCTAGGATTACATTTGGATGAAAGATTAATTTTCAAAAAACACAAAGATATCCAATTAACAAAGGCCAGAGTAGCATTTATGTCTATAAAAAAGGTTATTCTATAATTTATAATTAAAACGAAAAATAAAAGTTCAGTGTAACAGTTTATCAGACCAATTATAACTTATGGCTCAAGCATTTGGTTTAATAAAAGCCCAGCAATAATAGAAAAAATTCGTGTATTCGAAAATGGATGTTTAATACCAAGAGCGTGTCTAGGAAAATGCAGATCATCGGAAACCGACTATCAGAAAAATATAAATAATGAAACAATTTACAATCTGGCAAATTGAAATAGAATAGATTGTTTTATTATTAAATTAATAAGAGAGAAAATTTTATAGTAGAGTTATTAATAATGACGAAAATAGGTTAGTTTCTGGGACAGCACTTCGGCATTTCCTTTCCATGATGCTCAGGGATATATACAGGTCACTCTAATAATATATACCAATAATTTACCATATATATAGACAAACTAATGATAAAAGAATCCAATTCGACCCTTTCCTAGATGGACAGGATCAATACAGATACATACTATAGATATAGCAGATGGCAGAGTAGTCTCTGAAAGATCTGAGATAAAACAAAAGAAAATCTAAATAATAAAGTCTAATTAACAAAATTGCAAATTTCAACAAACTATTGTAAATTCTTTTCTTTATTAAGAAAAATTAAAATTAGTTATAGGATATTTAAAAATTAAAAAAATGTATTTTCAGGTTTTGAGTCAATTTCCTAAAGAACTATTAATATAAACAATAATTAGGTAATTAAATACAAATATAAATGTATATAGTTATGTATAAATAAGTATAAATTATAAGCATAATAACAAATATACAAGGATGTATTATGTTGTTAAATGAATTAGAATATAAGTCTGAAATCCCATTGTGTTTAGGGATTATATAATTGTACAAATACTGTAAATATTTCTGGCAAATAAACATAATTTTTTGAATAAATCGCTGACTCACAAAAGGGATTTCTCTAGCTGGGGTTTATGGGACGGAGTCAACCCAGCCTCTGGGATCAAAATTGGAAAATGGTTTGACAAAAAGTAGAGCCTCCAATCAAGAAAATCAAAGTAAAGGACCCGTTCTACTGATCATAGGACACTTAATGGTTATAAACGACTTGATAGGCGCTGTCCTTGTACAAAAGTCAGAGGTTTTATATATATATATTTTATGAGTGGTCCGCGGTTTTGGGAATAATTGTACCCCTCAAACAATTTAGTAAGACGAGGAAAATATTCAAGTCTAGACATATGTAACTCTGTTGAATAAGTTATGTAATCTTTTAATAGTTAAAACTTACATAATTAAATATTTTTTGAAACATTTCAACTTTCTTAGTTTTTATTTTTGGTTTAAATGAAATTTCTCATAAGCTAAGGGTATGAGGCAAAAGAAGACTTTTATTTTTATAAATTTTACAAGTTCCTGTTTTAAGATTAAAGCTGTAATTTATACTATGAGTAATTAATAGTCCTACTAACACCAATATTTAGATCAAAATAAATATTAGCGTATATAAATATTAGAGATTCGGTAAAAACCCGAATTGTGTGTCAGATCCCTCGGTTTACTACTATATATATGTATTATACATTTGTCGGGTAACTAGTAGATACCCTCTTTCGATCCCGGTGGGTATGTAAAAATAGCAAGTTATATCAAAATAATTATAAAAATATAAAAATCTTGAAAGCTCAAAACATGATATTTTATTATCATATAATTAAAAAAATTAATTTATTTTGATAGTCGCTTCCAATTGAAATCAATTTATATATAAATATTTATATTGGTATATACCAGAGGTTCCCAATCTTTTCTGGTTTGCGGCTCCCTAAATAATCGGATTTTTTCCGAGGCTCCCTTAATACATCCGATTTTTATATAAATTTTCTAATTTCTTGAAAAATTGGAAAACTTTTCTTCCCTCCATCGGAAATGTTTCAGACCATCACAAAATTATCTGACCTTTTTTTTTTTTTTTTAAGAACCAAAAATTTCAAGTATTAGAAAATTTAATTTAATATTTCACGGTTCCCTAATGAAGGGATGGCTTCCCAGGGAGCCACGGTTCACACTTTGGGAATCACTGGTATATACTCTTATTATAGGCACTTCATAAATTTGAATTGGAAATTTTTAGAAATAAAATATTCACAAAAGAGAAACTAAGAATTGTGATTTTATATTATAGATCGATAAATAAAAAAAATATCAAATCATCATATTATTAATTTTAAATGAAAATTAAAAAAAATAAATTCTTTTAAATGATTAAATATAATATATAATTACAATTTTTACATTAAAAATTAGTATTATACAATTTATTTTTACATATTTTATTCAATTTTAGAAAGTAAAAAAACTTATTCTTTTTTTTTAATATAAATTCACAATTGTTTGTTTGGCACAATAAGGTCAGAATTCTTAAGCAAAAGTGCAACCATTATGTTTTGAGCAAAAAAAAAAAAAATGTTTAATTGATTATTTTTTATCTAGATTATAAGATAACATTATTATTATTAAAAAACAGTTACCTTTTAAATTTATTTGTTATTTAATAAATAAATTGTCCACTCTGACAAAAAAATATTGCTTTATAAATGCTTTAAAAATGCTTTTGTTTTAGAAAACAAATAAATGTTAATAATTACATTTATTTGTTTATTTTACCTAAAATTAAGCCGATAAATAAGGCAAATATCAAATATAATAATTAATTTTTATTATTTTCAAGTTTTATTAAAATTAATTTATATCAAAAATATTTAAATTATTTATATCTTCAAAAATGCATTTATCACAATTTTTAAAATTGAATTAAAAAAATCCAAAAAAAAAAACAAAAAACAAAAAGAAAAATGGAATAAAAATTTCCATTAAAAACAAACATTTTACTTTTTTTATTAATATTACATATTATATATTTGGAAAATGTAAATAATTCATTTGTTTTGGTGATCTTTATAGTAAACATTTATTATGAGTTAGTTAATAAAATGTTACTTTATTCTACATTATATTTAAATTAGCCTATATAGACTCATATATATATATTGATCAATAAAAATATTTACAAATCTTAATAATAAATTTTGAAATACTAATATCATTTTAAATAAAAATATTCTATAAAAATAATAAAATGAAAAATATAATATTCAAATAAAAAAATATTTTATAAAAATTGAATTTCGTTATATAGTAATAATCATCTTATATTCATATTTGGATAGAAGAGTATTTAGCGAGTTTTTTTTATAAAAAAAAATAAAAAATTTTTTGGTGGCAACATTAGAGGAGTATTTATTCAAGGAGTTGATCAAATTTGTTTTTTTTCGAATGCAAAAAAAAAAAAAAAATATTAAAAAAAAACTCGTACATAGAAAAAAGTGAGAGACCTAATGCTAACATCAAATTAACTAATACTATTTTCATGTTTATATAATTTAAATAAAATCAATTTATTGTATATTAATTAGATAATCTTTTTTAACCCTTTAATAATATAACATTTTTAATATATAATATAATACATTTTTAAACTAAAACTGAATTATAGTTAATTTATTAATGTTTTTGTATTTCAATAATATTATATTTCAATAATAAATATATGAATCATTCATTGAATTATTCCATTTCTTTTTCTTTTTCTTTTTTTTATTTAATTGTATTGAAAGTATTTATAAAATAGAAGAGAAGAGATAGAATAATAAATATCAAAAATAAAAAAATTATATCTCTATCATATATTCATTTATTATTTATTTTGATTTTCACCTAATTTATCGGCTCAAAATGGTATAATAATACTTTCCTCTGGTTGGAAATTAAATTAATTTTATACCTGAGCAGCATCTTCATTATTTGTACCAAATGTCATATGCCAGGATGCTGCTTTAGCAACTTCCCAATTACATGTTTCTAATGCCGTTTGACATTCATTGAGCGTAATAGAATTGTGAAGAACAAGTTTTAATCTACAAAGTTTAATTGCCTTGGGTGCTGACCATCCACATAGAGATAATGCTTCCAAACATTCTGATCGAGGTACCTGAAAATTTCGAAATGATAATATAAAAATATTCACAAATATTTCTATTTGATTTCAAAATTTATTACTTCATCTTTTAAAAGATTAGTCATTATTCTTAAATATTCTTCTTGATTATTTTCTAATGTTAAATTTCCTTCATTTTGTTCATTTTTATTGCTCATTATATTAGAATCATCTATTTGTATATCATCATCTTCATCATGGGATGCTAGCGGTGCTGATGATGGGATTAAATTAGAATTAGGGCAAGAATCATCTGTGCAGGCAGGTAATTCATCTAAAGCATTGAGTTGATGTTCAATTTCTTGTTCAAAACTATCATCATTTGAACTGAAAAAAGAAGAAACAATTAATGAACACATTTTTTTGATATGATTATATTAATCTTATTATTATTATTAATAATAATAATAATGCTTGCCTATTTATTGCTTTGGTAACGTCTTGTTTGGTAATATCTTGTTGAGGATTATCATTGGATACATTATGCAAAGTATTAACCGCTGAAGCTGGACTAACACGTGCCAAAGTGCGAGTTAATCCACTCTCACCTGGTATAAGTAAAGGATGTTTTCGCTGATGACGGGGTTTCACTGCCATAGTAGTAACACTTTTACTTCTATCTCTGGGTGGCAATGGGATTGGATTATGATCAGCATCTGATGAAGAAGCTTCATCTCCTTCAGATCGAGATGAGGGCCATTCAGACTAGAAATAGAAAATTCCTTCTTTTTCATTTAAGTGCAATGTTAAAAGAAAATAATAAAAAAAATTGATATGTTCAGGTAAATAACTTGATTTTTTTTTTCCTTTTTGTTTTTGTTTATATCTAATATTGAATTTTAACAAAGGGGTTATATTATAAGGATTATATTCAATGATCGAATTCGATTAATTTTTGTATCAATCCATGACTTTATTAATAAATGATCATCAACTGGTCTCCAAAATTTCCAAAAAATTTATTAAAAATTTATAAAACTTTGTTCTTGCTTAAATAGCATTTTACTTTTATGATAATTAAAAAGTGAAATATTCTAAAAATGTTGCATATTTATTCCATATTTGATATGGCACTTTTAAACAAAAATTATTGAATTATTTTGTTGGGGAAAAGCGAAATGACTTTCCCTATAACATTAGAATATTTAGTTGATGATAAGTTGTTAATTAACCTACTTGATTTTCTGTTGAAGAGGTAAAATCACATGGTTGAGATAATTTGCGTAAACTCGGTGTTGGTGTAACTGCTGGCATTGTATGAGTATGTGGATATCCTGGATTATCGAGTGATTGAGTTCGAACAGCAACACCACTAGAAGAGGCAGCTCGCGGTGGTCGAGGCTTCACCAATGGAAACGGACCAGCACGAAGCATTCGAAGAGGATTTATCGATTGTTCGACCAAATTATTATACGCTTCTTTGGCCGATTCAGTTAATGAATCCTGAAGGGAAGATTTTGGAAAAGGGAAAAAAATGGAAAAGAGAAAATGAATGAAAACAAAAATTATAGATTGAAACAAAACAATAATAAAAAGAACGAGAAGAAAAAATATAAAAGAATTTAAAATAAAATTAAAAATTATATAATATAGAAATAGAAAATAAAAAATATATAAACAGTAAAAATTGAAATAGTTATTTAAATGTTTTCAAAAGCAAGTAAAATAAATGTTGTCGAATTACCAAGTATAAATAACTCTAATAATAATAATAATAATAATAAGGGGATAGGTGAAAATTTACCAGCATTAAATGCTGAGTAAGTGCAAAAAATCGAATAATAATAATAATGTTATTTATAGATAAAAGAGTTTAATATAAAAAATATAGAAAAGTTTAAATAAAATAAAATTATATATATATATATACATAATATATAGATAGATAAAAAAAAAACAAAAAAAAAAAAAAAAAAAAAAAAAAATTAAAAATTGAAATTATAGTTCAAAAAAGAACAACAAAGGTTAGAGAGGTGTCGAGAGAGGGGATGGTGGTTGGGCACAAACGGCTTTTGGACCAGGGGCAAAGTGCCAAGGCACTGGTGGGGCAAGACATGGCGGATCGCGGCTTGCATTTAAAGAAAGTCGCAAAAGACCACAGAGACTTGCCGTGGCAGCCGCAGCTGCGCATGGATTCGACACGCATTCATTCTAAAATTCAAAATATGGTTGATGAAGTGGTTGACGAAAGGGGGGAGGAAATGAAAAGGAAAAAGGAAAAGAAATCATGATTGTTATATTATTAATATACCTAATAAAAAACATGATAAACCAGTTCAAATGTATCTTGATAATATAGAAATAAACGTAATAAATAAATAGATATTTAATCATATAAAGAGAATAAATAACATATCTTTATCCCTTAATTTAAAAGGACATACTAAAATTTTATTATATTTCCACATTTCAATATTTTTTTTATGTATTTTCATTTTTTTTATTTTTGCAAACTACATATAGATTTTATAGATAAAACAATATAAAATAATAATTTTGGGAGTTATATATAAAAAAAATTAATAAATTCACCTGTATATCAGGAATACTTGCTGCTTCTTCGCTGAATGTACGACGATCTTTATTAAATCCACTTCCACTACTAGAAAGAAGACCACTTGGTGGTGGAAAACGAAATGAAAATTTTCGTTTATTTGGTGTAAGTGGAGTGAGAGGTGACTCTGGAGGTGTGGACGAATCAACATACATACTTTTAGCTGTAAGTTCATTAGCTAAAGCAATTGCTTCATCTAATGTTCGTTCATCAGCCGCTGATATTGGTTTAACCTTAAATCATATAATAATAATAATAAGAAGAAGAAGAAGAAGAAGAAGAAGAAGAAGAAAAAAAAAGAATATTAAGGAAATAATTCATTGAATGAATTGAACATACAATAGCTTGCTTCTTTTTTCCACCATGATTATTTGCAGCAGCTGCAGCTGCCGCCGCTGCAGCGGCCGCAGCTGCTACTGCTGCTGCATTACTATGAGCTCTTGCAGCTAATTCTGTCATTTCATTTCGTACATTTATTGCTTCATCTAATGGTGA
Source organism: Labia minor (assembly GCA_963082975.1). NCBI lineage: Eukaryota > Metazoa > Arthropoda > Insecta > Dermaptera > Spongiphoridae > Labia > Labia minor. The sequence continues at coordinate 93,643,358 of OY720345.1, read as the reverse complement.
TGGTGGTGGTGGTGGTGAACCTCCTAATGAACGAAACATGGCATCCATTTCATCAAGTAATGAAGGTCCTAAATCAAAAGATTTCTAAAAACAAAAACAAAATGTATTTATTCATTTTTAATTTATCAAAATTAATAATCGTTAAGAAAATTTTATTTTGATGCAAATTTGTAAATTGAATTTTTTTATTTTTTGACTTGATTGATGGGAGTGTATGTAATCTTTAAAATATTTTCTAATTTATATTTCTGGTACCTTAATCTTTAATTTGATATTTACTATTGAAATTTCCTAAATTTTCCTTATATCATTATTATAAAACTTTTCTATATTTTATATAAACTAAAATTCAACTTCAAAATATAAAACTTAATAAAAATAATTTCAAGAGAAGAAAAAAGTTTCTGATGATCGTGTAACTAAATACGAAAGTAAATAATAGATTTTAAATCGTTTTATAATAAATAATAAAATACAATAAATATAAACGAAAAACAAAGAAAATATGGCTTCTATTTTACAAAAATAATTAAAATAATTGCATGGTTAATAGTAATGGTAAAATTATGTTGACATAATAAAGAATGATGTAAATGATATTTTATTATCATTAATAATTTCTAAGAATTTTTCTAAATGAAAACATCAATTTTAAATTCTCTATATGTTTCAATCTTTAATTAGATTCAATTTAGAAGACATGTAGAATGTTGTTGAACAAATTTATTAGAAATATAAAGAATGCCTCTTAAGTCCTATCTGATTTTAAATTAAGTGGACATTAATTAACATATATATGTCTATACGAGGTCGATATGACTATATAATGAAGTGATCGGTTTTTTTTTTCTAAAAAAAATGATTCAAAGTATTGACCATTGCTTTCTACACATTTTGACCATCTTTCTGGCAATTTGTAGATATCATGCCAATAGAAATGTTCGACTGAAAACCAACCAGGTATCCAATTTTTGACTTCTTGATAGGAATCAAAGTAGTGCTCAGTCAATGCATGCCCCATCGTTGAAAACAAATGGTAGTCGGAAGGAGCCAAGTCTGGTGGCATATGGGGTAGCAGCACCCATTCAAGTTCTTTGTTTGTATCCTGAACCGGTTTTGCTTTGTGAGCAGGCGCATTGTCGTGTAATAAAATTACTTTGCTTCTCAAAGAGGGGGGGGGGGAGAGAGAGAAGGAGGAGGAGGTGTTTATGGTGGCAATGTCATAGACTGCGTTGTTGATATTTAGCATTAGATTGTCAGAAGACAAATTTAAAAATCACCAATGAAAATAAAACAATGGCGATATGTTGAATTTATAAAATTTTATATTGATATTTAAGAATTTTGCGTATTATAATTAATTTATATTAAATAATTTAAAATAATACATAGCACCTGTGGCGTACCTAGAACTTTTGCCGTCCTTTTTATTATAAGTCAATCAAATATAGTTAATCATAATTTATATAAATCAAATAGTAAACTTATAATAATCATAATAATCATTTATTATTGAAAAAAGAAAAAAAATAAATATGAAATAAGTTGCTTTTTACAACTATAACTAAATATAAAAAATGCCGCCCCAAGATAAGTGCCGCCCGGTGCGGATCACACCTACCGCACCCCCCTAGGTACGCCACTGCATAGCACAATGAGAATAAACTATTTTAACAGAAACGAGTAAAAAATAATATTAATAATTTCAAATTATAATGAAAAACTCTTACTGCCATCTACTGACAACTTATCGAATTTGAAAGGGAATTCATCCATTTTTCTATTTAAAACAATTAAGTTCGTAATTAAATGAAATTTTTGGCCACTAATCGAGATAAAAACAATCCTATCTATAATGCTCGACCAAACAAAATTTTATTGAAAATCGGTTCGGTGGTTTCGGAGATTAGCCCCCGATCTACATCGTGACATGAGATTTTTATATATAAAAATATGATATATATATATATATAACTTTTATTTTTCAACATTTAATAAATATTTAATGAAATGTTTTCAAGATCTATTATTAAATATTAAATAGGAAGTTTAGATAAAATTGTTGACATATACTTCCTTACTGGAAGATGATTAAATATCCTGTTCGGAAATGAAGCGGTCAAAATATATGTGTGATAAAAACAAGAATAGAATAATATATATATAAGATATATATATATATAAAATACATTTTTGTAGATTAATAAAAAAAAATAGTTTATTTTTTCCTTAAATAATTTTTTACTAAATAAAATTGGAAAAAAAAATTATTTACCTCAAATCTTGGACTTTCTGCTGTCCCTACGATATCGTCATCATCATCATTATCACTTATTTCATGATATTCATGGGCAGAATGTAACATTTTCCCACCAACTATTGGTCCTCCACTATCAGAAGCTGTTGATGCTACACCAACAGCTGCAGCATTCCCTAATAGAGGCGCTCTATCTGAATCATTATGTGGTTTATAGGGTGCCACAACTTGTTTAGGTGGTGAACCCTTTCCACCAAGAAAAGAAATATCTCCAAAATAAGCTCCATCAAGTCCAACATGTACAGTGTGTTTGAGATCACCTTGTGGTGCACTAATCATTTCTCTCCGCAATTTACTTCCACGTTTAGAGGAATAACTAAAAAAAAAAAAAATACAATTAAAAAAAAAAAACAAAAACAAATTAAAGTCACTAAAAATAAATTAAAAAGATGTATTTACAAATTTCGGCCATCTCCTCGAATAAGTCCACTTCCATGATTATTTCCATGATTTCCTGATTTAGTTTTATTAGTTGGTAAATTAGCGCCTAAATAAGCGACTGTATGAACAGGATTAAACAAACCCGTTTTTCCAGACGGTAATACACCTTTCCAACGTGGTGAAGATGTAGGTGAATTGGCGCTTCCTGTACTTGATGAACATGAAAGGGAAGAGGAAGACAAGGAACATCCTTTATCAAGAACAGTTATAATATCACCAGTTCGATAAATTAATTGATCACGTCGATGCTTAGAACTATCAATTTCTGTTACATCTTGAATTGCTTGTACTTGTTCCGGCTTACACTGTGAAAAAATTTTTAATTAAAAGAAAAAAAAAAAAAATGAATCAATCAATTTTATTAGATAGTAATTATATTGTGTATTTGAAGAATGAATTAAACTTATTTTATTATTACCTCAGGTAGAGTAAGGACGAGTTCACTAAATTTCGGACGCTTATTTGGGTCATGTTGCCAACATTTCAACATCAAAGAATAATATTCTTTTGGGCAACAATCAGGTTGTTCTAATCTCTTTTTAAAATAAAATAAAAAACAAATTAACTTAAATAATTATATATTTTATTAATAATATAAAAATTGATATTATTAATAACAAAAATACCTGAAAATTTGGTTCATCAATGGCTTCAAGTATTTGATGACCAGTTAATGCAGCCCAAGGTTGAAAACCATAACTAAACATTTCCCATAAAGTAACACTATATGCCCAAACATCTGAGGCAGATGTAAATCTTAGATAACTTATACATTCAGGAGCACACCAAGCAATTGGAAGTTTTAAATTTACATTAAAATTCGTTTGATAATAGTCTTTTCCTACTCCTAAAGCTCTTGATAATCCAAAATCAGAAATTTTTACCTTAATAAAGAAATGAATAATTAATTTATAAGATTATATATATATATATATATATATATAGATAGATAGATAGAGAGAGAGAGAGTGAGAGAAAAAAAAAAAGAGAAAGGTTAAAAACCTTATTTTTTGAAAAAACAAGAATATTTCTTGCAGCAAGATCTCGATGTATTAGTCGTTTGGCTTCTAAATAATGCATTCCATCTGCAATTTGAACTGCAAAATTGCAAAGTGCAAGGACGGGAAAACTAGGCCGTAATGATGGTTCTTTAAGACATTCTAAGAGAGATCTTAGTGGGGCCAATTCAGTAACTAACATTAAAGCATTTGTATCTAAAACTACACCATAAAGGCGTACAATGTGTTCATGTTCAACTGAATGCATTATAACAGCCTCTTTTAGGAACTCAATAGGATTGTGTTGCATTCTTTCTGTACTAAGCCATTTAATTGCTACTTGAATCTAAAAAGAATATTATTATTATTAATATATATATATATATATATATTTATATACTATTATTACTAATAGATTGGTTAGAAAAAAATAAAAAGTTTAAAATTATAAAATAATCGAAAATAATAAAATGAAAGAGAATCTTTGCGATTTTATTTTAATTAAGTTCAAAATGTAAGCGTAAACATACTACTTTAGTAAACACTATTTACAAGATTGATAAAGTCTGTTCAGATGGTCAGATGATGATGATTCAATTTAGATAAAAAAATTTCACAAAAAACAGAATATTTTCCGAATAATATTTTATATTTTTTAATAATAATTCAGCCATATATATAAATATTCAATAGACATTTTATTTTATAAAAAAAAATATAATTTTTCTGCAACAATCTAATAATAATAATAATAATAATAATAATAAAATATTTGATAATTACTCGTTCTCCATCATTTGTCCATACGCCTTGTTGTACAACTCCAAATTCGCCAACTCCTAATTCTTTATTTACAAGTATAGCATCTGCAGGAATGATATGTTTACTAGGAACACGAGAGGGTTTTGTAATTCCACCTCCTTGACCATCTCCAGCTGATGCGGCGGCTTCTGCTGCAGCTGCAGCAAGTTGGGCAAGTTGATCTTCTCTTTTGACACTAAACATTTTCTAGATAAAAAAAAAGTGATAAATACTGAATAAAATATATATAAATTTAATAATGAACAAAAAAAAATAGACAATTACTTTTTTAAGTTTCGATATATAATTTTGGGGAAAATGTTTTTGAAAATATTTTTTAAGCCGACGAACTTCTGGCCTTGACATACCAATATGAAATAAATCATCTTCAGTGACATATTTAAGCTGAGATGCACTTTGAACCTAAAACATTAATCGAAAATTCATTGAATTAATATTGATATTATTTACTAATAATTTAATATTTTAAATTAATAAATATCACATTTAATTGAAAATTTATTAAAATAAAGATTAAATTATTAATTTGGAACTTCAATCGTTTCTTGATAATTATGAATGAGAATAAAAAGGGAATCATAATAATCAAGCAAATTTCTGAAATTTGTTAAATTAGAGTGTGGCTAGTTTTGAATTTAATATATATATATATAAAATCAATTCCAGAAGGTGTAATGTGTGTGATGACTATAATCATTGATAATTAATATAATGCAACAATGAAATTACAATAATTATATGAAGACTAAATAAATTAAAAAAAAATTACACAAATAAATAATTTTTTTTTTTGCAAATTTAAATAAATCAGTATTAAAAAAAATAATAAAATCTGATAAAATGTTAAATTTATTTATTTATAGTCATATTTGGTTTCACAGAAATTATTTGCATAAATCATTTGTTTCATTTATCTACATAATAAAAATAAATAAAGTTTCTTCTTTTCTAATACTTTTATATTTATTTACATATCATTGTGGTACCAGGCCCCAAGGGGCTAGGCCTCTTCCATCTTCTTTCATTAGTTCTTTTCTCTGGTTTTTCGGAACCAAGACAAGATTGCAAAGATTGCAGTGTTGTCGTCTAACCATCGTTTTATCTCTTTTCTTCTTTTGTGGTGGATTAATTATGTTAAGATTGAATTCCTCCTTGTTATTAGTCATAATTATTGATTTTATGCTATTCATATCTAATCTTACTATTTATATTTTCAACTTGTTAAACAATTAAAGAAGTTTTGAGTCCATTTTTTAAAAGCAAGTTTTTTAAAAAAGTATTAATCAATTTACGATTTAATTTTCATTTCATGGAAAAATTGAACTGTTGCTTTATAATTTCTTTTCCGTATCCATGTGACCCTATTATGTTATTCCCTTCATCAAATCTTACTCAATGTGACTATTAAAATATTAAATTAAATAACAATAAACAATGAAAAAAAGAAATAACAATGATGGTAAGTTATAAATATCATTACTTTAAATAAATAAATATTTTAAAGTATACTTTATTTACAAGTAAAACTTAGTACCTATTTTTATTCATGCCTTAATAAATAATATATAATACATTATTTTAGAAAATTAGATATATTTTAATTATATAATAAAAAAACATGAAAAACAAAAAATAAATAAATAAATACATCTTTTAAATTTTATTGGTCTTGAAAATACATTTTATTTATATTAAATAGAATTGTTCTAAAATAAAAAGCAATTACCTTTAAATCGTTCTTAATTCCAGAATAATACTGTTGCAATTCAGCTTCAATTAGAAATTCATACAACCCAGGGCTTGATGACATTTTAACTTAAAAGGAAAAAAAAAAATATAAATATAATTCAATTATAAATCATTTATTAAAATATATATATAATTTTATTATTTTTCTTTATTTATAATATTGCAATAAAATTGATTGATAAATAATAAAGGATAGTGAGCGGCAAGTAATAAAAAAAAAACATAATTGAACTTACAAAAGTCAAATCACCGGAATGAAAGCAAAACCTCACAAGGCTTGCTCAATCAATTTGAATGCCATATCAATTAAGAATATTAGTGGGTGGTTGGGAGAAACAAATATATGAAGATGTTGATAAAAATAAACTTGAATGACGTGAATGAATAAATACTATATTCTGAAGATTAACTCCACCTTTCTCCAAATCTTCCAAATGAAAGTAAATTCATTGCAGCCAACTTTGAAAATTTATATACTTATATTTAATACAATTAAACCTATTAAACAAAAACAAAAGAAAACTTATATTTAATAAAAGAATTAAATAAATAAATTGAATTTATTACTAAAACAATGCAATATATTAAAAAAAATAAGAAAATATCACTGAATTTTGATTTCTTGAACATAACAAAGAGAACAACTGTCATTTCACTTAAATGACATATGTCATATTTTGTATTTCTCTGTTTAAAATAAATAAACTTGGCCTTTTAGAGGCATTTTTTATCAAATGATTTAGCGGCGGATTGTCCAAATGTGTATAAATCTTTTAATAAATATGATTACATTGATATCAGACAAATAAAATGAACAAATATAAATATATAAATTTTAATAACGGATTTGAAAAGTTGAAAATATTTAAACCATATGATGGTTGAATTAGATTGTTCCCGGTTGCTTACCGAAGTTTTAAGTATTCCTAAGGCTTATATAAAGTCATCTAAATGTTTGGATCGCACTTGGCTTGTAGCACATTCCGACTGGCTCAGGTCTATCTTCACTTTGACATTCATTCACTCTCTCATTTCTTATAATAGCTTTACTTACAAAGGGGTCTTTTGTATACCAAAATCTCATCTTGTTCCTCATTCCAAACTTATTAAGATTAAAAATAAAAAATTGTTAGTTGGTTTTCTTTCTAATCATTTATCAACAAATTATCTTGTTAAAAATGTCTAAAAATGCTAAATCTCAACAAATTAAAAAAAAAAAAAATTGCACTAATTATAATAATTATAATAATAGTAATAATCTAATTAGGATGAAATAGAAACTAATTATTTAAATAAATAATGAAAATTGATATTAATTATAATTAATATTAATTATAGCTGAAAAAATTAATTTAATATTAATTTTATTATTATTATTATTATTATTATTATTTTTCAGGAAAATCTCTCAAACATGTGATTTTGAAAAAAGCCCATTTCTAATTCATGAAAATTTATGTGAGGATGAAGTACGTTCAGCTGTTTTACATGGTGGTGCAGAATTTCTTGGCCATGAATGGAAAAATTTATTGGTACGTTGTGTATCACGTGAACCACAAGAAGAAGTTATTCCATTGCCAAGAGCAGCCAGGCATACTAGTGTTTCAGAAGATCAAGAACTTCTTTTAGGACAGCTTTTACATTATGTTGCTAGAACGAATCATCGAAATCTTTGGAAAATGGCATATAAGAAATACAGTGGTAATTCATTTATTTTAATTTTTATTTAATTTTATTTGATTCTTTCATAAATTTATCTTATCAATATCATTTTAATAATTATTAAATACTAATACTTACTATATAATAGTAAAGCATAATTACTTTTAAACGTCTCTGTAAAACACTATTATATATTTAACAATAACAACAACAACAATAACAAACAAATGAAGAAAAAAAAAATACAACAACAAAAATTGTTTGTTTTTCAGGTTGTTATAATTTTGAAAGTCGAACAAAACCAGCTAGCATTAGTTTGTCAGATCGTGATACAGTATTACATGAATTAATGCAAAGAATATTTGCACATCCTTGTTCTATAAACACAACAGAACCATATGCATTAATTTGGCTTGAATCGACACTTTTGTTAATCATTGAACATCCTGGACAATTTACTCTTGAAGATTTAGTTACCTATAGTCCAGCAGCACTTAATGAATCAACAACTCGACCTATGTTACTTTTAAGACAATTATTAACCGCCACAAGAGATTTACATGATCGTGGAGCTGTTTTAGGAACAATTACATTATCTGATATATATTTAACAGAAGGTTTATATTTACGTGTTTTGCCACGTTTTGAAGATAATTTTTATAAACCACCACCACCACCACCACCACCACCATTAACTACAACAATAACACAATCTTCTTCTTCTTCTTCTTCTTCTAATAATAATAATAATAATAATAATAGACAAAATTATTCAACGGATACATTTTTACATTTAGCAAAATTAGTTGAAGATTGGGCCAGGGGTAAATTATCTAATTTGGATTATCTTCTTGCTTTAAATGAAGCAGCCGGACGACGATATGGTGATCCCAAATGTCATTATATTATTCCATGGGTTACCGATTTTACTAATTCGAATGGTTTAAATTGGCGTGATCTTACAAAATCAAAATTTCGTTTAACTAAAGGTGACAGGCAACTCGATTTAACTTATGAAGCTGATGGTGTACCACATCATGTATCCGAAGCTCTTTCTGATATCACCTATTATGTATACATGTCAAGGCGTACACCACGGTCTGTTTTATGTCAACATGTACGTCCACGTTGGGAGCCACAAGAGTATCCAACAAGCATTGAAAGATTATTTGCATGGACACCTGATGAATGTATTCCAGAATTTTATACAGATCCCACAGTTTTTGAATCGATTCATGATGATCTGCCTGATCTTGCTATTCCCAATTGGGCAAAAAATCCATCGGATTTAGTTTCTAAACATCGTGAGGCAATAGAATCCGTTTATGTTAGTGAACGATTACACCATTGGATTGATTTAACATTTGGTTATAAACTCTCTGGTTCAGCAGCTGTTAAAAATAAAAATGTATGTCTTCAAATGGTTGATTCACATACTTCACCCAGAGATACCGGAGTTGTTCAAGCAAGTATACTTTTTTATTTATAGATTAAAATTCTATCTTTCTTTCTTTTCTTTCTTTTTTTTGTTTTTGTAATTGTATTTTTGTATTTAGCTTTTCCAGCATCCTCATCCACCTCGATGGAGTCCTTCACCTCATTGGGGTAGGGTGCCCCCAAATGATATTATTGAATGGAATCCTGCAGCAGCTTTAAGTGCAGTTGAATCCTTGTATGGATTTATTAGTCGTACATTTCAATGTTTACCAGAACCCAATCATTTAGATTATTCGAATATAAATGATGGTACATTACCATCATCATCATCCGGTGCTTATAAACAAGTAGTTGCTTCAAAAAGAATACAAGATATGCAGGTAATGAATTAAAAAAAAAAAAAATTACAAAATTTTTTTAAATCAAAAAGAGAAACTTGAAATATAACATACATATTTCTAAAATATCTAAAATCAACAAGATACAAGTTTATATATTTTAGAAATGTAAAATTTATTTTTAAAATTTTAAGTGATAAATAATGGGTCTTTTATTAATGAACAATAACCCACATACAAAGATAAATTCAAGTGTTGGAACAAGTTTAAGCTCCACAAGTAGATTGATGGTGAATGATTTGTGTTGTATGGAATGGTTTCGATTATAAAACAAAAATTTGTCTTATTTAAAATATTGATATTATTTTCTGAACCAATTAATATAATAATTTATTAATATTTTTTTAAGGTTCTTGGTTGTTTAATAGTTGAATTGTTTTTAACTGGAAAGCTTCGTCCACATTTCAATTCTAGAAAATGTGATTTTTCATCACGATTAGCTGCTTGCCGTCGTGCTTGTTCTCTTTGGGCAGATGCTTTGCCACGATGGGCACGTAATACTACATCACTTCTTCTTCAAGGTGAAGGAACTCCACCAAAGTAAGATAATATTGAACTTTTGTTTTGTTATTATTTTATTTTATTTAAATATATTTATATATATATATAAGATATATATAAATGTTACGGTAAAAGTAGATATTGTGGCAAATGTACACATTTTCCGGTAAATGTGCACATTAGCCTCCTCATTTGGGTAATGTGCATTCAACTAACATTTACAATTTCAAATAAAGGAAATGTACATTGAATTCACAATGACCATGTCGTTTTGGTAAATGTGAGCATACAAAATACGAAATCGAGTAGAGCACTTGTACTGACTTGTACGATCTACTGCGCATTTTACTGCATTTTATTCACAAAAAAACAAAAATAATATTTATTTAAACCAACATCAGTATGAAAAAATACTATTGGAAGTAAAGGCAGCAAAATTAAAAAAAAAAAAGAATAAAAGTGATTTAGATTACCGCCGGCTGAAAAGATACGATATAATAGTGTTCGGGAAGGAAGAAAAATTAATAAGTCCATTAAAAGAAGAGGGTAGCATAAAATATTTTGCCACTATTGAAGAAACTTATGAAATTATACACGATGCTCATTTGGCAACTGGCCATGGTGGCCGAAACAGATTAGTGAAAGAAATTAATAACAAATACAACAATATTACTACTGAAGCAGTTATGTTGTATTTATCTTTATGTGAAGCATGTCAAAAAAGGCAAAGGGCAAGAAAAAAGGAATTGTGATAAAAAACCAATTTTGACGAGTGAAATGAATTCTAGGTGTCAAGTGGATCTTATAGATTTACAGACACAACCAGATAATGAATTTAAATTTATTTTAAATTATCATTTAACTAAATTTTTTTTACTGCAACAACATTTTTAATTTACTTGTATTCCACCTTTCCTTAAAATACGAAGGTAAGAGTATACATTTACCAAAACGTAAAGGCAGGTGTACACATTTGCCGGGAAATGTACATATACATTATATTCAGTTTACTTATACCTAACTTTTGTTAACATATATATATATAAGTATATTCAATTGAATTTCAGATATCCTACAGTTTCTTCTCAAGGATTACCACCTCCTTCTGCCCATCAGCTACTACAACCTTTGCTTGGATCTACACTTTTACCATTTCCTCGTTATTTAACAAAATTATGTTCTACATTACGTGATGGAATAGGAGGTGGTGAAATCAGAGTGAAAGCAATTTCACGTGAACTTGTACCATTATTACCATCAATGACTGAAGAAGGTTTAGAATTACTATTACCACATATTCGAGCATTACTTGAAAATTGTAAACGATCAAATTATAATAAAGATAAAAACAATGATGAAGAAGAAACGGCTGTTCATGCGGCATGGCATCTTTTAGAGCCATTTGCCCATGCTTTAGGACCACACGCTTCTGAATCTTTATTAGAACCTTTAGTAAAGCTTTATGAAACTGAAAAAAGTGTTAAATTATTACATCGTTCATTTCTTTTAAAAATTCAAGTACGCTTTGGATTACAGGTATTATAAAATAGTAGTTTACTATTTTAATGATTTATTATATACAATTTATATTTATGTTTGATTTTACTTTTCAACTTAATGTCTAAAATTAATATTATTTTTATTTTTATTTTTAAAAAATTAAAAATCAAAATTTATAAAATTGCCTAAAAAATTTTTTAAATTCATTAATAAAAAGAATCGAATTATGGTATAAAAAATAATTGAAAAAAACAAAACAATGAGCGATTAAAAGCAACGTGAACTTGTAAGTAAGTTCGAGTGAAATATGAAGGTAAGGAGAGGGGGGAAAAACACACATTTTTTTTTTTAAAAGAGAGCAAGAAGAAAATGAGAGAACACTGTTGATTTTATTTTTTAATTTCTTTTCCTCTTAAGAGAATGATTAGTTAGAGCCATTCATTGTTTGTGTAGTCATGTGTTTGTTTGTGGTGAAATAAGGCAGAGGTAGTAAATATTTTTAAATAAAACACTAAAAAATTACTAACACTAAACAATAAAAAATGTTTAGAAATTTATTTTTTTTTTGTTTTAGATTTTTTTGGAAAATCTTGCTGGTCCACTTGTAGAGGCTGCTGGTAGTGGAGATTTAGCTCGAGCTGAAATGGCTACTGATTCTTTAGTATGGTTAGGACATCGACTTGGACCTGTTCTTGCTTCTAAGTAAACAATTTTAAAATAATCACACACACTCATATATATATATATATATATATATATATATATATATATTTATTTATTTATAATTTCAGATATTTGGCAAGGAATTTACTTCGAATGCTTGCTTTGTGTTATACAGGAAGTGAAAGTTTAGAATTTGAAAAAGATTGTGATGATTTAGACATCAAATTTTTAGTTGCGGGTGATCATCGGGCTAATCATGTTCTTTATGTTCTTGATAATTTAGCAGGATTATATGGTGAACAACTTGTTGTATTACAATATTTAACTCATGCTGCTGAATTGGGTGCTCAATGTTGCAAGTAAGATATTTATGGATAAAATAAAAATAAAATCAATTCAATTTTCTATGATTATACATATACTAATTTTAAAACTTTTTTTTTTTTTTTTTTTTTTTTTCCCATTTATGAAAGGCGACGAATAACTGCTACTCTGGAAGGAGGCCTAGTAGGCTGTTTAGAATTAATAGCTCATTGTTTGCCACATTTATCTGACGCTACACTCGTTGATGTATTACCTGAGCTTGTAGCTCGTGGAGTACTTGAACCAGCTCTTCGATTAGCAGCCTCACCACAACACATTCCCCCATCTGGGCAATTAGCAAAAAACGTTTTAATGGCCAAATGCAATTATTTATTAAGATTATTAACAGCAAGAGTAGGCCCTGAAATAAGTGAAACCCATCTTAAATGGTTAATTGGAATATTTGAAAAAGAACAACCGGAAGCATTAGAGGTATTTAATTTGATTTTTTAAATCCTTAAACAATTTAACAATGATTATCTATATTCCTTCAGTAGCCCTTATCGTCCCATTTTAAACAAATTTCATCTCATCATTTTTGTTACTAATTGTATAAGAATTTTCAATTTTCAATGTAGCTTTGATAATTCATAAGACACAACTTGTATTCTTAAAATTACATCGGTCAAAACAAACGTTTTAATAGAATTTGCTTTTGATATACCATACTCGAGTATTATCTATTATCCTCCTTTGTGATTATAATATTTACATGCATAAGTTTATTATACATTAGTAATTCTTTGTACTGTACGAGATTTTAATTATATATATATATATATTTCTTTTTAGTCATTAATTGAATTGCGAAATGCATTTGTACCTGAAGCACCATCTAAACCATTTTCTGAAATTGAAAATGATAATATATTTGGTTTGGGTTATGAATCTCTTGTTGGCGTTGATCATGGAAGTTTTGGTGCTAATGTAGCTGTTATCGGCAATCGAATCGATCTTGCTGATGAATGTATATCCTCATCACCAAGAACACCTGGAAGTTTAGGCTCTGGTATAAGTGTACCCCCAAATATTGGAAATTCATTAAATTCTTCAATAGCTGAAGAACGTCATTTAAGAGGAAATTGGTTGGCTTATTGGGAACATGAAGTTGGTCGTCCAGATAAAGAACCACCACGATTTACCTTTAAACAAATACGATTACAAGGTATATTATATATATATATATATATATATATATATATTTCTTTTTCTTTCTTTTTTTTTTTTTAAACCTTCTATTTTATTATTAAGTAGACTTATCTATTTATAATTAATAAACTTTCTAGATTCAGCTATTTTATATAAATAATTTTAAAAGTTCTTTAGAGAAATCAATTTTGAAAATTTGAAAATCTTTTCATTACATTATTGAACTTGACTAGTACTAAAAAGGTAGTAAATTAGAATCCTTCTTTTTACTATCTCGCCAGAGATAGTATTGCGATCATGAAAATTTTCGATGTTGAGATTTTGATGTTTTTATACGTTTTGAAGGTTCCTGAATCATTTTCACTAAGGTTGAGAAAAATGTCTGTGTGTGTGTGTGTGTGTGTGTGTGTGTGTGTGTGTGTGTGTGTGTGTATGTATGTGGACAAGATTACGCAAAAACGGTTTGAGCTAGAATCATGAAATTTGGTACATGGGCATTATTCAAAATTCGTAGTTTTCTATCCACTTTTGAGAAATGTAGCTCAACCGGAAGAGGGTCATTACCTACAACGTTTTGATTTTTTTTCTTCTAAAGTGACCGTAAAAATAAAGATATAGGTTTGATAATTTTTCACATGATTAATAATTGTATAAAACTGATATATATAGAATTTTAGCTTGATTGAATCGCTGAAAGTACCAGAATTAATTTTTTAACAGTGCAAATCTCACGCGCCAACACGTGACGTGGTGCCATCAACAAAGAGCCAAACATGCGCTGGTTTAATAAATATTATTTATTAATTTTAATTTATAATTTATAATTAATTAAATTTAATTTAAATATAATATATTATGTTATTTAATCCAATTCAAATTGCGAGATAGTCGAGTGGAGACACTCCAGCTAATTTTTTTTGAGCGAAAATATTTAAAAGATGGAAAAAGTTACAATAAAAATAATTTTTAACATAAATGTATAATTATATTAATTATATAAAAGAACGAAAAAAGAAAGTGTAACAAAAAAAATCAAATGTTAAATTTAATTAATCTTCTATTTTCCAAAGATTACCCCCCAAAAAAATGTCTAAAATCTAATTAATTAAACATGAATAAAGTCAAAGGTTGATTCTCTGATGTCTTGTCTTGTTTAATAATAATAATAATAATAATAATTAATATTTGGCGGTGCACCTTTCCAATTGTTCAAAGCCCCCCCCCCCTCCCCCCCTCTTAGACTAGGTCAATTATTTATATCAATTACTTGTTGGGAAGCAAATTGATTTCAATTTCACTTTAATCAGATTTTATACCTGATATTATTTGTATAATTTATTTTATTTTATTATTTATTTATTTAAAAAAAAAAAAAAAAATAATTTAATTGTATTATATTCGTTTAAGTAGATACTTACTTTTGTAGAAATACTTAATATTAAATTAAATAACAACCTATATTAACAAAATATAATTAAACAACAACAGTAACAAAGAATAATATTAATAAAACCCAACGATATCTCCCTTTTATATTTATAATTATAATAACAAACATTTATATATTTAAGATAAATAACAAAAATAACTTTGAAAATTTATAAAACTTTTTCCATTTGCTTAAGAAGAATAAAAAAGCAAAATATTTAATAAAATTTTTTAAAATAAAAAATTGATAGAATACACTTATTACTTATTTACTTACTTATTTATTTGAGATATTTAATCCATTTTATCCCCATTTATCCATTTATGTTCTTTTGTATTTTCTTTTTAATTCTTTAGGATTTCATGGACATAGTGCTTCAATTAGAACAATATCATGTTTGGATAATGAAAATAGTTTTTTAACTGCTTCAAAAGATAGAACAGTAAAATTATGGTCGTTACGTAGTGAAGGGGATGGTACTACTAGTCATGGTTGTCGATGGACTTATTCTGGACATCGTAAACCATTAATAGGAGCAGCTTTTGTAGAATCGAGAAGACTTGTAGCATCATGTGATACTGCTGTTCATTTATGGGATCCATTTCTTGGAAGGTATAGCATTAGAAATAGAAATAGAAATAATATTTTGTTTTTTATATATTTTTGTATTATTTTCTATATTCTAGTTTAGTTGGTGTGGCTGAAGGACGTGGTAGTACACTTGTAGCAGCTGTGGGCACATTACCAGCACCAAGTCCATTAGTGATTGCAGCCACTGCTGATTGTACATTAAGATTTCTTGATGCAAGATTATGCGCTTATGTTAATGAATTGAAATTGTCTGCAAGTCCAGGTGGTGTAGTGAGATGTGTTACTGCAGCGCCAAGTGGTAAATGGATGGCTGCAGGACTTGGAAGTGGAATTATTGTTACTTTAGATGCACGCACTGGAATTATTCTTGCTTCATGGAAAGCACATGAAGGCGAATTATTACAATTAATTGCAGCTGATGATAATATATTAATAAGTTCATCACTTGATCAAGCAATTTCTGTATGGAATCCATATGAAGGAAGACTCTTATTTCAACTTCCAGGTAATTTATTTTTCATTTTATTCATTTTCAACTTATTTCTATTTTATTTATTTATTTATTATACTTGTATATGTATGTATATTTAAAAAAAAAAAAAAAAAAAAGAAATTTTTATATATATTAATAATAATTAAATTTGAATTTTCTAGGACCCACGGAACCTGCACATTGTTTATGTTCTCATAATTCTGAATTGATATCAGGTACTACAGCGAATCGCATTGGAGTTCATACGTCACTTAATCCAGATGCATCCTTTTCATCGACACGCTTAAGATCGGATGCATTCCGTGGTGTTCTTACATCAATGGCTGTATTACCATTAAATCAATTACTATTATTAGGTGCCGATACTGGAGCTCTTGTTTTGTTATGTTAATTAAACATTTCATTTATTTATTTTTTTTTCTCCATAAAGTACATATATATATATATATATAATTATTACATTACATTCCTTTTATTGAATTTATTTATATTAAAGAGAAAGTGAAATTTTCTATCTTTTTATTTATCCATGACAAAAAAAAAAAAAAAAAAAAATGAAATTGTTTAATAATCTAAATAATGTATATGTATGTATTACATTTAAAAATAAAACACAGAAATTAAATTTTAATAACGTTTTTTTCTTTTTTTTTTTCTTCAAATCTTATTTCATAATTTGAATAAAAAGTTGTTGTAAATGTTGTATACCCAATATTGTATGTCATTTCAATAGTGACTTAGCGCCCGCCATAGGCTCTCACTCATATTCACAAATTGAATTTTTAAAAAAATTGAATTTTAGAAATTATTATACTTGTGAGTTAAATAAAATATATAATTGATTGATGTTATAGAATAGATAGATGATCACTAAGACTCATCCACATTATTTGATTTATTTTGAAGAACATCACTTTTCTGATCTAATGATATTAACATTTTGCTCTTTATTCATTTAGAAAAAAAAATTCTATTCTTTTGAAAAAAATATAATCTAAATTTGGGAAATTTTGTTGATTTGTTTTTTAATTTATAAAAAATTTTTAAGTGTAGATTTATCAAGTTTTTCTTTATATATTATAACATAACATATTAATGAACGTGAACGAGTAATAAAAATGGGTTTAATCATGGATTCAGTGAAAAGAAAGTATGAGAAAAGAATTTAAGAATCTACGATAAGAATTTAAATTAATAAATACATTTACATACGAATTATTATTACTTTTATAATAATTATATGACATATTTTATTAATTATTATTAAACAAAAAAAAAAAACAAAATATATATATACATACATTCAATATAATTATTATCATTATTAATTTCAATCAATACTTATAATTACATAATTTAAGATCTTTTTATATACAAAATAATATATAAATGGAATAAATTTTAATGAACTTGGAATGAGAAAAAAAAATATAATGAATTCAATACAAGATATAATACTAATATATAGATTGAATGATTCAATCAAGAAAAATGCCATAAAAAAAAATAATAAATAAATAAAATAAAAACAAACAAATACAAATCTTTTGGCCATAAAACATGCTAAGATTGACTTATAACTCAAGGTTCTATAAATTTTTTTTTTTTTTTTTTTTTTAATCAACCATTCAATCTTTTACATATTCATTATATGAGTATGTATATAATGTATATATAATATATATTAATTAATATTTCATTTTTGTTTCGTTTTGTTTTAATCGTTTCTTTTATGATTTTAATTTTAAAAATTAATTAAATATAAATACGAGATTTCTATTATAGAAAAAACTGTTTCTAGAATAATAAATAAAAAAACAAATTGAATTTTTAGGGTAAAGTATAATTAATATTAATTTGTTTTTACTTATACTTATATATATATATATATATATATATATATATATAATACAATATGTAAAATATGAATTTTTGTTAAAAGTAAATTTAATATTTTAATAAAATCAAAATAATCTTCTTGTCATTTATTAATATATTAATTAATATAATATAATATATATAGAATATGTTGTATAAGTATTATAATGGGAATTGTTAAAGAAAGGACGGCACCAAAATATTTTATAGAAATTAAAAAAACTTATTTAATTTCTTCAACATATGTAGCTGGAAAAATTCCATGAGCACCACCACATTCACCTACCCACCAGCCATCAGGCTGTTTCGCTTCCACTCTTATAACATCACCGGGATGAAGGCATAATTCATCATATAATTTTGGTGTATATGCATAAATTGCACGACATAATTGATGAGGTTGATCATCATCATCATCATCATCATTATTATTATTATTATTATTATTATTATTTGTTTGTTGTTGTTGAACATGTGTTTTCTCTTCATCAATACTCTCATCGGATTCCGTAGAGAAATCAGAAGAGAATGAATCTGGTTGAATACTATTCCCATCAGCATGTCCACGATCCTATATAGAAACACATAGAAACATAAGATAATTTAATTTATGTAATAGAATTTATTAAAAAAAACAAAAAAATTAAAATTACAAAATATGTTCGTAAATGTTTTCGCTTCAATTTATTGCTAAAATAAAATATGTAAAAAAAAAACAACAACTTTTTATAAGTTTATTATTTGGTTTCCATGCATTATATATGAATTACTAAGTCAAAGGAGTTTTTCTCTTAATTACTTAGAAGTTGATAAAAAAATATTATCATTTCAAAATAATTCTAATTAAAGATTATGAAATTTTATATAATCTCTTGATGTTTAAAATCGTAAACTAAGACATATTATAAAAAATATGAATTTTATGTAATTATACGATTTTTATAAGTTTATTGTCTACTATGCCTAAATTGAAATTGAAATTGTAAAAAGAAAAATAAAGTTTGTTTCCAATACACAATTATGTATTTATTTATTTATTCATTCAAATCATCATTGGGGATTGATTTATATTAGAAAGAGTGGTAAAATTATCTGTTTTTTTTTGTTTTTTTTGTTACTTACTGTCATTCTACTAAAAAAAAAAATAAAAAAACAAAGTAAAGAAATGAATATACTTACTCGTATTCTAGTAATAAGAAGTAATAATAAGTAACTAAGTACATATGTAACTCCTATCTATAACTTAACTTACTGTTTGACTCCAATCATTATTTGTAGGTGGATTTTGTAGTTGTATGTTTGGCGGTGGTGGCAATGGGGGTGTCTCTGTTCGAACAGGTACTCGAAGAACACTCTGCTGAAGACCATGTTTATCTCGTGATATATGAATATGTGGTGCAAGTGGATGTGGTGCCGGTGTTACACCATCCAATTCATTCATAACCGATTGAACCTAAACAACATTTTATATATTCTTTACAAGCACAAAGAACATTTTTGTTTTTTTTCATAATAGAATTAATATAAATCCATTTATACTTAATTATTATTATTATTATTCTTGTATATGTTTGTTTGTATATATTACTATTAATCTACATAATTAATTGAATCTTATCTAAATAGACCATTAATAATAATAATAATAATAATAATAATAATTGTATGAATAAAGAAATGAAATTTAAAATTTTTTATCTCTTTATCGACTAACTCCCACAAAAAAACAAAACACAACAATATAACACGGACGAAAAATAAATAAATAAATAAATAAATATTACATAACATATCTATTCTTTCTATTCATACTTTATATCTTGAAGCTTCCAAATAAGTAAGCATGCTTCTTAATTGATGTAATTTGTCAGCAAGTTCTCGTGAACTTTCAGCCGGTGATGTTGGCGCTACGGCCCGTGCTAATCTTTCCACTCCTCTTTTAGCATGTCGTTCTCTTTCTAAATCTTGACGAATTAATTGTAATATCTAAAATAAATAAATAAATGAATAAAAAATGTATTATATAAAAGTCTATTTGTTTATTAAAAAAAAAAAAAAAACCTTTGCTAGAGCTGCCCTTCGACGTTCCAAGTTCATAGCCAGTGTCATATGTTCAGCATAGAAATCAGGTAATAATTGATCACAGGGTGCATCTTGACTTGGTGGCGTGGTGCCATTAATAGTTGTCGAACAGTTGGAATCTGTTAAATCACAGACACTTGTTGATGGAGGATGCTCAAATGGTGCTTGCAGCGCAACTTCAATCGACTAAATTTTGAAAATAAATTATAAAAAATTATTAGCATTAATCAGAATTATTATTATTATTCATATCTTTATTTATTTATTTGTGTGTTATTAAATAAATGTTATTATATTATATTTACTATTTTAAATAAATAAATGATAGTATAATGAACAACAACCTGAACAATTTTGGGTGCTGTATGTTCTAAATGATGTAAATAGGAGTGAGCCAAGGAAGCGAGCTCTTGAAGTCGTTCCTGTTCTAATATTCGAAAACAATGACTACCACGAGCAACAGCCGTTTCCCATTCCAATCTACAATAGAAATCATTAAGAAAATAAAATCACTTAATAAAATTAAATTAAGTTAAATTTAATGAAAAGATAATATTAATAATAATAATAATATTTGGTTTACATCCCTCACTACTCTCTCTCTCTCTCTCTCCTTAATGGATGGATTGGAAAAAAATGGAGAATATGATTTTGAATTCATTGATTTAATTTAATTACCTTGCTCGTTCTGCTCTCACACAAAAAGTATAATATTCAAGGTCAGCTCTTCGGACTGCTTCTTCCGCTTTTCGACGTTTTGCCTCCAACTGAAAAATTAAACCCAATCATCATCATCATTCGTGTTTAAGTGAAAAAACAAGACAGACAGACATACATATTATTATTATTATTAATTTTCTCACCTTTGCAAGATCCTTGTCAGATGGAACTCCATTTTGTGTTTGTGAATGTTGATGGAGCAATTGTTTAGCATGATGTTCCCTTGCTGGATGACGTACTGAATCCTGAAGTCTTTCATTATCGCGTGCTGCTGAATGGGATTGTCTTTTTGCTTTCGCCTCTGCTTGACGCCACTCACAAAGACCTCTCCAGGATTTGTCAGCGGCCTGATCAGCGGCTTTACGAGCTCCATGTTGTGCCTAAACAAATTTACAAATTGTTTTTAAATTTACGGACCATATATTATTATCTTAAAGGCAAAATAGAATATTATTATTATTATTATTATTATTATTGCTAATGCTATAACTGATAAGTATCTTATAAGTAAATAAATAAAAAACAAAAACAAAGTGTAGAATGTATTAATTATAAGATTATTACGATATTCGAAAAAAAAAAAAAAAAAAAAAAAAATGAAAATAAACCACATACTTACTCATATGAATAATAACAAAAATAAAATCAATAAAATTTACTTGTATTATGAATATGTTAATTAAAACACTCCTCCTTCATCCATCCCTTTCAGTTTTTTTCCCCAAAAATTCAATTCATTCAAATTTATAATATACAAAGCACAAAATAAATCAATCAACTCATTTGGTCCCCAC
The DNA here is from genome assembly GCA_963082975.1 of Labia minor. Lineage (NCBI taxonomy): Eukaryota > Metazoa > Arthropoda > Insecta > Dermaptera > Spongiphoridae > Labia > Labia minor. The sequence goes on along the minus strand of OY720345.1, from coordinate 93,621,371 downwards.
AATTTATTAGTAAGAAATAAACCTAAATTATTGTACACATAGGAATGTGTTTTTTAACTTTAAATTTTTTTTTTATATATACATGAGAAAGATTTATTTTTATTTTTTAAATTTTTTTTTTGAAATCGTACAATACATATACATATACGTACGTATGTATATATATATATACCTATATACCTATAGTTTGAAAAATTTTACTCCAGACCGATCAAAGTAAACCTAAAGGTTAGAAATTGAATGTCTTGAGTCCGGTTAATCGGTTCCGTCAATATCTCGGACTATTCGAGATATTAAATACGAGGACAGGTCAATATGTCCGTGACATTTTGAATTTCCCGTCTACCTAAGACTACGTTGAAAAATAAAATAGTTTTTTATCCAAAAACCTTCTTTTCATTCATCAAAAAGTCCCGGACTTATTGATTTGCCCTCGGACATGCAAAACTTGATAATTGTTTCCAAAAATACAAAAATACACAAATTTTACTCAATATATAATGTCAAAAGCAGTACATAATTATTAAACATAAACAAATATATATAATTATAAAGAATTTTAATATTTTTACTTTTAAAATTAACAAAATTCAAAATTCTCAAAATTGTTTTTCTTTTTGTGCTTCTTTTCTTCATTCATATTTAATTTTGTTATGATTAGCATCTATCTATAATTCATAGTTTTAATTTTATTATTATTATTATTATTTTAAATCCTGTTTAACAAAATCCTTGATTGGTCAGCATTCTTTTTTAATCTTATTTAGATAAATCAATATATTTATATTTAGAGAGAGAGAGAGACAGAGAGAGAGAAAGGTAATCATCTTTAACATATATCATTGTTTTAATAACATATAAAAAAAAATTTATAGATAATAATAAATAAATTTTCTTTTAAAAGTTTTTAATTTCTCTTTCCAAGAGTAGATAGTTTCACTAATGCCAAATTCTCTAAATAATATATGATTTCTATTAATATTATTATTATTATTCTATATGATCAGTACACATATACTAGGTAAATCCTTAATCGTATTTAGTTTTAAATGAACCTTGTATGTCCGTTGATTCGATCCAAATAAACAAACATACTTATACTTTCTAAATTGCCTTTAGAATAACATATAATGCTTTTTTTTTTCACTTTTCTATATGCAAATATTTTTGGCACACACCATTCCAAATTAAAGATAAACAAATAAAGAATCCTATTTTTAAACAAATAACAAATAACAACACAATCTATTTCTATCTATCTTTGTGGCTCTACGCAACTCGAAAGTTTTTGGTCAGAGCAACCACACCATTCCAAATATCCCAATCCTGATCTTCTATCATCCTATTTTCTCCCATCTCTCTTACGCTTATTTTCAATTACTTTAAATCTACTCTCATATATCTCCCAGGGTCATAGACTATGCCTCACAATCATATAATACAACAGGTTAATAATTGTTTTATAAATTTTAATTTTGATAATAATTTGGACGAGATAAGCCCCTTTACTGCATGATAATAGGCGTTGCCTCGATTTAAATTCTTCTCGAATATTATTATCCTTCCATAGTGATTACAGAAACTAAATAATATTTAAATTTTTCTACATTTTTTATGTTAAGATTTTGTGTATCAATATTAATTTCAAGCCCCACGGCTTTTAATTTTTATTTGAATTTGTCGAATCACCTATTATATTTAAATCGTCCGCGTAACCTAATACTTGAATCTTTTTACCCAATTGGATCCCGTTATCACTAAATCACTAAATTTATATTATGCGCTGAGAACCCCCCTTCTATCCATTTAATTACATACAATTAATGATCAAATAATTCAATTTATATATGTCAAGTTAAAATTTTTGTCGTTAAAAATGCCATTTCATTTCAAGCAAATCTTTTCAAAATTCAACACTTTGACAGGAGAAACAAGTCAAACGGTTGCAAATGTAAGGAATTTGAGCCAAATAGACGGGTTAACCTTGAAAATATGTTCTGCAGAATCTCGGACTATGAATTACAATTATTATAAAAGTCGTAGCATTTATAAGAAAAGTTTTAATTTTCATTTAATTTAAAGAAATCTGAACTCTCATTCTGAATTTAATTATTATATTAAAACTATTTTACTTTTTTTTTCCTCTAATTAGATTTATTTATGTTAAAACTGATTATTTTCCCACAACGACTCTTTCAATGGGTAAAATACGTATATATCATAGATAATTTATAAAATTAAAAAGATTTTTTACGATACATATTTGAATATCATATATTTAAAAAATGATAAAAGTTAACATTAACCTCTCTCTCTCTCTCTCTTTCTGTGTGTGTGTGTGTGTTGCTATTGTTATAACATATTATTTATCTCACCTTGATTACATCATCAACATTCATTGACATGCAATGTTGCCATATTTACGATAATTACTATTTCTTTTTTTTTTATTTCATTAATTAAATAATTACAAGTTAATAATAATAATAATAATTTCTTAATTGAATATTGTCCGAAGGAGTACCTGGGAAAGGGTGAAATCTCTACCCAGATCGTCCGAGCCTAACCCTTAAAAAAGAAAAGAACAATCAGGGTAGGTGAAAGTTTACCAGTACGTAGTACTGAGTAAGTGTAACAACTCGGATAGTAATAATAATACTAATAATAATAATTTTTAAATATTCTTCTTCTTTTATTCCACAAATCCATATTTTTACAAATTTAGAATGGGTTTGTTTCTATATTTGCTAAAATTTGTAATTACTATCGAACTAACACGTTCTTAATCGTAAATAGATACATTTGTAAATATTATTGTATATAATATTGTATATAATGTTGTTTACTTCTGTATAAATATACATTATAGATATATTAATTTTATATGCCTACATACGAAGTAGATATTCATATAATATTGATTGTAAATGTAATAATAACATTAAATAAAGTTAAAAAATTGGACTGCTCGAAAATCCAAAGAAAAAAAAAATAAATAAATAAATAAAAGGTAAAAAATATAAATTCAAGTTATTAAAAAGTTAAATAATATATTGAAATTGAAGATAATAATCTAATATTATTTTCTACTAAAACTAATATTTTGACTAATTGATGCTAAATAGTTAATATATATTAGATATATTCAATATTACTGTTGTCTGCTGCCTTTTAATTGTTTTATATTATTATTATTATTATTATTATTATTATTATTATTATTATTATTAATTGAAATTCATTTGTTTTTAATACTTGAACAATCACAATATCAAGTGATTTTATTGTATAATAATGTTCGACAAGTAAATAATTCGTTGGAAACATCCTTCGTATTAACCAGATCAGAGCACTATTTGCAAAAACACTCTTTAAAATTAATACTTTAGAAAATAAAATGAAGAAAAATAAGTTGACCTGTGGCCAGGCATAGTTTGAAATAAATTAATTTCCAGCTACAGAAATGATTTCAAATAATTTAAATGTATGTAAATGTAATGCAATAAAAAACAGAAATGGATATAACATCAATATTTTTAATTTTATTTAATTTATAATATATAACGAGGCGCTGGCTATGACGTCATGAAGGGCTGGGTGACGTCCTATAATTTTAAATTAAGACAAAACTAATGAAGATAATTTTTCATTAGTGTTGGTGTTGATATTATTTTGTTAAATGAGATTATTATTACTTTACCTGCATAAGATTGCGTAAAGGTTTAACGAGGTCTTCACTGAGGGCGGTTGCAAGGGATCGATGAGCCTCGCCTTGGCGTTCCATTTGTGTGGCCGCCCGAAGCCAAACGGCGGTTGCTGTATGACAACCGATGCCATTTCCTGTTCCATTTCCTGATCCATTCGAAGTGGCTACCGATGCGGCAGAAGCTGCGTTCGATGCTCTTGCTAATTTAGCTGCAAGTTTAGTCAATGCCTGTTTTGTTTTGTTTTTTTTAAAGAAAAAAAAAAACACAAAATGAGGAATTAATAAAAAAAAAAAAATAACAAATCTTGTGTATTTTGTTATAATTGTAAATTATTTCAAGTTATTATTTTAAGTTTTAAATCAAAATTCACATACAAGTAAATATTATAGTAATTATACTCCAGAAGTAAACTTAAGGTAATTGCGCCCTTCTCGGGTGATAGAAAGAACTACTTATAGATATATTAGTGATTCATTGCCGTCAGATCTTCACGTTTCAAAAAATTCTATTTTCTATTGACGTGTGTGTGTGTGTGTGTGTGTTTTATCTCCCACTCCCGTTGTAAAATATTGTTTTTTTTTAATTTTTTTTAAACTTAAATAATATTAATTTTTTTAATTTTCAATATACTTTTTTAAAATATTTTACTAGTTTACTGCTTAAAACAATTTTTTTTTTAATATTTTTAAAAAGAGGATAGACAATTTAAAATTAAATATTTAAATAAATAATTGTTTTATAAATGTAAGTTGCTAGCATTGAAGTCCTATTAAGAGATTTATTAAAATAATAGCCACGTCGTCCCTATATATATAGTTAACTAACTGGTTAAAAACTATTATTTGTAAGCCTAGTAAAAACAGGTAGGGTAAAGTATACAGTCGTTAGCCCGGAGGCAGTCATTAGCCCCCTATCACCTAAAACACAAATAATAGGAGATTTTTATTTTAAAAATTGCGCTATTATACATGTAACTATGGTTATGTAATCGTTTGTTGTATGGTTGTGTAATCACTATAGAATACCTAGGGACCTAGGCCAATAACTGTATTTTTTAGGATTTATTTTTTAAAAAAATGCTTATTGAAAATGTCATGAGAAAATTATTTTTGTACTTAATATAACGTTTTTCTCAACTTTACTTGGCGTCTGTCTGTTCGCTCTTATGACAAATTGAAATCGATTTTTCATCATCTTTAAATTGAGATAGACTTTTGAAAATTTTTATAGATATTTTAATCGATCCCTAGAAGGTATAGAAGAAATATAATTGAATTATAATTAATTAATTGTAATATAATTAGCGATTAATTACTTTTAGTAACTAACTAACTCCTTTTGTAATGCTCCGATTAATTTTTTTTTTCAACGGATTCTAAAGCATAAATATTGATTTCAGGATAGATTTTCATTTTGAAAGTAATTAAAAATATTTTATAGCATTAAAATTAATGATGATGAATTCTTATTAATCAGCACTAGCGTCGATGAAGTAGGGGTAGTTTTCCCCTCAAATGGCATAGAGAAAAGATCTATTTTTACCGACAGACGATAGTAAGGGAGGTATTGTTTTCACATCAAATTTCACATGTGGAGATTTTTTACATGTGTACAGCTTGAACACACACACACACAGACAGACATTCAAAACGTATAAAAACATCAAAATCTCAACAATGAAAATTTTCGTGATCGCAATACATTCTCTGGCGAGATATTAAAAATTATTGAATTAATAAAGAAGGAATAAAAATAATTTTTCTTAGATTGTAATTTAATATAAATATTATCAATGTAATATAATATTTGAGTACATTTGAGAAAGTAGTAGCATATATATATAAGAATTTTTATTATTTATTAAATTGCTTCTAAATGAGAGAGAAATTTAATTTATAAAAAAAGGAATCAAGAAATCTCTACTTTCACACACTACCACACAAAAAGATGATGATGATGATCACTGTACTTGTAAGTTGTAAGATAATTGAACTTAAGGAATCCAATTTTGACAATTAATTTAATTATTAAAAAAAAAATGATTAAAAAAAATATTCTTTTTCTATTATCAATATTAATTTATTTAAATATTAGACAAATAAAAAAATAAAATTAAAGTAAAATTTTTCAATCATATTTTCCTTATATACATTAGAATTATAGAAAAGACAATAAAAATAAACCAATTCCAAAAGAGAATTTGATATTTATATTATAATATGTATTACATAAATTCTGTAAAAAAAATACTTATAAAATACCTAATATTTTGAGAATTAATTAATGTACATGGACCTGTACTTTTAAAATAAAATTAATATTTTATTACTACTACTAATAATAATAATAATAAACTATTAGTGCAATATTATCATATTAATAAAATAAAATAATAATAATAATAATAAGTGTGTACGTATACTTACTTTTCCATACTGAGCTTCCGCTTCAGCTCTTTCGTGTAATACAGTTGCTAATTCTTTACACCATTCGCCTCCTTGTTTAACACGACGTCGTAATCCGTCAAAAGCGCCTTCTCCCTGAAAATAATAAAATTAATTAATTTAAAAGCATTACAAATATACCAAATAAAAATAAATATTTCAAGCAAGTCACAACATTTTCTTCTTCTTCTTCTTCTAGAATATTATTTATTATTGTCTTCCATTGAAACAATCACAACACAATTTCTAGATAGTTAAGTAGTTTGGAAGGTAACATAGAACATAGGTACATATGTATCTTTTGATATCATTATCATCCATTTAGAAAATTTATTTAATTCACCCCCCCCCCCTCCTAAATAATTTTCAAATTGAATTTTTACTATTTTTATTTAATTATTTATTTATTGATAAATGAATGGGTAGGTATATTAGTTTTATAAAATCTATCTATTATATATATATATATATATAAAAAAAGTAGTATTATTATCCGAATTATATTCAATTTTCATTCGAACGTTAGAATTCTCGTTTTCAAGTTGAATAATTCAATTTATAATAAATAATTACCACATACACAAACACAAGTTTGTTTTTTAATTATAATATTAAAAACTAAACTGGAGATTTTTTAAAAAATAAATATACCACAGAGGTTCTCCATCTTTATCGGTTTATCAATTAGCAATCAAACAAGTATTATCATGGATGTAATAAATTTTCGAATTAAGCAATGTTTATTAATATGTATTTAATATTATCTTTTGAATCATGCCAAAATGATATATGTAATGTAAAAATATAATAGACTTAATGTAATAAAAAATAGTAAAACTCTAGAAATAATTTCTCTCATTTAAGTACATATATCCAATTTTATTCTATATTTCAAATTTAAATTCCTAAATTTATTATGAAATATAAATAAATAAAAAGCCAATTTTAAAGTTAGTTAAAATTTAATTTTTCATTGATAGAGAGATGATCTAAAAAAGTTAAAAAAAAAAAAAAAAAGTTTAAAAGAATTGGGAATTGGAGGTTTTTTTTTTTTTTTTTGGCATGGGATAAGTGAAGTGAAGTGAAAAGAGATTAAATCGCTCACCTGAGGCAAATGAAAGTGAATTGGCCATCAAAAAGTAAAAAGAAAACATACAGAAAAAAAAAATAGTAAATAGCTTAAGTTATAACGAGTAATAGAAAAATAATAAAAGTATCTTATCTTATTATGCTAGCTAAAATTGTATATATGTATTTATCTATATATCATGGTTCTCAAAAACCGCTCTAACGATTTTTTTCAAATTCACACTAGATATAGTATTTATAAAGAAAAATTAAGTTTTATTGATGATATCTCTTGAAACATACAGCTTCATTATTAATTTCTTAATTGAAAATTATATATTATATGGAAAACGTCAAAATTTTTAATACTGCCTGCTAAGACAGTAAAAAAATGACAATTTTTTATCTAAATACATATAGTCCAGCGGTTGGACTGATGTTTTAACGAGTGGATTTCGTCGGTTCGAAACTCGCCGGGTGAATCGTTATTTAAAAATGAAAATAATGATTTTGTTATTTTTTTTTCTTTTTATCTATTGTTTACTTTTTAATAAATTACTATTCTATATTTATTTATTCATTGTTCTTTTATTAATAAAGTTTTAGATAGTTTTATAAGTTTTAATATTTTTTCAATAAAATATTATTCAATATATTTATTAATATTATTTTATTTATTATTATTGAGTACCCGAAGTTCCATTCATTTTAATCAGATTGATGCAATGATGCAACAGTTAATAATTGTAATATTGTAATAAATTTCTATCTTGAAAATTGTTACATATTATTCAGGATATTTTAAAAACTATTTCTTTCTTTAATTAATATTCATTTTTTCTATAAGTCAGATATATTTCCAAATATTAAATAATTTTTGAAGTGAAAACTTCTTTAGCGGCGTTGAGCACTTTTGCGGGATGGGGAAAAAGTATAGAACTCGCGTGATCGTGACAAACACCATGAAACCATCTGCTTTCAAATTTCTTATAACAGAGCGCGAAATTTGAATTGTCATTAGAACTGTTTTATAAATTATCTCTAACATATAAATATATATTTATTATGTAAAGTTCATTTCATATATACATATATAATCAAAATTATACGAAATGAACTTCACATAATAAATATATATTTTATGTTAGAGATAAGAATTATAAAACAGTTCGTATTGCAATATTTTAAACAAAGTTGTGTATTTATATATATATAAATATAAGTTACAAATTTGTTTAAAATATATGTTTAAAATAATATATAAGTTATATATATATACATGCATATGAAATTCATCTTTCTCGTGAAATAGCGCGAATTTCGTCTGTTTTAAAATTTCTTACGCAGAAGTTTTCACTTCTGTCGGCCAGTCCCACGACTGCCAATTTTGCTTTTTTAATTCCGAAAAGCTGCAAAGCACGTTTTTTTGTCTTTAGTTTGTTTTATAACCACTTGGGGCGCTAAACAGTTTTTCAAAAAAACACTATAGAAAAAAAATATATGTACCTATATATTATATATTTATGTATTATTGAGGAGCACAAGTTAATTAATTTTAATCAGATTGATGCAAATGTGTAACATTTAATAATTGTAATAAATAATTAAAGAATTGTGTATCAATATTTTTTAAAGGGTAGAGCGAGAGCTCGGTGTCCCAGGTATTAATATTACCAGCCAAATCCAATAATAATGAATCATTTTTTTTAACTTAAGTACCGAGCCGAGGCTCGGGGTCCCGGTACTCAAATATATATATTGTATAATAATAATAAAAAAAAATGTAATAAAATTAAATAATTGATTATCTAACATAATTATAAATATAATCATGATATTTAGAATATTTAGATACTTGGTTAGATAAAATGTAGATTATGCTAAAAATATTTTTTATTTTGTCTTTTAGAAAATCTTATTTGAATCCTTTCCTCTTTAATATCTGATATGGAATTTATTAAATTGACAGGAAATAACAGGAGATAGGAACTGTATAGTAGTGCAATCACACACCCACTCATTTCACCCAAGGCTTGTCTGTCCTTCATCCGGAACAAGTTTCCTAAAAGTAAATCCGGTGAATTTTAAATGCATTAATCATATCATAATATACTTACTCTTTAATTTAAATTAATAATATGATACAATACATATATGAATTTACAATAATACATAGCACTCACTCGTATTTACTAGTTTTTATACGTCAAAATAAATTATTAAATTTTAAATTTTATAAATTATGTCAATTGAATGATTGCACTACGTAGGTATATACGTACTTGTAACTTATAAGTAATATTTAGGTTATGTTATCATCTTGCATTGTTAATAATCATTGTTAAATTATCAATGTAATTTAAAAACAAAAAATAAATTTAATTATAATTGTGTGGATTAAAAATATAAATATAACTACTTACACATAATTAAAATAATATATATTTATTTTTATTATTTTTAATCAATTAAAAAGTAAAAATGAATAAATTTTCGTAAATAATGTAATATTAAGAAGAAGAGGAATTTCTCAACGATTATTTTAAAGAGAAAAATATAAAAAAAAAAAAGATTTCAAACTCCTATTCAAATGGAGAGAAAGTTAATGCTTTTTTTTTTGTTCTGGTCCGAACGTTTAAATGCAAGTTGTATTTTATATTGCAACATCTAATGATAAAGGAAACGATCAATTGATTGAAAAAGAAAAAATAAAATTTTCCTTTATAAATATTTTATTCTATTATATTATGAGAACTACTATATGAAATTGTTCTGATTGTTTCAAAGTATTAGAATAGAAGAGAAGAAAAATAAAAAAATAAAAAATAAAAAAACTAGCTACTAGCTATATGGAAAAATTTGATGATCGTTTTTATCACAATCAACAACAAAGAAAAACTAACACTAAATAATTCTTTCTTTATATCTGATATGGAATTATTTAATACAGGTTGGTAGATAAAAAAAAATAAATTGAAGAAAAATGATCGCAATACTATCTCTGGCGAGAGTAAAAACTCAATGATTAAGTCTAACAAGTGGGCTGAAAAGTTCGTAGGCTAGCATAGAAAAATTTTTTTTTTAATATAATTTGTTTTTATTATTCAATATAGTTCCCTTCGAGAGCGATAATGAACATATAATTTTTTGGTACCATATTTATAATAAGATTTATCTTTAGTCTCAAAATAGACTTCAGTTTCGCCGATCACCTCTTCGATTGGACTCTGGTGTGAAATGATGGAGCCATGTTTCATCCATAGTCACATATCGAAGGAAAAATTCGGATTTATTACGTTTGAACAGCTCCAAACACTCCTTAGAATCATCGATTCGTTGTTATTTTTGGTCGATTGTCACTTTTTTCAAATTAACAAAAGTTATTTCACAAAATTCTATAACTCCGATACTAATTGTGTAACAGCTGACACAAATTTATACACTCGTCTTTTGATGGTTAGGACGGTTAGGACTAACTTTAAAAAAAATATGGATTTGATTGCCGCGCTGTATGTATGTATGTCAGCCTACGAACTATTCAGCCCACCTGTTATTTATTATCTGAAATATCAATAAATAATAATAGTAATATTTTTATAATTTTTTATATTTATATAAGAAAATAATAATAATAATAATAATAATATAGTTATACTCTTTTATTGTATGTATCTAACGATATAATATTTGAACATTGTCATCATCATTTTATATATCGGATCAAAAATTATCATTATAATAAATATTCATTCCTCTGCTTGAGTTTAATTTTATAATATCTTTAAAAATTTTCATTCAATCCATATAAATTGAATATAATAAAAAAAATTAATATCTCAAAAAATCTAATATTTATTATTATTTTATATTAATACATAAAAATAAAAAGAAAACATTGAAACATAAAGAGAGATTTAAAACGAAATGGCTTATTGGTAGTACATAATTCCAAACTCTCGATTCACAACAAACTACTGTTGTACAAACAAATTCTGAAATCTGTTTGTTTGGACTTATATAAAAACATTAAAATCTGGACATTGAAAATTTTTGTGATCGCAATACTACTAGTCTGTCTGTCTGGTGAGATAGATAGTAAAAATGTGATTCAAACCTTCCAAAATAAAGTGATAAATAGTAAGTATTGTTATTGTTAATGCTCCATGTGTGTGAATGACATTGTCGTTATAAAGATATTCATCGAGATCTAAAAATGAAGAACGAGAGACATGCACTTCACCTTCTCGTCTCTTAAACGACACTTTTTGAGTTTGCGACGACTTAAAAGGACTAAACCCATCGATTTAGTGCAAAAAGATTCATCACGTTGCCCTGTTAATATAATATTGTAAAACTGTAAATAAATTAAAAAAACAAAAGGATAGTATTCTCATATTATCTATCATATTACCATATACAAATAATATCTTATATATATCTTATATATATATATAGAAAGATATTTTGCTTTCAACTACATTCTGCATTTGTACTGATTAAAAATAAAAATAAATGTATATAAAAAAAAACAAAAAAAAAACAAAAAACAATATGTAAAGATTCTACAAAATAAAAATACAAAACATTAGAAATTTATTTAAATTTAATTTAAGAACAAATCTTGTTGTTATTGCGTTAGTAAGATTCTGTTTCACATTAGAATGTTGAAGAATGAAAGTCGACCCTGAAAAGACAATAGACTAAAAGATTTTTATTGTCGATCTGACGAAGAGATGGAGAAAACATTCAATAGAATGCCATTTAATCACTCATTTCAAAAGAAAATAAAATTAACTAAAAAAAAATAAAATAACATGAATGTTATTAAAAATTACTCATTTCGTTTAATGATAAAATAAAATATGTGTAGGTATTATATTATTTGAAAAATATTATTTATTAAAATATTAAATTATTATTATTATTATTATTATTATGACAAAAAGCAAGAACGCGCGCGATATCAGATCAGGATTATGGAAAAATGTGTGTTGTATTGAAGGTGAAAAAGGTAAATCGTACTTTTTCAAACATTACACACGCTTTGGTAATTAAGAAATTTTAATGTGAAAGATGAACCGCGTGTTCTGGTTGCCTGGGAATTAAAAAAAGATGATGGAATTTTTTTTAAAAAGACGAACAAGTCAGGCATATTTAGGTTGGCGTTGATATTGGCAAACGCACACACACAAACTCGGGCATTACACACAAAACGTTATTAAATCATTTACAATTAAGCTGGTTATATAAAAAGAATAAAAAGAATAAAAAGCTAAATATTTGAGATATTTATCAATCGTATCAATATCTGCGATGCGTTGCTAAAACAGAAAGGAAAGTTGGTCAGATAAGAGATAAGAGATAAGAGAATCGAAAAAAGGTCGTCGTGGTCCATCTTAATAATTTGCCAAACATGGAATGACATGAAAAATGGTGTAGGATGGGAACGGAAAAGAATCGTTCACCATGAATATCATCAGGTACTTTCAAATGGTCCATCCAGACAGTCCACTTCGATTACATGATTTTACTAGGAACATCCGACCGACACGATGATTCATCATCATCATCTGTCGAAGGAAGCACCCCGCGATCGTATTTTTTAAGCGATTAACATTGAGGATTTGGGATCCAACGGGAACAAAGTTTTTTTTTTTTTTTTTTTTTGATAGTCGAATCGAATTGTTATTGGATGCAATATTGAATGTGTATGCTGGTGCCTCCATCTCACGATCAGTCACATGACGATCTTGCACAGCATCCACGGTTTCTGGAACAACCTTCACGAAATTCGTCTTGGAATGAACTCGATAACCTCGATTGAATTCTCAGCATACATACTATCGCGATAAAGCTTCATTCATGCCCTTTATCCATGCACCTGTTGCATGTCTTTTAAGTTACTGTAAATAACACAAATGCCAAAACGTTCTCACCTTCTGAGTATGTATAGGTAACCTCAAAAATGTCCAACTTTTCAAACAACACTTTTCTCTTTTGAGGCATTAAACACGCAACACAACACTAAAAAATTAATTAATTAAATTAATTTGTTCATTTATTTTTCACTTTTTAAGATAAAAATTATACCTATTTACTTTTTTAAGTTTTGTTAAGTATAAATAAAGAAAATAATTTTTATTTGTTTTTTATAAGTAATCAACGTTAATAGCAGCAAGCACTACACGAAAACATTCCTCCTCATAATAGATCTTTCATTCCCACATTTATATAATATATAATAATGTAAGTATTATAAATTTCTTACTATTCTTTACAATCAAAATATCAAATAGAAACATTTTATTGTTTGCCAGGGTCAACTCATAACTTGTAATATTATTTACTCCTAATATTTACCAGTTGAAATTAACGACAGAGGTGATATTAATTATATAAAATATATAAAATATATACTGTAAAGCAGAGGTTCTTAATCTTATGTACTCTGCGGACCCCCACTTGAAAAAATTTTTTTTGACGGACCCCATTCCAACTTTAGGTACTTTACGTCATTTTATTAGTTAATTTCTGGCTTACGATCTCATAAGAACAAGGATATATGATGAATATTTCTAACAGTGATTGGTGAATAACGATTTTTTTGCATATTGTAGAACACATTTTATTAGAAATTATAATATTGAAGAAAGAAAATTCAACTAAATATGAAGATGGAAACGGTAGCAATAGTTTTCTTGCACATTTCGTTGAATTTGGGTATTTGATCTCTGTTTCCTCACAAAGCCATGCCATCGCTTCTTTTATATTAAATAAAGTTTTAACTGACTCATCATTTTCTCGTGCACCTGTACGATGGCTTTGGGGACCCCCAGTAAAGGCTTCGCGGACCCCCAGGGGTCCGCGGACCACAGTTTAAGAACCTCTGCTGTAAAGAATAAAAATAGTAGAAAGAAGGAAGATTTTCACATTATAACCGACTCCCTTCCCTCTCCCCCCCCCCCGACGCGCCCAATCAAATTTATTAATATATTCAGACGAAAAATCATATGAAAAAAATAAAATAGTTTACAATTTATAAAAAAAAAAAAATATTGATTTTATATTTATTTAATATTTTTTTAAATACCCTTTTCCAATGTTCTTCTTGTTATTATTTTGCCATTTCCATTGAAAATCAACATATATTTTACATTTAGAGTTTAGATCAACAAAATTAGCAAAAATTAGCAAGCAAAATTGAAGAATTGAAAATATGTAAGTATAAATTAATTTAATTTAAAATATACATTAAAATAGATATTATTTTTTTGTTTTTGATTCTTTTTATTAAAAATAAAAAAAAAAAATTAAAAAATTAGCAGGAATAGCACCTGTAAATTTGCAACGGATGTATTGAGTTCTCCATTTTTCCTCCATCGACGACTTCTTGTCCTTTGTAAACGTCCTAATATAGCATCACTTGTATCTTGCATTATTCAATTTTTAAATCACAAAATAAATAAATAAATAAATAAATAATAATTTATGAAAGTAGGTATATTTTTATAATTTTTATTAGTTTATTAATTAATTAATTTATTTTTATGTTAATGTCATTGATGTCATTGATGTTGTGTGTCTCTTTCTGTCTGTCTGTCTGTCTCTATTACTAATACTACTACTACTACTAAATTGAATGAATAGAGGAATGGAATGGAATGGAATGAATCTACTCGTATGTCTGTATGTATTTATTTATTTATTTCTACTTGTTCTCCTCGTTCAATTGCAAACAACGTAGAGTGGCGACGATCGTGGCATGTCACGCGTGACGGCACGTCATATCAAACTTCCGCCTACTTCTTTCTATCTATGTATGTATGTTATACCTATGTAGGTACCTATTCAATGTACAATGTACAATTTACTAGGAATATATCCATGATAATGAAATTTGAAATTGAGATGCCGTACCGTTCGTTGTCGATTCGTAAATGATAGAAAGAAATGGGAAGAAGAAAAAAAAATAAAGACTAACACACACATTGCCATTTATCAACGGTAACTTCGAAATCAAATAACAAACATCCGTAATTTAGATTAATCAACGATCATTATACATACAATCACCGTTTAACTTTTACATTAAAGTAATTAAATTTTCATGCTAAATGTTAGTCAGGCAGCCACTATGAATGGATTAATTAATTCTAATAACTAAAGTAAAAAAAAAACAACAAATTTTGCAAATGACAAATTTAATAAAAAAGTCGAATTGGCAGTCGTGGGACTGGCCGACAGAAGTGAAAACTTGTGCGTAAGAAATTTGAAAGCAGACGGAATGCGCACCAGCTTCACGAGAAAAATGAAATTTATATACGTGTATATATATATATATATATATAAAATTCATAATTATTTTTTTCAGCAAACTGATTATTATTACAAAAATATTAAAAATACGATGTGTATGAATATATATATATATATGTCTGTCTGTCTGTCTGTCTGTGTGTGTGTGTCTGTCTGTGTGTGTGTGTCTGTCAAATACTCAAAAACTACCCGTCCGATTGCGATGAAACTTTCAGGGATTGTTGTGGGCGTCCCAGGGAAGGTTTTAGTGTAGTTAAATCCAAAATTAATTTATCCAAAATTAATTTAATTAGTAATATTTTGGTAAAAGTCTATTTATGGTTACCATGGTTACATTGAAAAATTTACAATAAATAAATAAAAATAATTGGAAATCTTTTCAACTTATTATTTTGATAAATTTTATTAATATTTTTAATTTTTTTTAAACTGCCAAAAATAACATACCCATAATAATAGTTGTAATAAAAATAAAAATATAAATCACAATGTAAGTAAAATATTGAATCGTTTTATTTATATTGTTTCAATTATTGTTTGAATATTTATTAAATTTATATATAGATTAATTTACATGTTTAAATGTATATTTAATAAATTTATTTATTGATTCTTAATATTAATAATTCCAATTACTTTCTTGAAATTTTTTTTTATTTAAAAGCATATTCAGCATATCTCGCAAATTTGAATTGGATTAAATAACATATATTAATTTAAATTAAATTAAATTAATTCAATTATAAATTAAAATTAATAAATAATATTTATTAAACCAGCGAAAGTTTGGCTCTTTTTTGATGGCACCACGTCACGTGTTGGCGCGTGAGATTTCCAGTGTTAAAAAAATTAATTCTGGTACTTTCAGCAATTCAATTTTCGATGTTGAGATTTTGATGTTTTTGATGTTATAAATAATATTTATTAAATTATAATTTAATTAATTTAATTTAATTTAAATTAATAAATATTATTTAATCAAATTCAAATTTGCGAGATAGTCGAGTGGATAGTGGAGTGTTTGGCTCTTTGTTGATGGCACCACGTCACGTGTTGGCGCGTGAGATTTCCAGTGTTAAAAAATTAATTCTGGTACTTTCAGCGATTCTATCAAGCTCAAATTCTATATATAGCAGTTTTATACAATTATTAATCCTGTGAAAAATTATCAAACATATATCTTTATTTTTACGGTCACACACACACACACACACACATATTTAAAAATTAATTTATTAAAATATATATTATATAATATATTATATATAGTATATAATTTAATACCAGCTGGTCCGAGCGCCTTCGGCGCTCTTCACAGCTGGACGGGGGCTCCGCCCCCTGTACCCCCGAGTGGTACATCGTATTTGGTTAAAAGTAGTAAAAGGTTTTCATCCATTTTGTTTCAATCATTATATTACATAAAACATTCATTTCTTTTTGTGTTCTTATTTAAAATATATTTTAATTTAATCAGTAAATTAATTGTATATATTATTATTGTATATGTTATATCTATCTATTTATATAACTCAAAGATACTCGAAAGTTCTTGGCTACATTTCTCCAAATGTCCCTATCCTGAGCCCTTGTCCCATCTCTCTTACGTCCCTTCCTATGCGTCCATGGTCTTTACTGCATGATAACTGGCGTTTCCCGATTGATACCTCCATTTAAATTCTTCTCAAATATTATTATCCTTCGTGATTACATTCAATTTTTCTACATATTCAAATTTTATATTTTCTATATTAATTAATACTGTTCCTCTTTGTCACTAAATATATTTTCTCCTATTAATTTCAAACCTCCATTAATTTTTCCTCGCCATTCAAATAATAACATACAAACAGAAAAGTAGGTGTGTTGATATAAAATATATACCTGTGACACCGAACTATCACTCGACCCTTTAACCAATTTATACAATTTATTTTTATAAACTTTAAAAATTTTACAATTTTTTAATTATTTATTATAATTGTTAAATGGAATTTCTAAAAATGACCCATTAAAAATTTGTTTCCTAAAATGTTTCAAAATAATTCAAAGAATATTTTGTTTATAAGTTTATTTTTTTAATATTTTATTTATAAAACACGAAAACATTTAAAATTATATGAATAATTGATCTCATAATTGGATTTTTCATTTTCAATTGACGATTTGAATTCATAAAATATTAAAAAAAAACTTTTAAAACTTTTTAAATTATATTCAAGTAAGTATATAAGAATATAAGATATATTATGGGTGAATTCAAAATGTATGAAGGGACACATAGATAGATATAACATTTACAATAATAATATATATAATTAATTTACTGATTAAATTAAAATGTATTTTAAATAAGAACACAAAAACAAATAAATGTTTTATCTAATTGAATATTTGATATTGTGTTTGAATATTTAGTAAATAATATTTTATAATATTTACCGGAGTATAATAAATTGATAACGTCATTTAATAATCCTACTATATATCGAATTGAATATAAAGATAAATCTTCTTTTAAACGTTGTGTGAAACAATTTCAAATAATTTAAATGTAAAACTATTAATGAAATTAAAAAATCAAATATATGAATATAATATAAATATTTTTAATTTTATTTTAAGAATAGATATATATATCTCACAGGCGGTGGCTGTGACGTCATCCATATATTATAAATTTAAATTAAGAAGAACTAATAAAGTTTCGTGAGATGTGATCAATAAAACTCAATTTTTCTTTATAAATACTATCTCTGTTGTGAATTTCAAAAAAATCGTTAGAGCGGTTTTTGAGAACAATGAAACAAAGAAACAAACAATTTTTACTCGTATAAGAAGATAAGATATATATATATATATATATATATATATATATATATAATTAATTTCTGAATATATATATATATAATTTAATATAATTTAACACATAATAATATATTAAAATATTTTATTTTATATAAATAATAATATTTAATATGGCAAATATGTAAAATTTTGTAAAGAATGTATCAGAAGTTTAGTGTCTAACATTCTGGCGTATTGCGCATGCGTATATCGGTCGGGTCGGTGTCGTTTTGGAATCTCACGCGAAATCTATATTTTTTCCCCATCCGCAAAAGTGCTCAACGCCGCTAAAGAAGTTTTCACTTCAATAATCATTTTTTTCATACTTTAATTATATATATATATATATATTATTTTTATCCCTTTTAATCCCTTTTAAAATAATCCAGAATTCCTAGTAGGAATTTAATGAATGTTTAATTGATTTGAAAAGTATTTTTTTTTTTTTTATTATTATGAAATTTTAAAATTTTTATCATTAATTTTTTATTTGCTACAGTAGTAGTAGTAGTAGTAGTAGTAGTAGTAGTAGTAGGAGGAGGAGGAGGAGGAGGAGTAGTTTATAAGAATATATTATATTTCTGTGGAAAAGTTTTTTTTAGGAGTGTAAAAGGATGGAGGAGAGAGAGGAGGAGAAGGAGGGGACAGTAAGGAGAAAATGTAAAAAAAAATAAAATAATAATAATAATAATAATAATAATTTATCCAATCTAGGTACATACCTACATCCTACAATGAATGTGAAAAATTTGAAATTGTATTTTATTTAATTCAGATGAATCTAACGACTTTAATTTAGGATCAGAAAAAGTAAAATAGAGAAATAACTAATTTATAGTTTGATTGAATTTGAATAAAGTGTAGGAGGGTAGATTTATCTTGTAGGATGGATAAGATGTTTTTATTTTTTTAATTATCACTCTTTAACTGGATATTACGTCAACCAAAGAGGTCGGTGACATACACACAAACATACATACGATTAGTAGAACAACCAAATTAGAAAAAAAAGTAAAAAAAAAAAATTATCCCATGCAGAGCTGAAAGAGAGAAAAGAAAGAGAGTAATGTGTAATATATTATTATAAATAAATTAACCCTACCAATTGGATGATGATACAATTCAACCTTCTTTTTACCGACCGACGATAGGAAGGGAAAGTATTATTTTCCTATCTCCACACGAATCATGCATTTTCTTAACAGAAAAAAGTATTTGTAGCATGAGATGTCTGTCCGTCCGTCTGTCCGTCCGTCTGTCCGTCCGTATAGATGTGTACAGATTGAATTGGATTAAAAGGATTGGGATATTTAGTTAATGCATCAACTTTTCGATCCGAGTTTTCCCACTTACTCACTCACTCAACAAAAGTGCTGATAAACTTGGACCTTCTTTTCTTTTATGTGGGGTGGAGAGTTATTCTCATTTTTACCGACCGACGATAGTAATGGAGTTATTGTTTTCACACCAAATTTCACATGTGGAGATTTTTATATATCTCCACGAATCATGCATTTTCTTAACAGAAAAAAGTATTTTTAGCATGAGATGTCTGTCCGTCCGTCTGTCCGTATAGATGTGTACAGCCTGAACGGCTCAACCGATTTTGATGAAATTTGGTATATTTACTTAATGCATCAGTGGGATGAATGGATCAACTTTTGGTGCAAATCCGGAAACCGGAAGTGCTAGTATTAGCGCTCGACGATAGGAAGGAAAGGGTTATTTTCACACCAAATTTCACATGAGGAGATTTTTTACATATTATCACGAATCATTCACTTTGTATTTGTTTTATCTTCGAGAAAAATCATCTATATTAGTTTTTTTCTTAATTTAAAATTATATGACGTCATCCAATCATTCATGACGTCACAGCCTGGCCTTGCATATATATTATAAATAAAATAAAATTAAAAATATTTATGTTCTATGCCTATCTGTTTGTTATTACATTAATAGATCTATTAAAATTATTTGAAATTGTTTCTGTAGCTGGAAATTAATTTATTTCAAACTGTCGGTCGGTTCGGACCTGGTCAACACAGGTCAACTTATTTGTTTTTCTCTTCATTAAATTACATCGCTAGGAATCTTCCAACTATAGAACAACTAAATTAATTATTATAGGTATCGTTTGTATAAATTTGGTGATAATTCTTTTTATTGTTGAATAATAGACAAATTTATTAATCATTTCTAGAAATAATTTTTTTTTTTTTTTTTTTTTTTGCTTTAATTGTATAAATTTCAAGTAGTTTGATGAAAAGGTCAAAGATTAATTGTCTCACTGAACTTTCACCTCATTGATTAAATACATACATCAGTGATATATATTTATTTATTTATTAATTCCTGTTCTTCTTCAGTTCACCCACCACCAATTGACAATTGCGCCTACGTCATTTTTTCTTCTTCAAATCATTTTAATACAATTATACACACACTTTGATATTAATTTTAAAATAAATTTATATTAATCATTTATAATTATAAGTTTTTTTTTTAAATACCTATACCTATACCTATATATACATATATTGTAATATATAAGCATAAAAATAGCATTTTTATGTATATTATGGTACGGAAATTTAGAAAGTTATTTTGTTTGAACACATGGCAGAGTATATAAAAGAGATAACTTTCTAGAGAGAATTATTGTTTAAAAAAAACCGCAGGGAAATGCATTCCATCTGGTAGCCAGATGATATACCTCTTCGTTACCCAAGGGGGAGTGAGGGGTGGACAATTTTCCCAAGTGGCATAGGAGGGGATGATGACCATCTACATTTTTAGACATTTTTTGATCATGCTTGGATGGAGTGTAAGGGAAGTGACTTCATCTGACTAAATGAGAACAAATACAAGGATCATCGAGTGGAGCTAGGAAGCTGTGCCTGCCCTGATAAGACGACATGATACCTTGAGGAAAATATCCAAGAATTATCTTTCTTGAAGAGTCATTATTAATTACAATAACAAATAAGTGGTCGACCATATTTAAATAATTTGCAATTGCGTAATATAAATTAAATTTCATTTAATTTATATTTCTATATCTAACGGTACCATTCAATTTCTTCAATATCATATAATAATTACTTGTTATCTATTTTTGTAATATTAATTCTTCTATAGTTTATTAAATACATAATTTTTAGTTTAATTTTATATCTGAACCTATTCAATTTTATCATTTCCCTAATCAACCGTCGCGGATTCAATAACCATTTATTATTCTATATTCAACCACAGTGCTACCAAATTAATTTAATCTGATTTTTTAACCCAATTTTTCTAATAAAATACCTTACCCAATTCCTCCAATATATATATATATAGAGAGAGAGAGAGAGAGAGAGAGAAAAAGAGAAAGAGAAGGAATAAATATACCTACCAATAATTGTATAGTAATTTGTTTTATTTTTGTGTTATAAAATGAATAATGTTTTCTCTCTCTCTAAACCGGATATGGTGTAGAAATAAAAATAGGTTGTTTCCGTTAAATAAAGAATAATGTCATTAATTGATTTAGATAATAATAAAAAAAAATCTGAATATATTATATTAATTATATTTAAATTAAATTTAATTAATTATAAATTATAAATTAATAAATAATATTTATTAAACCAGCGCATGTTTGGTTGTTTTGTTGATGGCACCACGTCACGTGTTGGCGCTTGAGATTTGCAGTCGTGTTAAAAATTAATTAATTCCTGTAGTTTCAGCAATTCAATCAAACTGAAATTCTATACCAATAGTAGTTTTATACAATTTTCAATAATCATGTGGAAAAACGATTAAACATACGAGTATATCTTTATTTTTACGATCAGTTTAGCAGGTTAGAGGGAAAATAAAAATCAAAACATGGTAGGTTATGACCCACTTCCGGTTGAGCTCCATTTCTCAAAAGTTGATAGAAAACTACAAATTTTGACTAATGCCCGTAGTACCAAATTTCATTATTCTAGCTCAAATCATTTTTGCGTAATATTGTCTACATACAAACATACACACACACACACACACACACAGACATTATTCTCAACTAAAAGTGAAAATAATTCGGGGGCCATCAAAACGTATAAAAACATCAAAATCTCGACATTGAAATTTTTTGTGATCGCAATACTACTAGTCTGTCTGTCTGTCTGGTGAGATAGTAAAAAAAATATGTATGTATACACAATATAAAAATATGCAATATTATAGTATATAAATTAATTAATAAATATTAATAATGAATAAAAATTTAAATTTAATATACATTTATTTACTTCTCTCTCTCTCTCTCTACTTTTATAATATTAATTTTGAAATTTTTTGAATATCTTAAACATATATACTTAAAAAAAAAAAAAAAAAAATTCTTAAAAATTATTTATATTAACACAAAACAATGAGATTAACTCAAATATACTTAAATCTTATGTAAATAATTTTATTTCATTTCATATAATACGAGATAGGTATAATATTATTATGTTGTTTTATCATTTCTCAATTGGTTCCACTATCACCCCCCCCCCCAAAAAAAAAAAAACAAATAAACAAACAAACAACAAATATAAATTTAATTTAATATATTTATTTTTTACACAAATTCAATACTTACATATGAATATAGAAAGAAAAACTATTTAGAGTTATTTAATTTTTGAAAAACACTAAAAATGTAATAATAATTAAAATTTGGTAAATTATTAAATAAATAATCATGATTAATTATGATTAGAAATAAATTAGATAATATTATAAATTATATTAAATTTTTTTTTTTTTTGATTTTTTTATTATTTGAATATAAATCTCGTATGTTGTATACTTTTCCATTTATTCGTATCGTCTCTATTTACCATCTTACGAATATTCAAGAAATTATAAATTCTATTCAAATCAAAATTACATAGAAATAATTTTAAAAGCATATCCATATGTAAATATGTACGCGTATTTATGTAATTTGTATTTATTGTTTATGCCAATTTATAGTCATTTATAATATTTATTTTCTCTTATGACCTCAACATTAGTTAGTTAGTTAATTAGTCATTTAACTACATAATAAGACATCATACTACGAAATAAGACATCATACAGTATTATTTTTAATTATCATTAAAAATGTAAAATTTCAATCAACTTTGTAATAAGAAAAATTGTATTTATACATTTCTTATTTATATCTTATAAAATATCGATAAATAAAAAGTTTAGAGGGCGAAAAAAATCAAAACATTTCTCAAATGTTGATAGAAAACTACAAATTTTGAATAATGCCCGTAGTATTAGTAGTAAATTTCATGATTCTAGCTAAAACCGTTTTTGTGTAATCTTGTCTACACACACACACACACACACACACAGGCAGACAGAAGATATTTTTCTCAACCTGGCGAGATAGTAAATAGTGTCTGTTCGTATAATATATAGTACCGGGACCCCGAGCCTCGGCTCGGTACTTAAGTTAAAAAAAATGATTCATTATTATTGGGTTTGGCTGGTAATATTAATACCTGGGACACCGAGCTCGCTCTACCCTTTAAAAAATATTGATATACAATTCTTTAATTATTTATTACAATTATTAAATGTATTAAATAATATTTTATTGAAAAAATATTAAAAATTATAAAACTATCTAAAACTTAATTAATAAAAGAACAATGAATAAATAAATCACGAAAATAGATAAAAAAAAAATGCACGCGGCGAGTTTCGATCCTTCGAACTCGGGGAGTAAAAACAATTGTTCTTACTGCTGGTCTATGATATTTTGATAATTACAAAGATATTTTTACCATCTTTCAAAGACATTTATTTGTTTTGTTGTTTTTTTTTGAGAGAGATTAATAAATATATATATATTTTATTAAAAATAAATATTTTTAATTTTATTTCGAAATTAAATAATGAATTTTAAAATATTTTAAATATAAAAAAATGTTAATACAATATCATTTAAAAAAAAAGCGGGATTAATAAATATATATATATATTTTATTAAAAATAAATATTTTTAATTTTATTTCGAAATTAAATAATAAATTTTAAAATATTTTAAATATAAAATTTCGAAATTAAATAATGAATTTTAAAATATTTTAAATATAAAAAAATGTTAATACAATATCATTTAAAAAAAAAGCGGGATTAATAAATATATATATATATTTTATTAAAAATAAATATTTTTAATTTTATTTCGAAATTAAATAATAAATTTTAAAATATTTTAAATATAAAAAAAATATTAATACAAAATTAAAAAAAGGCGGGAGTAAAATTTCAAAATGGATGCCATTTACGTCACCCATATATAATTTTCAATTAAGAAATTAATAATGAAGCTGTAAGTTTCAAGAGATGTGATCAATAAAACTCAATTTTTCTTTATAAATACTATATCTAGTGTGAATTTGAAAAAAATCGTTAGAGCGGTTTTTGAGAACCAATGGTTATAGAGAGATATATAGATATATACAATTTTAGCTAGCATAATAAGATAAGATAAAGTGTATATATTCTACTATATATATTAGATAGTAGTAAATAAAAATACATACTTTAAAAATGTAAAAGTAGAATCTAATCTATAAATTCTATTGAATAATGATTAATTATTAATTGTTAATATATAAATAAATTAAATTTTCAATTAATTTATAAAATAACTTTAAAATTAATTTATTTAACACTTTTATACGTGGTGGGCATCCATCCATTCTTAAATTGGTGCAAAAAAGAAAAAAAGAAAAAACGTAGGTAATTGCTTTCACACTAGAAATAATAATGAAAATAATATACATTTATTATCTATTATTATTATTATTTCTAAACTAAATGTAAGATGATTTTAAAAAAATAATTATGACATTTTTTTAAAAGTATTTAATTATTTTTTCTTTCTTTCAATCTATCGATAGGTAAGGTACATACGAGCATATTATTATCGTAGAATTGAAATAGAATCCTTGGAAAAAGTGGAAAAAGGATAAATGCTAAGTGTTTCGAGACGAAACGAATCATTCATTCATTCATTCATTCATTTTAAATGAATTAATTAGTTGCATGGAATTGGATGGCAAATAAATACCTGATCGGAATGGATATCCAATCCTTGATGTACCCAAATACTTAATCGACGTAAAGTACGTAAAAGACGATTTTGTGTTGGTGGTGGTGGTGAAAAGGATTCCGATGATGTCGGTGAAGGGGATAAGGTTGCAATCTCGTCATCGTCATCATCATCATTATTTAAATTGTTGGTTTGTGTTGACAACAACAACGACGACGACAACGACGTCGACGACGACGACGAGGACGACAACAAAGAAGATGTTGTTGTTGTTGTTGTTGGTGGTGGTGGTGGTGGTGGTGGTGTCTGATAAATTGGTTCACATTTAAAGGTTTCCATTGGATGAAATGAAAAACGAATATCAGGAAATGGTGGTGGATCAGGTGGTGTAGGCATCATTTAATAATAATAATAACAACAACAACAACAACAACAACAAAATTAAATAATCACTAAACGAGTAATATTTTGTATGGAATATCAAATAATAATAATAATAATAATAATAATAATAATAATAAATACAAAAATTCACATGTAAATGAATAAGAATGGAATCATAGCGAGATGAAGAGATTCTGACTAGCAACACACGCGTTTTGCTATTAATACATAAGTTGAGTTAAGTTTGAAAAAAAAAAACAAAAAAAAAAAAAAAAGAATCAAGCAGAGAAGATTATTGAAGCATGCGCACTACTGAGATATGACACATATATATATATATATATATATATATATATATATAATTCCAATTAAATGATGTTAATCATTAGGAGGAAGGATAGAGGAGTTGTTGGAAATGAGTGGAGGAATGGAGAGGGAGGAGGGGGAGGGGGGAGGGTGTGGTTAGAAGTGCGTTTAAGTAATATAGGAGAGATGAAAAAGAGAGGAAATTCTAATTATATAGATATTTAATATGAAAATCAATTATTTCAAATAAATTAATAAAATTAATAATAATAATAATAATAAAAGTTTCATCAACAATTTAAATCCATTTTAATTTTTTATTGTAACTATCAGTACAATACATTTACTTTACTATAATTTAAGTAATCCTATTTTATTTTGGATATTATAAATAAAAATTATATTTTTTTTTATATTTATTTTATATATTTTATAGTTTAAATTTTTTCTTGAAGTATTTTATTAATCATTTAAAGATAAATTTTAATTTGTGTTGCTATTACAAGTAGGTAACAAACAGACTATTTAATAAATTCATGAAATAAGTAAGAAAGAACATGTTTTTTTTTTTAAATTCAAATTATAATAAATTCTTCATACGAAGTTTGAATGAAAAGTAATGCCGCCACCTCCATATCTCTCCAAAAGATGGCAGCACTGGTATATGGCAGGTATTGGTTGGTTCCGTAAACTCTCCTCTACAGTTCCATTTGCACTGAAAGGTTGGGATTTTAGAGTGCAAAGTATGGAACCAGTGGCGTACCTAGAACTTTTGCCGCCCGGGGCGATCTCCATTTTGCCGCCCTTTCTATTATAATTCAATCAAATAGTGGTTTTTATAAATTAATACACATAAATAAATTATCAAGTTGTTTAATCAATATTAATTAATAAACAGAGTAAATTTTTTCACATATTTGTATGCACTCGTAAACATATTTATATAATATTTACTCTTCTAGCTTTCATACTAGAAAAATCGTGTATAATGCTCTCAAAATTTATATTTATATTTTTTCCCCCGGCCCTGCTTTTCAAAAGAAAAATAGATGATTTAAAAAAATATTGGTATATCACTTCAAAGTAATCATCTAATCATATAAACTTTTCAAAAGAAATGACATTTACAAACTGATATGAAAAAATTTTGGTTAGGAATAATTGCCGAACAAAATCGTAAAAATGTGTTTACGAATTCAACGAATTTTAATGAATACAATAAAATAAAATTATTATCCTGTTCTTGGAATTAGAATTCAAAATTTACACTAAAATGCATTTATATACACCGAGGAATAATATTCGAAATCATATAGTTAATCATAATTTATATAAATCAAATAGTAAACTTATAATAATCATAATAATCATTTATTATTCAAGAAAGAAAAAAAATAAATATGAAATGAATAAGTTGCTTTTTACAACTATAACGAAATATAAAAAATGCCGCCCCAAGATAAGTGCCGCCCGGTGCGGACCGCACACACCGCACCCCCCTAGGTACGCCTCTGTATGGAACCATGCGCAGATAGTCGGTCAACGCGATTTAAGCAACGCGCAGTCATTGAATTCTTGACAGCAGAAGGTGTCACCCCAAAGATTATTATAGCAATCTTTTCACTTTTCGTTGAAAGTTTTTATAGTATGGTTTCTTTTCTGTCTTAAAGTAGGCCTTCCTATCAGCGATTAATTTTTCATTGAAGCTAAATTCATCTATCTCTTGAGATCTACAAACAGGAAATAATCGCTAAGGAGCCAGGTCTGTGGAGTAAGATGGATGAGGAACAAGATACAATTCATTCATGTAATTTCATTATTTTGAAAATATGAAAAGTTTCTTCAATAAAAAAATTATATTTTCTAACTATTTTGCAAACTAATCACTGTTCAATTTTGATCTAATATATTTTTGAAAAGATGATGCTAATTTGTGATATAATTGATTGTGATGCCATCTACCTGTCATTCTACGAACTGATTGTGAATGGCCTTTATTTTATATATATATTTGAAATATGAATATTTATAGAATGTATTTATTATAATTTTGACCTCTAATATAAAAATATTTTATAAACCTAGACTAGATAAATTGAATTATTATGCAATATCTTTGCAATTTATTTAATAATAGTAAACCTTGATTTTTTTTTTTAATTTGAAAATTATTCATTTTATATATATTCTCTTATTCTCTCTCTCTCTCTCTCTCTCTCTCTCTTGTTATCTTTATATACTATATATTAAATATAGTATAATAGAAAGTGATAATGATTGATAATAATATGCTATTATATTAACAACTATAATACGTTTAAATGATAGATAGAATGAATTTATGTGGTAAAAGGACTCATGAAGATGTAGACTATAGAGTAGAGTAGAGTGTTGAATATACCTAACTAACGAAATACTTGTTGGATTGGTTTGTATCTCTTAGCTTAGGAAGGGGGGGGGGGAGGGGGATGGGGGGACCCCGTAAGATGGAAAGAAGTTTATGGTGATAAAGTAAGAATTTTGTAAAATGAAATTACATTCCATTATAATGATTTTAATTTTTATTTTCTTTTTATTAAATAATTTCCAATCTACTTTTTCAAAGGAATTAAAATAATTCTTCCTGCATCTGTGCAAGATAGATAAGAAAAAAATTAAAAAGGATTTAAAAATTTAGAGGAAAAAAAAAATAAAGATGAACCACTCTCTTATATTTTGTAAACAATTAAACTTTTTAATATTTTAGAATGTAATTTGAAAAATAATGAGGAAAGATGTAATTTTTATTAAAAATAAAAAAAAAACAAAAAACCTCATTCACATATATATATATATATAATCTAGATATTGGATTGGTCCACAAAAGATATAAAAAAAAAAAAAATGAGTGTGGCTCGTCGCACGCGCCACTCTTGGTTTACCTCCTTTAAAAGAGACAGACTATTTGACCCACTTGCCCATATCTCAATGGCCAGGCCAGACATTAAAGGCAAATAGAAAGAAGAAAAGGAAAAGAAAAAGAGAGCTGTTCTCATAGAAGAAACTAAATAAATAAATAAATAAATATACAAAGCTTTAAAAGGCATGGAAAAAATGATTTCTAGATAAATTAAATGTGTCTATGAAAATTTTTTTTAAATCTATACCCTCGTAATATTATAATGACACATACCTATTATTATAATATCTACACACACACACACACATTATGATTAAAATTAATTAATGGAAAGATTATATTTTTTTCAGATTAACTTTTATTTTTTAAAAAAATAAATATTTTATTAATCTTAAAATTTGAAATATAAAAATATATGCAAATTGTTTTTTTTTTTTTTTTTTTATTATTATATAATAGTAATTACTTATATTATCTTAAAAAATTTGGAGTCTCTCCATTCGACTATCTCGCAAATTTGAATTGGATTAAATAACATAATATATTATATTTAAATTAAATTAAATTAATTAAATTATAAATTAAAATTAATAAATAATAAATAATTAAACCAGCGCATGTTTGGCTCTTTGTTGATGGCACCACGTCACGTGAGATTTGCAGTGTTAAAAAATTAATTCCGCCGGTACTTTCAGCAATTCAATCAAGCCGAAATTCTATACCAATAGCAGTTTTATACAATTATTAATCATGTGAAAAATTATCAAACCTATATCTTTATTTTTACGGTCACTTTAGAGGCAAAAAAATCAAAACGTTATAGGTTGAGCTACATTTCTCAAAAATTGATAGAAAATATGGCTCTGGCGAGATAGTAAAAAGGGATGGTAATTGCTATCCCCCTTGCCTCTTTTAAGTGTAACAGTACCGGGACCCCGAGCCTCGGCTCGGTACTTAAGTTAAAAAAAATGATTCATTATTATTGGATTTGGCTGGTAATATTAATACCTGGGACACCGAGCTCTCGCTCTACCCTTTAAAAAATATTGATACACAATTCTTTAATTATTTATTACAATTATTAAATGTTACACATTTGCATCAATCTGATTAAAATTAATGAACTTGTGCTCCTCAATAATACATAAATATATAATATATAGGTACATATATTTTTTTTCTATAGTGTTTTTTTGAAAAACTGTTTAGCGCCCCAAGTGGTTATAAAACAAACTAAAGACAAAAAAACGTGCTTTGCAGCTTTTCGGAATTAAAAAAGCAAAATTGGCAGTCGTGGGACTGGCCGACAGAAGTGAAAACTTCTGCGTAAGAAATTTTAAAACAGACGAAATTCGCGCTATTTCACGAGAAAGATGAATTTCATATGCATGTATATATATATAACTTATATATTATTTTAAACATATATTTTAAACAAATTTGTAACTTATATTTATATATATATAAATACACAACTTTGTTTAAAATATTGCAATACGAACTGTTTTATAATTCTTATCTCTAACATAAAATATATATTTATTATGTGAAGTTCATTTCGTATAATTTTGATTATATATGTATATATGAAATGAACTTTACATAATAAATATATATTTATATGTTAGAGATAATTTATAAAACAGTTCTAATGACAATTCAAATTTCGCGCTCTGTTATAAGAAATTTGAAAGCAGATGGTTTCATGGTGTTTGTCACGATCACGCGAGTTCTATACTTTTTCCCCATCCCGCAAAAGTGCTCAACGCCGCTAAAGAAGTTTTCACTTCAAAAATTATTTAATATTTGGAAATATATCTGACTTATAGAAAAAATGAATATTAATTAAAGAAAGAAATAGTTTTTAAAATATCCTGAATAATATGTAACAATTTTCAAGATAGAAATTTATTACAATATTACAATTATTAACTGTTGCATCATTGCATCAATCTGATTAAAATGAATGGAACTTCGGGTACTCAATAATAATAAATAAAATAATATTAATAAATATATTGAATAATATTTTATTGAAAAAATATTAAAACTTATAAAACTATCTAAAACTTTATTAATAAAAGAACAATGAATAAATAAATATAGAATAGTAATTTATTAAAAAGTAAACAATAGATAAAAAGAAAAAAAAATAACAAAATCATTATTTTCATTTTTAAATAACGATTCACCCGGCGAGTTTCGAACCGACGAAATCCACTCGTTAAAACATCAGTCCAACCGCTGGACTATATGTATTTAGATAAAAAATTGTCATTTTTTTACTGTCTTAGCAGGCAGTATTAAAAATTTTGACGTTTTCCATATAATATATAATTTTCAATTAAGAAATTAATAATGAAGCTGTATGTTTCAAGAGATATCATCAATAAAACTTAATTTTTCTTTATAAATACTATATCTAGTGTGAATTTGAAAAAAATCGTTAGAGCGGTTTTTGAGAACCATGATATATAGATAAATACATATATACAATTTTAGCTAGCATAATAAGATAAGATAGACATTAACTACACAATTCAACAGAACAGTATTGACTAGTATTAACTATTGGAGAGTTCACATCGCGTTGAGCAAACAAAACAAAACAAAGGAAAAAGTAAAATAGTCATCAAAAGTCATTAAAGGAGCAAAAATCTCTGGCTGTCTCTTCAACCTAGTTTAGAAAAATAAATTTGTGTCTACCTACCGATAGTATATTAAAACGAGTAAATACAAGACATCCAATTAAAGAGTACATCTCTCGTTGTATTAAAACAATAATCAGCATTGTAAGTACAAGTAGTAGTATTATACTATAAAACTATAAAACTATAATAAAGGAAATTGCAGTTTAAAGAATAGGAAATTTTGTGGTGGTATGTATTATGGTAGATTAGTGATTCTCAACCTGGGTGATAAGTTATTTTTGGAGGGCGAAATCGATTTCAACTCTTAAAAAAAAAAGTAAGATGATTTTGAATTTTTATCTATTAAAATTTATAGGAGGAGGGGGGGGGGGGGAGCGAATTATGAAGCCGGCCTTACGAAGTGGGCGTTTGGTCCAAAAAGTTTGAGAACCACTGAAGGTAGATGATTAAATTGGATTAGAAAACGCACTTTGTTTTAATATAACTAACTATAATATAATCTACTTCAAATAATTGTAGTAGATATACAATGGTAGTTAGTCATTATAAAAGAGAAGACATGATGCGACCTTTGAGTGCAACATTAAAAAACATCGAAGAAAATTATCCAAACCAGATTGGATAGTTATACTCGTTAATATAAAAAAAGGAAGAAATATTAAAAACTAACATCACATTCATTCTCTGTCAAATAAAAACAAATAAGTTGACCTGTGGCCAGGCGCAGAACCGACCGACAGTTTGAAATAAATTAATTTCCAGCTACAGAAACAATTTCAAATAATTTTAATATACTGATCTATTAATGTAATAAAAAACAGATTTGGATGGATATAACATAAATATTTTTAATTTTATTTTATTTATAATATATATGCAAGAACAGGCTGTGACGTCATGAATGGCTGGATGACGTCATATAATTTTAAATTAAGAAAAAAACTAATAAAGATGATTTTTCTCGAAGATAAAACAAATACAAAGTGAATGATTCGTGATAATATGTAAAAAAATCTCCTCATGTGAAATTTGGTGTGAAAATAACCCTTCCCTTCCTATCGTCGATCGCTAATACTACCACTTCCGGTTTCCGGATTTGCACCAAAAGTTGATCCATTCATCCTACTGATGCATTAAGTAAATATACCAAATTTCATCAAAATCGGTTGAGCCGTTCAGGCTGTACACATCTATACGGACGGACGGACGGACAGACATCATGCTAAAAATACTTTTTTCTGTTAAGAAAATGCATGATTCGTGGAGATATATAAAAATCTCCACATGTGAAATTTGGTGTGAAAACAATACCTCCCTTACTATCGTCGGTCGGTAAAAAACAAAAGACAAAAAGCCTTCTTGACAGGAGGATTCTTCTTACAGTTTTGTTCTTCAATTCATATTTATTATAAGAGAAGACAAGATCTTACAGTAAGAAAAAAGTAAAAAAAAAAGTGTAATTTGGAGGATAATAAAATAAATGAGAGAGAGAGAGAGAACATCATCATCTAATATTTCTTGCACTTTCGAATCGAAAGAACCAATCAATCCAATGTCAATAGTACAATAATTGTCATTTCAATATTTCAAATTATGTAAAGTCACATTTTATTTTCTAGAATCTTTTATTCTCTTTAACCATCAAAGTTTCAAAAATAGGTATCAGTATATCATAAAATCTAAAATGAAAATGAATGAATTAAGAGAAAAACAAAAAAACAATGGTAGCGTTAATCATAATTCATAATAATTGATGATGGGACTAAAACTTGAAACCTGAACCAAACGACTGTCGAAAAAATATTTTAAATTTTATTATACAAGTATATATATATATATATATATAAATAAATAAATGAATGAGTAAATAAATAAATATTAATTTCCAATTCGATTGTTATGATAATAAATAATTAAAAATAATTCAATAAATTTTAATTCATCTTTATTAATAAATTAATAAGATATTATCATTACTTGTTATTTTTATATGAGAATCTTTTATTATTTGAATTATCTTCAAATATCAATCAATTTGTGTCTTCTACTAATTTATAAAATTTAGTAAATAATAAATATAGAAAAAGAATAAAAATTCATTCATTCACTGAGATAAATTTTACTAATTAGGAATAATAATAATAATAATAATAATAATAATAATAATAACTAGTAACTCAATCATGTACTAAGAAAAGATAAAAATGATGATGATGATGATGGCTTAAGTTGCAATTAAACTTGAATAAATGTTATATATTTTATTGAGTTCCAAAATGGAGACAAAAATGGCTAAATATCGTACATATATATTGAAACGATTATAAATTATTGTATTTTAAGTAGAATTCCGGTTTATAATAATTATTTTAGTATAAACGACCTTGCTTATTCGCACTTTAAAAGCACCTGTTATTGGGTAAAAGCCATATCTTGGGAAGTGAAAGTTGCCTTCCTATCTATATTCTATTATTATTATTACTACTATATACTACTTCTACTACTACTACTACTACTACTACTACTACTATCTATCATCAAATACACAAAAACTACTCTCTTCCTCTCTATCTTCTATATATATATATATATATATATATATATATATATATATATATATATATGTGTAGTATGTAGTAATCTAACCTGTTAAAAAAAAAAAAACAAAAAAAAAAGGAGAAATAAAACTGACTGATAGCTAATGATAGCTAATATCATGACAAGACAAGGTCGACACTCTCCATTTTTTTTTCTTCCTCTACCCCTTCCCACTCCACCATCTTTAAATTGAAATTTTACTACTTCTATTACTACATATTACTACTACTATTTAAAATTAAAAAAAAAAAATAAATCAACAATTATTTTTCTAAATGTGAAATTTTATATTGTATTTATACACAATATAAATATGGAAATAAATAGATTATACTATAAAATCTTAACAAAAATATTTACTTATTTATATTATACAATATATATATATATATAAATTATGTATTTAATTAGTTTGATCACTCTTGTGTGTGTGTGTGTTCAATTTTTCTAGTAAATATGTTATTCCATTCGTCGTGAAGTAGCAAATCAAAAACAATTTTTTTTTAATAAGTATAATAATTAATAGAAGATATCAACAATGTAATTATCAATATAAATATTATTATATGAGTTAAAAATATTATCTTGTATTAGGTATACGATATTAAGAAAATTCAAATATTTCCAGAGAAATGATAAGAATCTTCTATTAATTAATTAACTTCAATCATCTACATTCTTTTGACAATAAAAATTCCACAATATATTCGGTAAATGTATATACATACAATACAGATATATGTACAATGTACAGCCCCATTTTTTTCCCCGACCCTCTTTACATTTTCGAGCTAAAATAATAATTGTCATATGGACAGTACGATGAACGAGTCAAAAAGTGATAATGACTGGGATTCGCTTAAAAACTTTTGTAAAAAAAAAAAAAATTACAAAAATACTGATATATGGCCCTTTTCTGTTATTTTTTAATCTTCATGCTACCTATGTTACTTATTGTTAGAAAAAAAATAATTATCCACGGATTTCCCAATACATATAATATAAAAATAATTATATTAAAAGTTGATTATGAAAATTTAAAAAAAAAAAAATATTATTTTATTTAAATTATAGATATATGTATATTTTAGTAGTTACAATTAGATTATTATTATTATTAATTTTTTTAAATAAAATAAAAATGAATTATATATCTATATCTATATCTATAGAAATATACACACATACATACAATCTACCTATAAGGTGTAGGTATTATTATATGTATTTAATGAATTTACAAAAGAATGGATAACAAAAATACAAGTTAAGTAAAACGTGGTAAAATACATACGATTGATAGAAAAAGAGAGTCAATCTTTGTTATTTTTCTATTCTCTGTGTCTGTCTAATTATTATTGTACATAAACTATATATTTATATTATAATATCAAATGATAAGATAATATTCAAAATATATTACTATTAGTATTAACTAGTATAATAGATATTGGTATATATATATATATATATATATAGGTAAGTAGATTTTTTTTAAATATAAAAATGCAATTTTAAAAGATAAACGTGAACATGACTACACATATATATATATATATTGTATATATATAATACATATAATACATATTATACTAATTTCAAATTGAACAGATACATTAGAATTTTTTTTATTTTATATTCTTTAGAATTTAAAATATTTAGAGATTAGAAAAAAACAATTTTATCAAATACATATATAATAAAAAAAATAGAAAAAAAAGATAGATTCAAATATGTATTAAGTAAATTTCTTTAAAACTATAAATGCTAGTAGCTAGTATAGTTTCACTAGTAAAATAAATAATTAATCATATATCACATTCATTATCAGTTTGGCCACCATTTTGAAGATTTTAAATGAATAACCTTTTTGTCAAATAGGTTTGTTTGTAAATGCAATTATTCACTCTGATACAATTTTTGTGCATATAAAGTAACTGAAAACGAAATTTAATAAATGTTCAAATGAAAAGGATTATCTATAATGATAATAAAATAGGAATGTTTGAAAGATTTAATTTTGATTTGAATGTTGAAGAATAAGAAATTCAATTTCCATTATAATTTGCGTATTAATACTAATTTCACATTATTTATCGTAGCTCATTTATAATATATTATATTTATTATTTATAGTATTAATTTATAGATTTATTTTATGTAATGAAATATATTGTGGGAATTAAAATTAAAATTAAATAAATAGTATTTTTTTTTAATTGTTTTTTACTACAAAAAAATTATGTACACATAAATAATAAATATTCAATCTTTTAAAAATAAAAAATTGCAATTGACCCCTTTAAAGTGAATAGTTTCTATGAATGGACCGAGGAGTTCCTAAAAGACAAATCAGAACTCAAGTCCTGACCTTGTCGTTACAATATGAATTTATAATTAATAAACTATTATTCATTTATTATTTAATTAATTTGTGAGTGAGTTTTTGCTATCACACCAGAGATAGTATTGCGATCACGAAAATTTTAATGTTTTTATACGTTTTGAAGGTCCCTGAGTCATTTTCACTAAGGTTGAGAAAAATGTCTGTATATATATATATACAGGGATCTTCAAAACGTATAAAAACTATATATATATGTGTGTGTGTGTGTGTGTGTGTTTGTGTGTGGACAAGATTATGCAAAAACGGTTTGAGCTAGAATCATGAAATTTGGTACTACGGTCATTATTCATAATTCGTAGTTTTCTATCAACTTTTGAGAAATGTAGCTCAACCGGAAGAGGGTCATTACCTACCACGTTTTAATTTTTTTTCCTCTAAAATGACCGTAAACAATGAAGATATATGTTTGATAGTTTTTCCACATGATTCATAATTGTATAAAACTGCTATATATAAAATTTCAGCTTAATTGATTCGCTGAATTAATTTTTTAACACATTGACTGGCAATCACTCGCCATCACGTTAAATATTTTTGTTAAATCAAAAAAATTTAAATATATTTGATATTAAAATTCATTAAAAAAAATTTCTAAAGTATGAATTTATATTTAAGCGTTTTACTTTCCTACATAAATCTATAAATAAATAAATAAACTAGAAATTCAGGATTTAAGTATTGAAATTAAGTAGTTAGTTTTATATTAGTAAAAAATAAAAAAAAATTTTAAAAAAAGATCAAAACAATTTGATATTTAATTTCTCTAAGAAAGTGAAAATTTTGCAATTAAAACAACATTAAAATAGAAAGAAAGAAAGAAAGAAAGAAAGAAAGAAAAAGATATATGAATGACCTCAATTAAAAAAAATATCCAAAATTCAAATATCATAGAGTTGAATTTTATTTGTTTGTAAGAACAAAACTTGAATTGATTTTGAAGAAAAAATTTATATTTGCAAAGAAAGATAAATAAATATTTGATAATTATTTTTTTAAAACAAAAATCTAGAAAAGAAATATAAACTTGGAAAATTTTTCAACTAATGAAATAAAAATTTTAATAGAATTGAATTGAAGACGAGGATTCAAATTCTAAAACTCTCAAACTTATATAATAAAATTTTAAAATATAAATTGGAACAAAAGAGAAAAAAATTTCACACTACTTTGATTTCTTTTAAGAGACATCAAAACAAAAACAAAAAAAAACTTAAATTTTTGTTATTCAATTTTAAGTTTTACTTTCAACGAATGAATTACTATTATTATTATTATTATTGACTTGTTATTTTAATAATAATTTTATTTTTTAGGGATATCTCGACACCTTAAAGGAAAAAATGATGATTAACTGGTTAACATTGAAGGATTTTATCATTTTGCTTTTTTCAGAATAGATTTATTCGTATACTTTATTATTATACGATGTATATTAGTATTGTGAAAATTTGTTTTGCCTTAAAAACATTTCAAATACAATGAATTTCATACGTAAGTGCATATCACTATGAATATTTGTTGCATGTAAATTAAACTGGAATTGATTTGTACCAATAATTTTCACCGTTTTCGTCTACATTCTCGTGTGTGTACTGATTGTGAGTTGAGTTTCTCTCTATAACTAACGAACTTTAATTAATTAATTAATTAAATATATAAATATATATAGGTATACATACACGAGAGACACTATCTTCCTAAATCAATAAATAAAGTACTTTTTTGTTCAAGACATTACTTAAAATATAGAAATCACAGAGAACTCGGTTTGCTAATATACGAGAGAATTCGACTGTCGAAATTTCCCCAAATTACACATTTCTATAAAGAACTTTTCTGCTACACTATTAATATGGATTTGCTTGTTCAATTTTTGAATTTTCAATCACACTTTCAATTGGCTACTCAACACTACACTACACTCTTAATTATTCTAATAGAAAAGTTTCCTAGGCAAAGCTAGAATGCAGATCTTTTTTCGATGAGATTTTCTTAAAAATGTCGAGATCTCCCAAGTGTAGAGCCCATTGAATTTCATTTCATTATTCAAGACTGTAAATCACTTGAAAAATATTTTATATTATTAATACATGGTGATGGTGATTAAAGATAGAAAGAGAGAGAGAGAGAGAGAGAAATAAAATTCTTTATCCAAGTGTAACTCCTTATTAGTACTAGTAACGTGGTGGCCCTGGACTTGAATAGATAGATAGAATAACAAAAAAGAAAAAGAAAAAAAAAAAGAAAAAGAAAATACCTTGTATAGAATTCTCAATGTTCAGTTCATAAGTGGGCGGTAGCAATTATATAAAAAAAAATAATAAAATGAATTATCATATCGATTTAATAATCCTATTCTTGATTTCCATTTATCAATCATCTCTAAATGGGAGCCAACTTCATCATCCACTTTCCTAATTCCACACAACTGATCATTTCCCAATTGGTTCCCCTATAAATAATTTCCATTCATTTCAATCTTTTCACACATCGTATCATGTCCAATGCAACCTCATCCATTTTAGAATTGTGACGATGACATCAGAAATTCACCAAAATCATTCATTTGATCTTTTTCAATTTTTTTTTTAATTTTAATTGTTAATATTTATGGAATTTAATTCAAATATAAATATATATATATATATATATATATATATATATATAATACATCACACACACAAATAAATAAATAAATAAATGATTAGTTTATTTTTATTTTTTCTTTTCATTTTATTAACTAAAATCTTCAATTATTTTAAATAGATTGTAAATATAAACAAACTAACAAATAAATAAATAAATAATAAAAAGAAACGAAAATATGATAATTTTTTTTAGTTTTAATTTTTTCAAAGAGATTCTTACAAAAGAGGTCAACTTGTCTTAAGAAAGGTTATATTTAGCCGTAGGGCTGGCTAATTCGAATGGTGTAGATTACATAAACATAAACCTAGACTTTTAGAAAATTATATTATTATATAAAATTTTTATCACAAACATACTATTCTATTCATCAATTTTAATAAAAAATAACAAATAATAATAATTTATTTATTTTCCTATACTATACAAAGTAAAAGTAATATTACTACGTATATACCTACACCCTACACCAATATTCAATGAAATAAATAAGTAAATAGTTTTATTGTTAGTTGTCCATTTTTCTCATCTTTCCTTTCCCACTTGATTTAATTTAGTGTTTCATTTCAAAAACTATTTATCAATTCACTCGTTCATACATTCATCTTCTGCTTTTTCTATTCATTCAGCGAGTGTGAATGTGGAGGGTCCATGGGTTGGTTCCAACAAAATTTGTGCCAATCGTTTACTTGTATATTTCTATTTTGATGTACATATGTATTTGTTTTCAAAATTTTACAAATCAATTTTATACGATTTTGGTATGGAATTGACTTATTTATACATTATGCGATTTTTTGAAAAGTAAATTTTTTGTATTTACCAACCACCAACACATTTTTCTTCAAATGAAAACAAATCTATTTGACAGAGATGATCTCTAGCAAAACAATACAAATACAATATATGTATGTACTTAAGAATATTATTATTATATTATCCTTTTTTTATTTTCTTATTTCAATTTTAATTTAATAATAAATTTTATTAAATATAATTTTCAACTCTTATATATGTATTATTGTATTTATGAGATTTTTTTATTAATATTATTTAAATCAAAATATATTTAATTTTTCGTTATAAATATACAAAATTATTTATATAAACCTTATGTTATGTATTATATATAAATAAGTATATATATATTAAAAGAAAGCAGGAGAAAAGAATAAAATAAAATAAAACAAAAAAGTATACCAATAAAATGTTTCTTTGAATTTATCATTTTATAATTGAATAGAAATATGAGAATAAATTATTATTATTATTATTATTATTATGAGAGTTGTTGCATTTACTCAGCAGCACAAATGCTGGTAAACTTTTACCTATCCCTTTTTTTATTTATTTATTATTATTTAATTAATTAGTAATTAATTAGTTACTTACATAAAAGTTGTCTTTAAAGAATAATGACATTCCAGGTAGTATACGATACATATGAGCAATTCTTTTTTAATTTGAAAGTAATTTTGAATTTTAATCCAACAAGAACATGTTATAAACTACAACACAACGTAATGCACAATCAATAATTATTTAATTAATTAATTAATCACATTAAAATACACCAATTCATTTGTATTTAATAATAATTATCCTGTTGGCAAGTGGGTCGGTCAATCATTTATTTATTCATTCATTCACTCACTAGACACTCGGAAAGTCCGGCGTGGTTTCTCCGATATACATATATATATATATATATATATATATATATATAAACTGGTAAAAGAGGTGAAAACCGTCCGTTCAATGGATAACAGATGACTAGCGGAGAAACAACGAGTAAGAGTAAGTATAAGATGAATGGTGATGGTTGATTGGTTGATGTTGTTGAGTGGGAGAAAATGAAAAAGAAAAAAAGAAAAAAGAGGGGTATATATATTCAACACACCTTTCACAAAGTAAAAGAAATCCAATTGTGGAGGTTGTATGTATGGTAGTAGGTAGAGGAGGCCTTTTTTAGATTAGATATTTCCCCCTCTTCCCTTTCCCCCTCCTCTCTTTATTCATCCATTCCTTTTACTTCACCCACCACAATCAGGCATCTCTTAATTTTATTTTACATACAGGCAAACCTCGTTTAACTTGTTATCATACTATGTAAGTAGTAGTTTCAAGTTTGCGTTTCTAAATTTTTAAAATTGAAATTTTAACTGTTAACATAGTAGTGGAAGGAGAGTATCTGATATTTAGGTGAATTTGTATTAAATTGTAAAATTGTTTAATTAATAATACAGTAAACCCCCTTTAGAATGAACTCCCTGTTGTAACAAACAACAGTTACAGTCCCTTCAGAAATGTTAGTGGCAATTCCCAATCAACTCGAATACAATTATTTGCAAAAATATACAAAGAAGACCTGGACAACGTTGGACTGGAATGTGCAATTCTTCTCAAGCCCAAATGGCGGCAATTGGGTAAAAAGAATACTACAGAACTTGTACAAACAGATACGTAGATACGTAATGACTTAGGTCGGTTGTTAGCCATTTCTTTTCATTTTCTGTTTTTTTGTTCTCTGTTTCAGTTGTGTTCATTAAAATAATATAAGTATGTTCCTTGATTTTTTTTCCACTAATTAAAAAGTTTTAAAATTCTCTTTAAAATTTTTTCTATTTTAAATAACACATGATTTGAAAAAGTTTTTTGGAATTAAAAAAGGAATCCACTGGTAAAATTTCATTAATATCCAAGCGCGTGTCCAGTAAACTGTAAAATTACCAAATATATGTTTTAACTTTATTTCATTACCTTAGAATGAGTCGTTTTTATTATACGTTGTAAGCGATGGAATGAATCGACCAACGAGATACACAGTGCCGCCCTAACCACAGGGCTAAATGGGCTATACGCAAGCCTTTTGAGGCGGCAATTTTTTATTTGCGATATAGTAAAAATTTATTTTTAATTTTATTAGTTTTTACTTATTTTTAAATTAAAACACTTCTTAAAATATTAAACTGATTTTTATTTCTTCCAAATATGCTGAAAAACGATAGATAGAGAAGGGCAACGCGAAATAGGAGTCCCGACACCCTACCGATCGTACTTTTGTTTCAGTCGCATTTGAACTGTCGGAGCTGTACTGGAGTTAATATAAGACCACCAATCATATAATAGTTCCGATCAAGTTCTAAGGATTAGACTAAAAACTGATAACTTTTCCGACTCCCATTTGCCATTCTGTGTACATATTTTCTTAGGAAGAAGGGCGCATTATTTTTAGTAGTCCATGGGCGCCGAATTCCTTAAGACGGCCCTGGATATACAAGGGTTATTTATAGATTTCAGTTGTAAGTACTATATATTTGGTATACGATAATGGTATAGATGAAATTGGACAAGGAAATAATAAGTATTATAGTTAGGATGCGAGGTATTGTGGTAAATTTTATTTGATACTTACATTTGTATAAAATATTAATTGAAAAATTTAATAAGGTAAAACCGAGGGATATGACGCACAATTTAGGTTTTTGCTAAATCTCAAACGCACTCTCTCTCTGTTTCAAATAAGACTTTAGAATTTTTTTATTTCTGTCTGTTTGACTTTTTAAGAAAATTATTCGGTTTTAGACTCAAAATTAGTTTAGAACAGACTACAATGAAAAAAAAATACACAAATTAAATATTTATTATTTATATTTAAATATCTAACAAAGGTTGTCATGGAGAAACCAATTACTTTATTTACAAACAAATGAACACACTTGAAAATTAAAAAAAAAAAATTATAAGTTGACCTGAGGCCAGGCGCAGAACCGACCGACGGTTTGAAATAAATTAATTTCCAGCTACCGAAACAATTTCAAATAATTTAAATGTGAAATTTGATGTGAAAATAACCCTTCCCTTCCTATCGTCGATCGGTAATACTACCACTTCCGGTTTCCGGATTTGCACCAAAAGTTGATCAATTCATCCTAAGTAAATATATTATACCAAATTTTATTAAAATCCGTTGAGCCGTTCAAGCTGTACACATCTATACGGACGCGGACGGACGGACAAACATCATGCTAAAAATACTTTTTTCGGTTAAGAAAATGCATGACTCGTGGAGATATGTAAAAATCTCCATATGTGAAATTTGGTGTGAAAACAATACCTCTGGTCGATAAAAATAATATAAAGCTTTCTTATAATCAATTTTTAATGTAAATATTACAAAAGTTGTATTTTTTAATTAAATTAATTTAAATAAAAAAATAATGTTTAAAAGAAATTTAATAATAATAATTAATAAATGGAATCATTGGATTTATTTTTGACATGTATTTTCAATTTTGTAAAATCAATTAAAATATTGCTTATGAATAATGAATGCTCCATGAAGGCCTCGAAGGAATGGAATGGATCCCATAAAGAAACGATTTTTTTCGCACAATATTGATAAATTCAAATGATAATTTAATGAGAGGGAGTAATAAATAATACTAATAAGTAAATATAATAATCACTTAATGCAAATAATAGATTTGAATTCGAATCATTCCGTTTACAAACATGGCGGCGAATATCTTATGTCACTATTCATTAATATCGAATTAACGACGCTTTGTAAAATTATAGAATGCTAGTAAAAAGGAATCTACCTTCATAACAAATAATATAATATATACCTATTTTAACTATTCTATCAGGCAATGTTAATTTCAAATGTCAATATAATTGTAAGTATTAATTCATTTTAATTATGGTTTTCAATAAAATAAAAATCAATATTTTATTTAGATACTGGCGAAAATTTTATTGATTCCTATGATTTAGATGATACTTTACATAAATTTGTATAAACTGAATGCAATTGAATAGATCGGGTTTTGTAAATTTCCAAAAAATATATGTATACCCAGTATACCTGGTAGGGTAAAGTATAAAGGCAGTCGTTGGCCCCTTTAAGCAACTCCTAGCAGTCAAGAAAAGAGTCCAAGGGTAAAGGACATGATTCTTCCAGGTAGATGAGGGAAGGCAGAAGAAATCATGAGCTCACGTGAGGGCAGGGACGCCAATCCCTGAAATAGAATTCTTTTCTACTGGTTTTATAAAAAAGAATCTACTCGCTACCCAGGATATTATTTTTAAATTTATTAAAAATTAATTTTACATTTCATGAAACTTATTC
This sequence comes from Labia minor, assembly GCA_963082975.1. Classification (NCBI taxonomy): domain Eukaryota; kingdom Metazoa; phylum Arthropoda; class Insecta; order Dermaptera; family Spongiphoridae; genus Labia; species Labia minor. Next base: position 93,576,880 of record OY720345.1, on the reverse strand, counting down.
AATTTTTTTCTTATTTCTTCATTTCTTCATATTTAAAAACAATAAATGATTTCCTTCCTTTTCAAGTAATAATTATGTTATTTTAAGTTATTTATTTTTGAATATAAAATTTGAAAATAGAATAGAATAGCAGGAGAAATGTTTCAATATGTTAAAATAATATTACAAAAAAAGAAGGAATGACTGGGATGAAAAAGTTGATTAAATCGATTTATTAAAATAATTCGTATTAATTTATTATTCTTCGTCGTATAATACGTAGTATAATTAATTTCATTTAACGAAGGCGAAATTAATTTATAATTTATTTTGAAAATAAAGTCAAAGGCAGTTGAATCTCATCCATTAGGGGGTAAGTAATGCAGCCATGCAGCATTGCTATGCTGTCCCCTTCAAGGTCACCGAGAAGCAAAGCATTGGAGGTGGGGGCGAAATTTATAAATCGTATATAATTAATAGATCAGTAAAAAGTTATCAATCTATCATTTATAAAATTAAATTTTTATTTGAAAAAATTTTCTAAAATTTATTAAACTTCATTTAAATTAATAGGAATAAATAAATTTACAATTCACATTCTTGATTGAGGGATGATTTCGGTGGTGAGGCCGGTCAACGTCTTCCACTGTGGAAAGGGAATGACAACTGAATCACTGAATGCGCTCGTAGCACACCAGCAGGCAGGCAGGCAGGCCAGGAGGGAGGGTGGGAGGTGAGGTGAGGTGGCGGAGGGGATCAACATGGCGGCAAATGTTTTCAATCTGTCAAAATTCAATAATTAATATTTAATCAACGAAGCACCGTAAAATTATATAATAGTAGTGAAAAATAATCTACGTTTCATAATGAATCGATTCGTATAGGTTTTACCTGTTGTTATGAGGCAATATTTTTGTTCAACTGTAAAAATAAACAGATATTAAAATTCATTAAAAACTTCCATTTAATGATACGAAAAATCAATTTTATTTACAATCTGGCTAAAATTATGGTCCATGGATTTGTCTTGGTCGCCATTTACAAGATTTAGTCAAAAATTTTAATAAAATGAAAAACATTGATTTGATTGGTTTCTCTAATTCGCCAAAGTGTACTATAAATATGAGTTCCAAATTTTATACTAATGTGAAGCGTTGGAGAGGTGGGTCCTCTCGGAGGCATATAAGACGTGTCTCACTCGTGAATTTACGGGGTTTTGCTAGTCGGAGAATTGGTGTAATATGGATATATTTGAATTAACCCCCCGAGGGGTTAATTCAAAGAAGAAGGCAAGATTTCAATTTTTTTTTCTTTTTAATGAATCTATGCTAGGTATTCTCCTTCATTCAAATAAATTTGATTTTTTGAATGATCAGGGGAGGGGGGGAATGGATTGAAAGGAGTCAACTGGTAAAGGACATGATTCTTCCAGGTAGATGAGGGATTTAGAAGAAATCATGAGCTCACGTGAGGGCAGGGACGCCAATCCCTGAAATAGAATTCTTTTCTACTGGTTTTATAGAAAAGAATCTACTCGCTACCCGGGATATTATTTTTAAATTTATTAAAAATTAATTTTACATTTCATGAAACTTATTCAATTTTTTTCTTATTTCTTCATTTCTTCATATTTAAAAACAATAAATGATTTCCTTCCTTTTCAAGTAATAATTATGTTATTTTTGAATATAAAATTTGAAAATAGTAATAGAATAGCAGGAGAAATGTTTCAATGTTAAAATACAATAAGTTGACCTGTTAAGAAAATACTAATGAAGATGATTTTCCCGAGGATAACCAATACAAAGTGCATGATTGGAGTGGAGATATGTAAAAAATCTCCACATGTGAAATTGGGTGTGAAAACAATATGGTACCTCCCTTACTATCGTCGGTCGGTAAAAAATGTGAAATAGGTATATTTAGTTCGATTAAATGAAATGGCATAAATTATACATGATAGCAGGGGAATTTTAGGAAGTTGTATTCAATGAATTCGGTTAGAGATAAAATCAAAAAAGAACTTAATTCAATTTAAATATTTATTTAAAATCCAGCTGATGGTTTTTCAGGACAACAAATACCGGCTGTTCTGAGTGCTCTCTTCGTTAGACAATATGCTGGCTCAATTGGCTCTAATTTCCATGATTCATTATCAGATCCCTCAGAATCAGCATTGGACCCTTCCGAGGTTAAAAGAGATAAAGCTGCTAAACCAAATAGAGTATGAAATGGATCAGCAATATCTCCAGGTCTGTCAGCAAAACCTCCAGTTTCATCATCTTGGGATGCTAATATAAATCGACGTAATGGTGTTGCTGAAAGCCAATGAAGTCTTCCAAGCATTGCTAACGATGCTAACACCCACCTAAAAAATAATAAAATTATTTAGTTATTCTTTTTTATTATTTTACTTATTTCTGTTTAAAAATAAATCATGTCAATGTTTTCAAATTATAATTTTAGTACCGATTTAACTACTCTACTCTAAAAAAAAAATAAAAAAAAAACTACAATAAAAAGGATAACAACAAAAACAATTCGGTATTTTCAATATATATAATTATATATCTTAGACAAAATAGTATTTGCCTTGTCAAATAGTTTTAACTATTATTTTATTTCAATTTGACTAGGAAAATAGCTCAAAAAATGTCGAACATTTATTGGACCGATGACAGATGAACAAGACACACGACCAGTGTATTCGTCTGCCTTCTTTGCATTTCGATCTATTTAAAAACAACGAACAAAATATTCTTGTTTATTGAGATTGCACTGTAAGAGCATTTGCCCAAAAAAGATTTAGCCAAATGGCTTTTGTCTAGGCAATAGCTATTTTCTTAGTCAAATTGAAATGAAATAATAGTTGATGCTATTTGACAAGGCAAATGCTATTTTCCTTAAATTGAATTCGCATTTTTTTTCTAAATCTGTCTTTACGAAAATATTTGATCTAATGTTGATCGATTTGGTCTGAATGCACATTGATATTCCCCTAATATTTCTTCTTTAGGATCGTAATTTTAATATAAAATAATGTTCGAGAGAATTTCATAATATGTTGTCAAAAGAGAATTTTTTAAAAAGTGGGATAATAACTGCTTCTTGGCATTTTAATAGGATCTTTTCTTAAATTGAAAGAACTAAATTTATGCACCCAGTCTACTAAAGGTTTCTTACTACTTGTAATTAATTACAATTTATAATTTAAAATGACACAATTTTCAAAATAATATTAATAATTACAATATTAATAATAATTTGGACTCTTAATAATAATAATAATAATAATAATAACAATAAAAATAAGCATTTTATATATTGACGATAGTTATAAATAATAATTTACCAACTATAACAAACATCAGGAAGTTTTTCAGGTCTTCCATTAAGTCCACCTGAAGGTAATTGTCTTTCACAAAGCCACCAACTAAGAATATCTGCATCAATTAAATTTAAACGATCTAAAAACAAAGAAATAAAATTAAAATTCTTGTATTTATAATATAGATATAGATATATGTTAAAATATTATTAATATAAATTTTTAATAAAATTTTTATATTGATATATATTGTTAATAATAATTATAAGTAGAAGAAAATAATAATAAATCAATTTTATTACCTGTAATGGCTAAAAATCCAACACAACAATAAATAAGACCGGCATGACTTTCTGAACCTGGTTTAGAACCGAAACCGCCATCGAAATTTTGACATTTTAATACAAATTCAACTGCCTTTTCCAAATCAATTATATTATCATTTAATTTTCCCTTTAAAAATATTTATATAATAATAAAAGTATGAATATTAATATGGATCTATAAAATATTATTTACCAATAAGGATAGAGTCATAATCGCACAAAAAGAAAATCTTGTATCAACTTCACCCCATTTATCACCAATAAATGATCCATCTGGCTGTTGTAGACTTTTAATATATTCAGCAACACGATTTGTATCTATAGCTTCAAGTGCATTATAAATTGTTAAAATCTTAAAAAAAAAGAAAAAAAGAAATTTAATTAATATATATATCTTATCTTATTATGCTAGCTAAAATTGTATATATCTATATATCTATATATAACCATTGGTTCTCAAAAACCGCTCTAACGATTTTTTTCAAATTCACACTAGATATAGTATTTATAAAGAAAAATTGAGTTTTATTGATCACATCTCTTGAAACTTACAGCTTCATGATTAATTTCTTAATTGAAAATTATATATGGGTGTGACGTCAATGGCATCCATTTTGAAATTTTACTCCCGCATTTTTTTAAAAGATATTGTATTAATATTTTTTTTAAAATTTAAAATATTTTAAAATCTATTATTTAATTTCGAAATAAAATTAAAAATATTTATTTTTAATAAAATATATATATATATATATTTATTAATCTCTCTCAAAAAAAAAACAACAAAATAAAATACAGTTGGTTGACTCCCGCTTTTTTTTTAAATGATATTGTATTAACATTTTTTTATATTTAAAATATTTTAAAATTCATTATTTAATTTCGAAATAAAATTAAAAATATTTATTTTTAATAAAATATATATATATTTATTAATCTCTCTCAAAAAAAAAACAACAAAAACAAATAAATGTCTTTGAAAGATGGTAAAAATATCTTTTTAATTATTAAAATATCATAGACCAGTGGTTTTTACTCCCCGAGTTCGAAGGATCGAACTCGCCACGTGCATTTTTTTTTATCTATTTTCGTGATTTATTTATTCATTGTTCTTTTATTAATTAAGTTTTAGATAGTTTTATAATTTTTAATATTTTTTCAATAAAATATTATTTAATACATTTAATAATTGTAATAAATAATTAAAGAATTGTATATCAATATTTTTTAAAGGGTAGAGCGAGCTCGGTGTCCCAGGTATTAATATTACCAGCCAAATCCAATAATAATGAATCATTTTTTTTAACTTAAGTACCGAGCCGAGGCTCGGGGTCCCGGTATACATATTTATGTATTATTGAGGACCCCAAGTTCCATGCAATGATGCAACATTTAATAATTGTAATAAATAATTAAAGAATTGTATATCAGCTCGGTGTCCCAAGTATTAATATTACCAGCCAAACCCAATATAATAATGAATTATTTTTTTTTAACTTAATTACCTAGCCGAGGCTCGGGGTCCCGGTGTGATCTTAATATATTGTCAGAATTAGATAAATAATGTAGAGAGAAAAATTATTTAAAAATAGATATTTATTTAAATATTTATTTAAATGAAATAAAATTATTTAATTTACAGAATGAAAATGTCTATAATAATGTCTAAACATTTTTTCGAGCGTCAGCTCGGTATCCCAGGTATTAATATTACCAGCCAAACCCAATAATAATGAATCATTTTTTTTAACTTAAGTACCGAGCCGAGGCTCGGGGTCCCGGTACTATATATATATATAACTAAAAAGGGACGTCAATAAAAGATATAAGGATTTTTTTTTCATTTTTTTCTTTTAACTTTATTTTTTGACATAGTTTTCGTTAGCTCGATATAACTATATTTAAATCAATTGTATTTCATTTGTTTCAACAAACACTTCTTCATTTGACGATTATCATGTTAAAATAGAAGAAAAAGGTGAACGGGACTAAATTTGGATTGTAAGGTGCATAAAGAAAAATTAATTTAATTCATTTTACCGTTGCAATTGTCGATCAGTAATTTTTTTCTAATTTTACATACATCTACTGATCTAATAACGATAGGAATTACTCTTATGTGAATGTTTTACTTTTTTGGAAATAACCTATAAAGATAATTCCACAAGTATACGAAAATACAGTGACCATAATCTTTGAATTAATTTATGTATAGTGTAGTGTATCCAAGTTTTCAAAAATTCAATGTGCTTACGCGTAAAAAGACTTACTGGTCTTCAATTAGAACTCATCTTGCTTGTTATTTTCTTATATAGAAAGGTTTATACAATAAGATAGGAGAAACAGGTTCTATTGTTATGCCAATGATGGTCTGTGATTCTAAAATAACGATCATTTAAAACGATATCATATATGGGTAATTATACAGGAGACTGGCGAAAGGAGGTAGGTGGTTGAAACTTACTTTGATGTGTTCCTTGAATGATTCTGAACAACTTTATATGTTTATTTTATTTTAGAAATAGTTTATCCATACTAAAGTTATTTAAAGACTTTTTCGGTTATTTAAATTCGGTTTATTTTATTTTAGAAAATATAAACTCCGCAAAAGCGTTTAAATAACTTTGGTATGAATAAAACTATTTCTAAAATAAAATAAACCGAATTTAAAAAACCGAAAAAGTCTTTTAATTAATTAATTTTTATTAATTAAACTAAAAGAGATCATAAAAAAAGATGCATATAAAGTTGTTCAGAATCATTCAAGGAACACCTCAAAGTAAGTTTCAACCACCTACCTCCTTTCGCCAGTCTCCTGTATAATTACCCATATATGTATCTTTTTTTTGTCATGGTACATTCTCTTCGACACTGCTCTTATACTCAAGTTTAAATTTTATCATCCAAAATCAAATAAAATCTAATATGTCTTTTAGTTTTAACCTGTCAATATAAGAGTTTTAGTAACAGCAGGAAATTCTTGATTATTCATATTGATTAAATTGACCAGTCTCGTTAACTATTTAAAGAACAAATCAGTAAATAAATTAATGATTGGATAATGGTAACCTAGTCAAATTTATTTTTTGATTATATAAATTTTTAAGTATAAATAAATAATTTTATTTTCAATTTCAAATAATGTTGGTTATTCAATAATAAATTAGAAATAATAGGCATCAATGATAAATAGATTTACCTGGATGGCTGATAATGTATATAATATATGTGGGTCATGTCCAATGCTTGCAGAGAAACCACCGCTACTTTGATCATGACATTCTTGTACAAAATAAACAATATCACGTTTATTCATGCGATTCAATTCTCCCATAATATCCATTGCAGTTAAACCCCAATATACACCAGACATTCGTAAGTATTCAGTCATAATATGTTCCTAAAATTAAATAACAAATAAAATCTTTAAGTAAAAACATACAAAAAACAACTTACAAATTCATCTTTGTTCTCTCCATATTTTGCTATAAAATCGGAATGTTTTTTCAAAAATAATTTAGAAGGCATTGAATCTGTTAAAACAATATCTTTTCTTGTTGCCTAAGTAAAAAAATAAATATTAATTATATCGTATTTTACATTTTCAATAAAAAAAATTTACTTACAGAAAATGACATTTTTATTTATAGCTATATATTATTTTATTAATTTCTAAAGGTTAAATTTTAAAATTGTTTTTCGTTTTTAATTGAACCATTACATTTACAATTACAATATTATATATATATAATTTTTAAATGTAAAAATTAATTGACATTCATTTATCTATAACCTCAACTTTGAAGTTTTTAATATAAAATGTCAAATTTTTAGCTTGTACAGCGCATGCGTTCAGTGCACAGACACTTTTGGGGCTCGCGTTTGTTTACTTTATAAATATTTTTTTTTAATATACATCTGATATACATCTATCGATATATTTATGCGCGTTGAATTGATAGTTACAATAATCATTCAATTAGAACCTCTTAAGTATATTTTAAACATATTTACTAATATTTAATTGATATTTTTTGGTTTTATAACATAGAATACTAAATGGAGTATAAATGAAAATGTTTTTAAATTTAACTATACTAAAGCTTTATGCATTATAGATTATTTTAAACATTTATCATCATATAGTTAAAATAATAATTTCAAAATCACTTGTTTAATTCAAAAATATTTGGTCTGTGAAAAGTAATCACTAACTTCCATATACATGACTTGAATATACTCCGCGAGAGAATCCCTTGTGGCGGCTTAAGACACCGATTACATAGTATTTGAAAAGCTAAATAGATGAACTAGACACCCTAGACACTAGAGACTAGAGTAACCTTTCAAAAAGACTATTATTTATCACACTTTCAAATAAACTTAATAAAAATAAAAATAAAAAATATTTAAAACATAATTGTAAATAAAATTAAAATATAAAATATATTAAGAAAAATTTGTAAATAAACAATTTAAAAATTGAAAAGTTATTTAGTTGTAATAACACAAATATTTGTATTTATTGAAAAATTCAAAATTAATTAAAAACTAGGCTTTAAAAGTTGAACTTTAATTGAATCTTTTGATTTTTCTTAAACTTACCTACTTTAACTTACCAGTTCTTACAAGGGAGTATTTAAAAGTGCATAAAACATTTTGTGAGATTATAGATACATTTTGCGAAAATATAAAACGTGTATTTCAGTTGTAAACGCGAATTTGAAGTTTTGTTCGTTACCATATACTTCCGCTAAATATAAAATAAAAGTTTACTCTGGAATTAATAATTTAAAATATTTTTACATTTTGTATCAAATGAATAAAATATATAGTATTAATAAAATAGTATAATATGGTCACTGTAGTTATTGAAAAATATATAAAAATAAGAAATATATCAAATGTAATTTATAGAAAAAAGAAAAAAAAAAGTAAAACATTGCTATTTATGGCTTTATTATTATTAATATTAATATTATTATTATTATTATTAATATAATATTATTTTAATGATAAATAGTTGTTTAATACAAAATGGAATCATTACAAATCCAACAACACACACTGGTATGATTTCATAATAAAATAAAAATATATATAAGATAATTAGCAATATTATTTTATTTTAAATTCAGTCCTATTAAGTGGGAATTTTGATAGACGGTTTAAATATATATATATATATATATATATATATATTATACTTTTGTTTTTAAGACATTAATATATTTATTTATTTATATTAGGCGAATAAATTTAATTTAAAAAAATCAGCATATTAGTATTACAATATCATGTTTAATCTACATAACAGAAAAAATTCATTACGAACATTATTTATATAGAATAACAATATAATAATAATAAAATTAACAAGAAAAAAATACTCTCAAATTAATTTCATTCATATATATAATATATGAAATTAATTAAATATTAAAATTCTGAGCCCTATAAACGCAGCTTTTTTGTTTGTTAAGGCAGAATTTATTGGGAAAACAAACCGCGATTCCCGTGCATTATCACATTTCGGTTATCGAGCAATATTATTTATAATAAAATCCATGAAACAAGGAGGGCTTTATTAGAAAAGAACATTATTCTCATTAGTATTTAAATTATTATTATTGTCTATTATTGCCCATCCACTCTTATTTGTTTTCAATTCGATGTCTCAAATTTGCTCGCATTTCATTTATTTATTATTAATATTATTTATTAAAAAAATATGTACAATTTTTAGAAATTAGTCATATTTTTTAAATCATTTTTTTTTTGGATTTTGTTTTTTTTTTTAATATTTTTTATTTCTTTGTAAAAATTAATAATAATTTTTCAGTCATTCATTTACAATCACTTTTTTTTTTATTTCATAAATAAGCAAATGAGATGTAATATGATTATGATTATTATTATTATTATTTTTATTTTTATAGTTTGAATTATTTAGAGAAATAACATCATCACCAACAACCTTCTTGTTCTGAGTAACGATTGGTCCTTTGTACTTGAGAAAAAACAATTAACATTTTTTTCATTTATTTTGATTATTCTAAGATATAAAAAAATAAAAATGAGGCCTATAAACTTGCTTTACTCTTTATAGGACAATTACCACTGGCGCATTCTTATATTCTTATTCTTATATTATATTATTATAACAATTGTGAATTTTTTTTTGGTCTATGGACTAGTGTGAAGTGTCTTTCAAGACGAGGTTTATATTATTTATTCTTATAATAATCTTGATTGAAGGAGGATTTTTTTTTACATATTTATATATATAATATGAAATAATATATAATAATAATAATAATTCGATTAATTATTATTTTATATCGGAAGATTTCATAAAAAACATTTTTTTTTTAATCTCTATAAATATTTATCATATCTTTTTTGTACTTTTTTCATTTGGAGATTTATTTTATAATTAATTTAAAGATATATATACAATTTATATCTAATCAAACTGTTTCATTATTTATATATTTTATGTCATAAACAATACTTTTTTGTTTATAAATATACTTTTTTTTTATTGCTAAAAAAATATCCAAATTGATTCGTATAGTATATATACTTAATAAAAGTATATATAATCCTTTCTCGAGTGATTGAAAGTTTTCTTTTTTTATGTCAAACATTGAAAATATTTAATATTTAATTTTTTTTTAAAATATGGTATGAAAAAATGTTTTAATTTCAATTTTATATAGTTTCTTTTAAAGACATATTTTACATAGATTTACATTAAATTATTCTAATTTTATTTATATATTATAATAGAAAATATTAATAAATCTAAGTACAAATATATATATATAAAATTGTATTCTTTTATATATATATATATATATATATATGTTTGCTAAAAGATTTACAATTTATTTTATTATTTTCCAATTTTAATAAGAAATAATAAAATTGAATAATTTATATTTATATAATAAATAATTTAAGTAATAAATATAGTTAATAAATATTATTTAAATGTTTTATTTGTATTTATATTTAATAAAAAAAACAAGCAAAAATTATGATACTCTTCAATATAGATAAATTGATAAATAAAAAATAATTTTTTTGTAAGAAAAATTTAAAAAGATTTAAATGTTTTATTTAGGAAAAGTATTTATTTTTATTTTTATTAAAATATGAAAATATATTGTTTTTAGTGTATATATGTAAAACTTAATAAAAAATTATTTGAAATTTGAAATTTAGGAACTCAACTTAATAATTAATTTATTTATAATATTAATAAACTAAAATGAAAACAAAATTATATTAATCCTCCAATCAAGATTTAGGTGTATATAATTAAAATTTGATGCGAAGATTCTATATTTTTTATATAATCAATGCTCAGAATCTGAGTCTTCTTCAATATGTTCTTTTTCTGGTGAATCTTCATCTGCCCAAGGAGGAGGTGGTTCTTTATCTTTTTGTTCATCTGTTGGACTTGTAGGCTGAGAGTCCTCTTCTGGAATCGACGTTTGTCCAATTGGTTCAGGTGTGGATGGTTTGATGCAAGTCTCTTCGCCTACAATTATAACAATTAGAACTAATTAATAATAATGCTATTATATATAATATTTTATTTTTGAATACATGCAATATTTTCATTGAATAAATCAATTTTTAATTATTAATAGATCAAAATAATAACGTGCACTAGTATTAGTGAAACATTTTGCATCTGTCTCTATATTCTTATAGATTTTCATTTATTTGTTTTTTCTTTAACCTTTTTACTAATTCCATTCCATAATTAATTTTTTATTATTTACTCCCAAAAATGGTTTTCCAATGGTTTTATTTCTATAAATACTCCTATAATATAAAATTTTCATCAATCTTTTGTCATGTACCTAGATATTTATACTTTTCTATGTTTTATATACATAAATATAAAATTTTATTTTAAATAGCAAAATTAGTTTTTCTATTATTCAAAATTTAGAGAAAACTATTTAAAGGTCTAAATATTTTTATCTTTATATTTGTTTAAAATTTACTTTATAATTTTTTTTTTTAATATTCAATATAATGTTTTAATATTAACATAATATATAATTAAGCGTAAAAAAGATATATTACATACCGCAAGGTCTTAAAACTAAGTACATAAGTAAGTCGGATAATGAAATAATGCCAATAACTTTATCAGCATCATCAACAACAACCAATCGGTGAACTTCAGCACGTACTATTCTTTCTAAAATAGCATATAATGTTTCATCTAGTTTACATTTGTGTACACCTTCAAACCATTCATTACGATGTTCATTCGCCTGACGAAGGGTAACCTAAAATTATTAACAACATATGTTAGTTATATAATATTCCTGAATAGAATTGCTTTATATTATAATTAAATATCAATTATTTATTATAAATGAATCAGTCGGTCATTTAAAAAACCACTTAAGTCACTTTTTTCAAAAATATTTTATTTTGAGGTAAACGATTCCTTAAAGGTAGATGCATATTCCGGGTAATAATCATGAAAGTCAATACATTCATTTTTCTTCAAAATAATACCTAGTAATCAAATTTCATTGCCTAAACCCTGAACAATCTGAATCAATGACTTAAGTGGTTTTAGAATGCACTATCAGATTGCTTCTAGTAGTTCTATCTGGATTTGATGTTTTAAAATATCTTGCTATTATTCAAACTACAACACAATTTGATACGTCACATATCATTCATATAGTTATAATATTTGAAAGAAAACTTTTCTTTTACAAGTATAGATACTTGTTTAATTTGCAAAGATCTAATATATAATAACTATTAGGTGTTTTGCGTTTATTCAGAAAAATAGATACAATATATATTAATACAAAGATTTTCCATCATTTTCTATAACTTTTACCCATCTTTCTTTTAACATGGCGAACGTATGTCGAAAGAACGATGTTGGTTTGATAACGATATGCGAAGCCAAGCCATGCTGTATTGATCTGAACAAGTGGTAATCAGAAGGCGCTATGTCTGGTGAGTACGCTGGGTGCGACAGAAGTTCACATTCGAACTGCAACAGTGAATCCTTCACAAATCTTGTAACGAGTGATCGAGTGTTGTCATGCAAGAGGGTGACTTTGCGTCTGTTACTTGCTATTGCTGCTGGTCTTTTTTGCAACAATACTTCGTTCATTTTGTTCAGTTGAAGTCGGTAGACATCTGCAGTTACAGTTTCATAAGGTTTAAGCAGCTCGTAATACACTATACCTTCTGATCCCACCATATGCACTTCAACACTTTATGGCCATGAATATTCCGCTTCCATGTCGATATGGATGACTTTCCTGGACTAACCCATAACTAAATAAAACAACCACACTCATAAATAATGCCAAAAAGTGATGTTTCCTTTACAACAATTGATTGCCACACCTGTCAGTTATATACAAATCATTTTTTTATTTATGGCAATTGTAGGTTCATTGATTTTGATTTGCTCTTAAAGCTTTCTAAAGAGGCAATTCGAAGACTTTGCAAAGATGGGAGCAAATATAACGTTTGTTCCATGTTGTTGAATAGGAATTGTATGGAAATAAATATTCCAAAAAAGCCATTTTTTCGCGACTTCGCTACATATTATATTTTTATAAGAGAGGTTCTATCATCGTTGAGAAATTTATCGATTTATGGATTTTAAAACTTAAAAAAAAAAAAAAAAAATCACAAGTTCTTGTTTCTCTATTGATAGCCGAGACATATGATTTAAATGTTACCCATTAATTATTAAAAATGAGAAGATTTAAAATGAATTAATGATAGCATTCCAAAAGAGCATATGCTATTTTATAACCAACTACAAAAATTTATGATAATCCAGATAGAAATGATGTAAGTGATGTAATTACTTGAAAAAATATTGAAACATGAAAAATTAAAATATGTCAAACCATATATTAATTAATAAGTTTTAATGTTGATGTTGTAATTATAAATAATAAGTAATAAAAAATAGAATTATTAAGATAGTTTTGTTTAAATATTATTTATATATTTATTTATTATAGTTCTAATCCTGTTTCTTGTTAAAGTTTGCATATAGAAATTTAAAATTATAAATTTAAGCAATTTAAACTAAAAAAAACAAACATAGGGGGCCGGGACATATTGATTTGCGTTCCAAGGGGGACGTGAGTTCAAAAAGTTTGAGAAGCACTGTCTTAAATGAAATCGCAATACTGCTCCTGTCAGTAGCCAACTTGACTTGTCGAAATTTGAACCAGATGGGTTTTTTTTAGTTTTTGTTTGACACCCATTAATAGCAGACTACCCTGTGATTTGACTTTTGAGGTTTTTGAAATGACCGATGATACAAATTTATTAGATATTGATTGATTTTATAAGAATCGTTAAATATTATGCTTTATTATACTTAGAAAAATAATAAACAATTGCCTCTTGATTTTAATAAAAATCAAATTTGAATATTTTCATTTTAGAAAATAATAATAATAATAATAATCATCATCATCATTAGAGTGAATACCTCTAAATCGTTGTAGGTCCTTTCAGCCGCTAGGTTTATGACATCAAATTTTGCATAAATATCAACTAATCTCCCTTCTGCATCTACAATTGGCAATGCGCTCACTCGTCTTGCCACAAATTTATTAAGGGCTTCAATTATTGATGTCTCCTCCGTTGCTGTTTCAACTTTTTCATAAGTTCCAATTCGAAGCGTTGAAAGAGGCTCATCTAAGAATTTTGCTCTAAAAAATTATCAAATAAATAAATTTTTAAATAATCTCAGATTTTTTTTTTTTTAAATTATTTTGTTTATTTAATTCTTAAATATATGATATATGAATATGAATAATAATAAATAATAATAAATTACCTTGGTAAATCGCTTATATATAAGAAAAGGAAGCGCAAAATACGTTTGTGCGTAAGAATATATAATACATTTCCAGTTTCTGGATCAATGACTGGCAATCGATGAATACGTTTATGAACTAAGGAACGAATAGCTTCATAGAGACTTGCATCTGGACTAATCGACACTAAAGGGGCACTATCTTTATCAAGAACTTCACGCCATGTATCCAATTTATGTCCTTCAAGTTCATCCATAGCAACACTTGGCGATTTATAATACATTTGAAGTATCTTAATAAAATCCGTAATTGTTAACATACCTTAAATGAGATTATTAATATTTTTTTATTTTATTTTTAAATAATTAAAATGATTTATTTACCAACAAATCGTTGACGTTGCGAGTCCCAAAGTGGTGCAGCACGTACTCCATTATAAACGAGTGCAAAAAATGCTTTTTTGACAAGCAATTGAGTATCAAAGACAACTAATTTTGCTGATGTCGGTATTAAATCATAACATTTATGAAATTTAAAAAATTTCACTAATATTTGTTGTTCATCCGTTTCTGCAACAGATTGGCATAATATTAATAAAGTATTATTTGGATGAACACGAGCAAATTCTTCAATTTCATCAAGGGAATATAATTCAACATTCACTAAATCTTCATCATCATCTGTATCATTATCATCCTTTTGATTCACATCCTGTTGAAATGTTTTACTAAATCGACGTCCCCTACCGAAGGCAGTGGAATAATAATGTAAAGCAAGCATTAAACAAAATAAATAGATTAATGAATGAATTGCATAGCAACTCGTAGAGTGGAAAACCAACCACACATAAACGAGTGTCATTTGGAATGTAAATGCTTCTTTCGTAAATCCCTGGATGTCTAAAGTTAGCACACGAACCACTTCAACACACATACAAGCACACCAAAATATACAACATTCAAACAGATTGAAAAAAATTGAAACAGAATTGAGATTGATTAAATATTAAATATTAAATATATATAAATATCATGATCATGTTTGCCAATAGAATTAATTAAACGGGATTTTATTTTATTTCAAATAGAATAACATTTTCAAATCATTAGTTTACACTATTTATATTATTATAGTACTTAATTATATAAAATTACAGACAATAAAATTATTATATTTTTACAAATAATCAAAATAAATTTCAATTGTCTATAGTTTTATTAAAATTTAATTGATTTTTCTTATTTTATATTTTATAATAATATAAATTGTGTGTGTAATAGTTAAATAATGTTAGGTATGCTACGAAACCCTATCCAAAAAATAATTTTTTTTCCATTCCCACCTTTAAATAAATTTTCTTTACTTTTCTTCTCTCATTTAAGTTTAATGTCTTACATAATGGAATCCTCATGAGTATTAAAATTCTACATAGTCAGACCCGTATATGTAAATAAGTGATACAATACTTAGAGAGTTCTTGTAATTATTTATTATTTTTGATCAAAATGTTTCTAATTTTTTTTTTTATTTTTATTTATTTCTATTTTATCTATTAGTGACATGAACCATTCACTTCACATAACAATTCAAATTCAAATACAATTGAAAAAAAAATAAAAATATATATATATATATCTTATATATAAAATTCTCGTGTCACAAAACTTTGAATAAATACTCCTCCGAAACGGCTGAACCGATTCTTATGAATTTTTTATGCATATTCAGTAGGTCTCAGGGCATGTCAGACTTCCTTTATAAAACCGCTAATTGGTAAGGTGTGTCCAGGGGGTGCTAATTAATTAAAAATAGTTTAGTTACCATACTAGATCATAGAGGCGCTGGTGGCGAAAATTTGACATCTTATATATACCCTTATAAGAGAC
This sequence comes from Labia minor, assembly GCA_963082975.1. Lineage (NCBI taxonomy): Eukaryota > Metazoa > Arthropoda > Insecta > Dermaptera > Spongiphoridae > Labia > Labia minor. The sequence goes on along the minus strand of OY720345.1, from coordinate 93,560,511 downwards.
TTGCAAACAAAAGTGGTTCGTGGGTGAACCGTCTAAGGCGCTATCTTATGACTTTGCACTCTCAGTTCGAAACTCGCAAAGGCACATTTTTTTTTTAAATTATATATTTTTTTTACAAATTTATTAATTTTTATTATTTTAATATTTTATTAAATAATTTTATTTTATTAAATTAATAATTATGTCAATTAATTTTTTCTGCATAAATAAACATATATAAAAAACTATAGAGATGGGACAGGGTAGGAGTTAGATGGTTATAGCTCAGAATAGGGACACTCGGGGGGGTACAGGGGGCGGAGGCCCCGTCTAGGTGTGGAGAGCGCCGAAGGCGCTCGGAGCAGCTAGTATATATATATATGTAATCTTTAATATATTTCTAGACATTAATTTCAATAAGGGTAAGTTTTGTTATATTACATAATAAAATTTTGGAAAAATCAGATAAAATTTAACTAAACTTATTATTGACAAACCAATTTTTATAAAAAAAAATTTAATTTTAACAACTTATCAACTAAGACTAAGAGAGTGTCAAAGAACAGGATTATTAAAGTATACGAGGGATGTACGAGGGATACTATTTATGTATTGAGAATTGGCAACAGTGATATTAACAGGTGAAATATGGCATTGGCATTTTTGAGGCTAAACGTACTCATAACATTTTGACTACGAGCACAATGTGTTGTTTACAGTAAGTTGGAAATTTCATATCTGCTAAAATATGCAATTAAAATAAAAAAAAAATAAAAAAATAAAAAAATAAAAATTTGTGAGTTATGATATACATATGATGACTTTCCACGTGGTCTAACTCAAGAACAATGCATCTATCAACTAAATTTAATTTTTGAGCGATGAAGCACCATCTAAAGCCATTGTATATTGCTGGTAATCTGAATTCAAATGTGGACGGGCCAAGTTAAAGAAGGTCGTCCAAAATCAGAAGTTGTGCCGGAAAATATTGATGCTTTGCGAAATCTAATTGAAGAAGATCGTCATGTGACATATCAGGGCATACCTAAGATTGTGTACAAACATTTGTATGTTCGGAAGCTCTGTTGAATGATGCTCAAAAAATTGCTCGTGTCCATTGGTGCCTTAAAATGAATTTAAAATACATCTGAGTGGTGTGTTTCCAATGTAGTCGTGGATTTATGAATACGAGCCAGAAAGAATAGGACAGTCGGTAGTTTGGGTGTTTCAATGGGAAGCAAAACCAAAAAATTGGTTCGTTCTCGAAGCGTTAAGTAGCAAATAGTTGCGTTTTTCTTTACACAAACTAGTCCTGTGGCAACTATGGCTCTCGAAAATCAAAAGACGGTTAATTCAGAGTGGTATACAACCAACAAACCCAAAACGATGAATCATTTTGTATTATGACAACACGAGCTAGCACACATAGCATGCGATGAACGAGTATTTGGACACACAAAAGATTGAAATGATGGGTCATCCGCCTTACAGCCCCGACTTGACACCGAATGACTTCTTCCTATTCCCACTAATTAAAAATTAATTAACGATTTTCATCGCTCAAAGAAGCGGTTGAGGCTTTCAGAACACATGTTTTATAACTACCTGACTGGAGAAAAAATGCTTTGAAGGATGGTTCAATCGTATCTTAAGGGCGATTATTTTGAAAAGTAATAAAAATATTTTTCATCAAAGTCACTTGTTTATGTTTTATTCTATTCTCAATACATTAATAGTAGCCCTCGTAGTAAAGAAACAAAATAAGAAAACTGTTAGGAGAAAGAAAAAAAAACAGAAAATAAATATTCATAAATACAAACTAATTAAAGAAAAATGATGAACGCATAATATATACAAGCCATATACCTGAGTATATGTATTATATGTAATTATTGTAAGAATCTATATATATATATTATAAAAATTCTTACCTAAGTCAGCAATATCAACTTTTTCTAGAAATGGATCGGCAACTGGAAGCTAAAAAAAAAAAAATTAAAATTAAAACTATATATATATTTATAATTATTATATATTATAAAACCTATATTAGATTTCATTTGTTTGTTTCTTTGTTTCTTTCTTTATACGTTGAAAATAGTAAATGTTTGAGGGTTATTAAAACATAAGATTTTTGAGAATTTTTTTTTATTTTATTACGAGGGAAGGTCAATAAGTCCGTGACTTTTTGAATGAAATTCAGGTTTTTTGATAAAAAATTATTTTCTTTTTCAACGTAACTAACTAATATGGACAAACGCCGCATTTCCATCACGACCACCGTCAACTTTTTGAATTGTATTTTAATAAACCACGAACATTCCATGATCCTAACTTACAAGTTTCGCTCTCGTCATAGTTGTCCCCCCATCTCCCATGAGATACGATTGGGGACCTTTGAATATTTGGAATGGTCGAGTTTAACAATAACAGTATCCATAGGACGTTCATGACAATTTATTAGTGAAGTGGCTTCCCCTTGTAGTCTTCCGTTTTTTATTTAGCCTGCAGGTGGATGCAGTTGCTACCGTATGCTAAAAGGTACAAACCCGACAGAACAACCCCACCACACGATTTAGATTAAGACAAGTAAAATCGAGTAAGAACACCCTAAGCAAACCACTCTTCATATGCAAAAAGAGACTCTAAACTGAGTAGATATAATATATGTATTATAATAATCTATATATATAAAAAAAGGTTTTTGTCTGCACATTGCTCAGAATTTAAAAATTTTTGCATATCTTCGCGTTTCATGACCTCTAGAATCCAAAAGTGACTTTAGAATTTTTCACGTCTGTCTGTCTGTCTGTCTGTCTGTCTGTCTGTCTGTCCGGAAAATTACTATTTTATAGACTCAGAATTGGCTGAACCGATTTCTTTGAAATTACATCACAATATTCTTATATACCCCTAGAGTAACATAGGCTATAAATTTTATTTATATGTCAACAATAACCGCAGAAATTAATTTTTTAAAGTTTATATAATTCTCCGTGTTGTTCATTCAAGAGCAGCTCGCGGCTCACTGCCGGCCTAGCGGAATCATTTCAAACAATGAATTATCATAGCTATTCCCAATCAAAGAATTATTATAATATTTCCCTTTTTATTTTAAATTCTAATATACAAATATCAATTCAATTAAATAATTTATTCTAAAAGTTCTCAATTTAATTAAAATATTTATTAGATCATATTTTTATCTTAAATTATTTTTTATTTAATTGAATATTTCTTCTTTTCTATAATATATATATAATAATATATAAATTTTATCATTGAATAATAAAAAAAAATATTATTTAACCTGAATTAAAATGACTGAATTATATTATCTTTGTTTTTTATTTTAATTTAATTACTCTATTATTAATTACTAAATATATATATATATTATATATAAAATTAAAATATGATGATATAAAGTTGTTTTAAATTTTTGACATTTTTAAATTGGGTATATTTTTTAAATTTATTAAAATGTCTTTTTTATTTATTATGTTTAAAAGATTCATTTTTATTATGTGATATTAATAAAAAATAACGATGCTCTGTGCAAGTCGAATCATGTTGCACATAATTAAATAACAATTGCCAAACAAAGAATATAATATTTTTTTAAATTCTTATATTTAAATATCATTTCAATTAAATAATTTATTCTAAAAGGTCTCATTTTAATGCAATTTATAATTTTCTTCTAATTCAGATTTAGGACAAATCGTACAACATTATATCAAATCTCGCTAAGAACATTCAATATTTTTGTACACAAATTATTCAGAGTATTGGCTAAGCGTATCACTCACAATCAGTTTATATTGAAATTTATATAAATTAACAAAGTAAAAATTTTTATTTGTTTAAATTTTATTATAATGAATCAAAAAAAATTAAATATATAGATCACATGATTAAGAGAAGCAAAAAACTTAACAGAAAATAACTGTTGGATGGAAGTCGGACATGACAGAAACTGTAAGCGAAATCTTCATATTGCGACGAATAATTTTCAAATCCCCTAGCATCACAGAATTTAAGTTTCTTTTAAGGAAAATAACTATGATCTAAAAAAATTAATAAATGAACTTAATAATAAAAAAAAACAAATAAATCAATTAATTTAAATTAATACTATTAATGAATGTATATATTGGTCATTTATCTATAGTTTTATACCGTTAATTTTTATAAATTGTCTCAAGTCTCTATTTTTGCATTTTCTCAAGTTTCATTATAATTAAAAATATTCAATAATAATCTAGCAATGAAAATAAAATACAAAAATGTAATGATCAAGAAATATTATACTCTATTTCACTATTATAACATATACAATACTTAAGAACCATAGGCGGAGGAAATATTAGGAGATATCATTGCGGGTTCAGGCCAAATCGACCAACATTAATTAAGATATTTTCATTATGACAGATATTAGGAACAAAACCGCGAATTCAATATTTCTGTTCACTAATTATTTGTAGACTTTAGTAAAACATACGCATGACTCAATAGATCCGGATAAACTTTTTCAAATTTTCAATCTTCAAATTTCTCTTGAAGGTAGTAAAGAAAGAATAAGATGCGGAAATCAATTGTAAAATATTAGGTTACTCAGACGACTTAAATATAATAGGAGATTCGGCAATTGCAATTACAGATAGCGAGGAAAATTTAATGGAGGTTTGAAATTAATAGTGATAAGAAAAAATATTTAGTAACAAAGAGGAAGAGTATTAACATACAAAATCTTAAGATACAAAATGTAGAATTTGAATATGTATAAAAATTGAATGTAATCACGAAGGATAATAATATTTAAGAAGAATTTAAATCGGGGTTGCAATCGGGAAACGCCTGTTATCTGCAATAAAGAGGCTTATCTCTTCAAAATTATTATCAAAGGGAATATATAAAAAGATTATTTTGCCTGTTGCATTATATGGGTGGGAGGCATGGTCTATGACCCTTGGAGATGAGAGTAGATTCAGAATATTTGAGAATAGGATTCTTCCCTGCATTTATTGGCCAAAGGAAGATGAGGTCACCGGGTATGAGGGAGACTGTATAACAAGAAATTGCATGGCCTCTCTGCATCTTCAGAAATAGTTAGGGTTATAAAAGGGAAAAAGCTGCGATAGGCAGGGCACGTGGCAAGAATGGGAGAGGAAAAAGATATTGGTGAGAAGACCGATTGGAAAACGTCCGCTTGGAAAACCAATGACGCGTAGGAAGGGACGTAAGAGAGATGGAACAAGGGCTCAGGATAGGGACACTTGGAGAAATGTGGTTGTTGCGGATAAGAACTTTAGAGTATCTTTGAGCCACATAGGTAGATAGATATAACATATACAATAATAATATATATAATTAATATAGTGATTAAATTAAAATATATTTTTTAAATAAGAACACAAAAAGAAATGAATGATTTATGTAATATACTGATTGAAACAAAATGGATGAAAACCTTTTAATACTTTCAACCACCAAATACTATGTACCACTCGGGGGTACAGGGGGCGGAGCCCCCGTCTAGGTGTGAAGAGCGCCGAAGGCGCTCTGAGCAGCTAGTCTATATATATAAAAAAAGGTTTTTGTCTGCACATTGCTCAGAATTTAAAAATTTTTGCATATCTTCGCGTTTCATGACCTCTAGAATCCAAAAGTGACTTTAGAATTTTTCATGTCTGTCTGTCTGTCTGTCGGTCTGTCTGTCTGTCTGTCGGTCTGTCTGTCTGTCTGTCGGTCTGTCTGTCCGGAAAATTACTATTTTATAGACTCAGAATTGGCTGAACCGATTTCTTTGAAATTACATCACAATATTCTTATATACCCCTAGAGTAACATAGGCTATAAATTTTATTAATATTTAATCAATAACCGCAGAAATTAATTTTTTAAAGTTTATATAATTCTCCGTGTTGTTCATTCAAGAGCCTGGCGTGCTGGCGTGGCCCACTGTCCCTAGCGGAATCATTTCAAACAATGAATTATCATAGCGATTCCCAATTAAAGAATTATTATAATTTTTCACTTTATATTTTAAATTCTAATATTCAAATATCAATGCATTTAAATCATTTATTCTAAAAGTTCTCATTTTAATTAATTTAATAAAATATTTATTAGATCATATTTTTATCATAAATTATTTTTTATTTAATTGAATATTTCTTCTTTTCTATAATATATATAATATAATAATATATAAATTTTATCATTGAATAATAAAAAAAAATATTATTTAGTATTTTATGAAGTGAAAATATATAAAAATTAAAATATGATGATATAAAGTTATTTTAAATTTTTGACATTTTTAAATTGGGTATATTTTTTTTTAAATTTATTAAAATGTATTTATTATTATTATCTATATATATAAAAAAAGGTTTTTGTCCGCACATTGCTCAGAATTTAAAATTTTTTGCAGATCTTTCATGATCTTTGGAAGCCAAAAGTGAGTTTAGAATTTTTTATATTTGTCTGTCTGACCGAAAAATTTTGACGTTAATTATATCACAGTATTCTTACATATCTCTATGAATGTTTTATGTAATATACTGATTGAAACAAAATGGATGAAAACCTTTTACTACTGTCAAGCAAATACTATGTACCACTCGGGGGTACAGGGGGCGGAGCCCCCGTCTAGGTGTGAAGAGCGCCGAAGGCGCTCTGAGCAGCTAGTACAATAATAAAGAAACAAGTAGAAGGCAGGTAAGTAATATAATAATAATAATAATAAAAGTTTGAAACCAAATATATTCATAGAGCCATTCATGCCTAAATAGTCACCAAATACGCCCTTAAAAGGTACATTGTAATAATAATATTGAAGTGATTGTGTAAGTATTCTTTATACCAAAAAAAAATGAAAATTATTTCAAATTTAGTAATAAGGTTGGAAATGAAAACATATATAATGTGTAAAAGTGTTGTAAAATCTTTTCACAAACTTGATAATATTTTATACTTAAGAAGTATATGAATAGTTTCAAATTATTAATGGAAAAGTATTATGATTATTATTAAGAGATGTCTAAATTGTAAATTAAGAGATTATTCGATTTATTAGTAAGTAAATATGCAAATGGGTTATTTTTATTTGAATATTTTTTTTTGACGCTTAAAGTATCCGCGATGTCGTCTTAATCCGTTATCGTTACTATGTGGGTTTATTTTTAAATAGGCTTCTTGTAAATCAGTAAAAGAAATACAATCTAAGAAAGTAAGCCACTCACTCCAGGGCGTTACCCACCACCCACCAACCAATATCCGCCTGGCTGGAATTTTGTTTATAACTCTTTTGTCATTTTGTTATTCAATCTCCACGCGATTCCACGCACGTAGGCATCAATCAAACAAATTATAATAAAAATCAAATAAAAAATAATAATAATAATAATATTCTTATGAAATTTTTTATGCATATTCAGTAGGTCTCAGGGCATGTCAGACTTCTTTTATAAAACCGCTAATTGGTAAGGTGTGTCCAGGGGGTGGAATTTAAATAAAATTAGTTTAGTTACAATGCTAGATCATAGAGGCTCTGGTGGCGATAATTTGACTTCTATAAATACCCTTATAGGAGACTTGCAAACAAAACTGGTTCCTTGATGAAGCGAGCTAGCGCATCTTCTTATGACTTTGCACCCTCAGTTCGAAACTCGCCAAGGCACATTTATTTCTTTAAGTATTATATATTTTTTTTTACAAATTTATTAATTTTTATTATATTAATATTTTATTAAATTATTTTATTTTATTAAATGAATTTTATTAAATTAAATTGTATTTTACTAAATTAATAATTATGTCAATTAATTTTTTCTGCATAAATAAACATATATAAAAAACTATATAAAATTTGAATTTTTATTCATTTATTCATTTAAATTGATATTAAAATATTCATTTAAAATGATAATTAAAGAATATCTTATTCAACATAAATTGTTGAATATATCTGATCTAAATATTTTTTTGATTTGTTCCTTTAAAATATAATAAATAATTAAATTAATCCTTACTAGGGCCTCGGAGGGGAGGTAAGAGCTTTCTCTTCTTCTTGGGAAAACCCATCCCCAGCGTCGACTATCTATCTATCTATATCAGTGGTTCTTAAACTGTGGTCCGCGGACCCCTGGGGGTCCGCGAAGCCTTTACTGGGGGTCCGCGGTCCTCGGAAAAAAATCATCGTAAAAATATATACATATATAAATATTTAAAGTTCATTGTTTAACTATATCCTCCTAGAGAATTACGGCTATAATTTAATACTATTAATAATACTATTTTATTTTATTAAATTGATAATTATGTCAATTAATTTTTTGTGAATAAATAAACATATATAAAAAACTATATATAAAATTTGAATTTTCATCCATTCATTCATTTAAAATCATTTTTCGATTGTTCCTTTAAAATAACCCCTCTTAGGGGCTCGGAAGGGGAGGCATATAAGGGAATTTTCTTTCACTTTGTTATTGGGGAAAACCAGGGGAGGGGACAGTCTTACCCGGAAAAAACCCAAATTGTCAGCGTCCACTCTGGGGTTTTAAACAGTTTTAAAGCAAATGTTAATTATAAGTTCATTTCTCAACGAGTTGTATCTTTAAATTATTTTTATTAATTTAATTAATTATAATTAAATTATAGCTAATAATAGTTTATTATAGCTAATATTTTTTTTTAATTTTTAGTGTAATTTGCATGATCATTATTTTATAAAAACACTAAACACATTTTGCAATTTCCCAGAAAGGCTGTTTTTGAGAGTAAGTATAAGTTAGTTTTATGAATAAAAAATATTTATTTTAATAATATTTTAGAATCAAATTACGAAATTAATAATATTTTAGAATCAAATTACGAAATTAATAATATTTTAGAATCAAATTACGAAATATATTTATTATATAAATTAATATTCACCTACCTAGAACATGTAACGAATTCCCATTTCCATTACACTCTCACAAAAACGACACAGACCCAAATCAAAAAAAAAAAATTTCGAGATCTCGTTCCCAAATCGCATGCACCTCATATTAACAGTAATTTGGATAAGGTTGTGATCAATCTTTCTGACAAACAACTTACGCCAGTTGCCATATCCGCTTTATCCAAAGGTCCTAAATTTGCTATAGCCCCCAAAACCATTCCCACAAAAGAAATCATAAGCTCAATAGAATCAGCAATATATAAACTTCCTGCACAAACTGCTCAGAATATTAGATTAGAAACAGTCAATATTTTGAGACATGCACGCCCACCAAAACCTAATTTATCCACTATTGAGATGCGTGCGTTGAAAGCGATTTCTCGAGATGACACGGTTAGAATAATGCCGGCTGATAAGGGAAATGCTACCGTGGTCATGAACAGCCATGATTACACGGACAAAATGCTTCTTATAATTAATACTCCCACTTACAAAGCTTTAAACAAAGATCCTACTAACAAATTATCTAGACAACTAAAGACTCTAATCAACAAACTCGATCTCGATGATGAAACGAAAAAACACCTTAGTCCTTCTGACCCTCAGATTCCTAAGATATACGGACTCCCAAAAATCCATAAACCAAACACCCCTCTAAGACCAATAGTAAGCCAGATTAATTCTCTCACATACCAGATAGCCAAATACCTTTCTAATTACCTTAAACCACTTTCCTATCAAACTTCCTCATATGTTAAAGACTCCACTCACCTGGTCGAAATACTTAAAAAGCAGACCATCACCCAGAACGACATCTTAGCGAGCTTGGATGTTGAATCCCTGTTCACTAACGTACCTATCCACAACACAATTTCCATTTTAAAAGAAAAAGGCATCCCCTCTAATATCCTAGGTCTAATTGAATTCTGTCAAAGAGCGACTTACTTTGTTTTTGATGGTAGCTTTTACCAACAGACAGATGGTACTGCCATGGGCTCACCATTGTCTCCGGTATTTGCGAATATCTTTATGGAGGATTTTGAAAAAAGAGTTCTCCAGGGATTCCCGTTGAAACCTAAGTTGTGGCTCAGATATGTGGATGATATTCTAATCATATGGCCACATGGTAATAAAAGCCTGACTGAGTTTACGGCCCACACCAACACGATCCATCCCAATATTAAACTCACCATCGAGAGAGAATCAAACAAAACCCTCCCCTTCCTAGATGTTTTAATCACAAGAAACCTAACTAATCTTTCTTACGATATTTACAGAAAATCTACACATACGAACCGATATTTGCATGCCAGTTCACATCATCATCCCGCACAAATTTCAGGCATAGTAAAAACTTTACACCAAAGGGCTCTTAGAATATGCTCCCCAAGTAACCTTACGTTAGAGGAGAATCGGTTGAAATCGACTCTCTTACTGAATGGTTTCTCGAAAAGAAAGATAGAAAGCATTTTTAATGGAACTAAACGAATGCGATCGGAACCATCCATTGAATACACAGGTTTGATTACTCTGCCGTACATTAGAGGGACTACGGACAGAATAAGCCATGTATTAAAACAGTGTGGCCTCAGAGTTGTATTCAAACCTCTTTTAAAGATGTCTTCTCTCACAACAAGACTAAAGGACCATATTAAATTGGAGAATGCAGGCGTATATGAAGTGCCGTGTGAGTGTGGGATGGTTTATATTGGTGAAACAGGCAGAAAAGTATCAACCAGGATCAATGAACATAGCAGAGCAATAAGGTTGAAAAATTGCAATCAATCCGCTGTTGCTGAGCATGTGTTGACTACTGGTCATGTGGTAGAGTTTGATTCAACTAAAATTCTACACATTGAACAGAATTATTGGAAAAGAAAGATTAAAGAGAGCCTGGAATTGATGAAAAATAAGAATAATATGAACAAGGACAAAGGCCTCTTAATAAATCAAATTTGGGATCTTGTGAATTGAAAATTATTAAAATTATTTATTAATCATCATTTTTATTATTTTTTAGGACTTAGAGACTTTATTATTTAGATAATTATATTTCATCACTTTCCATTTGTTGAGAATCATCTTTTGGCAACACTGGTTTGAATTCGCGCCAAATACAACTGGCCTGCTTCCCGCCAATATCTCTTGCTTAATTTAATATTAATATAATAAATAATGTAAAATTAAAGAACTCATTTTATTCATAAAATAATTGTTGTTCACGTTTTGTTTATAATTTTTAATTTAATTGTTTAAGAATAATTATTTTTTTCTCCTGTAATTTTGAAATTGTAAGCACGTTCAGAGCGCCATCTGGTTGGTGACTTTGGTCTTATATTAATGATCATTGGTCACTTGTCACTGGACGCTCGAACAGTGCGGTCGCTTGATAACGATTGCAGAAGCAGCAATCGAAACGTTGTGTATATGTTTGTATTTTTTGAATAAATTTACAATAACAAATATCAATATGTGGTTTAATTTACAAAATTCCGTTATATATAATATTCATTTAAAATGATATTAAATCATTTATTTAAAATGATTTAAAACATTTATTAAAATGATTTAAAACATTCATTTAAAATGATATTAAAACATTCATTTAAAATCATATTAAAACATAGCTAGTAAATAATAATTCGTTATATTTATATTATATTTATATTATATTTATATTATTGTAGTTCAATGTTAATAAATTACTCCATAAAATGGATCGTTGGCTACAAACTGGTTCAACACAGAAACGGAAAGAATCAGATGATGAGGCATCAACAGCAAACTCTACCAAGAAACGCAAAACTAGAAAATATTCGGATGATTATTTATCATTTGGATTTACTTATATTTGCAACAATGATGTGGAAAGACCAGTCTGCGTTCTATGTCAGGAAAGTTTATCCAATGAAAGTATGAAACCTGCTAATCTCAGACGTCATTTACAAACAAAGCACAGCGAGCATGTTAGTAAGTCTATCGAATTTTTTAAAATGAAAAAAGAAGAACTTAATTCAAGTCAGAAATTGATGGTAAAGACGGGATCTGGTGGTATGAGTAAGAAAGCAGTAATGGCATCATATGAAGTAGCTCTACTTATTGCTAAAGCAGGAAAGCCGCATAATATAGCAGAGCAATTAATTCTTCCTGCTACAAAAGTAATTACAAATATAATGTTAGGAACTAAAGCAGCAAACGATATAAATTTGATTTCATTATCAAATGATACGGTTAAGAATAGGATTGAAGACATGTCATGTAATATAAAAGAAGAATTAATATCGAGAGTGCGCAAAAGTCACTATTACTCATTACAATTGGATGAAAGTACTGATGTCACTAATAATGCCAATTTGTTAGCTTTCATTAGATATGAGTTTGAAAATCAAATACAAGAAGATGTATTGTTTTGTGATTCACTACCTTCACGAACGACAGCTAATGACATATTTAACAGTTTGAATAATTTTATAACCGAAAATGAAATAGAGTGGCCAAAATGTGTTGGAATTTGCACTGATGGTGCTCGTGCAATGTCAGGTACAAGAACTGGATTGATTGCTCTTATTAAAAATGTTGCGCCTCAGGTTGTTTGGAATCATTGCTGCATTCACAGAGAATCATTAGCAGCCAAAAATATGTCACCAGATTTGAAAAGAACATTAGACGAAGTAGTTAAAATTGTCAATTTCATTAAGGCTCATCCACTTAATTCCAGAGTTTTTAAAATTTTGTGTGAGGAAATGGGTAGTCAACATACACATTTATTATTACATACAGATGTACGTTGGTTGTCCCGCGGGAAAGTACTCATTCGCCTTTTTGAGCTTCGAGATGAAATACGATTGTTTTTAATAGATGCGCATTTTGAACTGACCGAATGTTTCAATGATTTTATCTGGTTAGCTAAGGTGGCTTACTTGACTGATATTTTTACAAAATTCAACGAACTTAATTTGAGCCTGCAAGGTACTGTTGTAAATATATTTAAAGTTGAAGATAAAATAGAAGCAATGATTAAAAAAATCGACTTGTGGTCGAAACGCATCCAGAACGGTGTATATGAGTCTTTTCCAACTCTCAATGATTTCATAGAAAGCTCCAGTGAAAAATTGCTTAATCAAACGCGTCAATTATTTGTTGAACATTTAATTACTTTGAAAAGCAACTTCAGGAAGTATTTTTCTACTCCTGATCCTTGCAATAACTGGATCAGAGATCCATTTAATATGGAAATTACAAATGCTAAACATTTATCTGCACCTGAACAAGATATTCTCGTGGAATTATCATGTGATACAACTTATAAACTAAAATTTAACAAAACTGAATTGAGCAACTTTTGGTTACTTCTCAGGTCAGATTATCCTGCGCTTGCAAATAAAGCACTTCAACACTTGATTCCATTCTGCACAACATATTTATGCGAACAAGCTTTTTCGGTACTATTTTATATTAAGTCTAAATATAGAAACAAATTAAATGTAGAGCCGGATCTTAGATTAAAAGTTTCCAATATTAAGCCAGATATTGAGATTCTTGTTTCAAGAAAACAACTGCATACATCTCATTAAATATGTAAGTTATATTTAATGAGATAGATGCAGTTATTTTTTAAAATATTTCTTATTTAATATTTTCTGAAAAAAATTATAAAATATTTATATGAATTTAATGTAAGTACCCATTATAATTTGTGAGATTTGTTGCTATGACAATGTTTGTATTTTCTTTCTTCAATATTATAATTTCTAATAAAATGTGTTCTACAATATGCAAAAAAATCGTTATTCACCAATCACTGTTAGAAATATTCATCATATATCCTTGTCCTTATGAGATCGTAAGCCAGAAATTAATTAATAAAATGACGAAAAGTACCTAAAGTTGTGATGGGGGTCCGTCAAAAAAAATTTTTTCAAGTGGGGGTCCGTGGAGTACATAAGTTTAAGAACCTATGGAGTAGCGTATAAGCATAAGAGCTCCGATTCAAACAGACTGACTCACAACTCAGAACGATCGTTACCGGCTTTTATATATGGTTTATATATAAAATCCATTAAATTATACAAATACAAAGAGATAGGTGGGTGTATTAATAAAAATCCCTTTCATAATCATAAAAACCACAAAAGTTTGAATAAATAAAAACTAGTATCTCTTCAATTTTCACTTTGTTTTCTGATCAGGGATACAAAAATAAAAAGTTATTCTGTAAATATCATAGACATAGGATTTGGATAATTTGGAATATTTAATAGTGCTTATATAAAATGTTTGATATCATTTTTTTGATAGATACCTACTTAACTAATGATTACAATCATCATTTATTATGTAATTTTCATGTTCAAGATATCTAGAGAGATTTCAAGATTTTGTTTTTTTCGAGTATATCTTATTTAGTCCAATTCAAATGGATAGTATCGCCAAATGTAAGTAGGTCTGTATTAAATTCTCAGAAAGAAGACAGACTTACTAGAATACTATATAAATACATATTATTAAATCTATATGCAGATTATATTATATAATACAATTCGAATAGAATATATTCATGAAATTTATCTTTTATATATATTAACACTGTACCGTATATTTATTATAACAAATATTTTCCAAAGGCACCTTCATTCATTGTCTTGTTTTGGTTTTTATATTTCTTTAATATTAATCTATTTTATTTCGATAAAGTTAGATCCAATGTGAAATTTTTTTCTTTTATAACAACTTTCAATTTATAAGTGTAACTGAAAATTAATAATAAAATTAATTTAGTGTTCGAGTGTGAATCGAACAATTGGCAATTTTCAAACTTGGCACTCTTTTGGTATTATATATATATATGTAAAAATTAATTATATATAATACGTAAGGGGGGGTGGCCGGGATGTTACTCCTGCAAGGGATTTGGTGTCTCCTTCTCCAATTCTAATCAAGACTGATTCAAAAATTCTTGTTACACCAATAAAGAAAACTCTTCATCCCTTCCCATTGCATTGACCACCCCTTCCCCCACTTTGGATTACACGACTGGGACTCTGTACATCTGGAGATCAGATGTTTTATGACCAAAGGTCTTTCATTCCCCAATTTAGCAAAATTCTTTATATCATCCACATGGGACGATGTTTGCTAGAATTGTCCTTAGAATATTTCCCATCTTTGTCTATTAAAAGGCATTTTTCTGCTTATATGTTACAATATATATATATATATATGTAGGATTTGAAAAAATAGGAATTTATTTTTTTGATTCGTTCGATAAGTTGTTCTCGGAGCAACTAGATAAATTCTCGTTGTGCGCCGACTGATATATATTTAAGAAGACCTAGGTGCCCCCTCTCTCAAGCCTACATTGCCTCCAAAATTAAATATATATTAATTATTTATTTTTTTTAAAAATTGTCATTCTTTTTTTTATTAAATGTATTCTTATAATTTGCTTAATTATTAAATAAAATAAAATTTCATTCCGAGTCCAACCTCAGAGGGAATTTTGATATGATACCACCAACACAATTATATATATATTCAAATTCAAATTAATCCACACACCATAAGCACCATAAAAACACTATAATAACACTTCAATAATAAATGTTATCTAAATATATAATATAGATTGATTGATGATGATTAATTAACGAATGCTTACCCCTCGACTATCACGGAAAAGAATAGCGGCATGGTGTGGGTCAATGGAGGCATCACTGGCTCGATGATGGGGGAGGGACAAGCGTCTTCTATCCGGATCAAGTGAGGCACGACGGATTTGTGCACCTGTAAAAAAACAAAATTAATTAATTAATTATTTAAAAAAATAAAAAATAAGGAAAATAAATCCTGAACAAGAGTCCAAGGAACAACTCAAAGTGATGATGCTTCGAATAAATCCAACTTTTGAATTTACTTTGTTATATTAGTTTTGCAAAATATTATTAGATCCTGCGTTGTTATTAAATAAATAAGTATGTATTTTGTAATAAAGACTCTTCAGTGGTTTAGTGCTTATAGCACGACAGTTTAGATAATTTTTATTCTTTAATATTATGTATTAATATAAACTATTATATTATTATATAATACACGTTTTATATTTGTTATAAAATAAATAATATATAACTATAATTATTAAAATAAAATATTTAATTAATTTAATTAAATATTAAATTATTTTATTTTTATTTAAATATTTAAATTCTCGCTAGAGATAGTATCAAGATCGATGTCGATATTTTGATGTTTTTATACGTTTTGAAGGTCCCTGAGTCATTTTCACTAAGGTTGAGAAAAATGTCTCTCTTTATGTATGTATGTGTGTGTGTGTGCATGTAAACAAGATAACGCAACAACTTTTGAGAAAACTAGCTGATTCAGAAGAGGACTATTACCTACCAAGTTTTGATTTTTTTTTCCTCTAAAGTGATCGTAAAAATAAAGATATACTCGTATGTTTGATAGTTTTTCACATGATTAAAAATTGTATAAAACTACTATATATAGAATTTCAGCTTGAATGAATCGCTGAAAGTACGGAAATTAATTATTTTAAATTTTGATTTAAAATTGAAGGTGAAGGTTTTAAATTTAAATTAATTAATCCAATTCAATTATACTTATAATTGAATTAATTAAATTTAATTTAAATATAATATAAGAGTGTATGTTAATTAATCCAATTCAAATTTGCGAGATAGTCGAGTGGAGACACTCCAGATTTTTTAAAATATAAATTTAACAAAAAAAAATTGTTTTCCTTTATTTTATTTTCATTTAGAAATATATGAATTTGTTTTATTTTTTAATTATGAAATATTGAATTTTAAATTCATACTTTCTATAAGTATATAAGTATTTTATTTTCTCCTATCGATTAAATGAAATCTGAAATGGGAAAATAATATTTATTATGTCTCTTGCATCTTTTCTTTTCTCTCTCTCGAGGTGCCAGACATTGTATTCCATTTATTGGCCTGCGATGCCTTATCTAGTAAACTTGAGCTTCTCTATTGCCTCCTCCACCCCCCTCCAAGCCCCGCCATTTGGTCCAACACAGAGAGATAAGAGAAATCCCTCCCAGAATGATCCCAACCAACACCTTTCCATCCTATTCACACGAATCACACCTAAGAAAATCCAATCGAAATAGAATTTTTTTTTATTATTTTTTTAATATATCCTTTAGCAAATTATAAATTAGATTAACATATAATTGTATTATTAATTAAGAAATGCCATATTTAAACTAAGTAGTGCATTATGAATATATTTTAATATTATCTAATAATAAAAAAAAAATAATAATATAATAATAGAGAATAGAAATAATTCAATATTTCCAATAAATAAATAATAATAAAAACAATAACAACAATAATGTGGTATGTATTTTCCAATATTGTAATTTGGAAAGTGAGTAGATGAGATGAGAATGGACATTCATTATGATATTTCGTAAATAGCAAGCAAAGCGATGGCTATTTCGTATCTACCGAGGTCGCTCGCTCTCACCTGTCCTAGATTGTCTTTTATATCTATCTATCTATCTATCTATCTCTCTACATATATATATAAAGTATTAATTCAATCTTTCAAAGAATGTTTATGGTTGGTACAACATAAAACTATTTTAAATAGAAAAAATAAATAATATTTATAAAATTCATTGCATCACAATATACTTAAATATGGATTTTAAATCTTCATCAATAAATAATATTTCATTTATTTTTAGAATTAAAATAATTAAAAAACAAAAAAGAAAAATTAAATCAAAAGGTGTCAATGCATCATCTTAAAAAAAAGAAAATAATCAATGATTTAGTAATTAAAAACATGAATGACATTCTGTATATATATATATATATATATATATATATATATATATGTGTGTGCATTTATTATGTTAACTCAACTTTCACAATCAATTGAATAATTTAACGCGCGTTTTCTTGTATTTTAATTATTCTTTTTTAGCTTTTACAATTTCATAAGTGAATTTTTCTCTTAGTAGAGGAATGAAGACAAAGAGAGGAAAGAGAAAGAGAGAGAGAGAGAGAGAAGAAGAAGAAGAAGAAGAAGAAGAAGAAGAAGAAGAAGAAAAGGAAAAGGGTGGATAAGAAAAAGAAAAAAAAAATTGATTTGAAAATTTATTTTGTATATTAAAATGAACTTATATTCTATGTTCGAATAAAAATGTTCGATATTTAAAAGAAAAGAAAAGAAAAAAATGAAATCAAATATTGATGATGCATTGTAATTAATGAATGAAGAAAAAGAAAAAAAAGGATGGAAGGGAAAAAAAGAGATTCCATTTGGACTTGTCATTGTGATTGCAGACCTTGATGGAGGATTTGATCATAGATGCGATATGCCCTTGCAGCGTCAGCTCGTGTTCCATCATCAAGAGAACGACTTCGACTCCGTGAATAACATTCCTCGACATTCGGGACTTGTAAGAAGTCCGATGCACGCCTTGGTCCTTGACATGCACCAGTGACGGCGACTGCAGTTGCTGTTACCATCGCCTGGCGATGTAACGGCGCCGGTGATGATGTAGCAGCAGCAGGACTTCGTGATCTTCTTCTAGTCAATTTGGACGCAAGCGATTCCAGGGAGCCACGCCATCCAGATTTGGCATCGATATTCTCTTGACTACCACGTGGGGATTTGGGACGAAAAAGGGATTCAATAGAACCACGCCAAGAACGTCCTGGACTTGGGGATGGTACACGAAGTTTAGGTATATCCATCAGAATCGATCATTTCATCATTGCATTATTGCATTATGATGTCATCCAATGTTACGACAGTGAAAGAATATTCAGTTGTTTGTTTCTTCTTCGATTCGATTTCTTGTTTGTTTTTGTTTTTTTGCACTCGTTTCCACTCGTCATTCATGGGTTCACTTGTCTGTCCGTTTTCTATTCATTCCCTCACGGAACGATGAGGACTGAATGAATGCCGGCTGAGAGATGATAAAACCTGTTGTTCCACTTGACTCCCTGGACAAAGACCATCACACCATCACTAACCAACCAACCAAACATTTTTTTATTGTAAACATGAAGCTACATACGCCATCTCTAGGAGATTCACTTAATCAATAGAATTCGATGATTTTAAAATAAAATTAATTTATTATTATTATTTTTTAAAAGAATTTTAAAATTTTATATTTTAAGAAATAATACAATATGTAAAATTTCAATTATAATTTGCAATTTTCAAATTGAATTATTTCTTAAAGCATTCATTCAAGTGGATAATACAATAAATTAAACATGTAAATATAGTAAATATATTATAGTACCGGGACCCCGAGCCTCGGCTCGGTACTTAAGTTAAAAAAAATGATTCATTATTATTGGATTTGGCTGGTAATATTAATACCTGGGACACCGAGCTCTCGCTCTACCCTTTAAAAAATATTGATACACAATTCTTTAAATATTTATTACAATTATTAAATGTTACACATTTGCATCAATCTGATTAAAATGAATGAACTTGTGCTCCTCAATAATACATAAATATATAATATATAGGTACATATATTTTTTTTCTATAGTGTTTTTTTGAAAAACTGTTTAGCGCCCCAAGTGGTTATAAAACAAACTAAAGACAAAAAAACGTGCTTTGCAGCTTTTCGGAATTAAAAAAGCAAAATTGGCAGTCGTGGGACTGGCCGACAGAAGTGAAAACTTCTGCGTAAGAAATTTTAAAACAGACGAAATTCGCGCTATTTCACGAGAAAGATGAATTTCATATGCATGTATATATATATAACTTATATATTATTTTAAACATATATTTTAAACAAATTTGTAACTTATATTTATATATATATAAATACACAACTTTGTTTAAAATATTGCAATACGAACTGTTTTATAATTCTTATCTCTAACATAAAATATATATTTATTATGTGAAGTTCATTTCGTATAATTTTGATTATATATGTATATATGAAATGAACTTTACATAATAAATATATATTTATATGTTAGAGATAATTTATAAAACAGTTCTAATGACAATTCAAATTTCGCGCTCTGTTATAAGAAATTTGAAAGCAGATGGTTTCATGGTGTTGGTCACGATCACGCGAGTTCTATACTTTTTCCCCATCCCGCAAAAGTGCTCAACGCCGCTAAAGAAGTTTTCACTTCAAAAATTATTTAATATTTGGAAATATATCTGACTTATAGAAAAAATGAATATTAATTAAAGAAAGAAATAGTTTTTAAAATATCCTGAATAATATGTAACAATTTTCAAGATAGAAATTTATTACAATATTACAATTATTAACTGTTGCATCATTGCATCAATCTGATTAAAATGAATGGAACTTCGGGTACTCAATAATAATAAATAAAATAATATTAATAAATATATTGAATAATATTTTATTGAAAAAATATTAAAACTTATAAAACTATCTAAAACTTTATTAATAAAAGAACAATGAATAAATAAATATAGAATAGTAATTTATTAAAAAGTAAACAATAGATAAAAAGAAAAAAAAATAACAAAATCATTATTTTCATTTTTAAATAACGATTCACCCGGCGAGTTTCGAACCGACAAAATCCACTCGTTAAAACATCAGTCCAACCGCTGGACTATATGTATTTAGATAAAAAATTGTCATTTTTTTACTGTCTTAGCAGGCAGTATTAAAAATTTTGACGTTTTCCATATATAATTTTCAATTAAGAAATTAATAATGAAGCTGTATGTTTCAAGAGATATCATCAATAAAACTTAATTTTTCTTTATAAATACTATATCTAGTGTGAATTTGAAAAAAATCGTTAGAGCGGTTTTTGAGAACCAATATATATAGATAAATACATATATACAATTTTAGCTAGCATAATAAGATAAGATTAACATTGTAGATCTATATATAATAACACCACTTTTATTATTTTTAAACAAATAAAGAGAAGATTATTATTGAAATTTATTTTTAAATATTAAAATTTGAATAATAAAGAATAAAATGAAAACATATGGTGTGTATATATATATATATAATTATCTTATCATTTCTTTTTCAAATAGATATTAATATAATATATATATATATCAAATATTATTTTATTTATTTATTTATTTGATTATAATTGTTAAAATTGGAGCAATTAATATAACAATATTATTAGTCTACTAATACGAGTACACATATAAATATAAATATTTATAATTTATTTTAATTTTTAATATTTTTTTTAAAAAATTATTTAATATCTTCTTATAAGCGGAATTTAAATTAAGTACTGTTCAATAAGCCACTTTGATTCATTTTAATATAATGTAATTTAGATATTTAGTAAACACCTGTTATTAAAATGAATTTCTTTAATTAAAAAAAAATCACTTAAAACAAACCTACTATACATAATGATTCTTCATCTTCAAAAATTTTGAAGGATTAGATGGATAGATAAGAATGAAGTAATATAATTAATTTAGAATATAGGCTTATTATTATTATTATTATTATTAATCATATTCTTATTTAGATAAAAGAATTATCACCAAATTAGTATGGATTCAGAACGGGAATATCGAGCTTAGAAACAATAAGTGATGTTGTAGAAGGCGCAAATAATGCCCATTTCGTATTTTCGTTACCCTCTTCCTGAATTCATCATGGAACTTGGTCTTAAGTTGTGCAGGGTCGATTTTTAGGTTTTAGATATTTGTAGTCTTCTTCAGATGTAACTTCTTTGATTTTCTCTATCGTAAATCTCTCAAAGCTTTGTACTGCACCCTTTGCATTCGGAACTGAACATTTTTCTAAACCAAACGAGATCTTGATATTCCCACTAAAGCGTCTCATTGGAGAGATGCTTCGATTACTACGATGCCGCTCAACTTGGATTAATTCTGTGATTTGGTTGACATTTTCGACGGCGGGCCTGCCAGTGCGAGGTGCATCTTTAACATCAAAAATGTCTGAACGGAATAAATTCCATTTTTAACACCTTGTAACTCACAACTAAATGGACCAAAAAAAAAAACAACAAAATAATTTTTTTGGTGTGAAATGTCATCTTGACAATGAGTATAAATTTGAAAATGTTTGATCGTTCACTACAGTCATCTAACAAAAAAAAATAATGAATTTCTCCCCACCAATTATTATCTTTTTTTTATAAAGCCACTTTTATAGTATTTGATAGAACTATTTAATTTAGTTTTTTTTTTTTGCCTGTGAGTATATATATATATATATATATATAAATATATATAATTATATAAGTCAATTTATGAATGATAATATTTAAATAAATTTAGATAAATTTACTCGCATTTCATTTCTTAATCAGCCTTTAATATAATAACAATTATATATATATATATATATTAAATTCCACGTTAATTGACTTTATATTTATAAACGATAGATAATAAATAAATAAATAAAGATAATGAATGCTTGAAGAAAAAAAAAACTAAATTAATTTTATATTTTTTTAAGTCAAAGTGAATGTTAATTCACTAAAATTTTACAATATATATTTATACTAGAAAATATTTATTAGTTTATTATTTATTATAATATTAACAGGTCTTTGATTTTGGTTTAGTAGTTTATTTTTTTGTTGTTGATCTGAATTAAGAACATAAATCCTTTAAATATTTTCTCTAATTCTTTGCAATTTATATTTACATATTTTCCTAAATCTTTTTTTTTTTTTTTTGTTTTTGTTTTGTAAATTTCTTATCGTTCTCTTTTCGATTGAGCTTTTAATAGTTATATTTTTAAATACATTTAATTTATAATATAATTAAATTGTTATATAAATCTATATCAACCCAGATTCAATGCCATCCAACAACAAAAAATACTCCCCCAGGAATGTTCTTTTTTACTATCTCGCCAGAGATAGTATTGCGATCATGAAAATTTTCGATGTTGAGATTTTGATGTTTTTATACGTTTTGAAGGTTCCTGAATCATTTTCCCATTTGTTTGACTTGTTGGCTCAACAAGAATGCTTCGTCGATTATGCTAATGTCGGGAAATGGCTTGCCTCGAAAGAAGAAACTTATTTTTGAGAAGAATTCACAAATCGACAGAGAATAGCATTTCTAACGAAGGAAATTATTTTTAATAAAATATTTTTTTTTCACTTTCCTAAAATATACGTCTCTATGTACAACTCCAAATCAGTGCATATTCGAGAATGGATATAAAAATATTAATATTAATTCTAGCAATTCATATACCAAATTAATCCAATATATAAATTGAAATTGAAATATACCATACGATATATTCTATTTATTAACTAAGAGTATCAATTAAAGAAATTGTTTTTAAAAAATTTTATATAATATTTTATCATTCCAAAGACATCGATCGATAATAATTAGGTATGAAGCCAAGTCATTGAATAGGTTTATCTTTCTATTTTTTATTATTTATTTATTTATTGAAATTACTCATTGAATAAGGATCTCCATTTGAAGTTTATAAGTGTATCCCGTATTGCCAAAGAAGGATCCTTGTAATTTGGAGTTGCTCCAAAGAAACTTTAAGATTTTCACTTCTTTCTTGTTTATAATTTATTCGTTAATTAATGAGCGAAACATTTCAGCAAAATGTTAATAAGGATGGAGTTTTTGCAGCAAATATAGATCCAAGTTCGATCGAATGTCCGTGTTTTGTCCTCTTCGCAAAATCAAAGGACCTGCCAGACTGGCGCTTAGCTATGCGATTCGGTGACTTGTATGAGCGCCATTGGCACCGCTACTGAATTTGGTAGCCAATTCAAAAGAAACGATGGAATAATAAAAATCGGCCGATAGCAAGTATTTCGTTTTCAAAATCGAAATCATCAAGGGACAAGGTTCGATAATTGATTTCTTGGACAAATTGAAAAATAGGAAACTTGTATTGGACAAATAGAATTAAGATTATATTGCGATGATTAGCATCGATTCAATGATTTTTTAAATCTACTTGACATGTAAACATTGGGATAAAAAGGCAAATTGGATATAGCAAATACACATTACGTTTTTGTGTGTCCGATTGTATAATCATGCGTTCGTAAACAAATCAATCACTTGGTGATCGTTTTTATGGAAAGTTGGATTGAAATCGTTTTCCATTGTATCCATGATAATGATTACCTCCTACTATTATTAAGAAACGCTCCTCCATGGATCCTTTTTCTATCGTTTGCATCCAAAAGATTGTAACAGGAAATCCATGTTGAGTTTCCACATACAATATGCAATAATAGATATGTACAGCCTATTCATCGTATATCAATACATAGCCATGTTTAAACCAACGTTAACTGCTGTTGTATGCTATGTAGATTGTTTTATTCTGGAGTGGAGAATTTTTGTCAAAGATCAACTAAAAAAAGCTGGATTGTCTCCACTCGACTATCTCGCAAATTTGAATTGGATTAAATAAAAATATAAAATAATGATATTTAAATTAAATTTAATTAATTAGCAATTATAAATTAATAAATAATAAAGAATACTTATTACACCAGCGCATGCTTGGCTCTTTGTTCATGGCACCACGTCACGTGTTGGCGCGTGATTTGCAGTGTTAAAAAATTAATTCCGGTACTTTCAGCGAATCAATCAAATGATTCTAGCTCAAACCGTTTTTGCGAAATTTTGTCAGAGAGAGAGAGAGAGAGAGAGAGAGAGAGAGACAGACATACATTTTTCTCAGCCTTAGTGAAAATGATTCAGGAACCTTGAAAACGTATAAAAATCTCAACATCGAAAATTTTCGTGATCGCAATCCTATCTCTGGCGAGATAGTAAAAAGTCACATACATGACATGACTTGTTTAGACAATAACTATTTAGTTTTACTTCTACATCATATATTAATATATTAATTAGATGATTCTTCTGATTGTTATATATATATATATATATATATATATTTATATATCTTCTAGAAATATAAATATTTATTTAATAAGAGTCTATCCATAAATTTAATTCAAGGTGTTTTATTAAAACAAATATTTTAATGTTCTATTTAATATATTCATTTCATTGAATTTCATTTAATCTACTGAAATACATTTGTGTGTAAAAAATTAATAATAATTCAAGTTTATATGTTTTCTCTTTTATTGGAATCCTTACTTTTCTAAAGAATATAGGTATATCACATACTTATACATTATATATTAAACATATCTATTAGTATCTATTTAATAATAGAGTTGAAAAAAGAAAAGTTTTTATTTGTAATTTATATTTATTTTAATCAAATAGTAAATATTACATTTTTTTTAATACGACTAGAAAGGTTAAGTATTTTTTTTTTAATATTGCTTATCCATTATTTTATATAATTATTTTATATTAAAAATTAATGTAAAATTTATTTATTTATTTTTGTTTAACATTTAAGGGGCCATGATAAGTATAGGAATGGCAGAAATTGCATAACATGATGATGATGATGATGATGATGACGATGACGATGATCTCTCTCTAAATACATATACAATATCATAATCTACAAACATTCATTATTTTTAGAAAAAAAAAATATTATAAAATGATGAATGATTAATCAATATGCAATTGAAAATATATATTTTCATTTACATATAGATTCTAAAAAAATTATCATAATAGTATTACTCCTAATACTATCTAATAAATTTACACTGGGTGTGTGAGAGGGAGAGAGAGAAAGAAAATTAATGTATAAAAATCAAAAAGTATTAGCAAATAATAATAATAATAATAATAATAAGAAGAAGAAGAAGAAGAAGAAGAAGAATGGAATATGAATAATATCATTGTTTATGTATTAATATTGTGATTCGTAAAATTTGTATTCTATTCCAAGATTTTATTCATAAAAAAAGGAAAATAAATCTGTGAGAAAAGGAACACATGAAAATGTCTACTTTTGTAGGATATTTTCAAGTAAAAATGTCATCTTGAAATTGAAATTTTCTTATTTAGATCAATGCTTGAATGAATGGTTTGGAATCTCTTCCTTGAAAATGAAGAAATAATCCTCATCCCTAATCTCGGTTTAAGCACCAACCAAAACTAACAGGTAAATTAATAGGCTAATAAAAGAAAGAATGAAAATATAAAAATGACCTGAAAAAGCTGCATAATATATAGGTGGATAATAATTCAGTATATAATGTATATATAACCGAGTTTTTTCTATATAAACTAATTTTGAGTCTAAAACCGAACAATTTTCTTAAAGGAGGATTTTTTTGGTCCGCCATCTTGAAGATAAATACAAGCAAAATGTCTTCCTTTTTATTTCAAAGGGTCGTAATCTCTTTTCTTTTGCAATTTTTGTAAAAATAATGAATTCTACGTTTTTGCCCATTTTTTAAATTGAATATTAAAACTTATTGAATCACCTATTCCTTCTTGTTTACTATTTGCAAGTCTTTATCGAAAATTGTGTCGAAGGAGTGATAGGAAGCATGGTGTGTACGTTTTACCTCCTCTTAACCGTCAAAAATGGAACCCCCCAAAACAATTTAGTAAAACAAAGGAAATAAATATGCATAACCATAGACTTATTATTATAAGTATAAAGTACTTTTTTTAAATCTTAAAACTTTCAACATGATGAGTTTTTATTTTTATAATATATAATATATTTTTATATATTTTATAATTTCCCCCCACACGGGCTGCGTAATATCACCATTCCTTTTAGGGATATTGCGCAAAAGTGGACTTTTTATTTTTGTAAATTTTAGTAGTTCTTATTTTAAGAATATAAAGCTGTAATTGTTGCTATGAATATCAGGTAATCGTCCAAATAATACCAATCATCTTGTCCTAAGGCGTTTGCGTTTTGACAAAAACCCGAATTGTGGGTCCTATCCCTCCGATTTACTTCGATAATTAGGAAAATTATACAAGTAGGTATTCACTTTTATCGTGTAATCATAAGCATACTTATTTTGTTTTGGTTTTTTGTTTTTATTGAATTATCGAACGATTGGAAACTAAAAAAAATATTGGTAATATGTAAATTGGAGTAAACTTAAAAACCTTTATTTTATAAATTTTTGGAGGGAGTCCATATACTCGAATCAAGATAGCTAGATTTGACAATGCTCGAGTCCCCTCCCCCACTACCTGTCCCTCCCAGTAGGATTATTTTTATAATTATAATAACCTTCACGCTTATCAGTTGTTGCACTTTTTTTTCATTCGAAAAAAAAAAGTTTTTTCTTTCTTAAAGTAAACAATGAAAATTACTTTCTTATTCTCCCTAATATTAAACACACACGGAAAGAGAGAGAGAGAGAGAGAGAGCCATAATAAAAATAATAAATATTCCTTATCAGACCTTTTTCATATTATATGTAATAATAGTACATTTAGTAGCTAACCACCTAAACCGAATAAAAATATTTGTAGTATTTGTCAAAAATTACCCTGTTAATCAATGAACATTAAACGAAAGAGTAGGTAACTGGAGATGTTTTAAATTAGAGCTACTTAAATAAAAGTAAAAAAAAAGATAGATAAATAAATAATATATAAACTTACATTGCTGTTGTTGATGGAGAGCAGCTGCTTTCTGTACAAAAAAAATATAATTACAATATACACAAACACAATTTTATAAAGGTAATAATAATATAGTAGGGATGTATATTTTATTACTTTTTTGTTTTCATATTGTCTTCTATGTTTAAAAATAATTACTTTTGTCCCTGTCTTTTTATCAGTATGATATTCTATGTGTAGTAGGAAAATAATAATATTAATAAAAAGGGATTTTCATATATATAGATATATAAAAGAAATATTTATCAACATTATAAGTTATTTTTAATATGAAACATCGATTAACACCTAAATAATTGATCATCTCTTATAAATAAAATAAAGTATTATAACTTTTGTTGTTATATGGAAGAAAAGATAGTTTCATTTTATTTTATATTAAGTAATTTTTATTATATAACACTATCATGAAGAATTTAATCTAAACTAATATTAAAAAAAAAAATATTTTTTTTAGATCCCCTTAAATTCTACATCATTATATATATTTTTTTCTAAATATTATTTTTTTTCTTTTCTTGTATCAATAAATCTAAGCAATATTTATCGTAAAAAGATTTGAATAATAATTTATAAGAATTAATAAGAATATTTTATACTACAGTCTATCACTCCCTCCCTCTCTCTTCTCTCATTTTTTATAAGAATAGATTTACGTAGTACAAAAGTGGTTGCGTGAACTTGAATATATTAACTAATATATAATATAATATAAAAAATTATTAATTAACATCTCAGTAAATAATTAAAAACTTTTGAAAACAAAATACAGTAAAACTATGAAACTATTTTTATATAAATTTTTATTTTTATTATTTTTTGCTTTTTTTTCAAGCGTTAATCATAAAATAATAATAACCATTAATCATTTGGAGTAGGTGTAATAAGAGAATTTATATCAATATACCAGAAGGAATTTCTAAATAGAATGCTTTAAAGAATTCCAGTCCAAGTGAATTCATTTACTATATTTCAAATTATTTCCAATTTATTGAACAAATGAAATTATAAATGGATTCAAGTAGTGTATAGAATGGAGTTGTTTCAGTAGGAACGAATCCCAAAACTATAATAGAAATAGGATAATAGGTTGTACTTCCAAATAAGTCCTATAATTTATTTATTAAAGCTTTTTGTGGTTATTTTGATAATTATTAAGGGAATTTTTATTAAAAGACCACATTATTTGTATAAAATTATTTATTAAATTAAGCAGTTGAAACGTTGTACAATTATTTTAATTTAATAAATAATTTTATACAAATAATGTGGTCTTTTAATAAAAATTTCCTATAATATAATTTAATAAATTTACAATCCAAATACCCAATAGATAATGTGATTTTAATGGACATTTTCGAAATAATCGTATTCTTAAAGAAAAGTCCAAGCTTCAATGGGCCTATCTTACTTAATAAATTTGGGTAGAGATTATTAAAAAAAACACTGTGTTTAAAAAAATTTTTAAGTGTAAAAATCAAAATCAGAGATCGAATAAAACATGCAGATAATTACAGATGATAATACAAACTACAAACAGCGGAAAGCTGTTTCTATTTTTAGAAAATATTTGAACATAAACCATACAATCCATGATGAATTATTGAAAATTTTTCTCTTTCCCTCTCTATTAGTGTTTTTTATCCATTGCCAGATTAGTTTTACTATGCAAACCCTATCTATTCTATTCTTTGATACGTAGTTAGAATAATGCATTGATTTATTTAAACAAATATTTAAAAAACAACAACAAAAACATTTATTTTTATATTAGTTTATATTATATCCCTCTATCTCTCTCTCTCTCTATTTATATATATATATATATAGAGAGATAGAGAGATAGAGAGATAGAGAGGAAGGGAGAGAAGGAGGGATAGAGTTAACATATAAGTAGATTTTCTAGATGATTATAGATCCTATAATAATAATATACAAATATACAAATGGATGAACCGTTTATGACGTTTTTTTAATGTCAATGAAGCAAGTCGATTAATGCTGTTGTCTCGAGCAAATGAACGATCACCATCCATATTTGTCAATTAAAAAAATTTAGTATCGATAAAGTTAAGATTCTTCGATGTATTGTAGCCATCCCTTCTTATAAATAATGGTCGGAGTAAAAAGAAAAGGAATAAAAATCGCTTGGTGACCGATTTTATCAAAAGCATTTAACAAAACCTTGCTCAGTTGTTTCCTATCAATAAGTGATAAAAATTAATACGAAACTAAAATTTCTAGACAATTGCCGCCTCTTTTCATTTCTATCATTTTTATCAATTCTATATGAAAATCATCTCTGTTTTAGTATAAAGCTATTAATATAATCCAATTATATATATATTTTATGAATAAAAATAAAATTCAAAGATAAAACTATTTTCTACTACATCGTATGAAAAAAATTAAATAATAATAATAATATTATTATTATAATTATAAACTGATATTTAAAATTAATAATAAATAAAAAAATTTATCTCTAATAATAAGACATCGGTAGAAATGACATTTATTTAATTCATATCTTAATCCAATTTTCAAATGGAAATGGAAATATTTTTCTATTCTATTCTAGATTAAAACAAAAAGAAAATTAATATATATAAGAAATATAAATTAATTATTTGTAATCTAATTAAAAAAATAATTAAATAAATATTTATTTTCCTAAATAATATAAACTTGTGTATGAATAATAGTAAAAAATTGAAAACTCAATGATTATATTAAAATGTATGATAAAAAATGATTATAGAAAAAGAATAGAAAGAAAAGGGGGCATCTCAAGTTAAATAACCAATGAGTTGAGTTCTATGTTGTTTAGATATCTAGATATAGGAATGTATATGTTGGTGTTGGTTTAGAGTTTAGAATATATTGTACCATACGGGCGAGCCCTGAGGCTTCCAGGGCCCTGGAGTCCAGAGACCTGGAGCGTGGTTTATCATACAATTCTGGGGAATGTCTGCCACCGTTTCCGCGCAGCCATCGTTGTAGGTAGGACGCCATCCGGATTAACACTTGGGATCACCCAGTCAAACACGAGAGAGAAGGAGAAGTACGAAATTCATGCACGTTTATACGTATTATATATAGAAGAGAGAGAAAAAAAAACGAAGAAAAGAAAAGAGAAAAAAAGACCCGTGATAACGATTTCATAAATATTAAACAGATGGCGCGCCAATATAGAGAACGTTTATATAATATTACATACTAATATATAAGATATATAATATAATCATATATATATATACATATATTATAGGTTTAAATGTTTATATATTTATATATTTAAAATATAAAAAAAAAAAAAATTAAAACTGAAATATTTGTAACAAGGCACTTTTAGAAAATTATTAAATTTGTTTATATAAATATTTTATTTATATTTATAAAAATTATTATAAAAATTAAATATGAATTATTATAAAAGACGCAGGATTATGAAAATTATAATAATTGTTTCATTACAAAATTTAATTTGAATTTTATTTCAAGCAATCATCTAATAATTAAAGATTAATCTATTTATCTATTTATTTAAGTAAATAAAATGTCAGATATTTTATAAATATATAGTATGTTATATTTTTAATTAAATTAAGTAAAAAATTTATTAATTACATTATATATATATAGGAAAGGGTTGTATTGAAAAAAAATTATTTTTAAAAGAAATTTTCAAGAAATATATAGAACCCACAAGTTGTAATACTAGTGGAAAATGTAAAACAATCCATTTTCATTTAAATGTTCTAAGTAGATAATCATTAGTTAAATCCACTATACTACTTCCTTTCGGTATACAATAATCTATCTTCAGTTATAAATATGTATTAATAAAAATTAAAAAAACAAAAAAAAAAACAATGCTTCTTCTAACGTTTAACGTCATATCAATGTTCCCTACCCACATAGTCTATTGTTGAAAAATACAACTAAAAATGGAATTACACAATATATGAATATACAAACTTATTTTAATCTAAAGCATAGGTTCCAAAGTGGTCGATATAGGGGGCAGCGAATAACAAATTTGGGGACCTTGAAATCGAAATGGGGATCTACGGAGGTCCACGTGTTCTCCCGGCTCTAAAAAAAGGTAAATTGTTTGAATTTTTTGAATATGTCTCTAAATAAAAATCGTTTTTCCGACATGGCTTTTGAAACATTTTTGATAAATTTTTTTTATAAAAAATCAAAATCAATTTAGGGGGTCTACCCAAAACCGAAAAACATGGCAAGGGGTCTACGACACAAAAAAGTTTTGGAACTTATATATATACATAAACCAATATATATATATATATATATATATATATAAAGTATGTTTCACTCAAAAACAAATAATGTATTTATATAAATTAAAACAAAGAGAAAATAAATATATCATGTATTTATATATAATAATCTAGCCATTAGACCTCCTTTGCCTTTATATAAAAATGTGTTTACATTTATAAAAAAAATTATATTCCAAAAATGTATTATTATAATAAATTTAACGGTTCTAGAATATATAATTGAGTATATTTTTAAATTTCTTTTTTAAATTTTTCGATAGGTTTGTAATAATAATAATAATGATTTAGAATATTCGAAATATTTTTAATTTTTTTAATGAATAATAATACTAAAGTATTAATATTCATATGTACGTACATAATATAAGTATAAATACAAATAAATAAATGTTAACATTTTATTATATATGCATATTATCTATGCATAGTGTCTAGGAATGCCATCTATTGATAAAAATAAGAAATATAAATATAACTAATTTACATATATATATATATATATGTGCAGTAATTATCATTTAAAATAATCTTGTTATATACTCAACTAAACTAAAAATTCGATTTAATAAAAAAAAAGAAAAATTTCTAATTTTAAATTTTTTCGATTATTTTTATTAGATATACTTACTATATATATGTATCTATAATATTATACTTTATATATATATATTCATATCTTTTATCTAAAAGTAATTCAATCAATTAAAATACAATAAGTAGCTACATATAAAGAAAAACTAAATTAATTAATTCTTGATAATATTTAAGAAGATAATTTTATTTTGACTTACGTTTATAATAAATGATATTTAAATTGATTATTGTATTAATTTATTTATTTAAAATGTACCAAAGATTTATCGTTTATAATCAATCTATAAAGTGTATATTTCAAGTTATCCAATAATGATATTTTGAAAATTAAATAAAAGAGATACAGAAGTTTGGTTAAATAAGTACAAGTAAATATATATCTATAGTATAATAACATCTTGATAACTATTTACAAGTATAACAACATATGTATATAGGGGCAACATGTAAAATGAAATCGCTACCGGATGTTACCCACCAATCTCCAGTAGTAGGCATAGTTGAATAGTTGAATGGCTAAGCTGTAGTGCCTGCCATTAACTTTTAGAGCAAATCTCTTGTCAAATTGAAATATAGCAACTTTATTCTTATTTTAAATTTAACAAAAATGTAATAATACCTTTCTCTAATTACATATATAAGGTACAATAAATCATTCTATCTATTTAATATCTATTTAATAGCCCCAACAATTTTCCATTTTGTTTATCCTGCTTATTCTCCAATTTTTCCTGATTCCCGAGGAATATAAATTTAGTAATAAGTAAATAGTAACTTGTTTGTGTTTTGTTGTTTTATTTTGATTCTAAATTTAATTACAACATTTATTTTTAAAGATACATGGAGGTAATGTAATTCTTAATTATGTAACTAAAGTTGAAGTATAATAACTCTTGCCGGAACAAATGATAATTATTTAACACCAAAGTATCTATTTTATATAAAATAATATAATTTAAAATAAAAACAAACAAAGTCATTAATCAATCCAATAGCAAATACTTACTCCGTTTTGAAAATTATTATAAAGAGATTTTTCATTAAAATGTAATACCAAATTCATAAAATATATACAATAATAATCTCTGTGGCTCTACGGAACTCGAAAGTTCTTGACCGCAGCAACCACAAGTATCTCTATTCTGAACCACAACCCTCCCATCTCTCTCACGTGCCTTCCTACATTGTCCACCCACAGCGTCCTTGATCTTCCAAGCGGATGTTTCCCAATCGGTCTCCCCATCCACACAATATATTGTTCGCCATTCTTTCCTCTCCCATTCTAACCAGGTGCTTAATAAATTATAACAACAGTATATTGTAAATTTATAAATATTAATATGTAAATAATTTCTCTGCGCCTGGTGGTATAGGCAACTCACTATACATAATAAAATAAATAATTTTACTATATCCTATGCATGCCACTTGAAGAACATGTTAATTGTGATAATGATGATGTTTCTTTCTCTTCTCTCTTCTCTTTATGCATTTATGTAGTAGAATTTTTACAAATTTTTATGACCTATCTATTTTTTTTTAAATTTAAGTATCAGGTGGATGTACCAGTAGTTGACAACTTTATGAGAAAAATTTGATATTTTCTATTTTTTTATCAGATATTAATTTGAGTTTTGGGCGATATTATTCATTGGCTAATGAAGAATTTATCTGCAAACCACAATTCAATTTTCTATTTTTTTTTTATTTTTTTTATATTTTTTTTTTAACGTTAGCACTAAAAGCACCAGTAGTTGACAGGAACAGTACTGGTAATTGACACTAAATTAAAAATTTATTTTTTTTATTTTTGTTTATTTATTTAATAAAAATAGAACATTATATATATATAATACAACTTAAATGTAAAATTATGTTAACAGATTATACTACTAGCTCAATGAAATAATGGGTTGTTTTTCCTTTTTCTTTCGTTGATTTTTAGCTTTCTCTTGATTTTTTGTTAAATTTTTCTTCCTTCTTTTTTAGTAATTTAACATTGTGGTCCTCGTGCCATTTATAATACTTTTCTATAAGTGCTAGGCATGTTTGGTTTTGAGGTTTCTGGTCGAGAATTTATCAGTAAACCACTGATTTGGTTGGCAATAGTATTATTATTCTCAGAATTATTAATAATATCAAATGCTATTTAATCTTCAATTTCTTTAAAATCTTTTTCAATCCAGATTTCTTCCTCTATTTCAGAAATATTAGGCTGATAATTTAAATTAATCGAATAGTTAATATTTTTCTATATATCATACAAACTTCTTTCTCAATCATTCGTTTTCATTAAAACAGTGAGACAATCCTTTGCATTGAAATTTGAATGCAGAATGAAATGCATATTTTTTACACTTTACCATCTTGTACCAGTCAGATGACATCGATGTCAACTAGTAGATAATAAAATGATAATGTAAAAAATAAAATATTTTTGAGTGTAGTGTAACAAGTCGAATAATATTTAACTTAATATTATTACATCACCGTTTGCACCAGTAATTGACATCACTGTCAACTACTCGTGCAGATTCTGAGTACCCAGTACTTGACAGAGTCCCAATGCCAAATATTCTTTCACTCAAGTTAAGATCTTACTATAGACATTCAATTAATAATATTTAATATTGATGTAAATACTAAAAAAAATAAATAAATAAATAAATAAAAATAAAAATTACTGATTTGTCTCCTTAAGCATTCGAAGAACAAAACTTCAAAATATCCTTTTTTGTTCGATTCTATAAAAAGTAATTATTTTACTCAGACGGTGACTGAAAATTATATTTACACATCTTTAATAGAGAAGGAATTACTTTAGAAATATTTAGACAGAAAACAGTCTTATTATCCGATATTAAATGTTCGGCGCTCTCCGCACCTAGACGGGGGCTCCGCCCCCTGTACCCCCCCCCCCCCGAGTGGTACATAGTATTTGGTTAAGAGTAGTAAAAGGTTTTCATCCATTTTGTTTCAATCAGTATATTACATAAAACATTCATTTCTTTTTGTGTTCTTATTTAAAATATATTTTAATTATATATATTATTATTGTATATTATTGTATATGTTATATCTATCTATCTCTGTGTGACTCTAAGGAACTCGAAAGTACTTGGCCGCAGCAACCACATTTCTCCAAGTGTCCCTATCTTGAGCCCTTGCCCCATCTCTCTTACGTCCCTTCCTACGCGTCCTTGGTCTTCCAAGCGGACGTTTTCCAATCGGTCTCCGCACCGTTTTCCAATCCAATATCTTTTTCCTCTCCCATTCTAGCCACGTCCCCTGCCTATCGCAGCTTTTTCGCTTTTATAACCCTAACTATTTCTGAAGATGCATAGAGGTCATGCCATTCCTCGTTATGCAGTCTCCGCCATTCCCCGGTGACCTCACCTTTCTTTGGCCAATATATGCTGGAAAGAATACTCTGAATCTACTCTCATCTCCCAGGGTCATAGACCATGCGTCCCACCCATATAATACAACAGGCAGGCAAAATAATTGGTTTATATATTTTAATTTTGATTCCTTTTGATAATAATTTTGATGAGATAACCCTCTTTACTGCATGATAACAGGCGTTTCCCGATTTCTACCTCGATTTAAATTTTCTCAAATATTATTATCCTTCTACATATTCAAATTCTACATTTTGTATATTAAGATTTTGTTAATAAATATATTTTCTTATCACTATTAATTTCAATCTGAATTAGAAGAAAATTATAAATTGCCTCCTCTTCCAGCCCATTTATCTATCCAGGCATCTTAATTTCGAAACACTCCGTTTTTTTTAAAATTTAAAATAGGAGAAAAATAGTTTTAAATTATATTCGAATGGTCTATTATATTCTATACATCAGTATTTTTTTCTGAATTTAATACTAAATTGATTTTCAAAATTTTCCATTCGTTATGCATATGATTGATTACATGTGTTAAAATTTAAAAAAATTCAAATATTCTAATTTTTAATTTTATATACAATTTAATATTATTTTTTATTAATATCATATCAAAAAAGAGAATTTATTAAAAATTAAAAATAAAAAAAGAAGCCTATTAATAAAAAAATATAAAAAAGACATAAATTTAAAACATCTCGTTTATATCATTTGTCTAAAAAAACATATTTTAATTAACCAAGAAATCATTTTTGCACTTAAAATATATTTGTAATTAATAATTGAAACAAAAACAAAAATAATATAATTTAGTCATTTTAATTGACGATTAGAAAATATTTTTGTATTCATAAAAGTTTAAAAATAATATATTCTGTTTTTTTAAGCTTTCACTTTCAAATAGAAAAGAAGAAATATTCAAATATATATAAAGAATTAAGTTAAATATGATCTAAATATTTTATTAAATAAATTTAAATGACAACTTTTAGAATAAATTATTTAATTTAATTGATATTTGAATATTAGAATTTAAAATAAAAAGAGAAATATTATAATAATTTTTAAATTCTGAGCACAGAGCATCCAGCTGCAATATGCAGACAAAAACCTTTTTTATATATATACATAGATAGTTGACGCTAGGGATGGCAATATGGGTTTTTCCAAGAAGGAAGAGAAAGTTAATATCATTTTAAATGAATGAATGGATGAAAATTCAAATTTTATTTTAAGTTTTTTATATATGTTTATTTATTCACAAAAAATTAATTGACATAATTATCAATTTAATAAAATAAAATTTAATAATAAAATTTAATTTAATAAAATAAAATTTAATAATAAAATTTAATTTAATAAAATAAAATTTAATAATAAAATTTAATTTAATAAAATAAAATTTAATAATAAAATTTAATTTAATAAAATAAAATTATTTTAATAATAAAATTTAATTTAATAAAATATTAAAATAATAAAAATTAATAAATTTTAAAAAAAATATATAATACTTAAAGAAAAAAATGTGCCTTTGCAAGTTTCGAACTCAGGGTGCAAAGTCATAAGACGCGCTAGCTCGCTCGGCCACGAACCGCTTTTGTTTGGAAGCTTCTTATAAGGGTATATATAAGATTTCAAATTTTTGCCACCAGCGCCTCTATGAGCTAGTATGGTAACTAAACTATTTTTAATTAATTAGCATTTCCTGGACACACCTTACCAATTAGCGGTTTTCTAAAGGAAGTCTGACATGCCCTGAGACCTACTGAATATACATAAAAAATTTCATAAGAATCGGTCAAGCCGTTTCGGAGGAGTATGATTTCAAAGTTTTGTGACACGAGAATTTTATATATAAGATATATATATATATAAATCAATGGTGTTTTTATTAGTTATATCATTTATCCTTTCTATTATTTCTATTTACTTGTACTCATTTAAAATAATTTATTAGCCATAGATATCCGACAATAAAGTATACCATTTCTAGATTACCATTGGAGTTCATCTCTATCTCTCTTTATCATTTGTCTTTCAATTTTTTTTTTTTTTTATTTAGCATCCATTTATTTTGTACATCTGCCCGAAGGCAATAATACATGGTTTACAAATAAAGAGTAATAAATGGGGAAGGGAGGTAAAAGGAAATTATAGGGCAGGTTAAGGAGAGTGAGTCATTGGAAGTGTGGGTAGGATAGTAGAGAATAGTCGAGGAGGAAGAAGGGAATGTCACTAAATTATTAATCTGATGGCTAATCCCAACAAGGGCACCATCGCGGGTCTATTTATTAATGCCTCTTGTCAAGTAAATGTAATAATTGTATTATATTAATTAAAAATCAACTTACAGCTTTTCTTTTATCCTCTGAAGTGGTTGTATTTGTTGAACGATGCCTAAACATATCCATAACTTTTCCAACAGGACCTCGATGTGAGGCGTTTGTTGATCCACTTGTTGATGAACGTCCTTCGGTGGCAGATCCAGATGATTCTCTTCCTTGACTGCTACCACCGGAACTATCGCTCCCATGTCCATGACCAAGAGAATTCTAAACAAATTAAGTTTCAAAAAAATGTTAAATTCATATTTAAATAAAAAATCCAATTCAATTACTAATTTATTTTTAAATTTATAAAAACAATTTAAAAACATATATTAAAAAATTAAATGGAATATAATTAATAAAGAATTTGAAATTAATTAATAGTGGAAATACTAAATTTTCATTTTGTAATTAAATATTTTGTTTTTCCACAAAATCACATTCCTTTCTCTCTCTATATTAATCTATTTTTCTTTTCATTTTCTCTAAGATTGAAATTCTCCTTTTTTCTTTTAGTAAAGAGTCTCCTGGAGACAAATTTTCCCAAACAACTACATCTACAATATATTTAGGTATTTAATTATATGTTTTGACAAAGTCTATAAATAATTCAATAAAGTGAAATTCGCATTTCTTTTATATTAGTTGCTTATCATTGAGCGATATTTTCAGAATCCGCAAATCTTCCTATTTTCCCTTACAAACCTATAAGCTTGCAATTTAATCAAATACAATAGAATTTTGTAAAATATTGTCTAAAATGAATTTTTCCAGTTTGTCTTTAACACCTCCAATTGCCAATAATTCCACCCCAGATTGAAACCATACATTGTGCACACTTTCTACAAAAGGTTTCCCGTTACATTTAATCCATTCTGTAGATATTCCATCTATTTTAAAAGTTTTATTATTTTTAAATTTTCATACTTCTATTTCTAGAATTTTATATAACATCTGTAATCACACATTAAATTAATTTGTTTGGTGACAATTAAGAGTTAGATAAGAGTTTCTTCACTAGATATTTAATAAAAATGGAATTTTTTTAAGTTTGTATTTAGATTTTTGAAATATAATCCATCGAATTAATTCCACTAAATTCAGCTGAAATACTTTTTACTATTCATTTTAATTGAATACTAATTAATATAATCATTCCATTGTATTTTTGATACAAGTATTTAATTTTATCTCTTTAATACGGTAATAAAATTTTTATAGTATGGTACCTATATCAACGCAATTTGTCTTATTCTAGGGCGTTAACATATCCACGCCCTAAAACGTAAAGTGACTCATGATGACATAGAAAACCAAACCAAGAATAATTATTCCATGTTAAATAAATGGAAACAAAAAATATAGTAAAATATTAGAATTTATTCTAATAATTTACATTAAAAAATGAAAAAAAAAAAATTATAAAATAAAATAAAAATCATTGGATCAATTAATTTTATAATGATTGATGAAATTGCTGAATTGGAACATTCCCCTGCTTCCTTCCTTCCCTCTACCCTTTACCGGCATTTATCATTTTCAGATGTCACTATACAATTCAATTTCTCTTCACTTCATATTTAATACAGATTATTATAGTTTAAAATAGTAACCAAGCAAATAATAATATATTGATTGATTTTTCTTTTCATCAACATCACTGAATTTAAAATTATATAATCTAATTTTAGATACATTCTCTAAACATGATACAAACCAACCTAACAGCGTTGGTTAGAATTAAATAAGTCATCTTATAGAATAAATAATAGATGATGCCACCACGTGTAGTAAAATGCCAAAGACTTTTTTTTTTCTTTTTTCTTTCGAATATATAAATTAATAGATGTATCAATATAATATATTATAATAATTATAGAAATAGGTGTATATGCAATAGATATACAATAAAACGTTTAATAAGGAGAAAACTCAATAAAAAAAAGTTAGCAAAATTGATGGATGAATGAAGAAACATGAGACTAGTAATTGTGATTTTATAATTTTTATCCAACTATAAAATGTTTACTTGCCATGAGAGCCGTATAAAGTAAGACAAAACA
The DNA here is from genome assembly GCA_963082975.1 of Labia minor. Taxonomy (NCBI): domain Eukaryota; kingdom Metazoa; phylum Arthropoda; class Insecta; order Dermaptera; family Spongiphoridae; genus Labia; species Labia minor. The sequence continues at coordinate 93,520,281 of OY720345.1, read as the reverse complement.
AAATTGGACATTATTTTTTTTTTAAAGATATGAAATGAACTATTTACAAATATGAGAATACCTATAATTAAAATTAACAAAAAAATTAAAAATAAAAGTTCTTTTAATTTTACACTCAAAACAAATAAACAAAGGGACACACCATATTTCTACACATTGGATAAAAATAAAAAATAAACAAAAAAATAAATTTTAAAAGAAAATAATACAAATAATACAATCAATAATTTAAAAATACATCATTTTTGAAATATAAATTTTAAAATCATCTCGTTATATTATATAATATATAATAATTTCGGTATCAAAAAATAAAATATCAAAATACCCAGTTTATACCTATTATTTATTTATTATGTAATTTTGTAACTGTTCGTTTTCTTATTTATAATAATACATTTTTATCAATTTTCAAATATTCTAATTTCAAAAATGAAAATTGGTATTGGAAAGTGAATAAGTTGCAAGTGCTTTAGCCTTAATGAGAGGATGATCGAAGGTTTGTCAACACTTCCGGATGCTTTTGTAAGAGAAAAAGAAGTTCTATGTAATTGACATGTGACTACTGTGGACTTACAAGACTAATCCATATGTTATGTATAAGTATTTTCTACAAAAGTATCTTCAGGATAGTGATTCAATGGGGAGCTGTACTCTTCACAGAGTTTTCTAAATCTATCGCAGTACCAAACTTATAGGAGTGCTGTTTAAGTTCATTGAATGAACTCGATTCTTCCATTAATGCCATTTCTTGGTGACATTACAGTCAAAATGGAGAATCAATAAAGATTAGCAAAAGAATGGAATCCATTGGATTAAGTGGTATGTTTTTCTGACTGACATCAACCCAATAAAAAACATCTTTAGATTTTTCTAGGACAACAACTTTAAACTGCTCTTCAGCAGGAATGGGATGCCGCACAGCAAGATTACATAAAAAAAACTCGCGATAGAAGAATCGATAAAAGAACAGTACTAGCAAGGCAGATACTAGAATATATTTATTTTAATCATGGATAATTACAATAATATTTAACTAAAAAATCATATTAATGTTATATTTTAGATAATATCCAATATAATAATAATAATAATAATAATAATAATAATAATAATTGAAACAATGAATATGTCTATATGCCTATAATAAATATTACTCGTATATTGGTATGCTATGATTTTCTTTTGAAATTTGATTTTTCTTGATTTTTTTATTAATAGGATTGTGGATTAGATAGAGAGATAATAGATAATATAGTAAATAGAAACGCGCGTTTATCCTACCTTAATAAATAAAACAGTAGCCTATCCTAATCCATTCCAGCTCATAGTAATCATTTTCAATTTTCCAATTAAAATTAAAATTTAAAATTATTATTTTCTCTAAATATTTAGTTGTCTTACAATTCGTGCAAATAACATTGGATCTAATTCTGATGATGCCGATCTGTATGGATATTCTCTGCATATTTCCTCTGCACATCTTGTCGTAATTTTAATAAAATAATACTCGTATATTGGAGAGATTTTGATAAGATTTTTTTAAAAAATATAAATTTGAAGAAAATGAAAAAGTAACCATTTATGTTTCATTTATTAAAACATAAAATAGACAAATTCAATTAGACAATTAATAATAGGTATAAGAATTGTTAATTAAAAATCGGTAGAAAGAAAAAAAAAGAAAGTCCAAAGAGATTTGTTTATTTAATTTCTTTGAGAATTGGATGGAATGAATGAATTCCTAGTCGATAGATATTTTATATAAAGATTACTTCTTATTTATTCACTTTCTTGAAAGAAATAATAAACAGATAAAGCGTAGAAGAACAAACAACGAATAAATAAAGAATTTAAAAAAATTAACAAAAAAAATTGGAATTACATTAATTAATATTTAAATAAAAAGAAAAGAAAAGAAAATGAATTATTTAGTTGTTCCAAATAAATATTTTTGATTTAGATTTAAATAAATTTTAAAATATTTTAATTAATTATTAATATTTTTCACTTTATAAATGTGAAATAATAATAATAATAATAATAATATTAAATATTAACAAAAAAAACAAAATAATTTTATTTTTAAATAAAAAATTAAATTTTCAATTTGTACGTTTTTATATATTTTTATTAATTACAAATAATTTTCTATATGCAAAATTTAAAAAATGAATAAATAATAATTTATATAAAAACTAACATTTTTCTACATATTATACATACATTTTATAGATATATAATAGTATTATATAAAATGGTGGAGCAACGAAATTCGGCTCTTCCATAAATTAACTCGGTGACGAATTAAATCTCATTGCATTAATCACATATGTACATGCCATATAGTATACGTATGTAACTAATATTTTGTTCTATGGATTTAAGATGCATTTCTTTTCTTTTTATAATTATTTGGCAATTTGTGAATTTATATAAATATGTATATATAGTGCTTATATTTTGAGTGGAATAGGTAAATGTATTAATTTAATTTAAATTTAATAGTGTATTGGTACTTTACTTAACTACAATACGGCATTTTCTAAGATATTAGACGACAAATTGAAATGGGGCCACGCATTGTTTTGAAACTTGCACACCATCTATATATCTATAATATAGAAGAATATTTTCAAAGGAATAGTTAATCCGAGGATCATTTTGTTCCATTATTCTATACAATAAATAGAAGCAATTTTTATTTAGATATTGAAAGTACAAATGTCAAAATATCTAGCATTTAATTTGCTATTCCTAATTCGAAATGTCTCAGCTCAAAGTACGTATTGGGTTCAAAATTAAAAATAACTCGCACACTTCTGGTGGACATTTTTTGAAACAATCCATTTTTATTTTCATTTTATTAATAGAAAATCATTTATTAAAAAAAAATTGTCAATGTAAATAAATATATGATATATAATATAAATCATAAATAAAGGGTTAGTCCTTTAGCTATATTACTATAGTATTTAGATCAGGATTACTTTTTAGTTGAAATAGTTGACATCATGATAGAATAAAAAAAAAAAAAAATTATAATCTATTAAATTAATAATTTTTTTTTTATATATATATTATTATTATTTTGCTCTATCGACATTTTTAATGCTACCATATAGGAAAAAAAATGAATAAATAAATAAATAAATAGATTCTAATATTTCAAAATGATACGAATAATAATAAAAAATCGAATGAAGCAAAAAATGTTATTTTATTATAAATAAATTATGAATTAGGATTAGAATCTATTGAATAAATAGTAATTATTATTTATTTGAAAAACAATTGGACTTTTTGGGTCTCTCTCTCTCTCCTTTTAGAAAAGAATAGATTGTATTGTATTATTTATTTTATTTTTAAGGAATCCATGAATCAATGTATTGTAATTTGTAATAAATTTAAATCCATTTTGGAAATGGAATTGGTTTTAGCATGTTGTAAGGGTGTAAGGGTGTAGGGGATGTAGGGGTTGTAGGTACTTACTTGGACAGCGTTTTTGACGTGTGCCATGATGCCATGTCCACCGGGTTTTTTCGCTTTGGCAGCATCGCTTTTACTCCTTGGGCGAAAGACATCAAGAACAGCAGGTCTTCTTGAGGAAGGCGATGGTGCTTGGACTGTGTGATAAACCGAGTCGCCGTGCTGCCCTCGTAGCGCGTGGATAGCACTTGGATGAAGTTTCGGTGGCGCTTTGGTACCGCTGCCATCATCTCGACTACGATGTTGTGGTTGTTGCTGTTGTGGATGGTGATGATGATGATGATGGTGGTGATGGTGATGGTGATGGGAGCCGCTTGAACTTCCGCTGCTTGGCTGCAACCAGTCAGACATGCTACTGTTAGTGTATCGGGGGGAGGTTTCGTTTACAGGCCCTCCGCTTCGGCTTTTCACGCCGAGAGGCGGCGGCGACGGCGTCGATCGATCGGCAAGGCGCCGTCGCCGAGGATCCAAGGGAACTACCACCACCATCAACCCCCACCCCACCTCTCAACCTTGGGTGACCTGCACATGAATACCCGTCGCACTGCAGTGCATTTGCAAAAACAACCATGGAGATGGGAACGATTCAAGAAATAATATCAGCTCCTCACAAATTTATGAAAAAAAAAAAAACAAAAAACAAAAAACAAAACAAGAATATAATATTCTAGACATTGATATAGATAGGTATATACTTATAAAGTTGGTAAATATAGGTTTTATATTCTTTGAATTGATTAAAATAAATTTAGAAATAAAAATACTTAATAATTCTTATTTTTAGATCTAATCGGAATAATATGTCTTTTTATTAAAGAGAAGGCTTGAAAGGGATAAAAATGGCTAAAAGCTTTCTAAGATATATTCTATATATAAATCAAACTTGTTATTACAATTATTTTAATATTAATTTTTGTAAACTATTTTTCAATCTAAAAATAGATTATTTTTTTATTAATGTGTTTCATTGAAGTATTTACCATATATAAATATAATATATAGGTATCATATACAGTATACAGTATATACACCTATAAATGACATGTTTTGTATTATGAGGTGTCATTTACAAGTAATTTTGGATTTGAATCAGCAATACAATGGAAAAGTTAGAAAAGAATAAACAACTATGTTCACTAAATGGAGTTTATAAAATATATTGTAGGTGATGATTCAGTTTCCTAGGACTTATCATCGACACACGTGCGTATGGACCAAGAGTTTTTTTTAACAGAAACCTCCTTTCTAGAATATATTGGAATAATACTTTTACAGATATGGAACAAGTTGAGCTACCATTAAGAGAGAGAAAGATGTTTATCGTCTAAAATTGAACGCACGTGTCTGTAACTTTGCAGCACTGCAATAGAAATTAGTTAGATTTGATAAATCTTTTTAAATATATATGTTACGGTAAAAGTAATAAATTTGATGATTATATAAAATTACCGGTGATTATACATAATCAATACTGAATTTGGTAAATATGATAAATTATTTCAAATTTATCAAATTTACCGGTTAGTTTATAAAGTCCACAACTCGTAATGGGGAATGTGATAAAAGTTTTTTATTTTACTAAAATTCGTTCAGTTTGCTCCAATTCTAAAAACGGAATATATATAGATATATACTCGTATATATTACTTTTAGCCAACACCCCCCACTCTTCGGTTTTTTTTTTTTTTTTGGTTCGGTTTGGATATATAGGAAAATTATATTTAATTAATTATTTTTTTAATCCAAACCACAATGAAATTTTTGTGTTAAATTAGTTAAAAAATAATAATTAATGTATTAAATATAAAATAGTAATTTCAAGTTTTTAATAATCATTCTATATCGTTTTATTTATTATATATATATATATATATATATATATATATATATATATATATATATATATATATATTTGTTTAATAAAACTTTAAATTAATCTTAAATATTGAATGGAATATTTTTTAAAATTGATTTAATTTTATTTTTAGTAGTGTTCAGCATATGTATTTATTTCTGTAGAAGCAAGAATCATTATATTATAAGATAAGATTATCCTGGGCGACCCTCATTCCTACAATTTTTTTTCTTTTCATGTGACAATTAAAGATAAGTTGACCTGTGGCCAGGTCCGAACCGACCGACGGTTTGAAATAAATTAATTTCCAGCTACAGAAACAATTTCAAATAATTTTAATACAACTATTAATGTAATAAAAACAGATATGGATATAACATAAATATTTTTAATTTTATTTTATTTATAATATTGCCGGCGTTACCCGAGGCTGTGACGTCATGAAGGGCTGGGTGACGTCATATAATTTTAAATTAAGAAAAACATAATGAAGATGATTTTTCCCGAGGATAAAACCAATACATTCGTGGTGATATGTAAAAAAATCTCCTTATGTGAAATTTGGTGCGAAAATAACCCTTCCCTTCTTATCGTCGATCGCTAATACTACCACTTCCGGTTTTCGGATTTGCACCAAAAGTTGATCAATTCATCCCACTGATGCATTAAGTAAATATACCAAATTTCATCAAAATCCGTTCAGCCGTTCAGGCTGTACACATCTATACGGACGGACAGACGGACGGACAGACGGACGGACAGACATCATGCTAAAAATACTTTTTTCTGTTAAGAAAATGCATGATTCGTGGAGATATGTAAAAATCTCCACATGTGAAATTTGGTGTGAAAACAATACCTCCCTTACTATCGTCGGTCGGTAAAAATTAACATATAAATTAAAACATCCCTTCAATATAAAAGCAACAATATAGATTACTTTATAATTATAATTCAAATAAACAAAAATCATTTTTCTAAATGTAAAAAAAAAATAAATATATAAGCAAATGTACGTATACCAGGAGACATTTATAATATAGTAAAATGTATATGTTACAGTTAAAATTTAAATTGGAGTGAGTGAATACACTAACTAGTTGATTCATGCTTTCACACTTGATTTAGTAAAAGTATAGATATGTATAAACATTATTTCACACACAAATGGTATATACTTTAACTAGTCAATGCATTCATTAACTATAGTGAGTGTATACACCCAAGGATTCACATTTGTGAGAGTATTTATTAGTTGAATGACTATATATATATTTATTTATTTATTTATTTATACCAGGTGCACAAGCTTAAATCCGCTGTTTTTTGATGAGAAAAACACATTTTTTTCAATGGAAAGCAAAAACAAATTTATTCAAAGTACTTTTTGATGGCTGACCGGGATCAACCCACCATTTTCTTCGTTCAGGATTTTCAAAATATATCCATTTTTCATTGCTAGTCATAATCCGGTGCAAAAACATTTTCCTATTGTGTCTAGCAAGCAGGATTTCTCATATGTTCTGACGTCCCTTTGGCATCCATTTTCCAATTTTTTGAATCTTACCCATTGCACGTAGACGAAAGGCAATCGCTTGTTGAGAAACACCTGATTGCCCGGCAATCATTTTTTGCGATTGGGTATCGTCTTCGTCTAAAAGAGCCTCCAGTTCGTGGTCATCAACTTTCCAAGGCCGATTTTCAAGTTTCTTGTCACTTAAGTCGAAATTGTCATCTTTAAACTTACGAAACAGGTGGTTTCCGAAAAACCAGGGTCACCGTACACGCCTCCACTAGCATCCGATGCGATTCGGGGGCTGATTTCTTTAAATGGAAGCAAATAAGCAGAGCTTCCCGCAAATGCTGTTTTTTAGCACAAAATTATTCATACTTAGCGAAAAAGAAGTAATGTTTCTAACAAAATGGATAGCGATGTTGACTTCTCATGGATGACAGACGTCGCACTCATAAGAAACGAAATATGGGGTCCACATGACCATTATTTTAACACCACCACCACCCGTCAAAGATCCAAGATTTATAGGATATTAAAAATGGTTGCTTTATATATATATATATATATTATTAATTGACAGTAATATGATAACGTGCTAATGGTGTGATTTGATATATTTATATAAAATGCTACCAACATCTAAAGTTATATGTATTAATAAATAAATTGTAAAACTATTTATCATATATGATTAAGTAGATAAAAACAAACCATTGAAATACTTTGACTATACTACAGTAGAACTAATGGAATAAATTCATTTGTAAATTTAATTGTGTATACTTTCTCTGATTTTTAGTTAAAATGTACTTTAGCTAGTAAGTGTATTCACTCACTTCAATTTATACTTTAACTGTAACATATAAAAAAAAACATAGAAGAAAATAGGCATGAGAATTAATAAATTACAAATACTACAAGATAAAATAAGCGGGAGTGTCCTCCCCTAGACTTTCCCGCATATAAATAGGTATAAAGAGTTGTGAATGAATATTTAGAATGTAATAAAGTGCTACTTCCGGTTAACTGATATTTTAAATGTAAAAAAAAACAGATATGGATATAATATAAATATTTTTAATTTTATTTTATTTATAATATATAAGGGCTGGCTGTGACGTCATGAAGTGCTGGGTGACGTCATATAATTTTAAATTAAGAAAAAACTAATGAAGATGATTATTCTCGAGGATAAAACCAATACAATGTGCATAACACGTGGAGATATGTCCTCACGAGAAATTTGATATGAAAATAACCCTTCACTTCCTCTCTTCGATCGGCAATTCTAGCACTTCCGGTTTCCGGATTTGCACTAAAAGTTGATCAATTCATCCTACTGATGTATTAAGTAAATATACCAAATTTCATCAAAATCCGTTGAGCCGTTCAGGCTGTATACATCTATACGGACGTACGGACAGACGGACGGACGGACGGACAGACATCATGCTAAAAATACTTTTTTCTGTTAAGAAAATGCATGATTCGTGGAGATATGTACCTAAAAATATCCATAGGTGAAATTTGGTGTGAAAACAATACCTCCCTTACTATCGTCGGTCGGTAAAAAAGAAACGCTACTTGTATAGGTAAAATGTCACTTCCGGTAGTCAGATCATGATGAAATTTGGTATCTCAATTTTTTTCATATTTTTAAATCTATATACAAAATAGGAAGCAAATATCTCGAAGCAAACTGGTACTTTACTTGAAAGGTAAACGCAACCAGTGTAGGTAAAGTACCACTTCCGGTTAACCGATTTTGACGAAATTTTGATAGAAATCTACAAACTGTGAATAATATCGGTGTACCAAATTTCGAAGTCCTAGCTTGATTAGTTTTTGAGTAAATTTGCTTACAGACATTACATACATACATACATACATACATACATACATACATACATACATACATACATACATACATACATACATACACACACACAGACATAATTCGAAAAATGGTATTTTCCGACTCAGGGAGGTCTAAAACGTCAAGATCTATCGAAATCTCGAAGTTGAAATTTTTGACGATTCCAATACTTCCCTTATACGAAGTATGCGGGAAAGTAAAAAAGGAAGAAAAAAGGGTAAAAATAGTGCCCATTGATATAGAAATTTAAGAATCCTTACTTGGATATCTTCTATATTAGTCCGGACCTGAAAATAATCTAAAATAATCCATCATATTACCTGATGTAAATATTTTATATTCAATAAAATATGTTGTCACATCGATTTAATGAATTTATCTGCAACTAGTATCAATGGAATTTTAGTTATTACTTTCCCTTGCTTAGCTGAAAATATACTTTATTTTTTAATTTAAGTAAAATAATGTTAAAAATTGCAATTTCATTCAAAATTATAAATTTAAAAGGGATTCAATATCATATTAGATTAATTTAAATAAATAATTGTAAATAACATTATTGTTCAATGGGTGGCTCATGAGTGATTATATTGTATCTAGCGACGTGAACCTAATCTGGACCATGGATGGATACTATTTTACTATTATACTATACTATTATATATTATATATAATATCATATTATTATATATAACAGGGGTAGCCACACTTGGTGATACTTAGAATATAGAATATATTGAAAAATCGAAAATGTTTAAGAGCCAAATCGGAAAAAAAATTTACTTTTTTTTTTTTTTTTGGGGGGGGGGTTGTTCTTATTCACTGAAGCAAAAATTACGAAAACGTGTGCGATTAAAATACCTAATTATATTAATAATGAGTCGTACGCCCCGCATGTAATAGTTCTGCTGTTGCTATTGTAATAAAGTAGACAGAGTAGGGATAGTCGGATACATATTTTTAACAATGGTGATTTCACAACGAAAATCATCTTTAGTGATGAGACCCATTTTCATCTTTAAAAGCTTTGTTTATCGACAAAATTAGTATATTTGGATGGAGTGTGTGTGTTTGTGTGTGTGTTTGTGTGTGTGTGTGTGTGTGTGTATGTGTGTATGTTAAGAAGCAGAAATATCCAAAAATAGTCTCTGTTTATTTGGTTTACATTTTGGGCCAGAGGCATCATCGGGCCATTTTTCTTTAGAAATTTAGTTATTCAAGCACTAACAGTGATCGTTATCGTGAAATGTTATCCAACTCTTTTGTGCTAAAATTATAAAATATGGGGGTCTCAACAGCATATGTGGTTTCTACATGACGGTATTAATATAATAGTATCAATATTTTAACATGATCCACACAAATGTACCACGCGTTGTGCATTATTATATTTATATATATAGATAATTCATATAATAGATGATAATATAATACATAATAGTACTAAAATATGGCAATAGAACATGATCCACACTATGTTCATGTCACTAGATACGATAAACACGCATGTACCAGCGTTGATCTGAATTTCATTATAAACAAATATATCTTTTATTTAGAACTCCAAACTTTTTATTATAACACAATCTAGATAATATATAATATATGTACGTGTCGGTTTGTTTATTTTTCCCTAAAATTTATTTTGCTTATAAAAAATGGATTCCGGGTTGTTTTCATGAATTTTTGTGAAATTTGAATTCGGTGCTCATTTTGGAGCGATTTTCAGGAGAAAATAACAAAAATGATTCTTGATCACGCATACTAAGACCCAGAATCCCAAAATTCACTTCTCTAAAATTTACCTGAAAATGGCGTCGACCGAAACGTCGAAAATGAAATTTCATAAAAATACGCGAAAACAACCCAGAAATAACATTTCATGAATATTTAAATATATTCTATAATTTCGGATTTTATTCGCATATTTGTTTTTTTTTTTAAACATTTATTTGTTACTAGCTGCTCCGAGCGCCTTCCAGGCGCTCTTCACACCTCGACGGGGGCTCCGCCCCCTGTACCCCAGAATGATACATGGTATTTGGTTGAAAAAGTCTGTATGTAAAAAGTTTTCATCCATTTTGTTTCAATCAGTATAAGTAGATAAGATATATATTTGTTTTCTTGGAAAATATATTTTAATTTAATCAACAACAAATTTTCCTAGTATAATAAGTAAGATTTATTGACTATTTCATATTATTATTTATATATTTACTAATATATTTGTGGCTCTTTGCATTTATTTAAGTAGATTTTAATTAATTAAATAATTAATATTCTAAGTTTATGAAAATTATTTTTTTTTATAAATTATATTAATTAAAATTTATTTTCTTATTTCTGTTTGTTCTTTATTTTACATATATATGTACAAAACACAAAACAATAACACAGACAGACACACAGACATTGCCTTTTATATATATAGATAATATTAATTACTTATAAATAATTCATAATAATAATAAATTGTGATACCAACTTATAGGAATATTAAAATAATATAATTATTATTTTACATATATATGAATATAATATAAATATTTTTAATTTTATTTTAAGAATAGAGTACCGGGACCCCGAGCCTCGGCTCGGTACTTAAGTTAAAAAAAATGATTCATTATTATTGGGTTTGGCTGGTAATATTAATACCTGGGACACAGCTGTCGCTCGACCCTTTAAAAAATATTAATATACAATTCTTTAATTATTTATTACAATTATTAAATGTTGCATCATTGCATCAATCTGATTAAAATGAATTGAACTGGGGACCTCAATAATACAAACAAACAATTTTAGCTAGCATAATAAGATTAATCCAAGTAATATCGTCTATTTCTATTCGACACTATTTTCAGTTATGAAATGAACAGTCAGTAGAGAGTAAAAAAATTGTAATTGAAGACCGTTGTTTTTAAAAATAATTAAATTATTTTATAGATTATAAAATAAAAATTATTGTATTAACATTAAAAATATTGAAATAAAAAATAATATTATAAACATTTTTAGTGGAAATTTCTCAGGGAGGTAGGGAGCCCAATTCATTTAACCATCCATGTTACATAAGGCAAAATAATGTCATAACACTCCCTTTTTTACTTTCCCGCATACTTCGTATAAGGGAAGTATTGGAATCGTCAAAAATTTCGACTTCGAGATTTCGATAGATCTTGACGTTTTAGACCTCCCTGAGTCGGAAAATACCATTTTTCGAATTATGTCTGTGTGTGTGTGTGTATGTATGTATGTATGTATGTATGTATGTATGTATGTATGTATGTATGTAATGTCTGTAAGCAAATTTACTCAAAAACTAATCAAGCTAGGACTTCGAAATTTGGTACACCGATATTATTCACAGTTTGTAGATTTCTATCAAAATTTCGTCAAAATCGGTTAACCGGAAGTGGTACTTTACCTACACTGGTTGCGTTTACCTTTCAAGTAAAGTACCAGTTTGCTTCGAGATATTTGCTTCATATTTTGTATATAGATTTAAAAATATGAAAAAAATTGAGATACCAAATTTCATCATGATCTGACTACCGGAAGTGACATTTTACCTATACAAGTAGCGTTTCTTTTTTGCCGACCGACGATAGTAAGGGAGGTATTGTTTTCACACCAAATTTCACCTATGGATATTTTTAGGTACATATCTCCACGAATCATGCATTTTCTTAACAGAAAAAAGTATTTTTAGCATGATGTCTGTCCGTCCGTCTGTCCGTCTGTCCGTCCGTCCGTATAGATGTGTACAGCCTGAACGGCTCAACGGATTTTGATGAAATTTGGTATATTTACTTAATACATCAGTAGGATGAATTGATCAACTTTTGGTGTAAATCCGGAAACCGGAAGTGCTAGTATTGCCGATCGAAGAGAGGAAGTGAAGGGTTATTTTCATATCAAATTTCAAGTGAGGTCATATCTCCACGTGTTATGCACTTTGTATTGGTTTTATCCTCGAGAAAAATCATCTTCATTAGTTTTTTCTTAATTTAAAATTATATGACGTCACCCAGCACTTCATGACGTCACAGCCAGCCCTTATATATTATAAATAAAATAAAATTAAAAATATTTATATTATATCCATATTTGTTTTTTTTACATCTAAAATATCAGTTAACCGGAAGTAGCACTTTATTCTATATATATATATATATATATAAATGTTACCAAATATCAAATTTGACACCAATAAACTAACGAACTGGCTCTTTATCAATACCAAGTTTACACATTCTAAATATGCATTCACAACTCTTTATACCTATTTATATGCGGGAAAGTCTAGGGGAGGACACTCCCGCTTATTCAAATTTAAAATAGAGGGAGAGAAAGAGTTTTAATTATATTCGAATAGTCGATATATTCTATATATCAGTATTTTGTTTTCTGAATTTAATACCAAGTTGATTTTCAAAATTTTCTATTCTTTATGCATATGATTGATTACAGGTGTTAAAATTTAAACAAATTCAAATATTCTAATTTATAAATTTATATAAAATTTAATATTATTTTTTCGAGACTAATGGCAAATACCGGTGGCCCTAGTCAGAGCAAGAGAAGACTCCTTTTGGTAGCGGCCCAGTCGATGATGTTATATGGATCGGAGATTTGGGCTTTACAACTATATTTTAAGTGAAAAAATGATTTCTTGGTTATATAAAAATTAAAATATGATTCTTTAAATCTTTATTATACAGAAAAGTAGGCGTGTTAATATAAAATATATACCTGGGACACCGAACTATCACTCGACCCTTTAACCAATTTATACAATTTATTTTTATATACTTTAAAAATTTTACAATTTTTTAATTATTTATTATAATTGTTAAATGGGATTTCTAAAAATGACCCATTCAAAATTTGTTTCCTAAAATGTTTCAAATTAATTATATCAGTGTGTCTGTTTCTCGATTTTTTAAATTTTGATTTTGGATTCGATTAGAGTTTAAAATGTGTAAATGTAAAGTGTGGTCTTGGTTTTTTAAAATTCATTTGGGAACATGATCAAATCGGCGGTCAAAGTTGAAAATTCCCCCATATATTATAACTACTGTAATTAGTATTATTATAATGTAAAATTATAAAGAAAAAATACTTAGATATTATTGTAGACATTTTCATTCTGTAAATTAAATAATTTTATTTCATTTAAATAAATATCTATTTTTAAATATTTTTTTCTCTCTACATTATTTATCTAATTCTCACAATATATTAAGATCATACCGGGACCCCGAGCCTCGGCTCGGTAATTAAGTTAAAAAAAATTAATTCATTATTATTGGGTTTGGCTGGTAATATTAATACTTGAGACACTGAGCTGATATACAATTTTTTAATTGATTTATTACAATTATTATCATTGCATCAATCTGATTAAAATGAATGGAACTGGGGTCCTCAATAATACATAAATATGTATTATTAGGTATGTTTCTAAGTGCATGAATATTTTTTTTTATTGGAAGAATGATATATATTTATCGTAATTTATAATTATAAAATATTATTAAAATATATATTTTTAATTTTATTTCGAAATTAAATAAAAATTTTTAAAATATTTTAAATATAAAAAAAATATTAATACAATATCCTTTAAAAAAAGACGGGAGTAAAATTTCAAAATGGATGCCATTTCTGACGTCACCCATATATAATTTTTAATTAAGAAATAAATAATGAAGCTGTATGTTTCAAGAGATATGATCAATAAAACTTAATTTTTCTTTATAAATACTATATCTAGTGTGAATTTGAAAAAAATCATTAGAGCGGTTTTTGAGAACCAATGGCTATATATAGTAATATAGATATATAGATATATACAATTTTAGCTAGCATAATAAGATAAGATATATATCTAAAAGGCGGTAACTGTGACGTCACATATATAGATTTAAATTAAAAAAAACTAATGAAGATGATTTTTTCCAGATATGTGATCAATAAAACTAAATAACTTAAGAGTATAACTAATGGTTTTCAATTTATAAAATCTAATTTAACACACAACAATTCCGTCTCATTATTGTATTGTAATACAAAGTTAGAAATATTAAGTTTAAAAAAAATTAAAAATATTTGAATGTTTAAGTTTATATGTAGCGCCATCTGTCGATAGTTTTGTGACACTACAGACTTTTACCAAAATATTAGTAATTAAATTAATTTTGGATTTAACTACACTAAAACCTTCCCTGGGATGCCCACAACAATCCCTGAAAGTTTCACCGTAATCGGACGGGTAGTTTTTGAGAATTTGACAGACACACAGACACCCAGACATTGCCTTTTATATATATAGATTTTTTATCTATTTGATTTTGTATTATTATATCTATGCCATATTTGGATTAAAACATAAATAAATGCGCCGTCCCGTAAGAAAAAACATGAAAATGTGACGCCACCAAATAAATCAAAACAATAAGTTAGAGCACCGCCACATGGAGAAATAGACAAATTATGGAGCCGGCGGGAACGTGTTAATGGAAACTAAGAAAGAAATATTATGACATACAGTATCGAACAGATTAATTAAGAACAAGATGAAAATTTGTATAAAATCTTTTATTTATCATTCATTTCAACAATAAAAACTATAATTATTACGATTAATATTTTATGTGGCCTACCTTGGCCTCAATTAAGAGTTTGATCCGTTTTGGCATTGTATCCATAAGTTTTTTTGTTGTTTGTCAGCATCCTTTCATCTCTAAACCATATCTTGATAATTGCGGTTATTAGTTTTTCCACTGTTGTACAATCCAATATAGACAATCGATTCTTGCAAATTGCCCACATATTCTCTATCGCGTTGATGTCTGGTGAGCCTGGCTAATCTAATATGGTTATATGGTTTTCCGAAAAAAATTGGACCATTTTTTTTCGAAGTATGGCAGGAAGCAAAATCCTCCTGGAAAACTCACTCGCCATTTGGCCACTGCTTTTTCAATTCTGGTATCCTTCTTTCTATCAATATGGACTGGGACTTTTCACTATTCATCATACCTGCCACTGGAACAACAGACCCTAGTCTATAATTTGAGAAACACCCCAGAACAGTTTTTTAAGAGGATTTTTGGTGGTTAAGATGACGTGTGACGAGTTCAATTTTTCCTTTCCCCTTCGAATGAACCGAAATTATTGGCCTTGCACGATGAAGTGACTCTCATCAGAAACCAAGACTCTTTTTCAATCTTCAGCCATCCAATTTTCATATATTTTTGGCCCATGAAAGTCTTTTGGCTTTCAATGCCATTGTTAAAGGATGTTTCTTGTCAGGTTTCCTTGCTGGTCTTCCCGCTTTAAGAAGTCTTTGACGAACAATCATGGGAGATACGTGGACACCAGTTTCAGCCAATTCTCGAACAAGGTCTACTGCAGTTTTACGGCAATCATTTCGGCTAGAATTGAGTAATCGCTGGTCAAATGGTTTATTTGTCGTTTTTTTTTTTGCGCCACATTTCCTCTTCCTTTTCACTGAGATATCCCCTGACTCCTTATGGCGATTGAAGATCCTAGTGTCTGTAGCCAAACTTACTCCAACCTCTGCTGCAATGTCTTGTTGAGTTTTTATGGTATGCTTAGCCATTGTCACTATCATTACTCGTTTATTCATCGATACATCCATCATTGTAGGTACGGGCAAAATGCTGAAATTTAACAACTTTTATTTGAAATAACAAAAAAGAAGAAAAAAACACTCAGCCGATATAAAAACACGTGCTGCACACTGAGCAATGCTTGCTAGATTGTGTCCAAAATAAAAATAACCACAGTATTGCCACTAGAAACACTAACAAGGGCGACAAAGTGCAAAAAATGCAAAAAAAAGTTTTTGTTTCAATTAATCTGTTTGATACTGTAGAAAGCGGTGACAAACATAATATAATATATACATATATGTAGGTATATATTAAAAAAAATATGAGCTGTGGACAGACACAGAAGAGACCACTTCCGATTTCGGGATATACACCAAAAGTTGATGAATTATTGAAACTGATACATTAATTAAATATACCAAATTTTATCAAAATCCATTGAGCCGTTCAAGCTATCTATACACGTATTAACGGACAAACATCATACTAAAAATACTTTTTATGTTAACAAAATGCATGATTCGTGGAGATGTATAAAAATCTCGACATGTGAAATTTGGTATGAAAACAATACTTTCCCTTCCTACCGTCGGTCGGTAAAAAGATGCAAAAACAAATTTAAAAATTGATAAAAGTTCCGGTAATGTGGTTATAGTCGTTATTAAAAGTTTTAATTTAAAATAATAATAATAATAATAGTAATAATAACAGAGGGAAATAGATGTTTTTCATTGGAAATTAATTAAAATTTAAAATCCTATATTAAATTATATACTTCATTGGTATTAATATGCAAGATAATTTTAAAATATTTAACTGTGTTATCATCAAAATTAAATGTTATTTATCATATATTTTTGTCAGAAAAAAACGATGCTTATTTATACTTTTTAAACTGTTTCGTATAATTTTAAGTTTGTTAAGAAAAAAAATTATTGAATTTTATTATAAATATATTTTTCTATAAATTATTTAAGAAAATTAAATTCACATAATTATATAATTAGAAAATTAATTAACTACCGACTGTGTAAATTTCATAATAAGAATAAAAGGCAATATTTGATTCAAGAAAAGAATTTATTTATGAAACTAAATACAATCATTAAATGGCCGAAAGGGGGGAATGAGTATCGAGGAATCACGTCTCTACTGCATGTCTGTCTCCAAAAGAGCCTGTTTATTACAATTGAAGCTAAGGGGTAGGTGATAGGGAGGGTGGGTTTCAAGGGTGTGTACACATGAAGAAAATTATATTCTTTCCAAAAAGGTAAAGTGTTATTTTATATATGTGAACTTTTAAACAATTCGATGCAGGTACGAATTGGTTTTATTATTGTTTCCTTTTTCTAAATTTCTTTTGTAATATTTAACAGGGGTCAGGTATGCAATTAAAAGAAACCCAAGTTTGTGAAAATAGAATTGTGTGATCACGTACAAGAGATAATGTTTATGTACGCGGACATATATCTATCTATCTATCTATCTATATATATATTTAAATATACTTATTTATTCAAAAACAAAAAAGTTATTCATATTTTTATTTTTTTTTTTGCTAATTAGATATTGAATATTTATGAATATATAACTATAAATATAAATAAGATATATATAATGAAAGACATTCTTAATATATTACACTTTGTTAGAAATAATTTAAATAATTAAATAAATATTGTCACGCATGTTATGTAATTCTTAAAGTTTAATCTACATACATATATTAAATAATAATATAATAATAATAACCCACTTTCAACATTATTAAATAAGGAGAACATCGGTTATAGAATCAAAAGGAATATGAGGAAAATAAATCACCTTTCATTTATGGATGATATAAAGTTATCGTGAAAAATTACAAAACTTAATCAGTACAGTGAAAAATTTCAGTGATGACATTAGTATGTCATTCGGCTTAGACAAATGTGCCATAATTAACATCAAAAAGGGAAAACAAGATTCCATGGGGGAACCTTTAGACGGCATTCAAGAGTTAAGAGCTGAAGATAGCTATAAATATCTAGGTCTATATCAAAACATCAGATTTGACCACACCCAACTTAAGAAGTCGTTTCAAGAAAAATACAGGAAAAGAGTAACGAAAATTCTAAATACAAAATTATCAGGAAAGAATGTTATAATAGCCATCAACATCTGGGAAGTACATGTACTCACTTATTCGTTTGGAACAGTGAAATGGTCAGATATTAACCTCGATGAACTCAATAGGACCATCCGAAGACTTACAAAATTTCGCTGTCTACATCCAAACTCTTCTACAACAAGATTATATCTATCAAGAAAAGAAGGTGGAAGAGGATTGATCGATATATTCAACCTATGCAGATCAATAGAGGCAATAAATACGAGGAACAGAATTCGAACATCTGAAGACGAACTTATGAAACTCATAACTCAAGTAGACAAGGGCTATACTCCCCTACACCTGAGTGAGAATGACTTCATAATTAATAAGAAGGAAAGGGAACCCTGGAGAGGTAAAATACTTCACCGAAAATTTCCAAACTTACTCGAAAACGGGAACGTGGATAAGGATGCTTCCTTAGGGTGGCTAAGAGATGGAAACCTTTATCCGGAGACTGAAGGTTTTATTATAGCCATCCAAGACCGGGTAATTCGGACTAAAAATTACGAGAAATATATCCTAAAGACCAACGTTGAGGACAAATGTAGGAAATGCGGCAAAGTTGGGGAAAATATTGAACATATAATGGGAGGATGTTCTGCGTTGGCTGATAATGCCTATCTAAATAGACACAATCAACTTGCGAAATTAGTTCATCAACAACTGGGCATAAAATATGGATTGTTAGACATTACCACGCCACCATACTACAAATACGACCCAGCACCAGTCCTAGAGAAATCCAACATCATCCTTTACTGGGACAGACCTGTATTCACTGACAAGTCAATTGATTACAACAGACCTGATATCCTTCTCATAAACAACAACACATGCACAGCCACAATAGTTGAAATAGGAGTCCCTCTCACACATAATCTCAATAAAATTGAGATAGAGAAAAAACAGAAATATGAACTGAAATATCAACTGAAAAACATATGGAAGCTCGACCAGGTATCTATTTGTCCATTAGTGATGTCTGCAGAGGGAGTTGTCTCCAAGACCTTCCATTTTAATATTGAGAAACTTCAACTTAATACAAACATCTTTACGAGCGATTTTATTACAAACTTGCCATATCGTACGAAAGTTTCTCAATTAAAAAGCACACCACCACAGATATGTGAGCCAGGGTGAATTCCCTTTCCACATCGACCGAGCCTAATCCAAACAACATCTCAGGGATAGGTCATTATTTCCGGCACCAATGCTGAGAAAGTTATATATCTTATCTTCTTATGAGAGTAAAAATTGTTTGTTTCTCTATTTGTTTCTTTGTTCTCAAAAACCGCTCTAACGATTTTTTTGAAATTCATACCAGAGATAGTATTTATAAAGAAAAATTGAGTTTTATTGATCACATCTCAGGAAAACTACATCTTTATTAGTTTTTTTCTTCTAAATTTAAATGTATATATGTGACGTGAGATATATACATTAAAATAAAATTAAAAATATTTATATTATATTCATATTTGATTTTTTTAAATTTCATTAATAGATATACATTTAAATTATTTGAAATTGTTTCACACAACGTTTAAAAGAAGATTTATCTTTATATTCGATTCGATATATAGTAGGAGAATTAAATGTCGTTATCAATTTATTATACTCCGGTAAATATTATAAAATATATTATAAAATATATATTATTAGTATATATTAGATAAAACATTTATTTGTTTTTGTGTTCTTACTTTTAATACATTTTAATTTAATCAGTAAATTAATTATATATATTATAGCTGCTCAGAGCTCCTTCGTCGCTCTTCACATCTAGCGGAGGCCCCCTGTACCCCCCCCCCCCCCGAGTGTCCCTATTCTCTGAGCTATAACCATCTAACTCCACACCTGCCGATCCCAGCCTTCTCTATTTTATGACCTATATCTAGAGATGCATAGAGGTCATGCAATTCCTTGTTATGCAGTCTCCGCCATTCCCCGGAGTCCTCATCTTTCTTTGGTCCATAAATGCTGGGAAGAATCCTATTCTCAAATACTCTGAATCTATTCTCATCTCCCAGGGTTATAGACCATGCCTCCCACCCATATAATACAATTAATAATTTAATAATTTTGATCCCCTTTGATAATAATTTCCAGATTGCAACCTCGATTTAAATTCTTTGCAAATATTATTCTCTCTGATACTAATTATTTTGTCTTATCACTATTAATTTCAAACCCCATCAATTTTCCTGCCTCGATTAATTTTTTTATGCTACTTTAAATGTTATTAATTTATTTAAAAAAAAATCAAAGTAAACAAAATAAAAATAAAATATAAAATTAGCATAACACTAAACTACTATAAAAATAATATTAAAAAATATATTATATATTAAAATCTTACGTAAAAATCCAATTATGAGATCAAATTTTCTTAATTAAAATGATTTACTCACATAATCTTAAAAATTAATAGTATTAAATTATAGCCGTAATGTGAATGTTTTCAAAGTTTAAAATGCCAATAAGATCAATTGAGATATTGTAAATATCAATAGATATATAAAAAGATTTTTATCTGCACATTGCTTAGAATTTAAATTACCGCCAAATTATCGCCACCAGCGCCTCTATGATCTAGTATGGTAACTAAACTATTTTTCATTAATTATTCTTTATAATTTTTTTAAAATTTTTCTAATTCAAAAATCGAAAATCGGGCTTCGAGGTCTGGTGGCCAGCCCCTTTGTGCTTCCGTGTAAAAAATTCCAGGTCCCTGCGTGCGATAGAATTGGCTGGAGCGCTCGGTCAGACAGACAGACAGACACATTACACTTGCTTTTATTATTATAGATTATTGTAAATGTTATATCTATCTATATTATATAATGTGTCCCTTCATACATTTTGAATTCACCCATAATATATCTTATATTCTTATATACTTACTTGAAAATAATTTAAAAAGTTTTAAAGTTTTTTTTTAATATTTTATGAATTCAAATCGTCAATTAAAAATGAAAATCCAATTATGAGATCAATTATTCATATAATTTTAAATGTTTTCGTGTTTTATAAATAAAATATTAAAAAAATAAAATTATAAACAAAATATTCTTTGATTGAAAATAAAAATAGATATTTATATAAATGAAATTTATTTTAATTATTTTGAAACATTTTAGGAAACAAATTTTTAATGGGTCATTTTTAGAAATTCCATTTAACAATTATAATAAATAATTAAAAAATTGTAAAATTTTTAAAGTATATAAAAATAAATTGTATAAATTGGTTAAAGGGTCGAGTGATAGTTCGGTGTCACAGGTATATATTTTATATCAACACGCCTACTTTTCTGTTTGTATGTTATTATTTGAATGGCGATTCGGTGAATGGTTAATGGTTAATTAACGATCCATATAACATCATCGACTGGGCCGCTACCATAAGGAGTGGAAATAGTGTCGAATAGAAATAGACGATATTACTTGGATTAATCTTATTATACTAGCTAAAATTGTTTGTTTTATAACCACTTGGCACCACAACCACCAGCCAAATCCAATAATAATGAATCATTTTTTTAACTTAAGTACCGAGCCAAGGCTCAGGGTCCCGGTATATATTATAAAAGTGCAATGTGGGTATGTTTTGTGGAGGTAAAGGTTCTAAGGAAACAAACATACTATCAACAAAGCTCAGGGCCAGACACTCAAGTGCTGCGGAGTTCATTTGCAATCCCCATGTTTTTCCCACGGCCAATTATATGTTGCATGTTGTGAGTATGTGATTACACAAATTGGGAAAAAATCACTCGAAATGCTTTTAAACAAAAAAATTGAAAAGTTTGGCTAAGCAGACGTCTTAAATATTATAAGAGATTCGGCAATTGCAGATAGCGAGGAAAAATTAATGGAGGTTTGAAATTAATAGTGATAAGAAAAAATATTTAGTGACAAAGAGTATTAACATACAAAATCTTAATATACAAAATGTAAAATTTGAATATGTAGAAAAATTGAATGTAATCACGAAGGATAATAATATTTGAGAAGAATTTAAATGGAGGTATCAATCGGGAAACGCCTGTTATCATGCAGTAAAGAAGCTTATCTCATCCAAATTATTATCAAAGGGAATCAAGACCATGGACGCATAGGAAGGGACGTAAGAGAGATGGGACAAGGGTTCAGGATAGGGACATTTGGAGAAATGTGGCCAAGAACTTTCGAGTATCTTTGAGTCATATAAATAGATAGATATAACATACAATAATAATATATATAATTAATTTACTGATTAAATTAAAATATATTTTAAATAAGAACACAAAAAGAAATGAATGTTTTATGTAATATAATGATTGAAACAAAATGGATGAAAACCTTTTACTACTTTTAACCAAATACGATGTACCACTCGGGGGTACAGGGGGCGGAGCCCCCGTCCAGCTGGTCAGAGCGCCTTGTATGTATAAAAATAATAATAATATAAAAGATAAAATGAAATGATGTTATGTAGGTATGAGCGACTTTACAAATAATAGTAGAAGTAGATATATATATATATATATATACTAGCTTCTCCAAGCGCCTTCGGCGCTCTCCACATCTAGACGGGGACTCCGCCCCCTGTACCCCCAGGGTGGTACATCGTATTTGGTTAAGAGTAGTAAAAGGTTTTCATCCATTTTGTTTCAATCAGTATACTACATAAAACATTCATTTCTTTTTGTGTTCTTATTTAAAATATATTTTAATTTAATCAGTAAATTAATTATATATATTATTATTGTATATGTTACATCTATCTATCTCTGTGACTCTAAGGAACTCGAAAGTTCTTGACCGCAGCAACCACATTTCTCCAAGTGTCCCTATCCTGAGCCCTTGTCCCACCCATCTCTCTTACGTCCCTTCCTACGCGTCCTTGGTCTTCCAAGCGGACGTTTTCCAATCGGTCTCCACACCGTTTTCCAATCCAATATCTTTTTCCTCTCCCATTCTAGCCACGTCCCCTGCCTATCGCAGCTTTTTCGCTTTTATAACCCTAACTATTTCTGAAGATGCATAGAGGTCATGCCATTCCTCGTTATGCAGTCTCCGCCATTCCCCGGTGACCTCATCTTTCTTTGGCCAATAAATGCTGGAAAGAATCCTATTCTCAAATACTCTGAATTTACTCTCATCTCCCAGGGTCATAGACCATGCGTCCCACCCATATAATACAACAGGCAGGCAAAATAATTGGTTTATATATTTTAATTTTGATTCCTTTTGATAATAATTTTGATGAGATAAGCCTCTTTAATGCATGATAACAGGCGTTTCCCGATTTCAACCTCGATTTAAATTCTTCTCAAATATTATTATCCTTCGTGATTACATTCAATTTTTCTACATATTCAAATTCTACATTTTGTATATTAAG
The DNA here is from genome assembly GCA_963082975.1 of Labia minor. Taxonomy (NCBI): domain Eukaryota; kingdom Metazoa; phylum Arthropoda; class Insecta; order Dermaptera; family Spongiphoridae; genus Labia; species Labia minor. The sequence continues at coordinate 93,496,365 of OY720345.1, read as the reverse complement.
ATTTTGTTACTAAATATATTTTCTTATCACTATTAATTTCAATCTGAATTAGAAGAAAATTATAAATTGCCTCCTCTTCCAGCCCATTTACCTAACCAGGCATCTTAATTTCTTAACACTCCGTTTTTTTTTAATTTAAAATAGAAGGAGAGAAATAGTTTTAAATTATATTCGAATGGTCTATTATATTCTATACATCAGTATTTTTTTCTGAATTTAATACCAAGTTGATTTTCAAAATGTTCCATTCGTTATGCATATGATTGATTACATGTGTTAAAATTTAAAAAAATTCAAATATTTTAATTTCTAAATTTATATACAATTTAATATTATTTTTTATTAATATCATATCAAAAAAGAGAATTTACTAAAAATCTATATATATAAAGGAGACTGTTTGTATGTATGTATGTAATTCGTTTACTTTTTTGCTGTCATAGTGTAATATGTTAAAATGTAAGTTATTTACATTTTAACATAAAATAGAAAATATATTATTTAAGGATTAAAGAATAAAAATAGAAAGTAAATTAGTGAATATTTTAAAAATAAGACAATTTGTGGAAATTGAAATAACTAAGAAATGAGAGGTGGAGGGGATGAGGAGAGAGGTGGGAGTGTGTGTGAGCGGGAGAGAGAGAGATTTAAAGTTTATATATAGTTCTCCGTGTTGTGTTCATTCAAGAGCCAGGCGTGGCCCACTGACTGGCGGACTCATTTTACACAATGTATATAACTAGCAATCAAAGAATTATTATAAATTTTAACTTTTTATTTTAAATTCTAATATTCAAATATCATTTCAATTAAATAATTTATTCTAAAAGTTCTCATTTTAATTAATATAATAAAATATTTAAATCATATTTGACTTAAATTATTTTGTATTTATTCTTTCTATATTTGAATACTTCTTTTATTTTAAGGGAGTGAATTAACTATGATCTAAAAAAAATAATAAATGAACTTAATAATAAAAAATCAAATAAATCCATTAATTTAAATTAATACTATTAATGAATGTATATATTGTTAATTTATCTTTAGTTTTAATCAATTCTTTTATACCGTTAATTTTTATAAATTAATTTTTATAAATTGTCTCAAGTCTCTAACTTTGCATTTTCTCAAATTTTATTATAATTAAAAATATTCAATAAAAATCAAGGATTGAAATTAAAATATCAAAATGAAATGATCAAGAAATATTATACTCTATTATAACATATACAATACTTATAACTAACTATAGGCGGAGGAAATATTAGACGATATCATTGCGGGTTCATGCCAAATCGATCAACATTAATTAAGATATTTTCATTATGACAGATATTAAAAATACCGCGAATTCAATATCTCTGTTCACTAATTATTTGTAGACTTTAGTAAAACCTACGCATGACTCAATAGATCCGGATAAACTTTTTCAAATTTTGATCTTAAAATTTATCTTGAAGTAGTAAAGAAAGAGTAAGATGTGGAAATCAATTGTAAAATATTAGGTGACCCAGACGACTTAAATATAATAGGAGATTCGGCAATTGCAATTACAGATAGCGAGGAAAAATTAATCGAGGTAGGAAAAGAGATGAGGTTTGAAATTAATAATGATAAATAAATATATTTAGAAACAAACAGGAGCAGTATTAACATACAAAATGTAGAATTTGAATATGTAGAAAAATTGAATGTAATCACGAAGGATAATAATATTTGAGAAGAATTGAAATCGAAGTTGCAATCGGAAAACGCCTGTTATCATGCAGTAAAGAGGCTTATCTCATCAAAATTATTATAAAAGGGAATGAAAATTAAAATATATAAAACAATTATTTTGTGTGTTGTATTATATGAGTGTTAGACATGGTCTATGATCTTTGGAGATGAGAGTGGATTCAGAGAATAGGATTCTCCCCAGCATTTATGGGCCAAAGAAAGATGAGTACATCAGGGAATGACGTACGAGAGATGGAACAGAGGCTCAGGATAAGGACACTTGGAGAAATGTGGTTGTAGCTGCCAAGAACTTTCGAGTACCTTTGAGCCACGCATGGTCTATGACCCTGGGAGATGAGAGTAGATTCAGATTATTCTTTCCAGCATTTATTGGCCAAAGAAAGATGAGGTCACCGGGGACACTTGGAGAAATGTGGTTGTAGCTGCCAAGAACTTTCGAGTAGATAGATATAACATATTCAATAATAATATATATAATTAATTTACTGATTAAATTAAAATATATTTTACATAAGAACTCAAAAAGAAATGAATATTTTATGTAATATACTGATTGAAACAAAATGGATGAAAACCTTTTACTACTTTCAACCAAATACTATGTACCACTCGGGGGTACAGGGGGCGGAGCCCCCGTCTAGATGTGAAGAGCGACGAAGGAGCTCTGAGCAGCTAGTTAAAAATAAAAAAAAGAAGCCTATTAATAAAAAAATATAATAGAATACAATAATTTTGATTTAAAACAAATTTTAATTTTACAAAAATACTCAATATAAAAAAGACAAATTTAAAACATCTAGTTTATATCATTTGTCTAAAAAAACATATTTTAATTAACCAAGAAATCATTTTTGCACTTAAAATATAGTTGTAATTAATAATTGAAACAAAAACAAAAATAATATAATTTAGTCATTTTAATTGACGTTTTGAAAATATTTTTGTATTCATAAAATATTAAAAATAATATATTCTGTTTGTTAACCTTTCACTTTCAAATAGAAAAGAAATATTCAAATATATAGAAAGAATAAATAAAAATGAAGTTATATATGATCTAAATATTTTATTATATAAATTAAAATGAGAACTTTAAGAATAAATTATTTAATTAAATTGATCTTTGAATATTAGAATTTAAAATAAAAAGTGAAATATTACAATAATTTTTAAATTCTGAGCAATGTGCAGACAAAAACCTTATATATATATATATAGATAGTCGACGCTGGGGATGGTAATAAAAGTTTTCCTAAGAGGAAAGAGAAAGCTGTTACCTACCCTCCGAGGCCCTAGTAGGGATTAATTTAATTTTTATTATTTTTTAAAGGAACAAATCAAAAAAATATTGAAATCAGATATATTCAACAATATATGTTGAATAAGATATTCTTTAATTATCATTTTAAATGAATATTTTAATATGATTTTAAATGAATGAATGAAAATTCAAATTTTATATATAGTTTTTTATATATGTTTATTTAAGGTAATGGCACCTATAGATGACATGGCACCTATAGATGACACTTTTGAATTTAAACTAAAAAAATAAGCAAATTTTAAAACATACGCGGAAATTTTTTTTTTTTAAATGATAGTTATGCTTTTCCACCACCTGAGATACCCTACAACAATACAATAAGTCGCCCTATTTTTTTTCTTTTAACTTGAAAAGCAGACCGAATCGTCAACAATTGATTTTTTCAACAAATCTTAAAGATAACCTTAAGGGAAGTAATGTTCTTAATTAGTATTTTATATTTTTATATTCATATTTATCAAGAATTTAATAACTACATTATAAAATAGACTTAATATAGATATAAATCATTTCAATTTAAACACCTAATTTTTAAAACTATCTTTTTTATCAACGGTGTTATCTATAGGTGCCCCTAAAAATTGTTTTTCCTATAGATGACAGCAATGTCAGCTATAAGTAGGTTTTTAGAAAAATTGTCTATTATATTAATAGCTGTAAAGAGGAGATAATTTTATATAATTCCACCAAGTTGCATGTCTGAACTGATATAGGAACCTAAAGGTGACGCTGTGTTTCTCATTGTCAGAAAATTTTTTTCTGTTCCAGAACTTCATACACTATTTTTTTGAAATTTTTTTTAAATTACTCTGTTCTCAATGTATAATTAAAAATGCATAATTAAAAAAAGATTTGTTTAAAATCAATTTTTTATTTTATTATAATAATCTGCTAAAAATAAAATCAATCACAATAAATATATCTAATGTATCATTATATGAAACCTGATTTTTTTATTATAACTAAAGTTAAAGCAGCAACAAGGCGTTGGAAAGATGTTTTACTTTGTAAATAAATAAGTTGAAGATAAAGAGAGCAAGCGAAGTGAAAAAAAGTAGATGTCATCTTTGGGTTCCATAATTGTCATCATTAGGTTCCACCAAAATTTTTGGTGTCATCTATACGTGCCATTTGATTACTTTGAAAAAAAATTATATTTCCTATTAAACTCATATAAAAGTTTAAAATATTTATCCTGGTGATAAAAGGTAAGATAAGCTTTATAATAACCAAAGGATTTTTTTTGTGAGACGTATAGTTTCGGTTTTATAAAAGAAAATAGCGACAAGAGCGCTTAAAATGTCATCTATTGGTGCCATTACCTTATGCAGAAAAAATTAATTGATATAATTATTAATTTAATAAAATAAAATAATTTTAAAAATAATATTAAAATAATAAAAATTAATAAATTTGTAAAATATATAATACTTAAAGAAAAAAATGTGCCTTTGCGAGTTTCGAACTGAGGGTGCAAAGTCATAAGATGACGCGCTAGCTCGCCTACCTACGAACAATTCTTGTTTGCAAGTCCCCTATTAGAATATATATAGATGTCAAATTATCGCCAGCAGTGCCTCTATGATCTAGCATTGTAACTAAACTATTTTTAGGTAAATACCACCCCCTGGACACACCTTACCAATTAGCGGTTTAATAAAAGAAGTCTGACATGCCCTGAGACCTACTGAATATGCATAAAAAATTTCATAAGAATCGGTCCAGCCGTTTCGGAGGAGTATCATTTCAAAGTTTTGTGACACGAGAATTTTATATATAAGATTGTTACATTATAATCTTATATATTTGTAATTATTAAAATATGGTATATACCTATATAGTATATTATTATTTAATAGTAGAAGAGAAGAGATATTTAATGAAATTTGAAAGAAAAAAAAAATTCGAAACAAAATTTAATTTGATATTTTTAAGCTCATTCAAATAATAAATAACTTTTCTGTTAATCGAACAGTGTTGCCAATAAAATATTTTCTATTTATTATGGTTATAGGTTATGTTATTCAATTGTGTATGCTAGTGTATTATATATGTTCAGAACTAAATTGTGTTTAAATATAAATCTACAGATAGGTAGTTATATTACTTAATAAATAAGGTTTGTAGTTGAAAATTATGCAGAATGATAAGTTAGAAATGTTATACGTTATACGCAATCAAGCTATAAAAATAATATTATTAAACTATGGTGAAATATAATACTACAGGGGTAGGCAACGCGTAAATGCAAAATATCAAATTTGATCTTAATAAAGTTTGATAATTGTCTCATCGTTTAAATCTAATATTTGTAATTTGATTAATTTCTTTATATGATCACGTGCCTTTTAGTACACCACTTTGACACCAGATAATGCATATTATCGCCATCCATATTAAAGATTTTTCAATCTCTAATTATCTCGTTATTTATTTTATAAAGCAACAATTTATGAATAAATGTGAATGTAATCGGATTATATTTTTTTTTTTTTTTCGTTTTTTAATGTTTTAATAATTAATATAAAATTTGTAGAAATTAAAGCAAATTATTAATCAGTAATATAAAAAATATTAATTACTTTCTAAAAGAGGAAGTGTGTATATTTTTTAATATTTCTTAATTTGTCATAGAAAATAAGTAATGTTTTGAATGGGCTTATTGTTAGATAGATCCTAACAGTATATACCAGAGGTGGGGAACCTGCGGCCTCGAGGCCGCATGTGGCCTCCGCGAGGTTCTTGTGCGGCCCTTTGCCACCTAGTACAAAATGGTAGTGTTCGTTTCAAACAACTATTGTACATCAACGCCATGACAGTTGCGCGAAAAATCTGTCCAAAAATAGTCATATTGTAACATGACATCAGAATACTAGTCTGAAACCGACTTTGACACACATAAACGAGGCTCTCTGACCCTTAGACCATCCGTTTTAGACTTGGACACTAAATGTTAATTTTTTAAACAGTTTTTAGCGCCCCCAAGTTGCAATAAGAATGAACTAAACGAAAAAAAGCCGGCTTATTGTGTTTTTTCTTTTTTTATTTAGAAGGATTATTAAGAATTAAAAAATTGTGTAAAATTTTCAGGCAAGTGAAAAGATTATTTATCGGAGATTTCAGAATTCCAGAAATCAATTATGCTTTTTTCAGAGTATTGCCGAAATATTGGTTTTATATTTAAATAAATAATTTTTTACTTTACCGAAAATTACACAATGTTTATGTAATTTACATATCTAAAAGAAACGAATAATGTTCTATTTGTACATAGAAAATATTTATTTGAAAATAAATTAAAATTACAAAATACTATTTACAAAATCTGTCATATAGAGCAGTCACATGCTGGCATTTCAACCACATTTAATAGATATATCCGAGGCTCCTGCAGAACTTCAAATGGAGTTAATTGATTTAGGGGAAGATAGTATCATCAAATCCCTTTTTAACACTAAAAAGGATCCCATAGAAATCTGGAAAAATGCTGTTGAATATCCATGCCTTCGAAAACATGCTCGCCGTTTACTTTCCTGTTTCGGAAGTACCTACTGTTGCGAGACAACATTTTCTCTAATGTCAAAATTAAAAACAAATTTAGAGGATCAATTATAGCTGTGTGTTACGAAGCTTGATCCAAATATACAATTAATGTCAAACAAAAAACAAAGCCAAATAAGTCACTAACTTAGTGAATGAAAAATTTTTTATTGTATTTTTTTATAATATTTTTATATTATTTTATATGTATATTATATTTAAAATTTAATAGTATTATATTTTGATTTTTCTATATAATGCAATAAATTGTTAAATCTATAGAAAAACTATAATAATTTCATAAAAATCACTTTCTTAGGTCAATCAGCTTATGCGGCCTCTCTTATTGCTGCCTAATTTAAATGTGGCCTCTAATGGTAAAAAGGTTCCCCACCTCTGGTATATACGGATGGTCTATGTCTATGGTAAATACAATAAGAAAAACAAACTGGCCTGACATTAACACCTCATTAATAAACATATTTTATCTTTTGTTTTTTTTTCTCTGCAAAACAAAACGAGAGTGTTTTTTAATGTGCGTCCAATTGAAAATCAATTGTGAAACCGATAATCATGCTTAAGATGCGGTTGAAAAAATTGAAATAATACAAAGATTGGAGGGGATACGTGTATTTGCTAATTATTCTGTCTCTAAACTTTTTCTGGAGACTCATTCCAATATATACATTCAAAAAATGGAATCCAAATCGTCCTAATCATTTAAGATGAGTACACTTTCGAAAATACACAGAGAAGAATTATATTAAATGAATACAATACAATAATACAATGTAAATGTGTCTATCTTAAAGGTAGGTTGGTATTATAAATTAGCTCAATTCCAAATTCAAATTTATATGTATCAGGCTAGTTTTATAAAATCGATCAAAAATTTTAAGAAAATTACTCAAAGATCGAGAAAAGATAAAATACGGCAAGTGGAATATGTTTGTTTTTTTGTCATTATAATCTTATAGAATGTCCACAATTAATTTTTATTTGTACTATTATTTGTATTTTCCATGTTGTCTAATTACTAATTTATTAATATTTAAATTATTTTTGCTAACTACTAATACCTACCAATGATATTGCAAGTTTTTCATCATTATATTAATATATATATATATAATTTAATTAAAAAAAAAAGTTCATATCTAATCTAAAAGTTAAATTTATACATCACAATTAACAGATTATGTAGTTTTGTATTAATAATTGAATAAAAAAAAAAAAAAAAATATTTCATTATCTGATTAAGAAAAGATAAAATAAAAAGTATTGTTCTCTGCCCTTGAAAATTAAAAAAAAAGGAAAATAATAATAATAATAATAATAAGTAATAATAATCAGTGGGTTGGGGTTAATTCCCTCTTCGTATCGCCCGAATCTAGTAAAATTTTACCGGTACACTCGTAACGCGCAGAGTAAGCATCCCAACTCATATAATAGTCAATGTTAATGTGTCTAAGTATACAAATCATATGGAATTCTAATAATTATCTATTTTACAGTATTTATGCAAAATAATTTGAATTGATTTTTTTTTTAAATTAGACTAATTAATTTTTATTAATTATTAAAAGTTAAAACATGAAAAAGATTCAAGATGGCTTTTAAAAATATTAGATAGATATTGATTTGTATGAATAAAGAAGATTTTATTAAAAACAATCTCTTCATTTCTTTAATAATTCATATTTCACTTTAAAATGTAACTTTAAAAAATTATATAGGTACGATTTCGAGGAAAATATTGAAGTAATAAAAAGTAATAAAATAATTAAATTATTAATCATTAAATTAATTAAGTTGTGATATTAGATGAATGATTAAAAATTACAATAAAAATGGATTTGATATATATTTTAATAATTTTAAGATTGGAAAGGAAAGATATCATGAATATATTTATATAATATAAAATAAATGGATGGTTGGGGAGGTTCTTTGAATATATCAATTCTTATTCATGGTTTTCGATAAAAAATTAAAACAATATCTGGGATTTTTAAAAAAACAATTCGATGATGTTGAAATAAAAAAATCCACTTTGTACAAATAAATGGTAGTATAATAATTATACTAAAATATAATGAAATTCAGTTGCAGTCCATTTATAAATATTGACGGGGGGCAGATATGCAATCTTTTGAATACAATATCTAAGTAGTAATAGAGTTCTCTTTTTACTCGATAGTATCTCGCCAGAGATAGGATTGCGATCACGAAAATTTACAATGTCGAGATTTTGATGTTTTTATACGTTTTGAAGGTTCCTGAATCATTTTCAATAAGGTTGAGAAAAATGTCTGTATATATGTTGGTTTAGATTTTCGTGAATGTTATGATTTTTATTACGCTCCGATTTATCAGGGATATAATCAAGTATTTTTGTGAGATTGTTTTCAATCTTGAAATAGTAATAATATATAATAATAGTGTGTGTGTGTGTGTGTGTGTATGTAAACAAGATAACGCAAAAACGGTTTGAGCTAGAATCATGAATTTTGATATACGGGCATTATTCAAAATTCGTACTTTTCTATCAACTTATGAGTTACGTTTTCATTTTTTTTTCCTCTAAAGTGACCGTATAAATTAATATAAATGTTTGATAGTTTTTCACATGATTAAAAATTGTATAAAACTGCTATTGGTATAGAATTTCAGCTTGATTGAATCGCTGAAATTACCGGAATTAAATTTTTAACATTGCCAATCACGCGCCAGCACGTGACATGGCGCCATCAACAAAGAGCCAAACATGCGCTGGTTTAATAAATATTATTTATTAATTTATAATTTATACAATTAATTAAATTTAATTTAAATATAATATATTCAAATTTGCGAAATAGTCGAGTGGAGACACTCCAGATTTTTTCAATTACAGTCTGCTACTAAAATTGGTAAATCAGGTTTTTATTATTATTAGGATATTTTCTAGATCTACAATTTGATAAAGCAAAAAAACTAATGGTAACATATCAAAATCAATTTGTATACCTAAGGTGTTACAAAGAAATGGGAAAATTTTTATTTTGTTTTGTTTGTAATTCAATTTTAAATAATTTATATAGATAGATTTATTTATTATAAACATGTATCTATCTATCTATCTATCTATCTATCTAATCTATAGCTATTAATTAATAGATACTAATAACTCTTATTTAATATATACATTATTAATAAAGAGGAAGGAGATGGTATTAAATAAAATAAATATATAATATATATATAAATATTAAAAAATAACCCTCTTTCTTTTCAACATTTTTAAAAATAAATTTTACAATTTCTTACTATTATAATGATATAAAAGTGATTAATGAATGAAACATCAATTGAATGTAAACATCACCAAAATATATATATATATATCTATTATCTAGGAAGATCTCTAGAATTCATAATATAATATGAAAGAAAGCGAGAAAGAAAAAAAAAACTAAGAAACCACCGAATTTATAAGAAATGTTGTTATAATATATAAATTATCAACGAGAATTATTTCTATTCTATATTCTAAGTTGTATGTTGTATGTTGCAATGAAGTTGTAATGGATCTATTTTTTTCTTTAGGATAGGATAGGAGAGTGAGAGTAGTAAAAATGGTAGTAGTAAAAATGGTAGTAGTAAGGAGGAGGAGGTGAAGGTAGACGAGACGTACCTTGTCCAGTGTATCTGTCCTTTTTAACCAAATCTCCTCTTTGCCATCCAATGTTGTATTACTCTCGTGATGGGACTTGATTTCGACTAAGGAGCGATCGAAAAAACGTTTGTCGACATGCGGTGGTGAGGTAAGCCAAGCAGGTGGCAATGATGGATAAGCGGGCGCGGAAGCGGTACTCGTTACTGTCGAATACGGGGTTGTATTTAAAGACGAACCACGAGAGGAAGATCTCGGCGAAGAGATGGAATCGGCAGCAACATGAAGCGCCTCTAAACTCGCTGCCTCCTTGCTCTTGATATTCCCTTCCATCACACCTTCACCTTCACCTTCACCTTCTTCTTCTTCTTCTTCTTCCTCGACAACGGTCTCACCAATTCGATCATCCTCCTCACGGAATTGCGACATTCGTCTACGTTGGGGCTTCTCTAATATGGTCCGAAGAGGCTGCTGTTGTTTCGGCAATCGTTCAACATGACGTAAAAAGTAATGATGGAACCAGGCTTCATCTTTGCTCGATTCGACAAGATCTTCGAGAGCCGCTAACGATGTGATTGTATTATAAGTACGAGCAGAGGTTGCCACTTCGTCATCATCCTCTTCCATCGTACAAACACACTATAAAAAATAATACTGCACTTTTTTTTAAACTAATCCATTTTTTTTACAAAAAAAAACAAAAACAAAAAGTAAAAAGAAATAAAAAAATGGAATTCAAATACAATATTGATAGATTTTCTCACATCAACGAGGTTATATTTCACATAAATATACACAATAATATGTCACCAAGTTGAATCACTAATAGTAGAAATAGCAAATGGGAATACGTAATAGATGCTAGGAGATGAATAGGGTTGTAATATGCATTGAAAAACATTTGCACCCAGCACCAGTATCCTACTACAATTATGTAGATGATCTATCGGACCGGGACCGCTACCAACCGACATAGAATCACACTAAATGAAGTTGGCAATAAAGCGGGTCATTCAATGTCTTTCTCAATTAAAGTATCATATTTTTTTTTTTTTTTATTTATTTATTTATTAACATCTCACTTAATTAATCATTAGCATTGATAATGAATTGCTCTGAGATAATATATATATATATATATATATTTAAAATATTTTATATTTAAAATATTTTATATTTAAAATTAAATTTTTTATTGTAAAAGAGACAACTGTCAAGTATCAATGACATTTACTTTACAAATATAAATAGTTTTTTTTTCGATTGGTGTAAATTGTGTATGAAATGTTATTGTTTTTACTTTTTTTTATACTTGATAGAATAAAAGAAATAAAACAATACACACAATTTGTTTAAAAAAGTAATAATTTTTATAAATTTCATTTATATATAATTCATTAAAGATAAAAATAAAGAAAAAAAAATTGTTCACAGTATTTTAGAATAAATCTTTTTAAAAAATAAAAAAAAAAACAAAAATAATTTATTAATTTTTCCAATCTATCATTCATAAAATAAGTTGTTTGTTTGATTAATCAATGGAAAATAATTTTTGTCATTTAATTCCAACGTCCTCGTTTTCAGTAATATAATATATCTGATCTATTTTCTCAAATAAAGAAAATAAATATTAAGATTTAAATTTTGAAAAACAATTATAATGAAATATATTAAACTGTGACACATTGATGGACGTTGATAACCAATTATATATATTCTTACACTTATACTTAATGTTATATATAGATTTTTCTAGTTAAATACTTTGCGTGTCATTAATTTATTATACTTTTAAGAATTTCAATCATTTTATTTATCTGGAAAAAAAATTCCTCGTTTCAATTAAACCTTGTAAAAAAAAAAAAATTATATAAAAAAATTAATTAAATATAAAATGATGACTTATTCTACTGTAAATATTTGATCATGGAATGGTATCATGGTATAATTACTTTATAATCAATAGACTCTATTATAAATTCAAATCAATTATACACTAGTTAGAACAATTACTAAACTCTGAAAATATGCAATTTTACAAATATAATAAGATAGTTTAAACAATTTAAAATTAAAAGTAATATGTATGTCAGTGGTCGGCAATGTTTGGAGACGGAAGAGCCAAACGATACAATTTACCAAATTTCTTTGTTTTTTTTCAAGAGCTACTAACATTTCTGTATCAATATTATAGTATTTGAATAGGATTAGTATATATGGTATAGATTTTATTTTTGATTTCACATAACTAAATAAACTATTTTTCGTAAGTGTTGTTATCATATTTGCATTTTTTTTTTGCAATATAATATTTTGAATTTTGAAAATAAAATAATATAATTATTAATATTTACGCATGAACATTATGATATAGAAAGAGCCGCATAGGGCTCGCGAGACCCACAGGTTTAATTAATTTAGAAAAAATATATTATAAATCTATAAGATTGTATTGTATTAGGGCAAGGTTGGAGCAAACAGACAGCCTTAAGGGCATCTATTTACAATTTACCTATAAAATTCTATTAACAAAAATAGATCAGTTTGTATTACATTTGTTTTATAATCTTACATTTTTACTAATAAAAATAAATAAGTATAGTAAGTAATTATGTAACTGATACTTAAATAAGGCAAATCTCACTTTCGTTGTTAGAATATGAATTATTTGCCTTTTCCGTACAAGAATTATGAAACGATGTTTTCATCATGTGATTCTTGATGAACCTCGTCATTCACTTCCAATCTTTTTGGTTTCTGTTTGTTTTCTTCGACATTCACACTTCACACTCAGGAGTGTCGTGTTGATCATAAATTATTGTACCAGAACAAATCAGGATAGAAGAAAAATATACCATTTGCTAGAAATACATTTATTTTCAGTTAACATGAAATACGTAAATATATGGTATATCTAATTAATCTATGATTAATCTATAATATATATTATATTATGAGTTAATTTGAATGTTCGTTTGCTTCATTCGACAGGCTCGACTGTTTCGTTGAAATGTTTAAATGAACCACATGATGAACACCTTCATTTACTAGAAAAAAATGTGTAGTTCAAAAAATTAAATTGATATCCATTAGGAATGATCCTTCCGAAATTTTATATGACTTTTTTTTGAAGCGGACACTATGTAATATGCTGATACTGATACATATGTATGTAAAATATAAAATGAAATGTAACTTGATGTAGTGTAGTTTAATTTTAAAATGAAGAGAGAGAAAAAACAAAACAAAACAATTCAGAACCTTAAATTTATAGTAGTCATGTTTTCTATTTCACTTGGTTGATCCCACTCGCTTCAACAGGTGAGGGAAGAAATGTCATATTTTCACTGCTAGAAGTTAAAAAATTAAATTCTCTCTCTCTCTCTCTCTCTCTCTCTCTATATATATATATATATATGTATTTGTTTGCATATTGACCAGAATTAATTTATTTTATTTTATTAATTTTTTTTTTTTTTTTTTTTTTTTTTGCACATGAACTGGATAATATAAATTATAAAATATGTAAGCTCAAAAATAGTTGGGCCGATTCAAAGAAATTAAATCACACATTCTTATATATACTCGTATTTGAAGATAGTTACATTATAATATTATAAATATTGAATTTAAAATTCGTTGTCTAAATTCGAGGAGCGGTTTGAATAGTTAGTAGCTAATATAATATATTTGTATACCTACATATAATATGAATATGAATTCTCCCCTTCTACAAAATACAAAATATATTCAATAAATGAGGTAATAGTAATAGTAATAGTAATCCCGGAGTCGACATTTGTATTTGAAAGTGGGTGACTGGGGTGTTAGTGGGTGAAAGTCCCACACTCTTACAAAATATATGCTCCACAATCATGAATCAATCGTTCATCAAGCGTATAATAAAATTAGCTGGAGTGTCTCCACTCGACTATCTCGCAATTTGAATTGGATTAAATAACATAATATATTATATCTAAATTAAATTTAATTAATTATAAATTATAAATAATAAATAATAAATATTAAACCAGCGCATGTTTGGCTTTTTGTTGATGGCACCACGTCACGTGTTGGCGCGTGAGATTTGCAGTGTTAAAAAATTAATTCTGGTAATTTCAGCGAATCAATCAAGCTGAAATTCTATATATAGCAGTTTTATACAATGTTTAATCATGTGAAAAATTATCAAACATATATCTTTATTTTTACGGTCACTTTAGAGGAAAAAAAATCAAAACGTTGTAGGTAATGACCCTCTTCCGGTTGAGCTACATTTCTCAAAAGTTGATAGAAAACTATGAATTTTGAATAATGTCCATGTACCAAATTTCATCATTCTAGCTCAAACCGTTTTTGCGTAATCTTGCCTACATACATACACACACACATACACACATACACACACACATACACACACACAGACATTTTTCTCAACCTTAGTGAAAATGATTCAGGAACCTTCAAAACGTATAAAAACATCAAAATCTCAACATCGAAAATTTTCGTGATCGCAATACTATCTCTGGCGAGATAGTAAAAAAAAGTGAACGAAGATGTTACACTACTACAAAAGTGATCTACTACTTATATCTATCTATCTGATAACAGAGATATATAAATATAATAATAAAACAACATTCAAATATAATTTTGAATTTAATTATCATTAATTAATAAATAAAACTTTTATACATAAAATGGAAAAAAAAAAAAAAAAAAAAATGTAATAAAAGTAATTTTCAATCTATAATATAATATTTAAAGGTTACAAAAAAATATTTACATTATATACTTAATTATAAATAAATTCTGAAATGAAAAATAAAATGTTAATTATACAACATAAGTACATTATACATATGTTCACTTATTAATGAATAATGTTCCATAATGAGAAATAGGTTATAACAATTTTAATATTTTCAGAATTTAATTAATAATAGTAATAGTAGATAATAGATTTTTTTAAGGTATTTTTTTTTTTTTTTTTTTTTTTTTTTTTTTTTTTTTTTACAAATGAGATTCAACAGCAATTGGATTTTCAGCTGCCCATCTTGCTTTTCCATCCAATTCTCCATTTATTTGATTCTTTTTTGAAGCAAATTTTTCTTGAATTTCATCAAGTGTTTTACCTTCAGTTTCAGGTAAAATAAAAAATAAAATGATTGCACCAGCAAGACTTACACTTCCATATAAAAATAATGTACCAGGAAGTGTTAAAGCAGCTACAGTCTAAAATGAATAATTCAATATTTATTTATTTATTTATAATCATTATTCAAATTAAAAATAAAAATAAATAATAATAAGTATGTAAGAGGAGGAGGAGGTTTCGAAAGACACTAGAAAATCTATAAGATTACCTGAAGATATGTTTTATTAGAAGCAAAACCAAATAAATAGCCAATGGAGCCTGAAGCGCCTGATGCAACTCCACGGACTTGAGCTGGATAAACTTCACCAATAAGAATCCAGGGTAAAAGTCGAATGCCAATATGAGACAGGAGGGCTGCCAAGAGTAGACCTGCCAATGGAAACCATGAAAGATCTCCTTGGACAGACCACCAAGTGGCATAACTTGCCACACCAATAAACAAAACTCCATTTCCAATTGTCGATGCCATTGTTAACGGTCTTTTACCTGTCCAATGAATTGCTATCATACATATAAGTGATCCTAAAATATATATATATATTAAATAAAAAAAAACAAAAACAAAAACAAAACGATTTTTAAGATTAAAAAACTTATAAAAATAATGATTTTGAAAAAAAAAAAAAAAAAATTGAAATTTTTTTTAAAGATATGTTGATTCAATCTTTTTTTTTATTATTTATCTCTTATATATGTATCTTATCTTATTATGCTAGCTAAAATTGTATATATGTATTTATCTATATATATTGGTTCTCAAAAACCGCTCTAACGATTTTTTTCAAATTCACACTAGATATAGTATTTATAAAGAAAAATTAAGTTTTATTGATGATATCTCTTGAAACATACAGCTTCATTATTAATTTCTTAATTGAAAATTATATATGGAAAACGTCAAAATTTTTAATACTGCCTGCTAAGACAGTAAAAAAATGACAATTTTTTATCTAAATACATATAGTCCAGCGGTTGGACTGATGTTTTAACGAGTGGATTTCGTCGGTTCGAAACTCGCCGGGTGAATCGTTATTTAAAAATGAAAATAATGATTTTGTTATTTTTTTTTCTTTTTATCTATTGTTTACTTTTTAATAAATTACTATTCTATATTTATTTATTCATTGTTCTTTTATTAATAAAGTTTTAGATAGTTTTATAAGTTTTAATATTTTTTCAATAAAATATTATTCAATATATTTATTAATATTATTTTATTTATTATTATTGAGTACCCGAAGTTCCATTCATTTTAATCAGATTGATGCAATGATGCAACAGTTAATAATTGTAATATTGTAATAAATTTCTATCTTGAAAATTGTTACATATTATTCAGGATATTTTAAAAACTATTTCTTTCTTTAATTAATATTCATTTTTTCTATAAGTCAGATATATTTCCAAATATTAAATAATTTTTGAAGTGAAAACTTCTTTAGCGGCGTTGAGCACTTTTGCGGGATGGGGAAAAAGTATAGAACTCGCGTGATCGTGACCAACACCATGAAACCATCTGCTTTCAAATTTCTTATAACAGAGCGCGAAATTTGAATTGTCATTAGAACTGTTTTATAAATTATCTCTAACATATAAATATATATTTATTATGTAAAGTTCATTTCATATATACATATATAATCAAAATTATACGAAATGAACTTCACATAATAAATATATATTTTATGTTAGAGATAAGAATTATAAAACAGTTCGTATTGCAATATTTTAAACAAAGTTGTGTATTTATATATATATAAATATAAGTTACAAATTTGTTTAAAATATATGTTTAAAATAATATATAAGTTATATAAATATACATGCATATGAAATTCATCTTTCTCGTGAAATAGCGCGAATTTCGTCTGTTTTAAAATTTCTTACGCAGAAGTTTTCACTTCTGTCGGCCAGTCCCACGACTGCCAATTTTGCTTTTTTAATTCCGAAAAGCTGCAAAGCACGTTTTTTTGTCTTTAGTTTGTTTTATAACCACTTGGGGCGCTAAACAGTTTTTCAAAAAAACACTATAGAAAAAAAATATATGTACCTATATATTATATATTTATGTATTATTGAGGAGCACAAGTTCATTAATTTTAATCAGATTGATGCAAATGTGTAACATTTAATAATTGTAATAAATAATTAAAGAATTGTGTATCAATATTTTTTAAAGGGTAGAGCGAGAGCTCGGTGTCCCAGGTATTAATATTACCAGCCAAATCCAATAATAATGAATCATTTTTTTTAACTTAAGTACCGAGCCGAGGCTCGGGGTCCCGGTATTAAAACCAAAAAAAAAAAAAAAAATTTCTCTCTCATTCACAAATCACAATAAATATTTATTACAATCTATCATTTTATATAAATATTGAAGTGTTTTTTGTTTTTTTTTTTTGCTATTATAAATTAATTGTAAGTATATATAATAGATAGATAGATAGATAGATAGATAGATCTATAGGTTCATACATTTACATTTAATTTTCATACACTCTAATATATGTATATGCTAATATATATATTGTATATGTATTAACAAAATAAATTAAATTACACTACTTGCCTGCCAATTCAACTAAACCTAGATAAAGTGTTGCAAGATATTTGTCAATTGGTGATCCAAGGGATGCAAATATATTTACTGCAAATGTTTGAAGTGTTGTCATTCCTGAAAAATGTCCAATTAGAAATGCTGTAGCAACAAGTCCATAGGGTTTCAAAAATGATCCTTTAAAATAGGCACGCCAAGGTACAAGATGTTGTTTTTTAGCACGTTCTACACTCGATGCAATATGTTTAAGTTCAACCTTTTTTTTTTTTTTTTTTTTTTGGTTTTTTTTAAAAAAAAAAGAAAAAAATAATAAATAATTTTCAATTATTTTATAATATATTAAAATATGATAATATTTAGTATGAATTTACTTGAACATCTTGTGAATCTGTCCAGCCTCTTAGCCATTGGAGTGATTTTTCCGCTTCAGAAATACGTCCTTTGGTCATAAGCCAATGAGGTGATTCAGGTACCATGGTCAGGGCGACAAGTGCAATTACAGGCATTGATAAATTATAGAGAGCCATCACACGCCAATCCTCTACCCAGAAACGACCTATAAAACACTAACAAGTTATATAGGCAATTAAATCTAGCGAAAAGCTTGTTACAATATCAATAAGTAAGAAATTTGTCAAAGATGGAAGTAAAATTAGATATGAAATTTTATTTATAAATATTTAATTACATGGTGTATATATATATATACAGTGTCGAACTAAGGAATACTTAGAGCCTGAAAAATCATGATCGCAAAATCATTTTACCTTTTTTTTAATCATATTGAAAAAAAAAATGATGATTTTTTTAACCGTTTTGCGGGTCCCCTGAAATAGGCAGTTGTCTATTCTGCCTAGGCCTAAATCCGCCCCTGTATTTATATTATTGTTAAATATTACTTCTTCATTAGTGTATTGAGAAGAAAAAATAGAATAAAAATTTCTTACGTTGTAATATATTTAAACATAAAATTTGCACAAACCCTAAACTATAAATAATCTTTAATATAGTATTTCGTCTGGTCACAATCCTTTATTACTCCATTAACACAATACATGCATACATATTATATATTTTTATAATATAAAAATAAATTGTATCTAATATTAAAAATATATTTCTGTTTCAATTCATTATCATTAATTTATTATCTATTAAAATAATAATTGAAATAATATATGTACCTATATTACTCCCTTTTGTACTATTGTGTACTATAATATAGGTATAAGTAAGAATCATTCTTATTTTATTTTTTTTATTATTTATTTATTTTTTTTAAGGTGTAAAGAAGAAAATTTAAATAATAACAAAAAAAAAAAAAAAAAAAATTCACAGATTGCTTTTTACTGCCATCTTAAGAATATATTTCAAATTAAAATTTGAATTATAAATTTAAATTTTTTAAAATATATTACCTAATCAACTTGTGTGTGTGTGTGTGTGAAACTTAATCCTGAATATTTTAAATAAAATAATTAAAAAAAAAAAAAAAAAAATTAACATACATTTCGAAATAATGTAAGTAATATTGTTTATATATATTAGATACTCGGAGATCTATTCTGATCATTTTTTCACTTTAAAAAGATATTTCTTCAGAAAAATTGATACAATATATATTAAAAATTTAAAATATTTTCCATCATTTTCCTTAACTTTTACCCTTCTTTCTTGCAACATGGCGATATTGTGTCGAAAGACGAATGATTTAAATTTGTCTTGTAGACAGTAAAGGAAGAGTAAGATGCGGGAATCAAATATCAAAAACTTTCGAAATTCAAAATGTGTTAAAACAATTTTATTTAATTTAGTTCGGGAATATGTAATTAGACCAATTGGGGAAAAACGCAAACGGAATCGAATTAAAACAAAAAAAAACAAAAAATTCCAGATTTAGACGACTTAAATTTAATAGGAGAGCAATTAAAGATAGCGTAGAAAAAATAATCGAAGCAGGAAAAGAGGTGGGGCTGGAAATTAATAATGCTAAAACAAAATATTTAGTAACAGAGAGAGAGAGAGAGAGAGGAATAGTATTGACACACAAAGACTTAATATACAAAATATAGAATTTGAAAATGTGTGTGTAGAAAAATACGTTAAATATTTAGGTTCTGTAATCACGAAGGATAATCTCGTAATATTCGAGAAGAATTTAAATCGAGGTTGCCAGTTATCATGCAGTAAAGGGGCTTATCGCGTCAAAATTATTATCAAAGGGGATAAAAATTAAAATGGATAAAACAATTAGGAGACGAGAGTAGATTTAGAGTATTTGAGAATACGATTCTGCGAAGCATTCATTGATGGGCCAAAGAACCGGGGAATGGCGGAGACCTTTATGCATCTCCAGATATACAAGTTAGAATTATAAAATCGGTGGGTAGGTCACGTGGCTAGAATGGGAGAGGAAAGAATGGCGAAAAATATATTGGGGCGGGAGGAGACCGAGTGGGAAAGACCAAAGACGCGGTGGGTGAATAATGTAGGAAGGGACGAAGGTCAGACATGGGAGAGGATAGGGATTGGAGGGTTGTGGCTCAGAATAGGGATACTTGGATATTTCGGAGCATCATCATCATCATCATAAGTATCTAAAAGTGTTTGATGTGTTTTGGCTGATCAAAATACTTGCAAGCCTCAATTATAATAACTATAATAATAATTAATTATTTTTCCAATCTTCAATTTCCCATTCAATTATTACTACGATATTATAAGTATTGTATATAATATATATTATATATTTTAATAATTATTCATTCATAAAAATTACATTTCCTTATATAATTAATAGATATTTTCAATTATATTTACTTTTATACTACATAAGTATATTGTTAATTTGAATATTTTTAAATGTGATTTTTAAAATTTTAATATGAATTATTATTTTTTCAAATTTTATATCTTGTTCTTTAAAATTTTTTCTTAATGACTCTTAATATTAATTTTCTAACTGGTGATAAATAATAAATTTATATGAGTAGTACTTTTTTATATTTTTATAATTAATTTTAAATATTTATCAAATCTTT
Source organism: Labia minor (assembly GCA_963082975.1). Taxonomy (NCBI): domain Eukaryota; kingdom Metazoa; phylum Arthropoda; class Insecta; order Dermaptera; family Spongiphoridae; genus Labia; species Labia minor. The sequence goes on along the minus strand of OY720345.1, from coordinate 93,475,347 downwards.
TTTTATTCGTTAATAATATACATTATGCTTATATTATAATACATGGTTCCGCATGGAACCTAAATTCAAATAAATGTGAATTACCGCCCTCCGACTATGTTTAACTATTAATTAAATTAAGTAGTTATAAATGTTAGTGTTAAGTAATTATATAATTTAATTTAATATTTTTAAGTTAATTTTATTGATAATTTTAAATATTTATTTATTATTGTCATAAACTCATAAGTTTGACCATCCCCTCCCTTACTACCCCTCATGTGTGACATTCCCCACCCTTACATATCTACATAAAAAGCGGACTGAGAGCTGCTGTTGTCCGTCCCTGTTGTTTTTACGCCCTGCTTATTGTCTACTGCCTGCCTCCTTGGGGCTTTTGGCCCACCGACGCCTTACTTGGCGAGTTTAGCTCGCATTCGGCCCGTTCAAATTTACAACTTGAACGCGGTGTAATTGGGGATCGTCGACGCTGCTACAGAGACTTCAGCTGCCGGCCCTGAGCTCCAGTTTTTGTTCCGAGAGGCGACCATCGAAGACACGCGAGACGGCGAATTCCATTTCCCAATCCCCGTGGTCAAACAGATAAGTGCACTTATTCCCCCCCCCCCCCCCCCTTTGAATTATATTTAATTTTAGATTTAAGTTATTATATTATATTATATATATTTAGGTGATCCTAAATATAATTAATCTTGTGTGTATCATTAAAATAAATTGATTTTAATTAAAATATTGTAAAAGTTGATTACAGTTTTTATTTAGCGATCTTTTCTTCATCCCGAATCTTTAATATCTTAAAAATAGACCTTTTAATACAGCCCACTTAATTTTCAAGGTGCGATAGAAGTGAAGAGGTAGCTACTTATCGTATTTTTACTAATTCCTCTCTTTAGCCCTTCGAGCAAAATTAATAGATATTAAGGATTCATCCCATTCCATTGAAACCCACTTTCGATTTTCAGGAACAATAGCTTTCTTTTAATTGTTTAGGCCTTACAGGCCATTATTGGATGTATCAAGCGGATACAATACATATTTATATAAACCTTTTTAATAGATAATTTATATTCATTTGATTATAGAATAAAAATTTAATTATTATTTAATAGTAATTTTTTTTTTTTCAATGATGATGATGATGATTGAATCATTAAATTAAATAATTAATATTATTATTATTATTATTATTATAAAGTACCTAGAAGTTGTGATGTAACGCCAAGAATGACGCACATACTGGATGTAGCTGATAGGAAACCTCGCAGGTGTGGTTGTGTAATTTCGGCAACATAAGTGAGTACTGGAGCCTCCAGTAATCCTCCACCCATTCCAGTTAATACCAGAGAAGTATAAAGCATACCGGGGCTGTTCGCATAATGGAACATCAACCAGGCAGCAACAAATGGTAAGTTGACTAACATCATTGCACGTTTACGTCCCAATGGAGTTGTGATAGGACCTGATGCCAGACAACCTAACGGCACGCAAATTAAATTGATGCTACCTGTAAAATAAAAATAAACATCATAAAGTTTCATAAATAAATCAATTTCTAGTATTCTAATTTACAAAAGACACGATAAACAGCATCATAATATAATATAATATAATATAATATAATATAATATAATCGTAATTATTTTAAAGTTGTTAGTAAATAAAATGTGACACTTAAATTTATGAATGAGGTAGGAAGGACAGGCAGATATTTAGAGATAGCCTTAAATCTTTGACAATAATATTTATTATTTTGAATCCTATTGAATTATGATATTTAATATTTAATATTAATGAAGCACTAATCGGTGCACAATATTTTTGGTTAACACAAATATCACAAGATTCGACGGTTTACGGTCTACTCGTGAACATGCAACATATACATTAGTTGCCCATAAGAAAAACATGGATTTTCCAAATCTAAACCACAAATTGACATTGTTTGGCTGCCTTGAGTGTCCGAGTCTGTTCATATGGTAATTGATAACGATTGCAGAATAAGCAGTCGAAATGTTGTACATTTATTTAACTATAATAACTATAATAAACTATACAAATATTTGGTGCAACTAATAAAAATCCCTTTAATAATTATAATATTAATAAAATTCTTATTCTTATATAGAAAACATACTTTTTTTATTTTTATTTTTACTTACCAATCCAAGATATTTGTTCTAATGTTAATGAAAAATCTTCATTCTGTCTTTGTTGAAGTTGTTGTTGTTGCTGATGATGATGATGATGATGATGATGATTTGTTGTATTTGTTATATAAAATTCATAAGATTCATTTAAATTAGAATTATATATTGTTTCATTAAGATGATTATCTTGTAGTTTTGCCATAAAATATGGTATAACAATTGTAGGAAATCCTAATGTCATACCATAACCCAAGAGGAGGATATTCTTTGCTGAGGTGGCAAGAATCTGTGGAATTGCTGCACGCAATGATATCTGCGCACCTGCCGCATCTCTAAAAATAAAATAAATAAAACAAAAATTAATCTTAAAAGTATAAATATTTTATACATTTCTTGTTTTTATTATACGAGTATGTATATGTAATTTGTAAAAAAAAAAAAAACTATTCAAAAACTACTATTATAATATTAAATTAATATTATTATTGTTGTTATTATATATATATATATATAAGAATTTTTTAATGCAATTCTGTAATTATTCTTGAAAATAACACTCCTCCTCCTCCTTCTCCTAACTCCTTTCCTCTCCCCTTCCCTCTTTCTCTCCCCCCCCCCCCGATACACATACATATATATAAGTTACGTATACACATACATACATCAAACATCAAAATTTCAATAGATTTATAATTAAATATTATTATTATAATTTTTATATTTTTTTTTGACTAATGAATTATAAAAAATAAAATAATTATACACACACCTTATTAAAATAAAAAAATATTTATATTTAAAATAAAGGAGAATTTCAAATAAAAATAACTAATAATAATAATAATGATAATAATAATGAATGGCGTCCTTCTCCTACTGGACAACATTCAACTTTGAAAAAAAAAAGCTCCAGAGATCAGAGGATGATAATAATTAACTGGCATACACGTGGTAGATGAGACAAAAGATTGAAACAAATTGAGGGGGAAAATTAAGGACCTGTATATGTTTATATATATATATATATATATATATATATATAGATAGATAATTATAAAAAATCAATCAACTTTATTTATTTATTTTTTTTTTTAGTCTTATAGAGTCCGAGTGCTAGAGAACCTAACTACATTTTTCAATTTCTATCCGGTGGTATTTTTCTAAGAAAAACGATATTCATGATCGAGTATTTAGAAAAATCATCAATCCTCGATCAACTAATCATAGTGTAGATGTATGTTTATTTATTTATTTTGAAAATACTTGTGTTATTGGCATTGGAAAGAAAGATTTCAACTCCTGGACCTGATGTAAGTGATTACTGGTTCAATAAATGATTCCTCCTAACTAAATTGATCAACTAAACTACTAAACTATGAAAAAATTTGAATTTATTTATTTTTTTAAATTTAAGTATCATTAATCTTATCTTATATTTTCTAATTTAATATATTAAATGTACATATAAATATTTGCTACAATCTACAATTAATAAATTAATAAATAAAATATCGAACTTGTCTAGTATAGTAATTCTCTAGTATTCTAAAATATGAATAAATTTTTAATTTTTGATTAATAAATAAATGAATATAACTATAGATTATTATATTTACAATAAATCATTATTATAATTTAGTTTATACTCGTACATTACTATAATTGAAAGGAATTTGTGATGTCCCTCCCTCTTTTATTATTTATTTATTTTTTTTAATTATTTTTTTTTAATTTTTTCTATGATTCTAAATTTTTATTTCATAAGATCTTTTAAAAAGGTTTGCTCGTTATAATAATTGTAATAATACTAGAAGGCAATTACTCTATTATGGCTGTGTGCAAGGCCATTTATTATTATCTAAACAACTGTATTCATCCTGAATACTCATAAAATAGCACCTTAATTAAACAACAACAACAACAACAACAACTGTTTTATTAAAAGGATGTTGGTGAACTCGTTGTAAAAAGTTTTTAAAAGACAGAATAATTTGTCAATTTTTTTTTTTTTTAATTATAACTAATAAATAAATAAAATCGGATTCGATAAATAATTTCTTAGAATTTATTATATTATATTATATTATAGTCTATTATTATAGGTATAGTATAGGTATAGTATAGGTATAGGGAATGGGATGGGATGGGAAAGAGAATTAAAAAAAAAAAACAAAAGAATATAATTAAATATAAATTAATAAATAAATGATTGAATATGATTAGAGTTTATCATAATCTTCTTATAATAATTTCATTAAAATAATTATGTGAAAACTTCCTGTTTTTTTTTTTCTTTTTTTTTGTTAATATCCTTATAGTATGTAAGGTATGTATGTATGTATGTATGTATGTATGTAATTCTATTGTCTATTCTCTTGATTTACATTAAAATATCTTATTAATAGTAGTATAGTAAGTATAGAAGTAGTAGTAGAGTAGTAGTAATAGTAGTAGTTTGTTTAAATTATAATCCTTTATTTTAAAGGATATTAATATTGAACAAACAATACAATGATTAAATAGAATTAGCAGATATTTTAAAAATAAAATTTGTTTTTTTTTTTTTTTTAATTTTGTATTATTAATAGAAATATATCATTTATTATATATTATTATTATTATTCTTTATGTATAGTTAGAATAGGTATTAAAATTTTAATTTGATTTATTATGCAAGTAAAAAAAAAAAAAAAAAAAATTATATATATTATTAACTTTTCTTGTAAGTAATCATCATCACACCAACTGTTCTATAATTTTTGTAGTCTATTAATCCCCTTTGTAGTTGTATTTTTTAAAATTATGAATATATTTTTATACTTTTACAATAATTATTATAATTTTAAATATTAATTTGTATTGGATGAAACTACAAGTGAGTGTGTGGAAATTATTTATTATCTTTATTAATTATTATAGATTATCATTAGGTGCTTAGGAGCTCTTCATTACTATTGTAGATAGACATTCGAAAATATAAACACAGGGCGTTAAATACATCTCGTATATTTAGAAACTAATACACTATCTTTAGTACATTCATACATGTTATAATCATTTGGAATTAAAAGAATTAAAAAAAAAAAAAAAATCTGGAGTGTCTCCACTAGACTATCTCGCAAAATTGAATTGGATTAAATAACATATATTAATTTAAATTAAATTAAATTAATTATAAATTATAAATTAAAATTAATAAATAATATTTATTAAACCAGCGCATGTTTGGCTCTTTGTTGATGGTACCACGTCACATGTTGGCGCGTGAGATTTGCACTGTTAAAAAATTAATTCTGGTACTTTCAGCGATTCAATCAAGCTAAAATTCTATATATATCAGTTTTATACAATTATTAATCATGTGAAAAATTATCAAACCTATATCTTTATTTTTACGGTCACTTTAGAAGAAAAAAAATCAAAACGTTGTAAGTAATGACCCTCTTCCGGTTGAGCTACATTTCTCAAAAGTGGATAGAAAACTACGAATTTTGAATAATGCCCATGTACCAAATTTCATGATTCTAGCTCAAACCGTTTTTGCGTAATCTTGTCTACATACATACACACACACACCCACACAGACATTTTTCTCAACCTTATTGAAAATGATTCAGAAACCTTCAAAACGTATAAAAACATCAAAATCTCGACATCGAAAATTTTCGTGATCGCAATACAATCTCTGGCGAGATAGTAAAAAGGGCCTAATTTTAAAAAGAGAAATATTTCATTTTTCCACTTAAAATATATTAATAAGTAATTAATAATTGAGTAAATTCATTACACTGAAAATCAAAAGCAAAGAAAATGGAAATATAATTGAATTAATTTTAATTGACGTTTTGAAAAATTTTTGTTTTCATAAAACACACACACACACTAAAAAAAAATAATAATAATTTCAGTTGTTTTTTTTTATTATTATTATTATTATACATAGACGATATACGTACATAGAAGTATACCCTTTACTTTTATAAGAGAAAAGAAAAAAATAATCAAAAAAAAAAAAATACTTTAAATATTGTGATGGTGTAATCATGAAGGAAGGATATTCGAAAAGAATTTAGAAGATTTCGAGGTTGCAATCGGATTATAACGCCTGTTATCAATGCAGTGAAGGGGCTTAACGCTATGTGTGGGAATAATTGAAATTTAATTTAATCCAATTATATTTTAATACGCGTAGTATATATTCTGCTTTCCATATTAAAGAACAATTTCATATGAATAATAAATATGGATTTTAAATATTTATTTGTAATATTCGAATGTGAACAACGTTTATTATTACAAAGTTAGTGTTTGTTTGTTCTTTATTAATTAACAAAAAAAAAAAAAAAAAAAACCCTTTGAGCAAAATTGTTGTTTTTTTTTTTCTATTATCCTTATCTTAATAACCATATTTCCCCTTTCAATTTCAAAAATAAAATATTTTATAATTAAAGGAGTTAAGTTATGCCACTAATTTTTATTTTTTCGAGGACAATACAATTTATTTATAATCCTATTTTATTGAAGACGCATAACACAAATAAAAGAAATATAAATAAATAGTGTCCTTGTTTTTATGGGGAAAATGGCAATAACATTAATTAATTATGTAGGTAACAGCATAGATTCTATGATTTCTTTCTTTCTATCAAGGTATTCTTAAGAAATTTTCTAGATTTATCCTTCTCATTGTTATTCTTCATAATTCTTCATACGAGTAATTACAATACAATATTTTAGATGCAAAGGTTATAAAATAAGAAAATATTGTACACAATTGGATTTAATCTTCAAATCAATTGGAATATATGGGAATGTACTATCATATCATGTCATGTATCATTTATTAGGAAATGATTATTATTATTATTATTATTATTTATTATCAATAAAATGAAAATATTCGATTAAGTATTTAGTTTTATTTTATTTGTTTTTTGTGTTTTATATTTAAATTCTTTCTATTACATTTTTTTGAAATCTATTTTAAATATAAAATTTATTTTATTTATTTATGTATTATTATTATTATTATTATTATTATTATTACAGGGGGGTTCTGCCCCCTCGATCCACCAAATACGAATTAATACATATCGTATTTATTTGGTTGAAATTTTTATTCATTTGATTTATACATGTAAATAATACTAAAACTACCTTTTTTTTAACTCCCCTTTCAATTCCTCCACGGAACACACCAAAATTTAAATACGATTTAATTTAATTTGTTTGTGAGTGATAATAATTGGTTTGGAGTTTCGAGAAATATGCAAATATGGTTGGTTCTTACCGAGATTAGATTTATTCCAACTGTTGTCCGATTAACCAGAAATTCTTCTAAGATTAGAAAAAAACTAATATATAATACTTTGGGATTGGATTGGGATCGGACGGTGTGGAGAGGGAATTCATCCTACAAGCACACCCCCACACGGATGAGCTATCCTATCATTAGGAATTTCCGTACTATGTAGTAGCAACTTGGAAGAATAACAGATTTGACTTGTGTTAATCAGTGCTAGTAGATGGTCTTTGCCGAAATTGGCAATATTTTTAAATTTTTGTTCAAATGATTAGTGGATGACCACCGGGATAATCTTCACCTCGCGGGGTTCTCCTATTTATCTCTCTTCTCCTTGTGGCTCAGAGGGACCGAGCGCAATGTCAATCAGATCAGCCCACTTTTGTAATAAATAATTAAAGAATTGTATATTGCTCGGTGTTCCAGGTATTTATTATTATTATTATTATTATTCGATCTTTTGCACTTACTCAGCATGTAATGCTGGTAAATTTTCACCTATCCCCTTTTGGTCTTTTTTTTTTTGGGGGGGGGGGGGGGGGGATTAGGCTCGGACGATGTGAAGAGGGAATTCACCCTGGCTAACAGGTCGCGTAAGAATAATAATTACCCAAGGAACTTGCGGACGATGTGGCAGGTTTGCAAAATTATGGCCTTTTGCCCTACCTTGACTATGTTGGTTCCTTGATAGTATTTTTGATGTTGTTTGAGACACAATCCCTTCTACCGATATTACCAGAGGATGGATGGTAACCCTTTCTAACTTCCAGATATTTTTTAATTGATACGCGAGTTCCTCGTATTTATTTTGTTTTTCAGACTCAGTTTTTTTTAAGTTGTGTGTTAGAGGAACCGCGATATCAATTATTATTCCGATTTTTATTTTTTTATTTCTAAGTATTATATCTGGCCTGTTAAAGTCGACAGTTTTATTATTATTATTATTATTATTTGAAGATCGAGGCAGCTCAGCAACTACGACAACCACGACAACTATGAACGAATATAAAAATTCAAAAGTATTTCATTTGATTAAAATTAAAATAAAAATTATACCTACCTACTTAAGTAATACTATTACAAATACGCCTCCAATAGGGCCAGCGATTTTACAAGTATATATTGATGGTAAGTAGAATAGTAGATAATCTATGATAATCCTATCAGCGTCTTTAATCCGTTTTGGAGAAATTCTAGTTATTCTATAAAGTAAGTTACTCCTACAACATTATTCAGATCGCCATCATTCATTTTTTTGAATATATTTCAATGAATCATGTCAACGTTATCCAATTATATCCACAATATCCGATGTCCTATCCTCATATCCCTTTATCACAGATCACATATACCACCTATTATCCTATTATTTTATTCTATTTCTGTATAAACAAAAGAAAGTATAAAATTATGACTAATCTGTTACATAATTTTTTTTTTTTAAACAATTACAAATATTTATTAATAAATAAATAAATAAAAATGAAAAATAATAAATCTTAAGATATAATAAATCATTTTAACTGCTATAGTTAAACAAAAATCTAAGAATAGAAGCAAAATAAGTTGACATGATTCTTCCAGGTAGAAGAGGGAAGGCAGAAGAAATCATGAGTTCACGTGAGGGCGGGGAAGCCAAACCCTGAAATAGAATTCTTTAATAAAAAAGAATCTACTCGCTACCCGGGATATTATCTTTAAATTTATTAAAAATTAATTTTACATTTCATGAAACTTATTCAATTTTTTTCTTATTTCTTCATTTCTTCATATTTAAAAACAATAAATGATTTCCTTCCTTTTCAAGTAATAATTATGTTATTTTTGAATATAAAATTTGAAAATAGTAATAGAATAGCAGGAGAAATGTTTCAATGCTAAAATACAATAAGTTGACCTGTGGTCAATTTATTAAATTATACAAACAATATAAATTTATATTTATTTAAATAAAAATTCCTTTAATAATATATACTACTAATAATAGTACTAGTACTACAGTATAGAGTAGAGTAGACAGGTTCATCTATAAAATAAAATGATTATATTATTCATAAAATATACATACACTATTCGAATATAATTAGAACCACCTCTCTTTCCCTCTATTTTAAATTTGAAAAGAAAAAAAGAAAAAACGTGTTTTAGACAAATTAAGAAAAATTTAGTTGCCTGATTCAACATGGATGGGTAAATGATTTGGGTTGAGAGAGGAGAGGAGACAATTTATAAGTTTCTTCTAATCTTACGAGAATATCATTGGGAGATATTAAAGCCAAATTAAATTTAATCTCGCTAAGAACATCCAATATTTCTGTTCACAAATTATTCAGAGTTTTGTCAAAGTGTATCATTCATATTAAATTAAAACTTATATAAATTAACAAAATGAAAATCTTTATTTGTAAAAATTTGTTTATATATAATGAATCAAACAAATGTAAATTAAATATATAGAAATCACGTGGTTAGATGAGTGCGAAAGACAAGCAAGAATTTTTTTATTTATTTATGGTGAGACCAAATTATAAGTCGTTATGAGTTATGAGAAACCATCAGTTGTGGTAATTTGTAGTTGGTATTGCTATTGAAAATAAACAAAAAACCTTACTTACTCTACCCTTCATCATTCATCATTCATCATTCATTTGTTTTTAAATTTTTAATAATAATTTTTATATATATATATATATAAGAGAAAGAGAGAGAGAGAGTGCAAGGATATTTATGCAATATAAGGTAGGAGGTATTTATGTAGCCTTCAACGAGAGGTAACGAATATGAAAGTTTTTAATGGGAAAACCAACGATCTAGAAGGTGGAATAAGGAAAACTTGTCTAAGATGAAGAAGGTAAACAAAATACAATTTAAATCGTTATTAGAATATTTAAGATTTTCAATATTTAATATATATTATATATTTTTTTTTTAAATAATATTTGATGATCTTTTATGTCAAAGTAATTCATTAAAAAGATTTAATTTCTTTTAATAAATATTTCAATTACAAGATCAATACAATTAATTTTAATAATAGATATTAGTACCTGGTATGGACTGTGAATATTGTTTTAAGATTACATATTAGGGAGGGTGGAGGGGGGTGGTGGTGGTTTGTCAAGGAATATTAATGAATAAATTCACTGAGTCGTTTATAAATAATATTCCACTATTCTCATCTTATCTTATTATACTAGCAAAAGTTATATATATAATTTGTAATTTCAATAAATTCTATTACAGGGGGGTTTCAGAAACTGTCAATTCGTGATTCTAAACAAATCAACTATACTTCAAATAGTAATCAAATTAATAGACAAAAGCAAACAAAAGGATAAATTTATTTTTATGAATGATATTATTTTCAGGTTATTTTTTGAGAAAATGTAAATGTCGAAACTCAAATCTTACAATTAATCGGGAAAATAACCCGGAAATAATAATTTTTCATAATAATAATAATAATAATATCTTTATATGTACTTATTATATACATATATCTTATATTAGTAATTGTAGATATAAATTTTTTTTTTTTAAATACACCTTACCTATATACAAAATATATTAATAAATAATGTAAATGAATTGTCTTTCTGGAGAATATTATATAATAATATATAAATCTTTTATATTTATTTACAAGAAATACATGTAAAAGAAGAAGAAGAAGAAGAAGAAGTAAATAAATAAATAAATAAATTCAGATTCAATTGATAAAGATAATTTTTTTTTAATAAAATAGAAATATTAAAAGAGAGAGAGAAAAAATTATTATTTTTATTTTCTTAAAATTTATAAATAATTAAGATAATAATAGAAGGGAATTTTTAACTAGATAATTAGAAAAATATTATCTTATAATTATATTATACTAGCAAAAATTGTACATATATATATATATTGAGATTAATTTATTAATTAAGCGCACGATAGATTTTTTTGAAATTCACACCATAGATAATAATTTTTACAAAGAAAAATCGATCGGTATTGGTTTTAGCCTCGGGAAAAATCATCATTAGTTTTTTCTTAATTTAAATTTATATGACGTCACTAGTTAAGTCATCCATATTTGCCTCTTGCTATTCTTTTTTAATTGATATTATATTAATTTTTATATATATTTAAAATATAATATTTTAAAATTTTTTACTTAATTTCAAAATAAAATTAAAAATATTTATTTTACTAATTGTAATAAATAATTAAAGAATTGTATATTAAAATTTTTTATAGGGTCGAGCGATCGTTCGGTGTTCCAGGCACTATTATTATTATTAATATTTAGGTCACATTTTAGTCATATACACAAAATGTATACAATTAAGCATGACAAAATAGTTAAGTCTGATAAAGGATTTTTTTTTTTCATTTTTTTTTAAATTAAATATTGTTGATTGAAAATAATGCAATGATTCAAATGGTTTAATATAATAATTCTGTTATAGAATAAATATATATTAGTTTTAATAATGAGATTGATTGATTCCTACATACTCGTATAAGTAAATGTGTAGGAGGTAGAGGTATCTTTTGTGAATACTTATACGTAGATTACATTAAAAAGAGTCACATAAATAGAATAGAATAGAATCTTAAATCTCTTAGATTTTATTATTACATTTATTAATGGAAATCTGTTAATTTCTTCAAATAATTTATAATAATTGATATAATCTAATCCTACCACCAATGGACTACAACATATACGAGTAGTTACAGTAGATAAACTACTATTTATATATACTATTCAATTTGTTTTAAATTCCATAATTCAAAAAATGAATATGTTCAATATTAAAAGGTGAATTAAGTGTTTTTTTTTTTTTCTCTCTTTTCTGACCAGGTAAGCGTTTCAAGAGATGATTGCTATAAAGTAATTAGGTCAGCTTATCCTGGTTATGGACTTTGTCACCATCCTATTTATATAGGATTTATATATTCTTGGATTAAATTTTAGAATTAGCATTCATCTCTTGAACATCTTCATTAATTAATGCAAATAATGATAGTATAATGATAGCACCTACCTGACAGGTTGGTTCACCATTTCCCACAAGTTCAGTTTGTTGTCGGTTTATTTGTTTGTTTGTTTGTTTGTTTTGTTAGTAAAAATCCACAACACAACCACCACACACTAATAATTGTCTTTTCCTTCACTTCCTCACCACCACCACCTCCACCTCCTCCTCCTCCTCCTCCTCTCTGTACACCAAAGAGAGAGAGAGAGAGAGAGAGGTCGTCGTCAACGACCTCAAAGAAGATGGCAAAAATCTGTTTGTTCGTTCGTTCGTTCGACTGTTAATCGGCCAACTGTCAGCTCGGAACGGCCTCTCTCCAAAGTATGACGTTGAGGTTGTCCACCTCCTCTTTCTCCTCCTCCTCCTCCTCCTCCACCCCCCCCTTCCACCTCTCCTAAACCACCTCCTCATCCTCGTCTTCCTCCACCTTCTTTTTTCTTCTTGTCTTGTCCCCCTTTCATTATAATTTTGCAAGTTGCAAAAAAAAAAAAAAAAAAAAAAAAAAAAAAATTTAAGAGTCCCTCTATGCCACCCACACATTGCATTCTTTCCCTTATCGTACTTACTTTTCATTAACAAATTTTTCTTATTTACCTTACAATTATCAACAGCCACAAACTCTTATTATTATTATTATTATTATTATTATTATTATTATTTAATCAAAAGTGTAGCATCACATCATTTTTTTATTGATATAAAATAAAATAAAAATTTAATTAATATTATTATTTTATTTATATTATAATATCAAAAGAAATAAAATAAAATAAAAAAAATGAATTACTTTTTATGTTTACTAGTCTATATACAAAAAAAAAAAAAAAAATTAGCAAATTCGGATATAGTTACCTCTAAATAATACATTAGGGAGGTAATTGTAAGATGTAACATGGATGGGGATCAAGTTAGTCAATTCTAATTGTAAATGTGTATCTGGAATATTTCAGTTGACAAATGAACTGGTAACTTGTACCTCGTATTGTCCATTCATCACGTCCTTGGCCTAATCTTTGGTCATTTTCCCCAATTGGTTTACGCTTTTACTACTCCTATAGAAATATACTTTTTTCACTAGTAAGCATACTAACCCATGCGATACGTAATTTTCTAATTGTTTTTGACAAGTCGATATGCGATATGCATTGATTCTTCATTATTCCTCATTATGCTCATCATCTCTAAAAGTCATGGACCATGCCTGACTCACTCACAGCAAAGTACATATATTTTGTTAAAGCTCTCTCTCTCTCTCTCTATGTTATGTTATGTTATGTTATCTGTTATCGGTTGTTTTGTTTTTTATTTAATGTTTTTTTATTTGATTACAATCTGTAAATAAAACACCTTTATTTATTCATTAATCTTTTTGTTTTGTTATTTAGTTTTTAATTTAATTTAATTATATTAAATGAATTTTATTATAATGGAATACAATATTTTTTAATATTCATTTTATTATACGTTTTTTTTTTATTATTATTATTATTATAATTGCACGATTGTTGAATAATGAAATATACAAGAAAATCTAAAGATAGTCCTATATAAGTATTTATATAAAAATGCATTTAAATAAACTTAAAATATTAATTGATTGATTTTTTATTTTTTTATTTTATTGGATCTTACGTTTTTACTCTTTTTTTTTTTTTTTTTTTTTTTTTTTTTTGTTTATAGAGCAGAAATAGAAGATATCCTTTCTTCTCACTCACTAGGAAACTAGAATTGATTATTGACCTCAGTAAGTAACCACATTCCTCCAACTGTTCCCTTTTATTTCTTGAAATTATTCTCCTTTCATTTTTTCTCTTTGATGATTTTCATTATCATCTTTCATCAGCATTCACCACAGTATTAGACTCTCAAGGAACGTTTCAACGAGGGAATGATAAACAAAAGCAAAGTTGAACGATAATACAAGAAATGAAAATTTATTATACTAATTATGTAGCAACCTAATATTTCTATGATTTATTATTTACCGATTGGACCAGAAGCTATCATAGTTAACATTCTCTTGATATATTAAAAGATACGCATTCCTAAACATGCTTATTTTCCAATTCAAAAAAAAAAAAAAACGTTGACCTGTGGCCAGGCGCAGAACCGACCGACGGTTTGAAATAAATTAATTTCCAGCTACAGAAACAATTTCAAATAATTTTCATATATCTATTAATGTAATAAAAAACAGATTTGGATGGATATAACATAAATATTTTTAATTTTATTTTATTTATAATATATATGCAAGAACAGGCTGTGACGTCATGAATGGCTGGATGACGTCATATAATTTTAAATTAAGAAAAAAACTAATAAAGATGATTTTTCTCGAAGATAAAACAAATACAAAGTGAATGATTCGTGATAATATGTAAAAAAATCTCCTCATGTGAAATTTGGTGTGAAAATAACCCTTCCCTTCCTATCGTCGATCGCTAATACTAGCACTTTCGGTTTCCGGATTTGCACCAAAAGTTGATCCATTCATCCCACTGATGCATTAAGTAAATATACCAAATTTCATCAAAATCCGTTGAGCCGTTCAGGCTGTACACATCTATACGGACGGACGGACAGACATCATGCTAAAAATACTTTTTTCTGTTAAGAAAATGCGTGATTCGTGGAGATATGTACCTAAAAATCTCCATAGGTGAAATTTGGTGTGAAAACAATACCTCCCTTACTATCGTCGGTCGGTAAAAAATGTGATATTTTTTTGAGATTAATTTTAATAAAAATTATTATTATCATTTTTTGTTTTGTTATATATATATATTGTCGTATATTGGAGGCTTAAGGGGTTGGGTTATTAAAAAAAAATAAAAAAAAAAAATGGGTTTAAAATTAATAAAATTGATCTTGAATTTAATTGGTAACTGTTAAGGGGTTGATCAGAGAAAAAGTAAATTTGAATTGATTCAGATTAATGATAAAATATCAAATTATAATAAAATTAACATTTGTACTGTTACTAGTACGTAAGTTATAGATTTCGATGCAAAGTGAGTAATTGATGATTTTCCTTCCAGTTATCTAAACTCTTTAGAAATTTTAAAATAATTTACTTACGTACCTACCATATGATTTATTTATTTATTATTTTTTTTTTTCTTAGGATCTCCTTCCTCCTTTCTGATGGCGGAAGACATGTCACGTCACGTCACGTCACCTAAACACATTCTATGGAAATAAATAAATAAAATTTTAGCAAATTTCAAAATGTCAATTAGAGGTGCACTTAACTTATATATATATATATCTACTCGCGTTATATATTATTATATACTCGTAAGTATAAGTATAAATATTTTTTATTTATTTTTAGAATTTAAAATACTTATTCTTTTATTGTACATGTTATTATATCTATAAGAAAAAAATATTTTTTTTTTATTTTTTGAAAATAAATAATCTGGTTCTAGTTCAGGGATTCCCAACGAAGCTATGAATATGGCTCGATTCCTATATCAATTACTATATAATATGTATATACACGTGTAAATATTTATATAATAATACGTAAACCAGTTGGACATATGTAAAAGCCCACATAGATTATGAATTTTCAATCAATATACATAGTAAGTATATAGTTTAGTTGAAATACATATATATATATATATATTAATTAGTAGCCATAAAAATGTTATTCTAGATTAACATATTTCTTCTAGCGTTAATCATCTTTGCGAATTCTTTATGCAGTGATAATTTCAAATAAAAAATTTCAATTTTGTATGAATACGATATTATTATTAGATATAGCTGATAGCTGTTATTGTTATGCATCTTCTAAGGAAGGCTACATACTCGTATGATAGAGTAACAATAGAGATGTCGCTCATACATAACTCATACTTTAATGAACATATTCGATGTTATTTTATATATAATCACACAAATAGACAAACAAAAATAAAAAATCATATTCTTAAGTAGAAATTATAACGAAAGAGGAGAGATGTCATTAGATTAGAGAGTGACAAAGGTCATATCAACATCAATATCGATTAGATAAGTTAAGTTGATTTATTAGATATTATTATTATTATTATTATTATTATTATTATACAATATCCATGTCCAAGTGTATTTCTATCAGATACGCGAATCGTTTTCAATTTGAATATGGTAAGTATATTATTATTATTATTATTAAAAAACCACATCATATAGAAAATGAAGAGGAGGAGGAGGACAATTGTTGAATTTGTGACAAAGAAGAAGAAGAAGAAGAAGAAGCGATTCTTGTATTTTATTTAAATTTATCAAATAATAATAAATAATTGATAAATAAAGATTAAAAACACAATTAACTTATATGTAATAAATATACATATATAATAGATAGTTTATATTATATAATTGTGTTTTAAATAATAGGAATATATATTATTTTTTTTATTGTAAGAAACAATTCGAATTTCCTTATTGATAATTAAATTTTTATCTTTAATGTTTTCTATTGTGTGACATCTAATTTATTATTTTCTATGACCTTTATTAATAATTATAAATAAAATTCAAAATCCGTTGAGATAATAAAATTTCATTCATATAGACAATTGCATATGTACATTTACCCTAATAATAATAATAATAATAATCTATCTATCTATCTATCTATATATATCTATATATATATATATATATAAAATCAGTTCAAGTCGATTGATTTGGAAAAATTAATTTTTAATGAAAATCTACAAGTGATTGCATAATTGTAAACACAACTTTGCTAAAAGAATGAATGAATGAATGAATGAATCGATCTTTCTCTGTGACTCTACGGAACTTGAAAGTTCTTGGTCCATTTTTCCAAGTGTCCTTGTCCTGAGCCACAACCATCCAATCCCTGCCCTCTCCTCTTCCTTGGGTGTTCCAAGTGGACGTTTCCCAATCGGTCTCCCCACCACACAATATAATAATAAAATTTGGCCATTCTTTTAATTTGATAACCCAATAACGCACATGTCTGGAGATAAATGCAGAAAATTCCACGTGCAATTCCACGTTATGCAGTCTCCGCCATTCCTCGATGACCTCCTCTTGCCTCTTTTTTTTTTGGCCCAATACCTACTCTAAATCTACATCTACTCTCGTCTCCTAAGGTCTCATAGACCATGCCTCAAATAATACATATAATACAACAGGCAAACAGAAATAATTGTTTTCTATATTTTATTATTGATCGCCTTTGATAATAAATTTGACGAGAAAAGTAAGCCCCTTTAATGCAACCTCTGCTTTAAACTCTTTTCAAATATTATTATCCTTCGTGATGACAGAACCGAAATATTTAAAGTATTTTTCTACATTTTCAAATTTTACATTTTGTATGTTAAGATTCTGTCTGTGTGTGTGTGTGTGTGTGTTAATACTGTTCAATAAATAAATTTGAATCATACTTACTAGTTTTTCCGGAATTCCCATTAAGTTAAAAATTTGAAAAAGTTTTTTCAGATCTATTGAATCATATTCTGTTTTTTTTTTTTTGTTTTTTTTTGTTTTTTTTTAAAAAAAAAAATCTAGAAAAAATTGATGAACAGAAGAAATATTGAATTTTTGAAGTGAAAACTTCTTTAGCGGCGTTGAGCACTTTTGTGGGATGGGGAAAAAGCATAGAACTCGAGTGAGCGTGACCGACCCGACACCGCGAGATATACGCATGCGCAATACGCCAGAATGTTCAACACTACTACTTCTGATATCGGCGATATATGTGTATATGTCGTTGCTACTCTGGTGATAGTCAGTTCATCATTATGGTGGCCGTTTATATTTTTCCGGATAAGTCATTACGTGCTATACAAGACTTTTTGTATGAAAATTTATTTATATATTCTCATGACGCATCTGCATTGCTTCAAAAAAAAAAAAAAAAAATTGGAAAAAGATTTGATGATTTGCCAATGATTTTGAGTGAAGATTTCAACATAAACTTTGCAGACGATAAAAATATATCATTAATTGAATTTTTAAATAATGAATTTGGTTTAAAAATGTCAAATGATCGCAATCTAAGTTCAACGAAATATAAAACTACAATAGATGGAATCTTTACAAGACATTTCAATCAAAATTGTTCATTTCTTTCTTTAGCTACCATAAAACTATTGTATCAGTTTTAGAAATTTATGATGATGGTCGTCAACATGTGGTGAAAGTACGTATTGTTGAAATTGTACATGAAAGTTAATTTTTCAAAAGTATAAAATGTTTTTAAATATTGCAATAAAAGCATATTATATTGTAATATAAATTATAGATGTAAAAATTTTGTACGGAAAAGAAATAAAAGAATATTATATTTTAATATCTCTAAATGATGTTATTCATATATTCTATTCATACACATCGTATTTTTAATATTTTTGTAATAATAATCAGTTTGCTGAAAAAAATAATTATGAATTTTATATATATACGTATATAAAATTTTTCTCGTGAAGCTGGTGCGTATTCCGTTTGCTTTCAAATTTCTTACGCAGAAGTTTTCACTTCTGTCGGCCAAACCCACGACTGCCAATTCTTTTTTTCTAATATCTGGCTCAATGAAAATATCTGATCGATATGTTCAGATACTGACATTACTGACATTGATATTCTCCTTATTTTATCGTAATTTAAATAAAATCATATTTAAGAGAATCTTAGATGATTTCGTCAAAAGAGATATATTTCCTGTAGTTCTTGCAATTGGTTCTAATTCCCTTCTTAAATAAGCTGGAGTGTCTCCACTTGACTATCTCGCAAATTTGCATTGGATTAATCAACACACACACATATATATATATATATATATTTAAATTTAATTTAATTAATTATAAATTAATAAATTAATAAATAATAATAATTAATAAACCAGCGCATGTTTGGCTCTTTGTTGATATGGCACCAAGTCACGTGTTGACGCGTGATTTGAAGTCAATGAGTTAAAAAATTAAATTATATATAATTCTGGTACTTTCAGCGAATCAATCAAACTGAAATTCTATACCAATAGCAGTTTTATACAATTTTCAATAATCATGTGATAAACTATGAAAAATATAGATCTTTATTTTTACGGTCACTTTAGAGGAAAAAAAAATGAAAACGTTGCAGGTAATGTGACCCTCTTCCGGTTTCCATTTCCATTTCTCAAAAGTTGATAGAAAACTAAACTGAATTTTGAATAATGCCCGTAGTACTAAATTTCATGATTCTAGCGCAAACCGTTTTTGCGTAATCTTGTCTACACACACACACGGACATTTTTCTCAACCTTATTGTTAGTGAAAATGACTCAGGGACCTTCAAAACGTATAAAAAAAGACATCGAAAATTGTCATAATCTTGATACTAGTGAGTTATTGATTTATTTCCATCATCTTATTAAAATATCGGTATCGAGTACTTAAAACTTGCAAATTGTGAATTTGGTTTTCCACTCAGATAAACGCATTTGACACTTTGACAGGCTGATTAAGTGAATCCTGTGGCCATCAACGAAACTAACATAATAACGTAAGTATAATATTGACCGGTGAATATTTCGCTGTATTTAACCAATGCAAAAATAAATTGGCAAAGTATTTCTATACAAAGTCTTCTTCTACTCTCTTCTCATCAATCCTTTCTTTGACATGCTCAACCCAATTCCCCACTACAATTCCGATTCCTGGATGAACATTCATTCTCAGTCATGCATTGTGGTAACTGGTAACATCGACGTACATGTTTAGGTTGGTGATTAATGATTAATAAATAATTAATCAGTATCGATATGGACATACTCGTACTTATCTGGAGTTTAATGTATTTATATTGTACTGCAAGATAGAATTAATCACAATTATCTAATTTAATTTAATTTTAATTTCATTATTAATTGATAGAAAAATAAAAAATTTAATAATAATATAGTTATTACTTACTATTTTGCATTTTTAATTTCGTTATTTTGTTATTTAAAATAATAAATGTGTGCACAATATTTATCATTACTAACATAAGCACCAGTATTTATATTATAAATAAATAAAAAATAAAAAATAAATTGTAAATTCAAATTCGAAATAAAAAATGAATTTGTTTGTACATAAATCAATTCTTCTTCTTCTTCTTCTTCTTAAGACGCTGCTTTCTCCTTCTTCTACTATAGAGATAAGAAAGAAGGTTAGTGATTCACACACATACAACATTTAACATATATATATATATATATATGTATATACGTAGGTATATTACATACCTATATTACATCATTACTCATTAAATGTATGTACCTATCAAATATTCAATATTATGAATCCTATTGTAATGTAAACATGAGAGTACAAATATAAAAGTTAAAATTATTAAACCAAATTAAATTAAAAAATAAAACGGATTAATAAAGTTAACATTTCTATTGTTTTTATAATTTTTAAATAAAAACAAAAGAAATGTTTATAAAGATTTCAATCAAAAACATAAAACTTTGTTGTTGTTGTTGTTGTTTGTGTTTTTATTGTTTAGATATTAATAAAATTGATGAAACATTTTGTGAAGGAGTACCATCTTTAAAACTGTCCAAGGTGAACATATTTATATTAATTTTGTTCTTTAATTCTTCTTTTGAAGGTGTGTAAGGTACATAGAAATATATAAATAAATAAATAAATAAATAAATAGAAATAGATCCACATTTCATAAATGTTTTATTTTTATTTTTTATATTTTTTAAAACAATATAACATTTTAAAATAAACATTATACATTGGTTTTAAGGATTGATACTTTTATTTTAATTAACAAGGCTACAAATTTACAAATATTATTTATTTACAAATTATTATAATTGTAATTGTGTAAAATTATAATTATAATTGTGGCCATTTTGATTCATTATCCACATTACATAACAAATAATGTAAATGATTGTGATCTCTCTCTTCCCCTCTCTTTCTCTCTCTTTCTCTCTCTTTCTCTCTTTACCTCTATGGAATCAATGTTATATATATATATATATATATATATTTTTTTTTTTTCTATTTCCAAATATATTATCATTTTCCAGTTTGTTAAAATTATTTATCTTTAATTTTTAATCACAACAAAATAATACAACAACAACAAATTTGATTCTGTTTGGCTGAATATAATGTATATACGAGTATACGAGTATATATATATATATACGAATACCTAGTATTCCTATCATACTCCTGGATTGCACTTTTAATTTAAAAAAATAATTAAATTAAAAATGTTGAAGTAAATATAAATTGTATATAAATATATAAAGTAAATTTTATATATAAACAATTATAAATTTATTCAAGATTCAAATTTTAAGAAATATGTATACTTAAATATGTTTTATGTTGTTTTTTGTTTGTATTACTTATTAATATAAGTACACATTTAAATTAATAAAACTATTCATGTAGTTGTAGTTGTGGATTATTCACAAATAAGTACATATATTTAAAAACGTTTAAGGAAAATAATATAAATGTATTTCTATTTTTTATTTATTTTATTTCCATATATTATTAATATCATTATAATATTATTATTATTATTATTATTATTATTAGTATTATAGTAAAATCTTCTTAATTATAATAATTATTATTATATAATAAATATTGCAAGTACATATATTAATTTTATTTATTATCTTTGATATTGACTGTTATAATATGTATTGGCAAGCTTGGCGCCTTGCGCATATTATATGTATTACAAGATATAATATTCTTGGTCCTATTTTATTTCATTTATTGAAAAATGCATTATAATAACGATTGCGAAGAAGATACAATTTGTTTTTCGTTGCTTTTTGTTGTAAATTTAAACTAATAATATAATAAATTTATTTAAGTAGAATCTATATTCAGTGTTTATTTGTTTTTAAACATAAATTTATACATTCTATTTTGTTTTATTTTTTGTATTTTTGTTTTTTGTTTTTTTTTTTTTTTTTTGGATTCAGAACAGCGAGAAGATATTTTTTTTTATCTTAACTAATTTAAATGGACGTATATGAATAATAATAATAATAATAACAACAAAATTTATATGATAACATTTATAGTATAATTAATTATACATATAGGTATATTGTTATATTAAATATGTATTTCTAAAAAATTATTGCTCTATTTAGAATTTATTATTATCTATTAATATAGTTTTGTGATTGTATAAATATTATATATCTGTATGTTCCGAATGTGTGTTCACTTGATGTGTCTGCTATTGTGCTACGCCTTCAACTTCAGACGACCCAGGACAATCAATCAAGTTTGGATGTGCACTTCGGAAGGCAAGTGTATGATCGCGAAAAGGAAGAAACATGCAGTAAAGGGTTCTCACCGAATGTAATTGGTTAAAAAAAATTAAAAAAAATTAAATAAAAATGGGAAAAATAAGAGTGGAAAGAGAAGAAAAAAACAGTTGATAGTCATCGTCAAACTCTTATCGTCAACGGTTATTACCAAATTTATCATCTTCTATAATAAATGTAAATATTTCAATTCCTATTAAAAAGCAGCAAATTGGAGAATGTAATTATATTCCTATTATAATATGATTTTTTTAATAAATATTTATTTTATTACATTCGTTTGTGTCTTATTTAACCAATGAACTTATGAAATTCCAATTAACTTAATCTAAAGTTTATACTACGTAGTTTAATTTATAAATGTGGTCTATAAATTTAATTTTTTTTTTTTTTTTTTTTTTTTTAAATGTGTGATCAAGATATCCCAGTGTAGGGGAGACGACGTCGTTGGACAATTTTCACGCATGATTTAAAAATGGACATTGGAGACTTTTAAAATTTAAAGATCTCAGATGAGGCTAAGCTACGTAATGACATTTGAAGAAATGTTCGAATACTTGTGACAACTTGGAAAGAATTGGACAAATTCAACGTCTCCCCGGTCTCCCTTATTATATTAATGTAATATCCATTCAACTCCTATTTCAATATATTACAGCTTATCTTTTATTGATAAATCTAGAATAAATCGATAGATAGTAGTAGTAGTAGTAGTAGTAGTAGTAGTAGTAGTAGTAGTAGTATAACCTTTACTAGATTTCTTTCTGAATGATTCTGATTTATTTAGAAAAATTACGCTATATTTACTATACTAATATAATTTTATTTATTCAACATATTATACTCGTTAGTAATAAAAAATATTATTTAATAACCGAAAACTAATAAATAGTAAACAAATGTAGGTATCGGTGTGTGTAGGTGTGTGTGTGTGAGAGAGAGAGAGAGAGATAAAGTGAAAAAATAAGTAATTAATTTAGTATTTTTAATAATAATTTTAAGAAAAAAAAAATGAATTATATATATATATATACATAGTCAAGAGAATTTAATTGAGAAAACTTTAATATAAATTAATTATTATATTTATCAAAAGATTAAGAAATTGATAGATAGGTAGATAGATTTTAAGATGGAAGTTATTTTACCTGCATATATATATATATATATATATTCAAAAAGATTATAAAAAAAATATATTTATTTATTTATTTATTTATTAAAAAAGCAATGACAGATATTTAAAATAAGAATATTTTAAAAATTATTTTTAAATAAAAATATTCCAAAATATTTATATAAAATATAAAATAAATATTTTTAGTTTGAAATTAGAATTATTCATTTGTTTTCATTTATTAAGGGACGGTAAAAAATATATATATATATATATATGTACATTACATACATACCTAGGTATGTATATATATACAATATACAACATATATATACCTATTGATATTATTATTATTATTATTATTATTATTATTTTGCTTCAATAAGTATTTAATCACTCGGCTGTTCTATAAAAATAAAAAACAAAAACAAAAAACATTTCAATTCCCTATATATATACATATATATATATATATATATATATATATATATATTATATTATATATATATATTATATATTATATTATAGTTTAGTTTAGTTTAGTTTTTATAGTTATATCAAACAAACACTGAAATTTATTTTTTAATTATTTGTTAGTTTTTTTATTGACTAGAAAAATTCTATTGAATCAAAAAAACAAAACAAAAAACAACAAATAGATAGCTAAGATAGATAGATATATTTATTATATATTTTGTGATCTATTTTTTATCCTTTCTATATCAATCAATCACTAACAAATCACAGTGCTAATTTGTCTCGTAAAAATATGTTATATTATATAAAATCTTTCTATTAATTTTTCTAAAAAGCAAAAATTTCACTGGCCATTTGGAGATTATAAAAATTGACATTTATTATTATCATCATCATTATTATACTTATTATATTTATTATTATTTTTTTTTTAATAAAACCTCTTCAGGACCGAAAAAATTATTTAACTATATTTGTTTGTTTGTTTTTTTAACGCATCTAAATATTAAATAAAATTAGAA
This sequence comes from Labia minor, assembly GCA_963082975.1. Classification (NCBI taxonomy): domain Eukaryota; kingdom Metazoa; phylum Arthropoda; class Insecta; order Dermaptera; family Spongiphoridae; genus Labia; species Labia minor. The sequence goes on along the minus strand of OY720345.1, from coordinate 93,450,429 downwards.
ATTGTTTGTTTCTTGACTCTAAATAATATTATTATTATTATTATTTTATTATACTAGTGTGTAAGTAATAGAGTACCAAAAAAATCACCTTTTTACACTAATTTGATTAGGTACATATAGTATTCAAATAATCTAAGGCAATATATATATACATATTATATATAAGGGGTGACTTTAAAAATATGGATAAAATTTAAATTTGATAGCTTTATTTTTTTTTTTTTTTTGCCAGGAATTTGGATTTATTTTTCAACAAATTTTTGAGATTCTTTTCAAGAAACTAAATTTCAAAGTAATCATTATTATATCATTAAGGATTTCCCCATTGAAACGAGTCAAACGATGGAATAAAGAACCAAATTATAATACAATATTACGTTATTATTTATGTTTATGTTTATGGAGAGAAATGATAATTGAGCATTGGTCCAATTTCTAAAACAAAACCAAACATTTGAAAACTAGGATTATTATTGAAATAAATGTATCCAATTTTGTTTTCGGTCACAACCCACATATACATATTTAATTTATTTATAATTTATTTATAAATTTTATTTTAAGTAGTATAGTGTAAGTAAGTATATAATTATTTTAATTTTATATTTTTAATGTTTTTTTTTTTTTTTTTTTTAAGCAAGTTAATTTCTTAGATGGAAAATTATTTCAACTAATTTATCTACCTACTTTTATTTTAGCTTTTCTTAATTAATATTACAGTTATTTTTTTTTGTAGATTTAATCTGGAAAAATTGTTTCTTATTATAACAACTTTCAATTATAAATTTAACTGAAAATTAATAATAAAATTAAAAAGTTTAAAGATAACTTTATTATTATTATTATTATTATCAAATATATTTATAGTATTTATTCCAATAAATAAAATAAGTTATTCATTGAAATGTTCATCATCGGTTTAATTATAATGTCAACTGTATCATACTGGAATTTTGTAAAATTTATATATCTAAGTATATATAATTAATTAGTTTGATGTTTATATTGCATTTATGTAGTGATGTAGTGATGGAAAAATAAAGTAAACGTCAGGGTAGTCAACCGGTAGTCAAAAGGTACAGAAAACAACGCCACACACAACACTGATGCTTACCACATTTCCCGTCACTGTACACACTTCTTACAATTTTCTTAATAACATTTTATTTATTATATTTATTTTATTTTTATTTAAGTAGTGGCACATAAATATGAAATTCATATTCGAATGTTTCTATTATTTGTTTACTTTAATCTTACAAATATTAAGTAATTAAGTATAAAACAAAAAAACAAAATTTCTTCTTTTGAATGCAACCAAGGTTACATTGGAATAAATAATCACATACATTATTTATTATCTAGTGAACTTTAGTAATAATAGTAGAGCTTATTTATTATTATTATTATTTTTTTTTTTTTTTTTTGGTAATCCTATTTGATAAGTTTTAATTTATCTTATTGGAATTATAGTAGAGGAGAGAGATTTTTTTTTTTTTTTTTTTAACAAAATTGAAAAATTATATAATCACAAATTCTAAGTATTTTATTGGATATCAAAAAATAATGTTAATACTTATTAGTAATAATTTTTATTAAAATTCCCACAAGATTAAATAAACAAAACAAAATAAATTGTTCAAAGGGAATAATTTTAAAATAAAATCAAAAACAAACAAAAAAAAAAAAATATAATTTTGTTGTTTAATGACGTAAGATAAACAAAGATTTGTAAAGTTTATTCATATATGATACACAACAACTTCAAATAAATAAATAAATAAATAATGTTAGTAATTAAAATTTATATTATAGGACTGTCACAGGAGAATCACACATCATCACATCATCACATAATCCTGTATTTGCTCTCCTTGAACTATTAATTACCTATAAAAATATTATTTATTAAAATAAAAAAAGTATACTCGTACACATAATGTTATTTTTATAATAATTTTATGTGTGTTTTATTTTCTCATTTTAAGAAAAATTGTTAAAAGTAAAATGTAAAAGGCAAATATTTCTAAAAATTTTAAAATCATCATTAACAATAAATAATAGAAAAAATAATATTCAAATGTCACCACGAAAGAAAAAGGGTGATATTTAAAATATAAAAATATAAAAATATAAATTTTATTAACTGTAAAAGTTTTTATATAATATTTTGTTGTTTTTTTTTTTTAATAAATATTAGTTATAGTAAGTAAGATGGTTTCCTTATACAATAAATTTACAAATTTTAATAAAATTCCATCCAAGAAATTCAAAAATGTTTGTTTTTTTTTTTTTTATAATATACAGTTTGACAATTTATGTATGTAGATACATACTAATATATTCTCTCTCTCTTTATCTATATAATATTATATAATATATTTAGAAATATATATATATAATTTTAATAAAATTCGCTGCATGTTGGCCCCGAAATTACAAATTTTGGTCTGCTTTTTTTTTTTTTTTTTTTTTTTTTTTATTGTTATTACTTATTTCCAAGGAAATATGTACTAATAAGTTTTTAAATATTTTTTTTTTCCTGTAGGCCGTTATAAATCATTTCTTTAAGGCTTTATTTTTTTGAAATTATCATTATTTGACATGTGGGCGTCAATACTGTCCATGTTTATATTGATATTTCATATTAATTATCTTTATTTATTTATTTGTTTGTTTGTTTGTTTGTTTTTAATCCATGTGACTAGAAAGTCCAATGGAAGAAGAATAAAAGGAAAGATTGAGATAGAATGGGTTTTTTTTTTGTTTTTTTTTTTTTAAACTAATATAATGTACAGAATATTTATTTATTTGTTTATTTAAAACATAAATCTATTGGTTTCTTTGAAAAGTCAGGATGTTACAAAGGGTTAAAGAGATCATAGGGCATTAACGATATTATTTATAATATATATATATATATATATATGATAACTTAAGGGCCCTATTTATCTATTTATTCTATTTTCCAAGATAAGTTTTATAATTATATATATATAATTGATAGAAAAAATAAATAAATAAATAAAATAAAAAATAAATGATATTTAAAGTTTTTTTTTAATTATACACGTTAAAATACGTTTCTAAAATCATCTTTAAATTTGCCTCATTACTCTTACACATTGAAGACTACTACTTTGAGAATTTTTGGAAGGTTGCAAAGTTATTTTTGTTATTTCAACAAACTGCAATATTATAATAATGTGGCAAATATAAATATTCGACATTTTTATCACAAAAATTATAAACACACGCCAATTTTCTCAAGTAATAAAAGCCTTGGAAAAAATTAAAGTAATAATTATTCAATTATTATTCGTCAACCAAATAATAGATTTATTATTATTATTATTATTCAACGTACGAAGATTGGATGTCCAATTGTATAGTTGAAGTAACACCTGTTGTTGAAATCAAAGTAGTAGTAGTAGTAGTAGTAGTAGCAGCAGCAGCAGCTTGTTCGGATACACTCGATGCACTCGATCGCAATGAACTATTGCCTGGAACACCCCAATTAGGAAATATATAATATAATATACAATTCTCAATATTTTAGATATTCTAGATATCCTAGATATTCGGTTATTTAACAAAACTATTAGAAAAATTTAGTTTATTTACATAGAATTGGTATAACGTTAAATTTTCTTATATTCATTTTTATTCTTAATTTATTTAGAATAAAAAAAAAAAAAAAAAAAAATTGACAATATGTGATGTGTGATATGTGTTTAATGGTTTAATGAAGTGATTCTCCAAGTGGGCGCTGGAGGGATCCAGGGGGGGGGGGGCGGGTGCATTTAGGGAAAATTACTTTTCTATTCAGAGATCAATAAATAAATAAAATGATACATAAATTCAATGTTTCTAATTTACACGTTTATTTATAATATTTTGCAAATAAATAATACATTTATCTTTCTGTTTAATTGTTAGTACCGGGACCCCGAGCCTCGGCTCGGTACCTAAGTTAAAAAAAATGATTCATTATTATTGGGTTTGGCTGGTAATATTAATACCTGGGACACCGAGCTCTCGCTCGACCCTTTAAAAAATATTAATATACAATTCTTTAATTATTTATTACAATTATTAAATGTTGCATGATTGTATCATTCTGATTAAAATGAATTGAACTGGGTTCCTCAATAATACAAACAAACAATTTTAGCTAGCAAAATAAGATTAATCCAAGTAATATCGTCTATTTCTATTCGAAACTATTTTCAGTTATGAAATGAACAGTCAGTAGAGAGTAAAAAAAATTGTAATTGAAGACCGCCGTTTTTTAAAATAATTAAATTATTTTTTAAAGATTATAAAATTATTGGGTCAAATTTTACTTTAGGGGCCTTTTTTAAAAATTAAAAAAAATGAATAATAACACAAAATAATGTTCAAAAAAATGATTATTTATTGAAATTAATGCGCGGAACTAATCAAAATCACAAGTTTCCCCGTCGGTTACGTCATCAAAATCTTCTGGCTCGATTTCAAGTTTTGGCTTTCTAGGATCATACAGATCACCCGCCATATTAAAGAAATATTAATAAAATAAACCGAATTTAAAAAACCGAAAAAGTCTTTAAATAACTTTAGTATGGATAAAACTATTTCTAAAATAAAATAAAAACTATTTCTAAAATAAAATAAACCGAATTTAAAAAACCGAAAAAGTCTTTAAATAACTTTAGTATGGATAAAACTATTTCTAAAATAAAATAAACCGAATTTAAAAAACCGAAAAAGTCTTTAAATAACTTTAGTATGGATAAAACTATTTCTAAAATAAAATAAACCGAATTTAAAAAACCGAAAACTTACACTTTTGTTGTATCACTTGTTAATTTAAGTGGGCCATCACATTTGGGACACTTGTATGTTTAGTTGGTATTAATTGCCAATCTTGCAACTGTTGAACCAAGTTATCACTATTGTAAATCATATGAATTTTCACTAAATTAAGTGTTTCCGCCATGTAAGAAATGAAATTGAAATTGTTTACATAAATAAATAATTTTCACCTATCTATCTATTTACAATAGAATAAACATGTCAACAATAATTTAATCAATAATTAATAAAATTGGCCATGATCTCTTTTTTCTTTGTTCACTTTCAAAAATTTTCGTTTAATTCGAAATTCTTTCTTTCTTTCCGCCATGTTCCGCGCTTCAGACTGACTCAAACAGGAAAGGGATATGTTTTATATGTTTATATCAATCAAAAAACACGTGTTAGAAAAAAGGTCCCTAAAGTAAAATTTAGCCAATTATTGTATTAACATTAAAAATATTGAAATAAAAAATAATAGTTTGATTTAATAAACTAAAATATTATAAACATTTTTAGTGGGAATTTCTCAGGGAGGTAGGGAGCCCACCCAATTCATTTAACCATCCATGTTGTATAAGGAATCTTAATTTCTTAACACTCCGTTTTTTCAAATTTAAAATAGAGGGGGAGAAAGAGTTTCAATTATATTCGAATAGTCGATATATTCTATATATGAGTATTTTTTTTCTGAATTTAATACCAAGTTGATTTTCAAAATTTTCTATTCTTTATGCATATGATTGATTACATGTGTTAAAATTTAAACAAATTCAAATATTCTAAATTTTAAATTTATATACAATTTAATATTATTTTTTCGAGACTAATGGCAAATACCGGTGGCCCTAGTCAGAGCAAGAGAATTAAAATGAATGGAACTTGGGGTCCTCAATAATACATAAATATGTATTATTAGGTATGTTTCTAAGTGCATGAATATTTTTTTTTTATTGGAAGAATGATAAATAAATATCGCGTAATTTATAATTATAAAATATTATTAAAATATATATTTTTAATTTTATTTCGAAATTAAATAAAAAATTTTAAAATATTTTAAATATAAAAAAAATATTAATATAATATCTTTTAAAAAAAGGCGGGAGTCAAATTTCAATATGAATGTCATTTGTCTATATATAAATTAATAATAAATAATATTAATAAATATTAAATTTAATAAAAGAACAATGAATAAATAAATATAAAATAGTAATTTATTAAAAAATAATAGATTAAAAAAAAAAAAAAATTATTTTCCGCCGGTTTCGATCCTGCGAAGTTGACTAGTCAAAACAGTCCCTCTAACCAATAGACTAGTATATTTAGATAATTACAATGACATTTTTTACTCTCTTAGCAAGACGTATATGTTTTGTTGTTTTTGTTTTTGTTTTTTTTGAGAGAGATTAATAAATATATATATATATTTTATTAAAAATAAATATTTTTAATTTTATTTCGAAATTAAATAATAAATTTTAAAATATTTTAAATAAAAAAAAATATTAATACAATTTCAGTTAAAAAATAAAAATGGATGTCATGTGACTTCACCCATATATAATTTTAAATTAAGAAATAAATAATGAAAATGTACGTTTCCTGAGATGTGATCAATAAAACTCAATTTTTCTTTATAAATACTATATCTAGTGTGAATTTGAAAAAAATCGTTAGAGCGGTTTTTGAGAACCCATGGCTATATATATATATATACAATTTATATACAATTTTAAGATAAGATTAAAATTAATTAAAAAGTTAATTTCCGAGGGGGCGCTGAGTAAATTATTTTCTGGAAAGGGGGCGCTTGGCCAAATAAGTTTGGGAACCACTGGTTTAATATATTAGTGTAGTGAATTTAAAAAAAAAACAAAAACAAAGTGGTTATGTTTTTTTTAAGACAATTCAAGTGATAATGCAATTGTTTTTAATAGTGATCAAAGATTAACAAACCCATATCGAGTGAGATCGTTTTATATATATTTATTTATTCATTTTATTTTTTACTTATTTATTTTTTCCATGTAAACAAATGAATATAAGTAATATATAAGCATAAAAATGCCTTTTAATAGAGAAATATCATTAAGATGCTTTCACTAAACATTTCTAACAAATATTGACATCTTCACATTCACTGATCAAGGAATTTATTACAATTGAATAAGAATTTTATTGAAAAAATATAAGTAAACTTGGTTATTTGTTAGTTAAAGAATAATTTCATTATTTTTCAAAAATATCACAAATTTGGAGTATAAAAAATAGTTGATCAAAAGTTATTATTTTGATCACTATAGCCCGTTAATTGCGGTCCTTGTTTTCATTGTGGGATATTCCTACATTCGCTCCACATTCCTCTTTAAAATACAATTGTTAACTCAGAAATTGATGACACCGTAATTACTATCTCTGATCAGAGCTCTTCATTTTAATTGTTCTATCGATGGAAGGGATTCAGTGCGTGCTGATTGACTTGATATGATTGATAAAAAAAGGAAGTTTTAGTAAAATAGTCTAAATGGATTGGATTGGATTGTTTTGTTTTTGTTTTTTTGTTTTTTTTGCTCAATTCATTTTACTACTAATGACAGTACATTTGCAAAAATGTAGAGAACAAAACTAAATAACAAAAAACAATTATGATTTTTATTGAAATTAATAGGAATGTATGGAAATCTACTAAAGATGATGAAGATATTAAGATAAGATGGTACAGATTATGGTATACATACATATTTGTTTTATTTATGTAATAGATGTAGACATTTGTGGATATTTGGAATGTTAACTACATATGAATGTGTACAACTAAAACAATAATGTATTACTATAAAATAATACATTTATAAAACAAATAACATAGTTATAGTTTATTATATTAATATAAATCTTCATTTTACTTATTATTTTTGTTTTTTACATTTATTTATTTATTTTCTTTTATTTTTTTTATTGAAATATAAATTTCGAATGAAGATCACACAAGAAGATGAAAAAGAAGCAGAGTTGAATAAAGTAAGTAGACAGTATCCGGCAAACAGCTGACGGAACACAAATCAGGAAAATATATATATATAGTAAATATTTTACTGAATTGCCAAATGCTACGGAAATAAAAAAAAAAAAAAAAAAAAAAAAAATGGCAAATCTATATCAATAACTTCAGTCGACATCGTTAGTTACTGAGTGAGTAATAAAACAAGTCAATGACAATTGGACAATTGCAATCAGTGCATATTTTTTTTTTTTTTTTTTTTTTTTTTTTGCATTCAATAAAAAAAATGTGAAAAGTTGAAAATTTGATATTAATTGAAGGTTGAATATTAATCATATCAAAAATTATCTACTATCTAAATAAATTCAAAATTTTTCCAACTCATTATAATAAATATAATTATTATTATATAATTGCCATTTTTTTTTTATTATTTATTTCCGTAGCATATGTATTATGTTAATTTAGCTGTTATCTACTACTCGTTTATTAAATTCATTTTTATAACGTTTTTCTCAACTTCACTTGGCGTCTGTCTGTCTGTCTGTTCGCTCTTTTGACAAATTGAAATCGATTTTTCATCATCTTTAAATTGAGATAGACTTTTGAAAATTTTTATAGATATTTCAATCGATCCCTAGAAGATTTAGAAGAAATATAATTGATTTATAATTAATTAGTTTTAATATAATTAGCGATGAATTACTTTTAGTAACTAACTCTTTTTGTATTGCTCTAATTAATTTGTTTTTAACGAATTCTTAAGCATAAATATTGATTTCAAGTATATTTTATAGTATTATAATTAATAATGAATTCTAATTAATCAGTTGTATTGCCAATGAAGAGAGGTTTTTTTTCCTCTCTAATGGCATAGCATAGAGCCATAGAGAAAAGATTCTTTTTTTTATATATATATATGTCCCCGAGAGAAAAAATAAAACAAAAGAATAACCTTTTTTTTATGAAGACAAGATGAGTACAATATCCTATATAGGTACTAATACATTTATAAAATCTTATATTAATAAATAGAATAGAATAATTATTATTATTTACTTAACATAAATACATAAATTATAGTGATTAATATTTTTTTGTTTTTGTTTTAATCCATTTGCAAATTTTCGTACAACTTCATCTTTTCTATTTCTCCTGTTATATTACATAAATTTATCCATGAAGTTGGCGTATATTAATATACTATCGAAATACTTTATTTTATCGTAGTTGTTAAATAAATGAAAAAATTAAAAAGGAAAAAAAAAAATAATTTCAAATAATGATTTTCTACGAAAATGAAAATAAAAAAAATGATAAAGGAAACCCATTAGTTCATTTAATTTAATAATATAATAATAGATAATATTTATAAATATTATTTCAAATGAAATGACTTTAACGTAATCATTAATTTGATTGGTTTCATGTTTATATCCTCTTGTTGAAAATTATACTTGTAATTATAATAGATGAAGGGAATGAAATGTTAAAACGGTGGACCATATTTTTAAAATGAATGACGTGTGGGTTTAATTATCAATTAACATTTGAGAAATTAGATAACACTTTATTTATTTTAAATGATCATTATATGTATCGTATACAGTAGAAAGAGAAATTAAATTAATTTATCAATTAAATGATTATTATAAATATTATTATTATATTATCTTTTTTAATGATCATTGAATTTAACATTTAAGATTTTTTATGTTAGGTAATATTATTATAAAAATATTTATTTATTTTTCATTAAAGGCTTTTATTATAAAAAAATAAAAATAAAATAAAAATAAACAACTTAATCTGGATTTTTAATAATTAATTAATTGATTTATTATTATTTTATTATTATTTTATTATTAAAATGATGTGATAATTTTCAATTTCATTAATTTAATGTATCTATTAAATAAATAGTTAGAAAATGATGTACCTATACATAATTATGAGAAGCTCTGACAGATTTATGAACAATGGACCATATCAATGAATGCGAATATCTCTTTTTTTGTATATATTTTGTATATATTGTATATATACAGGATGGTAATATTTCAATCAATCTACAATTATTTATCTATCTAATCTATCTTTCTGTTTTTATTTATTTATTTATTTCAAGGAGATCAATTGGGAATTCAATCCATAAATTATTATCTTTTTTTTTTTTTTGTATTATAGACAGGCCCATATTAACCCTATGAGCTGTTTGGGCTCAGGGGCGCCCACAAATAATCAATTCGGGGGGGGGGGGGAAGGAATAATGTACAACATCTAAATTCACACAATAATAAATGCCCGATGTCGATAGAACATAGAAAAAATATTTCTATAATTAAAATTGGTCCAATCAACATTTACTATAATTTTCTTGATCGGATGCGCTACTTTTTATCAAGTGGCTTACCCAATTTTGGTCTCTGTTGACTCCATACTATAAAAAATATTTTTTTAAACAAATTTATTTATTTATTCATAATGTTTAGTATATAGGATATAAGTAAGTACCTATATGAATACTATTTGATAATAGATTAATTAATTAATTAATTAATTTTTATTTATAGGTGTTATACTCGTATATAATTAAGATGTTATTGTAAAATTATTTAAAAGTTGTTTGTTTTATTTGTAAAAAAATTAATTATGGCTAATGTCAATGTTTCAAGGATTCACAAACTTTTATTCTAGTCTTACCATTAACAATAAAAATACAAATAAAATTATAAGCAAGTGTTGATGAAAAAAACTCTTTTTGTAAAACTTTTTGAATTAAATACAATCAATTGTTGAATTTGAATTACTACGTATTATGCTAACTTCTTGTATCAACAAAAGATTATTAAAAAAAAAATAAAAAATTCTACTTTTTTATAAATGAATCTATAATATATACTAAAGCACTTTTATGAATAAATTATTTTTAAAATTAAAACATATTACATAGTATTTTAGTAAAATGATTTAACTTCTTAGATATTAATAAAAAAAAAAAAAAAAAAAAAAAAAACTTTTTAAAAACACGCTTTTATTTAAATGCACTAAAAAGGAGAAAATAATTTCTCCACACACACCACGATTTCCTTACTATTAATCATATCTAAAAATTGAAAGCATGGGCGCCAAACATGCATGGAAAGGAAAAGAATACGAAGGACATTTCATTGTATATGCACAAACCTTTCTGTTTTTGTTTTTTTCCTTTTCCACTATAATTGATAACTATGTCTATTTGAAGTAGAATTTACGTTTGATATTATATCATATATTATATATATGATTAATTATAAGGAAATCGTGGCGTGTGTGTGAAAAAATTATTTTCTCCTTTTTAGTGTATCTAAATAAAAACGTGTTTTTAAGAAGTTTGTTTTTTATTTCCTAATTTTTAGTCTTGATAGAAATTTCGCCCGGTTATTGATTTCAGGTTATAGTGTGAATGTTGAAGGAATCTAATTCAGGTCGATTCTTCACCTCAAAATACTATTATTATATATCAAATCGGCGGTATATGGGACTGATTATAATTATTATTATAATTATTATTATTATTAAATTATTTGTTTATATATTGCATTGTCATCGGAGTTGCACATGTATACGTAATTTCAGCTCATTCGAATATTGGAAAGTGGGTCAAATTCACGTTGCAAGATTTGATGACAGGACACAGGTTGAAACTAAATAAAAGTGTGTAAAAAGCCTATAAAAAAGAACATAAACATGGATTCAATATTTCTGTTCAGCAATTTATTATTTTTTTTAATTTAGTAGAGTGTATACTATATATCGTATATGAAATAACAGAAATAGGTATAGGAAAAAATAAATTTTTGTAAATAGAAATGGTTAGACACGAATATCAAATATTAGAAATTGAAAAATTTGAAAATATTTAAAAAAGACAAGATAATAAGGAATTTTTTCATCAATTAATTTGAAAAACTTTAAAATATTTAAGTATTAGGTAACGCGGACGATTTAAATATACATATATCGGTTAATTCGACAAGTTTCATTTTTTGAAATGATTTGATAAATTGTGTATAAATTTAAATGTTTACAATCAATTAAAGAATTTAGGTAGAAATTTGTTCATTTTTTTTGAATCAATTGATAATATACTAACTACATATTACTATGTAAGTATATACATATAATATAAATAAGTATTTCTTACTAAGTGAAGAGACATCCAATTCACTTGCAGGTGGTTCTGGACTCCTACTTGAATTCCATGATAATCTTTTATTAGCTGCTGTTGATGGACTAACAGCTGCAGCAATTGTTGCATTTGTTGTTGTCACTGAATTCGTTGTTGATGATGTTCTTGTATTGGAATTATTCATTAGATTTTGTGGTGAATCTTCTTCACTGGGTGGACTAACACCAGCAATAACAACCGGTACACTTTGTGAGTCCCAGGATGGTGAATGAATTCGTGATGTTTTAAGTAATGGTGGATTTCTTGTTGGTGGACCGGGTGCAACCACTGCTAAACCACGACGTAATGCACCGCGTGGTGGTGATGGAGGAGGATACGAAACTCCACGTTGTCCCGGTGATAAAAGTTTACTCTGTGTCAAATTAATAATAATAATAATAATAATAATAATATATTAGAAAAATAGAAAATAGATATATTTTTTTAATTTACCTGTGGTACTAAAAGTGTTGGTCCTAAATTAGGTAACGATTGACCTAAAGTAACTGGTGCAACGGCAAGTGTATTTGGTGCAGCAACAGCACCACCACCCCCACCACACGCTCCTATTGCTTCTGAATCACTAGATAAATCATGATCGACACTAATTCCTCTACTTTGTGATACACTCGAACCTGGTGATACAGCGGGATCAAGTTCAACACTTCCGGAATGAGAATGTGCCAATGAAGACACTCTACTACCACGTGATGAGCCACAACCACCACGTGGCGAGCGTGGCGCTAATCCACCAATATAACCTCTTGATGGTATTATACCAAGTCCACCACCACCACCACCACCAGCATTATTATTATATCCATGAAATGAACCAACACTACCTGGTATAATACCTGGACCATAATAACCACTACTAATGGATGCAGACCACTCCTCTTCCCATTCATCATCACCCAAACAAGAAGAAGCTTGACGGGAGATCTAGAATCAATTAATTAATCAATTAATCAATCGATTTAAAAAATATAATTTAAAATAAATAAATAAATAAATCATTCAAAATAATAATTTTATATTAAAGGTAAATAGGCATTTGTATATATTAAAAAAATTATTTTTAATTAAATCATTATTATAGAATAATAAATAAAAATTTAATTATTATAATTAGAAGTATATAAACAAGAAAGAGAAGCAATTAAAAGAATACCTGGGATGCTTTAGCATTTGCAAATCCCACTTGTGCTTTTTTAACAGCCTCATTCCATATTCGTGCCATTCGTGATTCTTGTGCTGTTAATGTGAATGCAGCCACAGCTGTGCCCAATTCACTAAGGTAGACACATAATAAAGTATCTTTGGATGAGACACTCGGCTCCAAGACAAGTCGATCCAACAGATACGGTTGTCTAATTAAACGAATTTTAGGTAATGGAGTTGTTCCTAAGCCATCACTTGAACTCATCCCATCAACCATTCCACTACCTAAAGAAACAACAACAACAACATAATTAATAAAAAAAAAAAAAAAAAAAAAAAAAATATTAATCATTCAATCAATCAATATTTATTTATTTATTTATTTATCTACTATTCCCATTAAACGTTCTTTTTATTCAATAAAAAATAGTAATAATAATAATAATAATAATATGTAGAAATAGGATAAACTAATTTTCAATTTATAATTGAAAAAAAATCACTATTGTTTGCAAATAATCATAATAACAATAATAGATTATTTAAATTAACTATTATTACGATTATAAAAAAATATAATAATAAAAAACAATTTAATTAAATTATTTATTTCGTTAATATTGAAACACAAATTTTTATTAAGTCATCTTTAATTGAAAATTTGGTTTCGAATTACATAGTTAATGTCTGTGTGTATGTCAGTCTGTCTGTCTGTCTCTCTCTCTCTCTCTCTCTCTCTGTGTGTGTGTGTGTGTGTTGACAAGATTACGCAAAAACGGTTTGAGATAGAATCATGAAATTTTGTACATGGGCATTATTCAAAATTCGTAGTTTTCTATCAACTTGTGAGAAATGTAGCTTAACCGGAAGAGGATCATTACCTACCATGTTTTCATTTTATTTTACAAGAAAAGACATTCAATTTATTAATAACAAAAATAATTAATTATTTTTTTTCTCCTATTTTTATAATTTTTATATTTTTTCATAATTTTCAAAATTTATTTTCTCAAGCACTTCTATGATCAGAATTTAATTTAATTTAATTTAATTGCATATTATATATTTATATTTTAATAGATATCAGAGAAGAAAGAATTATAAAACAATACATATAAACTTTTTTATTTAAATAAAAAATAAATTGATAAATTGTATTCTTGGTTGCATAGATGCAAGGGGTCGTTGACTAGTAATGCCCTCTTGTAGTCATGTCATTTATTACTAATCTCGCCAGATACTCACTAGTATTGCGATCACGAAAATTTTCAATGTCGAGATTTTAATGTTTTTATATGTTTTGAAGGTCCCTAAGTCATTTTCACTTTTAGTTGAGAAAAGTTGAGTTGTCTGCCTCTGTGTGTGTGTCTGTCTGTGTATGTAGACAAGATTACGCAAAAAGGGTTTAAACTAGAATAATGAAATTTTGTACACGGGCATTATTAAAAAAATTCGTAGATTTCTATCCACTTTTGAGAAATGTAGTTCTTTCGGAAGAGTGTCATATTACCTACCATGTTTTCATTTTTTCCCCTCTAAACTGACCATAAAAATAAAGATATATATTTTTCCTAGTTTATCACATGATTATTGAAAATTGTATAAAACTGTAATTGGTATAGAATTTCAGCTTGATTGAATCGCTGAAAGTACCGGAATTAATTTTTTAACACTGCAAATCACGCGCCAGCACGTGTCGTGGTACCATCAACAAAGAGCCAAACACACACTGGTTTAATAATTATTATTTATTAATTTTAATTTATAATTTTATTAATTTAATTTAATTTAAATATAATACTTATATGTTAGTTAATCCAATTCAAATTTGCGAGATAGACGAGTGGAGATACTCCAGCTTATTATAATATAGATCCCATTTACAATATATTCATTTCTTTACAATTAACAACGAAAATATTCACTAGAAATATTTTATAAGGTAGAACAACATTTGCTCTGCCCCGAAGTGATAATATAGTAGTATTCGGGAGAAAGTCTGTATGAAAAAGTTTTTTGTTGTTTTATGTTATTTTTTATGAAAATTTCTGTCCTCCTAATAAATCAATGTTTAATTTATATCATCATAGGGCAACTTACAATTATTTAAAAAAAATATAAAATAAAAATAAATAAAATGGCTACCTTATAAACTTTATTTAATACTACTTTTTATTGATATCGATAAAGAATACAAAATACAAACAAAATATGTCAAGAAATAAATAATTCGATAAAATATGTGTGTACATAAAAAGAAAATAGAAATTCAATATCAACAACAAAAATTTACAGACTTATTTTAATTGCGAACCTAAACTTCCGTTTAACTTATTCAAATAATTTTGCCTAAATAACCATCGTGCCCTTCTTTCTTTAGCCAATCGGACGTTTCCACTCATTTGTACCTTCGTTTTTACTTCTATTTGCAAACTGCATAATTTTTCAAAATATAAATTTAAATATAAAAAATATTATTTACTTTGCTTTAATAAATATTAATCAATTAGGAGTAATATTTAATTTAATTTAATTGATTTTCTTTTAATATTATTAAATATTAGAAATTAAAATAAATATTTAAATAATTATAAACATTATTAGTGTGGAAAATTCTAGAATTATTAATTTTTTTATATTGAGTGTCAATTTCTTAACTGAGCCACTAGAGGCGCCACATATAGTGTTGGTTATACATATAAAGAAGGATCTAGACCAGAGGTTCTTAAACTTATGTACTCCGAGGACCCCCACTTGGAGAAATTTTTTTTGACGGACCTCATCCCAACTTTAGGTACTTTACGTCATTTTATTAGTTAATTTCTGGCTTACGATCTCATAAGAACAAGGATATATGTTGAATATTTCGAACAGTGATTGATGAATAACGATTTTTTTGCATATTGTAGAACACATTTTATTAGAAATTATAATATTGAAGAAAGAAAATTCAACTAAATATGAAGATGGAAACGGTAGCAATAGTTTTCTTGCACATTTCGTTGAATTTGGGTATTTGATCTCTGTTTCCTCACAAAGCCATGCCATCTCTCGCTCTTTTTATATTAAATAAAGTTTTAACTGACTCATCATTTTCTCGTGCACCTGTACGATGGCTTTGCCGACCCCTTTGTAAGACCCGCTTCTTAATTTGCCCCCCCCCCCCCCTATAAATTTAATGATAATCCCTAATATAAGGTAGGTACACTAGGTGATACTTAGAGCCATATTAAAAAATCGAGTTTCAAGACCTGATTGCAAAATCATCTGACATTTTTTTTGATTTTTTTTTTTTTTTTTTTTTTTTTTAAAGAACCATATTGAAAAAAGAGTAAATGTTTAAAAAGCCTGTTCGCAAAATCATCTTACCTTTTTTTTAGAGTTGAAAATGATTTCGCCCCCCAAAAATAACTTATCGCTCCCCCCAAAATCGTATAGTCAAATAATCGCCCCCTTTAAGATGTCGATCGCCCACATTAATATGGCACAAAGAATAAAAGGAAATACTATTTTTAATATTTTATTATTGTAATGATTATCTACTATACTATTTTACACACAATGAATATTTTAATCGACAATTGTTTAGCTAATTAGCTAATATTATTAAAATTTGACACATGATATAATACTCAAATACATTTTTGAGTTTTATTTATTTGTATTTTATGTAATTAGTAATAATAATATTGCTATATACCTACATATTTGCTAATAAGTTAATTATTATACAAAATACATATACTTATGTAAACAGAATTTAATCAATTATTATTTATTTGTTTATTTATTTAGTCATTAATATAAACAAATACAATTTATAATAACTATTGATTTCAATTCAACTGTTTCGATTAACTTTCAAATTCTTTCTATCCTTCTTTTCTTATTATTTATTTTTATGTGTGTTTCTCTTCTCCTTTTCTCTCTCTCTCTCTCTCTCTCTTTCCATTTTCTTTCTATTATTCATATAATTATCTCTATAATTTTATTTAAATAGAATTTAATGGAATGTAAATGATAACACACATACACACACAGACAGACAGACAGACAGACATACATGTTTATTATAATTGATACATACCGATCCCAGACCCACTACAAGTAATTCCACCAACTGTACTACATCCACCACTACCGGATGCACCGCCGCCACCACCACCAGCACTGCTTCTGCTTGTTCTCCATGTGTTCGATGTAATTTTGCATACAAGCAAAATATCTGACAGTAGACAACAACGTACTTCACTCTATCGTTAAAAGAATAATATATATAAAAAAAAGAGAGAAATTATAGAAATCTTTTGAAGAATGAAAATAACTTAGTAATTAAAGAAATTTACAAAATGATAGAAATAGGAAAAAAAGAAAATTTTGGGAACTAAAAGGACGATTGGAGGAATGATTAATTACATCAAGTACGTATATGGTTAATTAAATAATATAATATATATTATATTTCCAAATTAATGATTTGTTTTTGAAATTCACAACATAATGGAGTAATAAATATATGGATTAATATTTATTTCAATTACTGGTCTAATAAGAGGAAAAAATAATGATTATAATTGAATGAATGAATTTTTTAGTCTTAATTTTGATAATCTATGCTGGAAAATCATCTCTAGAAAATATTTACGACTATGATTTCATTTGATGTTCGAGTTGAATATCAAAATTACTGTTAATAATTAAACAAAATAGCAAAACCGATTAGAAGATGAAGAAGAGGAAATAAAAAAGACTTTAAATAGCATAAATATCAAAAATATTCCAATCAAAGTATTAGTAAGTCATCTAAATTTTAGTTCTTAGTTCATAAATGGCGCTACTGTAAAGTTTTTACTTCTAATAGTCAACCCCAGGAGATTTGAAACCGAGTTTTGCTTATTCTCACTACTAAGTAGCGCTGCTTTGTAAAAAATTGGTTAACATGGGTGTGCATGGGTCGGTGCTGTGGTGTAATCGTGTAAACATACGGTTGGTCTATGGTGTGTGTCAACAAAATATAAATTTATATATGTTTACTAGCGAGATCATCATAAATGATGTAAATAGTAGTTTTGTGATTTTAATTAATTTATTTATTAATTTTAATTTATTTTTAAAAATTATATATTATATATTTGCTTGTTTCATCTAAGACGGGTAAATTCACTGATTTATTTAATAAAAATTGTCGAAATTTTCACGTGTCACAAAACAATATTTAAAAAAATATATGTTTAATAGCGACACAGAACTACCAATTTAGTAATTTTAATTAATTTTTAAATAAATATTATATATTACATAGAACATTATTCGTTTCTTTTAGATATGTAAATTACATAAAAGATTATGAAATTTTCAGTTAAGTGAAAAATTATTTATTTGGATATAAAACCAACATTTCGGCAATTCTCTGAAAAAAGCATAATTGATTGCTTGCTGAAATGTCAGTTTTATCTCAGAATGAATCATTTATCATTTAACTGAAAATTCTATAATTTAATTTTTAATTCCTAATATTCCTTCTAAATAAATTCAAAAATCTTGCCAAGCCCGCTTTTTTTTCCTTTCGTTATTTTTAAGAGGTCTTCTTAGATGGCGTAAGAACAAGGCTTCAAAAATTAACAGTCTGATTCGGATGGTCTGTGGTCAGTGGTACCAATAATACCATGAAAATAATTTTGTAAAACGTGCAGATGGCAAATGATTGAATCTTCGCGGCATCTATAAACTAAATAAATAACTAAGCTTAAGATGATTAATTAGGAAATTCAAAATATTTCAAGGGTGATTACATGAGTTGAATGTATCAGAATGTATCAACATCTGTTATTATAATAAATTGATTCTCTGATTGATTGTTTTTATCCAGTCACCTGTCCCACCTGATACTTTAATTATTCACACACTACTCCCATAAATTTATTTGTTGATAAGGTAATTTTATATCGACTAGTTACTCCAAAATGAATTTGGATAAAAAAAACTTTATCAGTGCGTTCTTTTTATTATTCTGATGAAATTTTTGGTGCATGCTCCTAGAGTTTACGAGATAAAAAGGATTAAAGTTTGCATCCAAATAGTAGTTTGGTAGTCAGATTAACAATTATTTTATACCTTTAGTCCCAAGAGGGCTACAACATCGCCACTGTGATTGTTTTTCCAACCAGTAGATAGCACAAACCTTAATGGGAGGGAAGGTCTCGCCCTCTTGGGGCCAATCCATGTCCATCTCGGAGTAACTTGTCTGTATAATTACCAAAAAAAGTCTGCACATTGCTCAAAATTTTAAAAATGTTCATGTTTCATAACCTCTAGAAATCCAAAAGTGATTTTGAAATATTTCAATCATTGTTTGTGCCTGTGTAGAAAATAGTGACGTTATAGACTCAAAATTGGCTGAACTGATTTCTATGAAATTACATCACAATATTCTTATATACCACTACACATCACAGACCATCCCTGTTGATTTTTAAAACAAAGTGTCACAGACTATCCGTAGTGCGATCTGTCGGGCGCCTGCAGAGTTATCGGTTGGGCGCCTATAACGCCAACTTACGGTGTATTCATATCAACTCGGTTTCAACTTTCCCATTTAGGTGACCGTCTCCTGAAGTCGAAAATTTCCATACAAAGAATTAATATAATATTTAAATTTTTATTTTAATAACTAATATTTAAATATTATTTCAATTATTTACTTTATTCTATAAATTCTCATTTAAATTAATGTAATAAAATATTTATCTTAAATTAATATTATTATTTTTAAATTATTCTTATTTTATTTGATTATTTTTTCTTTTGTATTTAAAAGTGAACGGTAAATATAAATTTTATCTTCTATGTGTGTATAATAATAAAAAACTGAATATAATTAATGCATTTGAAATTAATAAAAAATAAAAATAAATAATTTTAATAAATAATAATAATAATTTAAACGTAAAGGAGACTGTTTGTATGTATGTATGTAATTCGTTTACTTTTTTGCTGTCATAGTGTAATATGTTAAAATGTAAGTTATTTACATTTTAACATAAAATAGAAAATATATTATTTAAGGATTAAAGAATAAAAATAGAAAGTAAATTAGTGAATATTTTAAAAATAAGACAATTTGTGGAAATTGAAATAACTAAGAAATGAGAGGTGGAGGGGATGAGGAGAGAGGTGGGAGTGTGTGTGAGCGGGAGAGAGAGAGATTTAAAGTTTATATATAGTTCTCCGTGTTGTTCATTCAAGAGCCAGGTGAGCCAGGCGTGGCCCACTGACTGGCGGACTCATTTTACACAATGTATATAACTAGCAATCAAAGAATTATTATAAATTTTAACTTTTTATTTTAAATTCTAATATTCAAATATCATTTCAATTAAATAATTTATTCTAAAAGTTCTCATTTTAATTAATATAATAAAATATTTAAATCATATTTAACTTAAATTATTTTGTATTTATTTTTTCCATATTTGAATAGGTACTTCTTTTATTTTAAGGGAGGGAATTAACTATGATCTAAAAAAATTAATAAATGAACTTAATAATAAAAAATCAAATAAATCCATTAATTTAAATTAATACTATTAATGAATGTATATATTGTTAATTTATCTTTAGTTTTATCAATACTTTTATACCGTTAATTTTTATAAATTGTCTCAAGTCTCTAACTTTGCATTTTCTCAAATTTTATTATAATTAAAAATATTCAATAAAAATCAAGCATTGAAATTAAAATATCAAAATGAAATGATCAAGAAATATTATACTCTATTATAACATATACAATACTTATAACTAACTATAGGCGGAGGAAATATTAGACGATATCATTGCGGGTTCATGCCAAATCGATCAACATTAATTAAGATATTTTCATTATGACAGATATTAAAAATACCGCGAATTCAATATCTCTGTTCACTAATTATTTGTAGACTTTAGTAAAACCTACGCATGACTCAATAGATCCGGATAAACTTTTTCAAATTTTGATCTTAAAATTTATCTTGAAGGTAGTAAAGAAAGAGTAAGATGTGGAAATCAATTGTAAAATATTAGGTGACCCAGACGACTTAAATATAATAGGAGATTCGGCAATTGCAATTACAGATAGCGAGGAAAAATTAATCGAGGTAGGAAAAGAGATGAGGTTTGAAATTAATAATGATAAATAAATATATTTAGAAACAAACAGGAGCAGTATTAACATACAAAATGTAGAATTTGAATATGTAGAAAAATTGAATGTAATCACGAAGGATAATAATATTTGAGAAGAATTTAAATCGAAGTTGCAATCGGGAAACGCCTGTTATCATGGAGTAAAGAGGCTTATCTCATCAAAATTATTATAAAAGGGAATGAAAATTAAAATATATAAAACAATTATTTTGTCTGTTGTATTATATGAGTGTTAGACATGGTCTATGATCTTTGGAGATGAGAGTGGATTCAGAGAATAGGATTCTCCCCAGCATTTATGGGCCAAAGAAAGATGAGTACATTAGGGAATGACGTACGAGAGATGGAACAGAGGCTCAGGATAAGGACACTTGGAGAAATGTGGTTGAAGCTGCCAAGAACTTTCGAGTACCGTTGAGCCACGCATGGTCTATGACCCTGGGAGATGAGAGTAGATTCAGATTATTCTTTCCAGCATTTATTGGCCAAAGAAAGATGAGGTCACCGGGGACACTTGGAGAAATGTGGTTGTAGCTGCCAAGAACTTTCGAGTAGATAGATATAACATATTCAATAATAATATATATAATTATTTTACTAAATAAATTAAAATATATTTTAAATAATCACACAATAAGAAATGAATGTTTTATGTTATACATTGTTTGAAACAAAATGGATGAAAACCTTTTACTACTTTCAACCAAATACTATGTACCACTCGGGGGTACAGGGGGCGGAGCCCCCGTCTAGATGTGAAGAGCGACGAAGGAGCTCTGAGCAGCTAGTATAATAATAAAATGAAATTTAATATTTTAAAAAATGTATAATGAAAATAAAAAATCTTAATATTTTTTAAGTTTTAAAGTAATTGAATTATGATATAAAAAGTAAGTGATCGATTAAAAGCAAAATTAGCTTGAAAAGAAGGTGTGGGGTGTGGGGTGTGGGGTGTGTGTGTGGGGGGGGGGTGAAGATTCAGGATTATAAGTAAAACTCTCCCTCCTCCATAACTAAATAATATAATAAAAAAAAAATTAATAAAAAATACTAATTCATTATAATAAAATAATGAAAAAAAAAAAAAAAAGGAAATGATAATAAATGAAGTAGAAAGCATACCTTGGAGCCTTGAGCATCGCGTAATTTAAAATCTGCTTCCAAGATTAAATTACGTAAAAGGCTGGGGGCACAACCCGGCAAAGGTGCCCGTAAGTCCAATTCCGTTTGGGCTTTGACAAGCCGATCGAGTTCGTCATCTTTGGCTTCAATAATATCAGGAACTTCAAGACGAGCACCAAGTGCCTCCAAACGTTCCGAATCATGTTGACGACGTAGCGATGCATTCACACCATATACAAATCTAGACAGATACAACAACAACAACAACAACAACTTTTATTATATTTTGAACACAATCCAAACATCAATCATTAGAAAATATTTTAATTTCATGTGTTGGTACGTACATATGTATCTTTATATAATACACACAAGAATATACATATATTCGACATAATTCAATTCAATTTATTTATTTATTTATTTTTATTATTTTTTTTTTTTACTATATTTATTAAATTGTGAAATAAAACAATTCACTGTTGTCTTGAAAGGAGTGATTTTATTTTCTAAAAAGTATAAATATAAAAAAAATTTTATAAAATAACGTTTTTCTTCTCATCGACTAAAAAGAATAAAATAATTTTTCTATAAACCTGGCAAATTTTATGGATGAATTTCTTCGTATACAACGAAAAACGTTGGGCGCATTTAGTATTTTAGCACATTTTTAATAAAAAAAAAATGAAGAATTTATCGTGACAACGCATGTATGGAAATATAATTTCCTCCCCCCCCCCTCCAATTCCCCTCGAAATGATGAAAAAAACAAACGTATGAAAAGTTCTATAAAGGTGGTTGAAGGGGGTTGACCCAGAGAAAATAACAAAATGGACCGTGAATTGTCCCGACCATTTGAACACGCAACACTTGATCCTCCACAAAGAAAGAAAAGAGAATCATTTGTGGTGAATCGATTGGATAATAATAAAAAAAAAAAAATATTTTATATTTATATTACATATTAGGTTATGTATAACGTATCGTGTAAACTTGTAACTTTTTAGTTTATAATTTAAGAGGTTTATCTAACAAACTGGAAATTTTTATAAATAATTTTTGTTAATTTTTTTTTTGTTTTTTTTTGAGAATTAATTGAAATATTATTTATTTGTTTTTATTGTCCCTAAATAAAGAGGAGAATCGATTTTTATTTTTTAAAGGATTTTATTTTAATAAATAATAGATAATTTTTGTTATTTGAGTATTTAATTATTAATTTGATCATAGGATAGCATTATTTTGCATAGCAGTCGATTCAATAGCGAATTTTTTTTAAAAATTACAAAATTTGTTGATTTCCTTATTCTTGTATTAAATTTTTTTTATAAATATATGAATAAATCATATTTCTTATCTGCTAATAAAATTAAAAATTTAATTTTTAATGAAAATTGGACTGAGTAATACAATTTTATTAAGAAGAAGAAGAATATAGCAGATTGCTTAATTAGTATGGACTTAAAATTAAAATTAAAATGACAAAAATTTGAAATGTAATTATATAGTCAAAAACATGCCACAAAATATAAGTAATAAGGGGCTATCATATTTTTTTTTTAACAAGATAGCTTCTCCAAATAATAAGATTGATAAAAGTAAGTAATGATCACACTCCAAATTGCAAAGGTTCAAAGGCAAAAAAAAAAAAAAAAAAAAAAAACAGTTTTAAAAAGGTTAACCAAATTGCAAAAGTTTTTGAGAATACTGGTAATTGATTGATATATCCTTTCAATGTTATTTTTTCATTATTATTATTATTATTATTATTAGTACTATTATTCTTTTTTATCATGAAAGTGAAAAATGAATATAAATGCATTCGTATAATTTAAAAATGAATTTTTAAAAAATTCATCAAAAATAATAAATAAATTATATTATATTATATTATATGGTATGCATATGTACAAATGTCGTAGATGTCAATGTGGAAAAATGTAAAATTTTTCTATTAAAAGTATATAAAAAAAGCGAAATATTATAAATGTATCATATCACCCTAAAAATTTTGCATAAATGAACAAATAATAACATAACAATAAACAATAAAGAAGCCAAAGCGATTATAACTCCATTCACACAAACAAACAAACAAACAAACAAACTGAGAAAATGAAGCCCAAAGTTCAAATTCATTTGTATTCAATTCAGGTTTATTGATTACAGAAAAATGTACATATATTGCATATTGCATTGCAATATTAAGATTATCAAGTTATCAAGTTATTCATTTCATATGTTACACATTACATTACATTACATTACATTACATAATAGCAAAATTTTAAAAATTGGAGTTAATCGGTTTGACTTAACTAGGTGGCACAAAAAAGTATTCTTTACAAGCAAAAAATAAAAATAAAAGATTAAATTTATTGACAATTTTATTAATCAATTTATTAAATAAATACAATAAAAATGAAATAATAATAATAATAATAATAATAAGAAGAAGAAGAAGAAGAAGAAGAAGAGGAATATTTTTTGAACTCAACTTACTCGTCAACGGCTGCAACCATTGAACTTAGTGCCCCTTTTTGTGGCTCTTCACTATGTTTAAGCACTGCTCTTAATAGAAGACCATATTTAGTTAATCGTTGCATTGGCTGTACAAGTAAATCACGTAGACCAAGACGTAAACATTGTTTTTGATTCTCACACCACACTAAATACGTTGTAAATAATTCAGAATCTGCCTGTGCTTGACGGCAATAACGTTGACATCGGCTTTGATCAGCACAATAACGTGCATATGGTTCAAATAAAATATCCACCTGTCAAAAAAAAAAACAAAACAAAACAAAATACATGATTGATAATTATAAACGATTCTTACAATCAGTGTATTATGAATTATTAAGGGGGTTGGTTGGCATTTATTCAATCTCAAATGACTCAAGTATTGTAATATTTTTATGTACTATTTATGTGATTTAGTTTCAAAACAATGTTTGTGTTGATAGTTGCAATTATCCATTTACTATATTTAAGATAAGTGGCAACACACAATTCAGCAAAAATTTGTTTGAATCCTATAAAACCATCAGAAGCGCATTCTCAGCTTATAAACTTTCCTTGTTATTATTATTATTATTATTATCATTATTATTATTATTATTATTATATAGTAGATAGTATCCTTCCGACCTTTTAATCATATATTGTATCTTAGATAATTATTAATTTATCTCTTAACCCAAAAGTTAGAGGTGAGATTTGAACATTGTACGTATAAGAAGAAGAAAGAAAGGGCATTAATGATTTTTTTTTTATATTTTTTTTAAATTACACAAATAATATTAACAAATAAACAAACAAATAAAAATATGTTTACTTACTAAAATTATTTACGTAAGTATTTCAAAGAGAAAATAAAATGACATTATTTCAAATGTGAAATAGTGGCATCTTAATAACCACTAATTTTTTTTGTTTTTTTTTTTCTAGTATTCTTCTTGGGATTTGAATTGGCAAACAAACAATGAATATTGCTATCTTTTATGTATCACAAAGAAATTTTTTTTTTTTTTTTTTCAATTTTTTGTATAAATTATTTTAATGATCTTTGTTAAATTGGTTTGGTACATGAATTGATATTTGATATGGAATGATGTAAAATAAAATAAACAAAAAAAATAAATAAACTAACCTGCATAATTGCAGAATGAAGTGCCAATGGATCGAGAGGTTGTCTTGTTCGACGGGAAGCAGCAAGCATTGGTGCCACATGACACAGCCAAAGGGTTCGATTCGCTTTGCGGATATCAACTAAATTAGCAAATAATCGTATAGGATCGATTTCTGTTAATAAACCATGCGATTGAAGGTCCGTTAAACAGGCGTAAAATAATTCTGTAACAACCTACAAATATATATATATATATTATAATAGAGAGAGAGAGAGAGAAAGAAAGAATAGATTTAATAATAATAAAATAAAAAAAAAGTTTTTTTTTTTTGTTTTTTTTTTTTTTTTGTTATTTATAAAATGTATTTATTTTCTTATTACAAAGACACACACACACACACACACAGACACAGACACATAAATAATATGTTATTATATGTCATTGTTATATTTATTATAGATAAAATACAAATTTATTATTTATTATTTATTAATTTATATTATATATTGAAATTTATTTAAGGACTCGTTTTTTTTTAATATTAGATGATCAGAATTATTTTTCAAAAAAAATACATATAGAAATGAATATATATATATATATATTCTGTGTTTGTGTGGGTGTCATTTTAATTGATACATATTTTTAGTCAAGTTTGATGTTGAATTATTCATAATTATTATTAAAATATATGAAGTATACGTGTACAAGAAATATAATGAAAGTCTTCAATACATAATTATAAACATTCATACCTTTTGTGTGTGTGTGTGTGTGTGTGTGTGTGTGTGGTATACCTACTTTTTAAATATTCATATAAATAAAACATTTTTTTTTCTCTTTAAAATAAAATATTTATGAATAATTCAATGTCAAACAAACTTGACTAAACATTTTTATAAATTAAGAAGAAATATAAACACAGAAGAGAGTAGATTTTTATAAAACAATTCCTATGTAGATATGATATTACAATAATAAAACAGGCTACATATTGTACGAGGGTAGTTGTATTGGTCTGAAAAGTTCCCGGCCTGACCAAGAAAATCGATGTTTTTCAATTTTTTTTTTTTTTTTTTTTTTTTTTTTTTTTTTTTGTTTTATTTTTCAAAATTCAAGATAGCTGAAACCTGTACGATGTCAGCTGAACGTGTGCGAAATATTTTGCACAAGCCTTTGAACATGGAAAGCTGTGTGCAACGTGGGTGCCGCGTTTGCTATCGTTACACCAAAAATTGCTTTGAAAAAACATTTCTAACGACAATTTAACGCTGTAGGCGTAATCCAAACGAATTTTTTCGTCGATTCATAACTGTTGAAATTAAATTAAATTAATTAGAACACCGTTATGAGTAAATGTATCCGTGTTGATTTAGATTATGTTGAAAAATATAGCAAAAAAAAAAAAAAAATTGAAAAACATCGTTTTTCTTGGTCAGGTCCGAAACTTTTCAGCCCACCCTCGCATGTATGTATTACATACATGATCTACATAACTGTTAGAGATCAGTGGTTCACCAACTTTTTCTTCCATAGCCACCCCACCCCCACCCCCCCCTCTACCTAAGGAATATATAGTATGTATGTGTGTGTGTGTGTGTGTGTGTGTGTGTGTGTGTGTGTGTGTGTAATAGCTTAGCTACCACAGACGACTTGAAATTTGAAAACACATAGTAATAGGAAAATGAGGGGAAATTGTACAGAAGAAAGAAACTGAAATATCAATAATTCTATCGATATTTTTAATGATTAAATTTAACATATAATAATAATAATAATAATAAAAAAAAACATTAATATTTTAGAAAATTATAATATTACAAATAGGCACCCCCCCCCCCCCACCCCCAAACTCTCCATTCTAATGGATGAACCTTCGTTCATTTATTCATTTATTTTTATTATTTATAAATTTATTTTTTACTAAAGAGAGAGACATGCATTGACCCTCCCCAATAGACCCCTTGGTGATCATTGACCCCACATGAGGTCCCATAGACCCTCAACTCCCACGTGGTCCACATGAACCTCTTTGAGAATAGCTCATCTAATATAAATAACACGTATATATATATATATATATATAGGGAGAGAGAGAGAGAGAGAGAGAGAGAGAGAGAGAGAGTATATCTATATATTAAATATAAAATATTAATTTTAAAATCATGTAAATTAGTTGTTTTTTTTTTTGTTTTTGTATATTGATCGTAGGTGTTGTTTGTTAGTGATTTGATGTTAAGATGAAGGTTAAGTTGATATTTCTTTTTTTTTTTAGCATTCACAAATAAAATCGATAATACAGAAGAGAGAGAGAGTGAAGGTTGAGGATTGTCTTTCACTCATCCTTTTTTTTTTTTTTTTATATATATATATTAAAGAAGAGAGCCATTCTGATTAATGATAAAAAGTTATTTATTTTATTATTATTATTATTCTAGAATAGAAATAGATCAGTGATTTTTAATGTAAAAATCCTCATTCTATTGAATAGAAAGATGAAATGTCCATAAAATAATAAATCATAATAATAGAAAAAGGATTGATTTTTATTTATTTATTTTTTGCATGATGAGTATTTTAAGGAGCGTCACACTTGATTCATGGATATTATATAATTATACATTAGTATTACCGAGCTACACGAATTATAATAGTCGTGTAATTGTGTGGACAAGTCATCATTCCAAAGATAAGCGACAACTAAAAAAATCATTTTTTTAATTTTTTTTTTTTTTTGTTTCTTTTTTCTTTGCTGTATGCATCAGAACAAGAGATAATCAGAAGGCATTATGTCTGGTGAGTACGCTGGATGCGGCAGAACTTTCCATTCTAGCTACAACCACCAATCAACAATGCAACATGTGGCCGTACGTGAGGTCATACAAGAGAATAACTTTGCGTCTGTTACTAGCTAATGTGCAGGTAGTCATTTTCCCTCCTTTTGGATTTTTCCCATTGCATGTAATAGTCTCGAAACAGCAAATTTCTTTCAATCAAACAACATCAAAAGTAAATAAATGTTGAAAATTCAATATTTTGAGCATTCCATGATTATAGTCATATTATTACACTGATATTTTATGTATGTAGAGAAATAAGGTCAAATCTCCATCGAATTTATAATAATAATTAGGTTAGTTTGTTTTATTATACATTGATAATTCTCATCTTAATCAATAGATGTCGGTGATTATAATACATAGGATGCAAGAAGTTATTATAATGAGATTTTGAACATGTAATTTTATTATTATTATTATTATTATTATTTTATTATATAATATAACTTGACAAATGAATGTTTATTAGGAAAAGTAAAGAAATGCAAAAATTAATATTTAATAAAATTATTCCAAAACCACAATTATTTGTTGTTATTGTCCTTTCTTGACAAGTTCTTTATCATCATTCCTATTCAAAGTCATCTTATCTTATATTTAATAACTTGTAGACAAATTTGAATCATATAAACGAATATACTTAATAATTTTATAGAATCCTCTCAATAAAATTAAAATTAAAAAAAAAAAAAAAACTTTTCCACGGTCTACTAAAGTCTACGAATAAAATATGATTTCATTCTTCTTCATTTAAATTGATTAATCAATTTAATTAGAAATGATAGCTTGAAACTAATTAATTGTAATTGTAATTGTAATTGTAATTAGAGGGACGAAATTAAAATTAGAAAGCCTCTCTGACCAATATTAATGATCACATTAATTCGATCTATCTTATAGATAAAGGAGGATATAAAAGAATTAATATACCCTTCATTTAACTATTCACTTAAATTATAATAAATTGCCACACCTCACCTTACCTTATCATCCAATTTAATATATTCGTTCACAGATTATTATTATTATTATTATTATTATTATCTTATCTTCTTATACGAGTAAAAATTGTTTGTTTCTTTGTTTCATTGTTCTCAAAAACCGCTCTAACGATTTTTTTGAAATTCACAACAGAGATAGTATTTATAAAGAAAAATTGAGTTTTATTGATCACATCTCACGAAACTTTATTAGTTCTTCTTAATTTAAATTTATAATATATGGATGACGTCACAACCACCGCCTGTGAGATATATATATCTATTCTTAAAATAAAATTAAAAATATTTATATTATATTCATATATTTGATTTTTTAATTTCATTAATAGTTTTACATTTAAATTATTTGAAATTGTTTCACACAACGTTTAAAAGAAGATTTATCTTTATATTCGATTCGATATATAGTAGGATTATTAAATGACGTTATCAATTTATTATACTCCGGTAAATATTATAAAATATTATTTACTAAATATTCAAACACAATATCAAATATTCAATTAGATAAAACATTTATTTGTTTTTGTGTTCTTATTTAAAATACATTTTAATTTAATCAGTAAATTAATTATATATATTATTATTGTAAATGTTATATCTATCTATGTGTCCCTTCATACATTTTGAATTCACCCATAATATATCTTATATTCTTATATACTTACTACTTATGGGTGAATTCAAAATGTATGAAGGGACACATAGATAGATATAACATATACAATAATAATATATACAATTAATTTACTGATTAAATTAAAATATATTTTAAATAAGAACACAAAAAGAAATGAATGTTTTATGTAATATAATGATTGAAACAAAATCGATGAAAACCTTTTACTACTTTTAACCAAATACGATGTACCACTCGGGGGTACAGGGGGCGGAGCCCCCGTCCAGCTGTGAAGAGCGCCGAAGGCGCTCTGACCAGCTGGTTATTATTAAGATCTAAATTGATTTGAATATGAGAATTATCTTTCTTCTATCCTTTAATCTATCTCTCTCTCTCTCTCTCTCTCTCTCTTCTCTCCCTATATATATATATATATATGATAATTAATATAATAATTATCTTGGCTTGTTTCCATGAAGATGCCAAACAGAAGAGTTAGGCATCAAATTACACAAACAGGAACCTTTTTCCCGTAATTCTCATACAACATGGCTGAGGAAATGAATTGGACTGGGACACAGGAGACCATTTATATAAGTTTTTAAATAATCTTACGAGAATATCAATTCGACGGATTAGAGACAAATCGGACCATCGGATATATTAGTTCAATATTTAATCTATCAAAGAACATTCAATATTTCTTGTTCACAAATTCACAATCAGAGTTTTGGCAAAGTGTATGATGATGACTCAAAAGTTTAAATTAAAACGTACAAAAATTTACAAAATGAAAATTTGTATCTGTTTAAATTTTAATACACATTGAATGAATCCAATGAAAATGTAAAAACTACACTTTGTGAATTTTTGTAATTGTGTAATTGTGCGGATGATATTGATAATTTTACTAGAAGTACTCACAAGTACCACCACGCATTTAATATTCATATGGGCTCAAACAAAACATTGGATAGATACCCTGCAAGCAAAGCTCAACCGGTTGATTCAAATCAAACGCCTTCTTGGGGCGAGTATTAAAAAGTTCACTTGAACACCGAAATGTATTGTCAACTGCACAACATTGTACAACAACACTGTAGAAATGGCGGCGATAGTCTGATTGATAGGTGCTCTGAAAAATTATCATCTCGGATGATGAATGTACGTACCATGGCACACATAAACATTCGCTTGAGGCGTTGAACAGGACATTGAAAGATATTAATTAATACATTAACAACGACAAACTAACTACATATTTGCCATGTGCCATTCTGGTGTCATGTGACTTCAAGAGACAAACATGTCATTTAACATTCAACATTTGCTGTTGAAATCATCGCCATTGTGATGTAATTTTGAAAAAGTAGAGCTGAAAATAAAGCAATGCTTCATCTTCTCCATCCGTTGAAACATTCATTCTCAAATCAACTCTCTTAGATATCGGCGATCGATGGAAAACTGGATGCGTAAAATTACCGACTGATTTCTGCACACTCAATGAATCGCAAGCATGCTCGCAATGTACACACGAGTGGCTTGCAGAAAGAGCAATTTTAGTTTTGTTTTGTATATTTGTATAATTTACTCGCGCGAATAATAAGTATTAAGGATAATGGATGCTCCTTTAATAAATTGATACAAGTTTAACTAAATAAGAGGCCGAATCAAACATTAAATTTCCATCAGATGAATGATAAAACTTGTATGGGGTAGGGAGTGGGGGTGATTTTAAACAATCCTTGCTTTGTTGAATTGTATATATATATATATATATATATATATTGTAATTTGCAAGGATAAAAATGCCTTTTAATAAGGGCAAGTTATTAAGACACATAATTAATAAACATTTAAAATAAATATTCCAAAACTCACCGTACATTCATTTTTACTTAAAATTCGGACAATGTAATTGAAATAGGATCGCTTGATGAATGGGATATATTATTATGAATTTGACTTTTTGATGGCTCATATATTAATTGAATTATTGGAAGAGCAGCCAAGAATTATTTTGCTGAATGGAAGAAAATATGCAAGATCATTCCATCATTCGGAATGGAGTAGACAGAGAGACCGATACGACAGTGCCAGGATCCTACATCTAGGCCAAATATACAAGTTACTTACCAGAGAGAGAAGATGTATCATGAAATGCCTGAAAGGAACCCCCCTGACGATTGCCATAATATCATAATAAATAAACTTTATTTTATAGTTAATTTCCATATGATACTTATTATAATTGTATTAATAATCTTTTATTATTAAATATTAATTTGATATTTTATTTTAGTCTGAATATATTCAAGTTTACCTCTTTTATAATCATTTACAAGCATCGATTCGTCCTACCACATATTTTCAATAAATAATAAACATAAAGTGATGCCAATTAAATTAAAATTTATTAATTTTATTAATTTTAAAAACGCACATTATTTTCAATAACATATATAAAATTAATAAGAATGGTAAATTTTCAATGTTTGTTGTTATCATACAATTAAAGGTGTGATTCTCGTCAAAATTATTATCAAAAAAGATCAAAATTAAAAGATATATGTAAAACAATTGTTTTGCCTGTTGTGTTAAATGTTTGTGAGGCATGGTTGGGGGATGAATTTGGGGGATGAGAGTAGCGTATTTGAGAATTGGATATTTCACAACAATGATGGTTCAAAGAAAAATAGAATCACGGTGAAGAAATGGCGGAGACTAGGAATAACAAGGAATTGCATGATCTCTATGCATCTCCAGACAGTGTCATAAAATCGAAAAGGTTGCAATGGGCAGGACACGTATCAAGAATAGAAGAAGAAAGACTGTCGATTGGAAAAGGTCCGGTTGGAAGGCCAAAGACTCGGAAAGTGGACAATGTAGGAAGGAAGGAAGGAAGGAAGGAAGGTAGTAGGGAGAGAGAGAGAGATGTGGGAAAAATATACAAATAAATCATCATCATCATCATCATCATCATCATCATCATCAATTATAATAAATTGATTCATTGAACACACCTGTAGATTACGTATATAGGCTGCTTCCGTTGTAACAAATTCCCAAAGAGCTGTCTGTTGTTGACCTGAACACCAGACTGGCTGATCCGATTCCAGTGTTTGTAGGGATGCTGCTAGTTCGGTATCGTCGGGCTCCACTGGCGGTTGAGGAACTCCATTCACTCGATATCTAACAAAATGACAAACAGAAAAAAAAAACAATTCCTCTTTAGACAAGTGCAAATAAACAATAATAACAGTATTAGAAATAGAATTGGATAATATTTTGTATATGTGTGGATATCGAAGGGGAAAATGTAAGAAAAAGAAGGGTTGGTCTCATACGTGTGTAATGGAAAAGGGTGAACTTTGAATCGACGTGAACTGCCCTGGAGATCTGGACTACAAAAAAAAAAAAAAAGAAAAATTATTAAATTTAACACATTAAGAATAAAATTTATAATAAGATTTATTATATTTAATGTTTACATATAAATTTTTAAAACCTTTAAAGATTTTAAATTATAAAATTATGTACAGTCATTTTTTTTTATATTTTTTAACATAAAAAATAAGTTGACCTGTGGCCAGGTCCGAACCGACCGACGGTTTGAAGTAAATTAATTAGCAGCTACAGAAACAATTTCAAATAATTTTAATATATCTATTAATGTAATAAAAAATAGATATGGATACATAAATAATAAATATAAACATTTGTAATTTTATTTTATTTATAATATATATGCAAGACCAGGTTGTGACGTCATGAATGGCTGGGTGACGTCATATAATTTTAAATCAAGAAAAAACTAATAAATATGATTTTTCTCGAGAATAAAACCAATACAAAGTGCATGATTCGTGGTGATATATAAAAAAATCTCCTTTGGTGTGAAAATAACCCTTTCCTTCCTATCGTCAATCGCTAATACTACCACTTCCGGTTTCCGGAATTGCACCAAAAGTTGATCAATTCATCCCACTGATGCATTAAGTAAATATACCAAATTTCATCAAAATCCGTTAAGCCGTTCAGGCTGTACACATCTATACGGACGGACAGACGGACAGACGGACGGACAGACGGACGGACAGACATCATGCTAAAAATACTTTTTTCTGTTTAGAAAATGCATGATTCGTGGAGATATGTAAAAATCTCCACATGTGAAATTTGGTGTGAAAACAATACCTCCCTTACTATCGTAGGTCGGTAAAAATATATATATATATAAAGACGTTTTATAAAAGTTATAAGTAAACCAATATTTGTGGGAAAACAATTTTGTTAATTTTTGAATTATAAAATAAAAAAAAACAATCCTTCTGGGAAAACAATATTT
Organism: Labia minor; assembly: GCA_963082975.1. Lineage (NCBI taxonomy): Eukaryota > Metazoa > Arthropoda > Insecta > Dermaptera > Spongiphoridae > Labia > Labia minor. The sequence continues at coordinate 93,415,466 of OY720345.1, read as the reverse complement.
TTTTGTTAATAATGTAGCCGGTCCTTTTGTAAGCGATAGTCCATGGACGACCGAGTGTAATTGTGGTCCTTTTTACCGACCGACGATAGTAAGGGAGGTATTGTTTTCACACCAAATTTCACATGTGGAGATTTTTACATATCTCCACGAATCATGCATTTTCTTAACAGAAAAAAGGATTTTTAGCATGATGTCTGTCCGTCTGTCCGTCCGTATAGATGTGTACAGCCCGAACGGCTCAACCGATTTTGATGAAATTTGGTATATTTAGTTAATGCATCAGTGGGATGAATGGATCAACTTTTGGTGCAAATCCGGAAACCGGAAGTGCTAGTATTAGCGATCGACGATAGGAAGGGAAGGATTATTTTCACGCCAAATTTCACATGAGGAGATTTTTTACATATCACCACGAATCATGCACTTTGTATTGGTTTTATTCTCGAGAAAAATCATATTTATTAGTTTTTTCTTGATTTAAAATTATATGACGTCATCCAGCCATTCATGACGTCACAGCCTGGTCTTACATATATTGATATATATCTATCTATAATAATAAAAGCAAGTGTAATGTGTCTGTCTGTCTGTTTGACCGAGCTCTCCAGGCAAATCTATCGCACGCAGGGACCTGGAATTTTTTACACGGAAGCACAAAGGGGCTGGCCACCAGACCTCGAAGTCCGATTTTCGATTTTTTAATTAGAAAAATTTTAAAAAAATTATAAAGAATATTAATTAAAAATAGTTTAGTTACCATACTAGATCATAGAGGCGCTGATGGCGATAATTTGGCGGCAATTTAAATTCTGAGCAATGTGCAGATAAAAATCTTTTTATATATCTATTGATATTTACAATATCTCAATTGATCTTATTGGCCTCTTAAACTTTGAAAACATTCACATTACGGCTATAATTTAATACTATTAATTTTTAAGATTATGTGAGTAAATTATTTTAATTAAGAAAATTTGATCTCATAATTGGATTTTCACGTAAGATTTTAATATATAATATATTTTTTAATATTATTTTTATAGTAGTTTAGTGTTATGCTAATTTTATATTTTATTTTTATTTTGTTTACTTTGATTTTTTTTTAAATAAATTAATAACATTTAAAGTAGCATAAAATTAGCTGGAGTGTCTCCACTCGACTATCTCGCAATTTGAATTGGATTAAATAACATAATATATTATATTTAAATTAAATTTAATTAATTATAAATAATAAATAATAAATATTAAACCAGCGCATGTTTAGCTTTTTATTAATGGCACCATGGCACGTGTTGGCGCGTGAGATTTGCAGAGTTAAAAAATTAATTCTGGTACTTTCAGCGATTCAATCAAGCTAAAATTCTATATATAGCAGTTTTATACAATTATTAATCATGTGAAAAATTATCAAACATATATCTTTATTTTTACGGTCACTTTAGAGGAAAAAAAATCAAAACGTGGTAGGTAATGACCCTCTTCCGGTTGAGCTACATTTCTCAAAAGTTGATAGAAAACTATGAATTTTGAATAATGCTCATGTACCAAATTTCATCATTCTAGCTCAAACCGTTTTTGCGTAATCTTGCCTACATACACACACACACACACTCACAGAGACATTTTTCTCAACCTTGGTGAAAATGATTCAGGAACCTTCAAAACGTATAAAAACATCAAAATCTCAACATCGAAAATTTTCGTGATCGCAATACTATCTCTGGCGAGATAGTAAAAATTAATCGAGGCAGGAAAATTGATGGGGTTTGAAATTAATAGTGATAAGACAAAATATAATTAGTATCAGAGGGAATAATATTTGCAAAGAATTTAAATCGAGGTTACAATCTGGAAATTATTAAAAAAGGGGATCAAAATTATTAAATTATTAATTGTATTATATGGGTGGGAGGCATGGTCTATAACCCTGGGAGATGAGAATAGATTCAGAGTATTTGAGAATAGGATTCTTCCCAGCATTTCTGGACCAAAGAAAGATGAGGACACCGGGGTATGGCGGAGACTGCATAACAAGGAATTGCATGACCTCTATGCATCTCTAGATATAGGCCATAAAATAGAGAAGGCTGGGATCGGCAGGGCACATGGCTAGAATGGGAGAGGAAAAATACATTGGTGGGGAGTTCGATTGGAAAACGTCTGTGTGGAAGACCAATTGTGAACAGGGCGGACAATGTAGGAAGGAACGTGAGAGAGATGGGACAGGGTAGGAGTTAGATGGTTATAGCTCAGAATAGGGACACTCGGGGGGGGGGGTACAGGGGGCGGAGCCCCCGTCTAGGTGTGGAGAGCGCCGAAGGCGCTCGGAGCAGCTAGTTATAAATAAAATAAAATTAAAAATATTTATATTATATCCATGTCTGTTTTATATTTACATTAATAGATATATGAAAATTATTTGAAATTGTTTCTGTAGCTGGAAATTAATTTATTTCAAACCCTCGGTCGGTTCGGACCTGGCCACAGGTCAACTAATTTTGTTTCTAATACAGTCGGTCTGCCCACGAACGAATGCACTTGTCTCTTTTCAACAACGAGTCTCTTCTGGGGAAATAATAATACTTTCCAAAAATAAATTTATTTTTAAATAAATACATTTTTTTTTTTTTTGTTTTTTTGAGGATTAAGGTTATTACAATATGTTACTATTCAATATTAATTGCTTAAATATAAAAAATATAAAATCGAATAAATAAATAATTGTTTCAGTTATATATGAATTAAACTATATTTCAATTATATATATATGGGTGCAGGTCAAAATTGGTATAAAGGCAAAAAAAAAAAAAAAAAAAAAACTTTTTTTTTAAACACTTGAGTTCAACTTTCATTACTTTGGAGGCAGAAAAAGTAGATTCAACTCAGATTAAAGACCTTAAAACCTGGAAAAATTAGCGGGACTTAGCTTTATTCCTTTATACTAATTTTAGACAATATATATATAGTAATGATAATCCTGATTGAAATTGATTTTAAAAAAATCTGAAGAAGTAAAAACGAAGATACAAATGAGTGGAAACGTCCGATTGGCTAAAGAAAGAAGGGCACGATGGTTATTTAGGCAAAATTATTTGAATAAGTTAAACGGAAGTTTAGGTTCGCAATTAAAATAAGTCTGTAAATTTTTGTTGTTGATATTGAATTTCTATTTTCTTTTTATGTACACACATATTTTATCGAATTATTTATTTCTTGACATATTTTGTTTGTATTTTGTATTCTTTATCGATATCAATAAAAAGTAGTATTAAATAAAGTTTATAAGGTAGCCATTTTATTTATTTTTATTTTATATTTTTTTTAAATAATTGTAAGTTGCCCTATGATGATATAAATTAAACATTGATTTATTAGGAGGACAGAAATTTTCATAAAAAATAACATAAAACAACAAAAAACTTTTTCATACAGACTTTCTCCCGAATACTACTATATTATCACTTCGGGGCAGAGCAAATGTTGTTCTACCTTATAAAATATTTCTAGTGAATATTTTCGTTGTTAATTGTAAAGAAATGAATATATTGTAAATGGGATCTATATTATAATAAGCTGGAGTATCTCCACTCGTCTATCTCGCAAATTTGAATTGGATTAACTAACATATAAGTATTATATTTAAATTAAATTAAATTAATAAAATTATAAATTAAAATTAATAAATAATAATTATTAAACCAGTGTGTGTTTGGCTCTTTGTTGATGGTACCACGACACGTGCTGGCGCGTGATTTGCAGTGTTAAAAAATTAATTCCGGTACTTTCAGCGATTCAATCAAGCTGAAATTCTATACCAATTACAGTTTTATACAATTTTCAATAATCATGTGATAAACTAGGAAAAATATATATCTTTATTTTTATGGTCAGTTTAGAGGGGAAAAAATGAAAACATGGTAGGTAATATGACACTCTTCCGAAAGAACTACATTTCTCAAAAGTGGATAGAAATCTACGAATTTTTTTAATAATGCCCGTGTACAAAATTTCATTATTCTAGTTTAAACCCTTTTTGCGTAATCTTGTCTACATACACAGACAGACACACACACAGAGGCAGACAACTCAACTTTTCTCAACTAAAAGTGAAAATGACTTAGGGACCTTCAAAACATATAAAAACATTAAAATCTCGACATTGAAAATTTTCGTGATCGCAATACTAGTGAGTATCTGGCGAGATTAGTAATAAATGACATGACTACAAGAGGGCATTACTAGTCAACGACCCCTTGCATCTATGCAACCAAGAATACAATTTATCAATTTATTTTTTATTTAAATAAAAAAGTTTATATGTATTGTTTTATAATTCTTTCTTCTCTGATATCTATTAAAATATAAATATATAATATGCAATTAAATTAAATTAAATTAAATTCTGATCATAGAAGTGCTTGAGAAAATAAATTTTGAAAATTATGAAAAAATATAAAAATTATAAAAATAGGAGAAAAAAAATAATTAATTATTTTTGTTATTAATAAATTGAATGTCTTTTCTTGTAAAATAAAATGAAAAAAAAGAAAGACATTAAATGAAATTAATAAATTAATTATAGTCTATTTTACAAATACTTATCAAATACTACTATAAATATGAAATGAAAAAAATGTGTAGAAAAAAAAAAAGAAAAAAGAAACTAAACTAAAATGAACAAATTTTATGCCACTCAAGTAAATTACTCCCTTCAAGTTAAATTGTCATGAGAGAAAAAGAAAAGAAAAGAAAAGTAAAACAAGAGAGAGAGAGAGAGAGAGAGAGAGAGAAGATATATCAGTGCTCTATGTTAACTGTTAAGTGTGTTAGTTAGCTAGTTAGTTGTTAAGGCCTATCGCTTAACTGCCTGGATTTATTAATTTGCTTCAATTAAAATTCCCTCCTTGAGAACATTTTTTAATTTCTCCAGTTGGATGGTTTGACTCCCTCCGTCCCCCCTCTGTGCGCTTTGCTCTTCCAAGGTCGCTTCCTCTTCTTTAACCTTCTCTTTCGCTTTGGCCAGCTTTGGCTCTTTGCTCTTTGGCTTTCACATACAGTTAACATTAAAATTATATTTGCTCGTGCCTTAAGTGCAAGTTTTCTTATTAAAATTTATAAGATTTTTATTTCCTTTTCTTATCCTGAAGTCAAACCGATTAGCAAAAGGATTGGATTTTTTAAATAAATCCCATAACTTGGAATCTAATGTAAAAGAAATCCAATTACTTCATTTATCATTTCTCTTAAGTCTTAAGCTAAAAGTATAATTTTAATTTTTATATATTATATTCTCGATTCAGAGTAATTTTTATCTCTGCAATAATCTCTTACACAACTTAACATTTGTGTTACTTCAATTACCAATATAATAAAAATTTTATATTGATAATTGTGCTTTTTCTAATTGTAATTCTTTAAAGATTAAAATAAAAATATCTTGAGCACTTTGGTAAGTTAAATCAAATTGTTTGATCTTAACTTTTATGATTGTATCAATTTATATTAATATTATTCAGAATTATCAATTATCATTTATTGTTGTATTATTTTTAAACTATTGACCTTATTAAAAGGTTATTTTAGTTCTAATGTGTTAATCACGTTTGTTAATTATTTTCTTAAATTTATGCTTACATATATATAAGATATATAACCTTTGTTTTAGCACTTTATTTAGTTAAATCAAATTCTCTGATATTGGCTTTTATAAATATATTAATCTATTAATATTATTTAAAATTAATAATTACAATTTGAGAATTGTATTATTTTTAAATTAATAATCTTATTCACAAAGATTACTTGGCTTTAATTTTTACTATCTCATCGGCAGAGATAGTATTGCGATCATGAAAATTTTCGATGTTGAGATTTTGATGTTTTTATACGTTTTGAAGGTTCCTGAATCATTTTCACCAAGGTTGAGAAAAATGTCTCTGTGAGTGTGTGTGTGTGTATGTAGGCAAGATTACGCAAAAACGGTTTGAGCTAGAATGATGAAATTTAGTACATGGACATTATTCAAAATTCATAGTTTTCTATCAACTTTTGAGAAATGTAGCTCAACCGGAAGAGGGTCATTACCTACAACGTTTTGATTTTTTTTCCTCTAAAGTGACCGTAAAAATAAAGATATATGTTTGATAATTTTTCACATGATTAATAATTGTATAAAACTGCTATTGGTATAGAATTTCAGCTTGATTGATTCGCTGAAATTACCAGAATTAATTTTTTAACACTGCAAATCTCACGCGCCAACACGTGACGTGGTGCCATCAACAAAAAGCCAAACATGCGCTGGTTTAATATTTATTATTTATTATTTATAATTTATAATTAATTAAATTTAATTTAAATATAATATATTATGTTATTTAATCCAATTCAAATTGCGAGATAGTCGAGTGGAGACACTCCAGCTAATTTAATCATTATATCTCTATTGATTAATTCATTGGATTTATAGTTAAATATTTTTGATATACGGTTTTAGGGCTTTATTAAGTTAAACCAGTTTTTAGATATCAATTCTGATAATAATATTAATTTATTGATATTAATTAAAAAAATTATTAATTACAATTTTATAATTGTATTATTTTCCAACTAATAATCTTATTAAACAAAAAGTGATTCAGTTTTAAGCTGTTGTGTCCATTATTTTATTAATTACTTTTATTAAATTTATAATCATATTTTATTCAATAGTTTTATTTTAAAACTACTGTTTACTTATTTAATATTGTCTTATTGTCTTTTCCAAGCATACATTTTTAAAATTAAATCTTGTAGCATCTTTTTGTTATATTTAAGGTTCATTGAACATACCATTAACAATTTGTACAATAATTTGTTTATTTTAATTCAAATGTTACATTTATAACGTTTTTTTTGAATTCGGCTATTTTATATTTCTATTAATCTACCTGACAGCCTTACAGCAACTTGGGGGTTTGCAACTATTAAAGGACTAAGAAACAACCTGTTGTTGAATCTTTGGAACCTTCCATCGCAGTTTACTTTTAGTATTCGCCCGATTGAAGAATCTTTGTAGTTTTTTCTACTACTCATTGTGGTGCAGTGCCATTGATATTTACCAAATCTCATTTTGGCTTTACCATTAGTAAAGTGGATAAAATCAATTATTTTGAGTAATTTTCTATCTAATTAATAAAATATTTATTTACTAATATTTTTATACTAATAAATTCCACTCTTTGAATTAATGATACGCGTGACGAGAATGGAAATGAGAAGTCTAATAAAAAACGAGAAATTGCAAGTAAATTTTGCCTATAAATTGAATTCATTTCATTTCCTTTCATTTTATTTCTTTAAATTGTAATTATATATTATAAAAATTTTAATAAAAATGAATTTTTAAGAAATATTCTGATGTCATTTAATATATATAATTTTTTTTTTTTTTTTTTTTTTAATGATTGATTAAATAAAAAAAGAAATTAATTGTGGCTTACCTGTCAAGCCAATCGGATAATTGTTCAAGTTTTGTGTCTTTTGCATTGCCAAAAAGGCCAGACCATCGTTGTCTACGTTGTGGAGGTGGATGTGGATGTGGCACAGGTGGTGCTGGAATGGATGACACTGGATTGGATGTGGGAGTCTCCGAACCAATGGATGGCACTACAATTAAATTGCGTCCGGCAAATGTAGAAGTATCCGTATTTAATGGCAACACCAAAGTTCTACTTGGTTCTACCAAAATAGAAATTTCATTTAAATCGAGGCCACGTTTCGTACAGGCACCACGGATTGCATCTCTAAAAAGAAAATGAAAAAGAAATATTAATAAACATTTTCACATGACCTGTTGTTATCTAATACGTAAATATAAAATTTCTTTTTACATATTAATTAATTCATTTCATTTCATTTCATTTCATTTAAATTTAAATTTCTCATTCATTAATGATTAACACGTTCCCGTCGGCTTCATAATTTGTCTATTTATTTTATATGGCAGCATGAGCAGCCACCGGTGGTACATGCCGACGGGAACGTGTTAATATATATATATATGTACTTAAACTACTAAACTAAATTCAATTTAATAAATGAATTACTACATTTTCATTTAAGATAATAATAATAATAATAATAATAATAATTAGAATGTGTGAGTGAATTTGGTGCTCGTCGGATGTGTGGGTGGCGTTTTGTTCCTGATTTCTTGCCTATTTCTTAAAAATAGCGGTAAGTTTGATATCATTTAACGGATTTTGAAGTGGTCAAGTGGGGTCAAATGGGGCACATAGGATATAATTCTAAATCAATTGCTGCTGCCTGCCAAGATGGATACGATGAGTCCTGAATGGTGAATTCTCGGCATTGAGATTGATGGGTTGGTCCATGCCACTCATTAGTAAATTTATAGTACTATTAATCGTTTAATAGATTCAGGACTGACAAAACAACAACTTCAACGATGATATTTCGCGAAAAGGCAATCTTTATAACTCGCAACTCAAGGATTTATTTATTGATTGCAATCAATCCAAGATCACAAATTTTAACAAACAAACTTCTTTATATCCTATGATTTGTCTAAAAAATTATTATTATATATTATTTATATACCAATATATTTATTATTTTAGTTTTCTTATCCTTTCACGTTATACGTAATCTTTTATCCCTTCCTACCCTTGGATAATCGCGCGCGTTGGGATAATCTACATAATCTACCTACATAATTTATACTTCATTATCTAACGTAGAAGTAAGTATTAATTTGTAATTACTTGTTATCTTGTCATAATTAAACGTAACTCGTAAATTGTGCTCCAGTTACTTTATCGAAATATACTCGTTTTATAATCGAACCTATATTATTTCTTTACCCTTTCCCTTTAAAAAACCCCTATCTTTCTCTCTTTCTCTCTCTCTCTCTCTCTCTCTCTCTCTAGTCGCCAAAGGTAAAACTTTTATTAGCGCCCAACGACTATTTTCCCCTTTTTCTTCCTTTCTTCAAATATAATTTTCATCGAAATATTTTTTTTTTTTTTATTTTTAAGATCATCACATTATAAGAAATTATTTTATTTTAAATAAATAAAGTGAAGTGGTATTTATATAAAATGTTTAAGTTATGTAATGTTAAAATCTTCATTTTTCTACAACTGTGTCCTATTTGCTATCATTAGATAATATGGTTGGTCATTGTAGCCAAAGGCCATAATACAACATGAAGAAGAAGAAGAAGAAGAAGAAGAAGAAGATGAAGAAGACAACCCTTTAGAATATCCAATTCAAAATTAATTAAATTGTCATTGTTTTCCTTGAATAGTAAACGAACGTTAAAACATTAAAATAAATTATTTATAATATAATTTATATTTTATGCATATCTTTCTAATAATTTACAATAATTAAGTATTGAATCTAGGAAGATAATTTTGCTGTACCTTGTTCGTACAAAGAAACAAACAATTAAATAATATGTATAATTTCATATAATATCTATATAATTCAATTCAATTAATAATTGTAAATAGAATAGCTCCGATTATTTTCATCAATCACAATCAAATTGTTTCCAGTTACACTTTTTGTTTTTGTTTTTGTATTTTTTTTCTATTCAATTGAAAAACGAACCTGAATATTTATTTATTTAATTTACATTTGATTAAAATTATTTGTATTCAAATTTAAAGATACTTTTTTGTAGAAATAATAATAATATTTAAGTAATTTTTTTTTTTTTTTATTTATAATTTTAAAACAAAATTTTTTTGATAAGTGTTAATCATAAAAAGAAAATTGGAATAAAAATTTAAGAATAAATATTTTTATGATTTAATGTTTACCCCAATTTGACTAGAAATCTTTATTTAATATTTTAGAAGATATTCATTCGCTCCCCCCCTCCCCCTCCCTCCATTCTCTCCACCATTCAGAGCATTGAGTTTCAATGAACAAACATAAAACTTTGTTGTTGTGCTTAATATCTATCTATCTCTGTGTGGCTCTACGCAACTCGAAAGTTCTTGACCGCAGCAACAACACTTCTCCAAATATCCCTATCCTAAGCCACAACCATCCAACCTCCCATCCCTCTCACGTCGCTTCCTACATTGTCCATTCACCGCGTCCTTGGTCTTCCAAGTGGACGTTTCCCAATCGATCTCCCCACCACACAATATATTTTTTTTCCCCATTCTTTCCTCTCCCATTCTAGCCACGTGCCCTCGTTATACAGTCTCCGCCATTCCGAGGTGACCTCATCTTTCTTGTACTTAATAATTAAATTTTAAAAAATATATTTAATTTCTAAATTTTTTTTTTTTTTTTTTGTAATAAAGATATTGATAAAATTTATAGTCATTTTTGAGTTTATAGCATCACACAGACAAAAATAAATAAATATATTAATTTGTTTGATTAAATAAATCTTATCTTTATTGAATGTAATGTAATGTAATGTAATTCCTGATGACTTGATGATGATGCTGATGATGATGTTAGGTGTTAAGTGCACTTAAATCTTGATTGATTGATCTTTGATCGTTAAAATGAAAGGAAATTTTAATGGAGAATTAATGCTTGTCAAATAATTAAAGTGGATGATACCTTTTAAAGTTTATAAAATAAATGATAGAAATTTTAGATCAAAGCTCAATTATTTCTTAATGTTTACCAATGTTAAATTCATTTTTATTTCAAAGAATAATATGTATAATAATAATTTTTGTCAAATTTAAGTAATGGGAATTTAATAGAAAAATTATATTTGATTCTTTTTAATCCATTGGAAAAACGTTATTTTATAAAAAATTTTTATATTTCTATTATTTTATTCATTTTAGTGCAATTTTAATTTGATAAATTTATTTCATATAACAAGAGAAATAAAAAAGATGAAGTTATACGAAAATTTACAAATTGAGTAAAACAAAAATAAAATATTAATCTTCTAAAATTGATTTTATGTATTTATAGTATGTTAAGTAAATGTTATTATATTGAATAATAATTATTATATTATATTTATAAATAAATAATTTTTATTAATATGAGATTTTATAAATGTATATATCTAGGATATATTGTTTGTACTCATATTGTCTTCAAAATAAATAAAAGAAAGGGCCTTTTTTTTTCTCTATGCCATTTGAGGGGAATACTACCTCTACTCTTCATCGATGCTATCATATAGTAGTGTAGATTAATAAACAAAACATTCATCATTCATTTTAATACTATAAAATATATTTAATTACAATCAAAATGAAAATCTATCTTGAAATCAATATTTAGGATTCAGAATCCGTTGAAAAAAAATTTTAGTTAATAAAAGTAAGTAAGTAAGTAAGTCGCTAATTAATTACAATTCAATTATATTTCTTCTACACCTTCTAGGGATCCATTGAAATATCTATAAAAATTTTCAAAAGTCTATCTCAATAAAAAGACGATGAAAATTCGATATCAATTTGTCAAAAGAGCGAACAGACAGACAGACAGAGAGACAGATGCCAAGTAAAGTTAAGAAAAACGTTATAAAAAGAAGACAAATTCTTCATTGATGAAAAACAAAAGGGATAAGGGTTCTTTCTTCTTTGTTTTCATAGGGCAAAATTGGATGGCTCTCAAGGCCATAGGAGAAATCGATTTTTACATTTATCACTCACACTCACTCAATTAACGAGTATATCGTTACAGATAATAACAATAATACACATAGGATCATCATTCATTTTCAATTTTGTTTATTTGATTTATAATTTATTTATTATTTATATTTATATTTGTTTAATTATTTAATTATTTTGCCAAATACTATATATATAATACAATTTGTAAAATTACAATTATAATCGAAGCCATTTTGATTCATTATTCACATTACATAACATTAAAGTAAATGATTATTCTCTGTCTCTCTCTCTCTCTCTCTCTCTCTCTGTCTCTCTCTCTTTACCTCTAATGGAATCAATGATATATTTTGTTTTTTTTTTCTATTTCAAAATATATTTTATCATTTTCCAGTTTGTTAAAATTATTTATCTTTAATTTTTAATCACATAACAACAAATTGATATCTGATTGGATGAATATATATTGTAGGGGTATAAAAGATGGAAAGGGGGGTTGATTGAGGATGTTATGGGGAAACTAAAGGAAAAGGAAAAAAATAAAAAAATATTAAAATAAAAAAAAATAAAAATATGAAATTATTGTGTAATTAAAAGCGCGGGAATATATCGCCTGGGACATGTAGGAGTTATGAAGTTAAGGGAAGGGGGGGAGAAGGGGGTTGGATTGAATAAATTAAATTAATAAAAATTTAAATGGAAAAAAAAAAAAGTCGAATTGGCAGTCGTGGGACTGGCCGACAGAAGTGAAAACTTGTGCGTAAGAAATTTGAAAGCAGACGGAATGCGCACCAGCTTCACGAGAAAAATGAAATTTATATACGTATATATATATATATATATAAAATTCATAATTATTTTTTTCAGCAAACTGATTATTATTACAAAAATATTAAAAATACGATGTGTATGAATATATATATATATGTCTGTCTGTCTGTGTGTGTGTCTGTCAAATACTCAAAAACTACCCGTCCGATTGCGATGAAACATTCAGGGATTGTTGTGGGCGTCCCAGGGAAGGTTTTAGTGTAGTTAAATCCAAAATTAATTTATCCAAAATTAATTTAATTAGTAATATTTTGGTAAAAGTCTATTTATGGTTACCATGGTTACATTGAAAAATTTACAATAAATAAATAAAAATAATTGGAAATCTTTTCAACTTATTATTTTGATAAATTTTATTAATATTTTTAATTTTTTTTAAACTGCCAAAAATAACATACCCATAATAATAGTTGTAATAAAAATAAAAATATAAATCACAATGTAAGTAAAATATTGAATCGTTTTATTTATATTGTTTCAATTATTGTTTGAATATTTATTAAATTTATATATAGATTAATTTACATGTTTAAATGTATATTTAATAAATTTATTTATTGATTCTTAATATTAATAATTCCAATTACTTTCTTGAAATTTTTTTTTATTTAAAAGCATATTCAGCATATCTCGCAAATTTGAATTGGATTAAATAACATATATTAATTTAAATTAAATTAAATTAATTCAATTATAAATTAAAATTAATAAATAATATTTATTAAACCAGCGAAAGTTTGGCTCTTTTTTGATGGCACCACGTCACATGTTGGCGCGTGAGATTTCCAGTGTTAAAAAAATTAATTCTGGTACTTTCAGCAATTCAATTTTCGATGTTGAGATTTTGATGTTTTTGATGTTATAAATAATATTTATTAAATTATAATTTAATTAATTTAATTTAATTTAAATTAATAAATATTATTTAATCAAATTCAAATTTGCGAGATAGTCGAGTGGATAGTGGAGTGTTTGGCTCTTTGTTGATGGCACCACGTCACGTGTTGGCGCGTGAGATTTCCAGTGTTAAAAAATTAATTCTGGTACTTTCAGCGATTCTATCAAGCTCAAATTCTATATATAGCAGTTTTATACAATTATTAATCCTGTGAAAAATTATCAAACATATATCTTTATTTTTACGGTCACACACACACACACACACACATATTTAAAAATTAATTTATTAAAATATATATTATATAATATATTATATATAGTATATAATTTAATATATATATATATATATATATATTCAGAAATTAATTTTAAATTATATAAATATATTAGAAATTAATTTAATATAATTTAACACATAATAATATATTAAAATATTTTATTTTATATATACATAATTTAGTAATACTGATTATTAATGTAAATATAAATAATAATATTTAATATGGCAAATATGTAAAATTTTGTAAAGAATGTATCAGAAGTTTAGTGTCTAACATTCTGGCGTATTGCGCATGCGTATATCGGTCGGGTCGGTGTCGTTTTGGAATCTCACGCGAAATCTATATTTTTTCCCCATCCGCAAAAGTGCTCAACGCCGCTAAAGAAGTTTTCACTTCAAAAATTTATTTATTAATTAAATATGTGAGTATAAAATGATAAATTTTTCTTTTTCTATTTTTATTTATTTTATTTCTACATATTATTATTATCATTCATATTATTTTTATCTTATCTTCTTATGAGAGTAAAAATTGTTTGTTTGTTTGTTTCTTTGTTCTCAAAAACCGCTCTAACGATTTTTTTGAAATTCACACCAGAGATAGTATTTATAAGGAAAAATTGAGTTTTATTGATCACATCTCAGGAAAACTACATCTTTATTAGTTTTTTTCTTCTAAATTTAAATGTATATATGTGACGTCACAACCACCGCCTGTGAGATATATACATATCTATTCTTAAAATAAAATTAAAAATATTTATATTATATTCATATATTTGATTTTTTTTATTTCATTAATAGATAGTACCGGGACCCCGAGCCTCGGCTCGGTACTTAAGTTAAAAAAAATGATTCATTATTATTGGGTTTGGCTGGTAATATTAATACCTGAGATACCGAGCTGTCGCTCGAAAAAATGTTTAGACATTATTATAGACATTTTTATTCTGTAAATTAAATAATTTTATTTCATTTAAATAAATATCTATTTTTAAATAATTTTTCTCTCTACATTATTTATCTAATTCTGACAATATATTAAGATCACACCGGGACCCCGAGCCTCGGCTAGGTAATTAAGTTAAAAAAAAATAATTCATTATTATATTGGGTTGGGCTGGTAATATTAATACTTGGGACACCGAGCTGATATACAATTCTTTAATTATTTATTACAATTATTAAATGTTGCATCATTGCATGGAACTTGGGGTCCTCAATAATACATAAATATGTATACCGGGACCCCGAGCCTCGGCTCGGTACTTAAGTTAAAAAAAATGATTCATTATTATTGGATTTGGCTGGTAATATTAATACCTGGGACACCGAGCTCGCTCTACCCTTTAAAAAATATTGATATACAATTCTTTAATTATTTATTACAATTATTAAATGTATTAAATAATATTTTATTGAAAAAATATTAAAAATTATAAAACTATCTAAAACTTAATTAATAAAAGAACAATGAATAAATAAATCACGAAAATAGATAAAAAAAAAAAATGCACGCGGCGAGTTTCGATCCTTCGAACTCGGGGAGTAAAAACAATTGTTCTTACCACTGGTCTATGATATTTTGATAATTACAAAGATATTTTTACCATCTTTCAAAGACATTTATTTGTTTTGTTGTTGTTTTTGAGAGAGATTAATAAATATATATATATTTTATTAAAAATAAATATTTTTAATTTTATTTCGAAATTAAATAATGAATTTTAAAATATTTTAAATATAAAAAAATGTTAATACAATATCATTTAAAAAAAAAGCGGGAGTCAACCAACCGTATTTTATTTTGTTGTTATTTTTTTTTGAGAGAGATTAATAAATATATATATATATTTTATTAAAAATAAATATTTTTAATTTTATTTCGAAATTTATTTTATTTTAAAATATTTTAAATATAAAAAAAATATTAATACAATATCTTTTAAAAAAAGGCGGGAGTAAAATTGATGACGTCACACCCATATATAATTTTTAATTAAGAAATTAATAATGAAGCTGTAAGTTTCAAGAGATGTGATCAATAAAACTCAATTTTTCTTTATAAATACTATATCTAGTGTGAATTTGAAAAAAATCGTTAGAGCGGTTTTTGAGAACCAATATATATAGATAGATATATAGATAGATAGATATATACAATTTTAGCTAGCATAATAAGATAAGATATATTTAAATTATTTGAAATTGTTTCACACGTTTAAAAGAAGAAAAGAAGATTTATCTTTATATTCGATTCGATATATAGTAGGAGAATTAAATGACATCATCAATTTATTATACTACGTAAATATAAAAAATATTATATATTATACTATACTAATAAGCTGTTCAGTATATTAGATAAAACATTTATTTGTTTTTGTGTTCTTACTTTTAATACATTTTAATTTAATCAGTAAATTAATTATAAGTAATTGCAAGTTATAAGTTAAAAAAAAATAATTCATTATTATTGAGTTTGAATTAAAAAATATTGATATACATTTCTTTAATTATTAACTACAATTATTAAATGTTGCATCATTGCATCAATCTGATTAAAATGAATGGATCTGGGGTCCTCAATAATCAAACAAACAATTTTAGCTAGCATTATAAGATTAATCCAAGTAATATCGTCTATTTCTATTTGACACTATTTTCAGTTATGAAATGAACAGTCAGTAGAGAGTAAAAATAAATTGTAATTGTAATATTATATACTAAATATTCAATCAGTATATTAGATAAAACCAGTGGCGTAACTAAGGGGGGGGGGGGCAGGGGGGGGACATATGTCCCGGGCGCCAAATTTAGGGGGCGCAAAATTAGGGAAGCCAATTTGGAACAAAAGAAGAATTAATATTTAAAGTTAAACTGTATTTTGTGTAAGTCAATAAATATTATTTATACGCTTATTAAAATCTGTTAAACTTGTTTCTTTATTCGTCATTAATATTCTTTAAATAAAAATTAAATTAAATATATATATATAAGAAAGGGGGCGCTAATTCTCAGTTGCCTCCAGGCGCAAGAACCTCACGGTACGCCACTGGATAAAACATTTATTTGTTTTTGTGTTCTTACTTTAAATATTTTTTAATTTAATCAGTAAATTAATTATATATTATTATTATTATTATGTGTGTCCCTTCATACATTTTGAATCCATCCAATAATATCTTATACATACTTGAAAATGAAAATCCAATTATGAGATCAATTATTTAAAATTATTTATTCATATAATCTTGAATTTTGTGTTCTTATTTTTAATATATTTTAATTTAATCTTTTTTTTGATATGTTTTTCTAACATAAACAAATATACATATTCTTTGAATGAAAAAAAAATAGATATTTATTTAAATGAAATAAAATTATTTAATTTACAGAATGAAAATGTCTACAATAATATCTAAACATTTTTTCTTTATAATTTTACATTATAATAATACTAATTACAGTAGTTATATAATATATGGGGAATTTTCAAATTTGACCGCCGATTTGACCATGTTCCAAGCTCAGGGCCTGACACTCAAGTGCTGCGGAGTTCATTTGCAATCCCCATGTTTTTCCCACGGCCAATTATATGTTGCATGTTGTGAGTATGTGATTACACAAATTGGGAAAAAATCACTCGAAATGCAATTAAACAAAAAAATTGAAAAGTTTTAAATATTATAAGAGATTCGGCAATTGCAATTACAGATAGCGAGGAAAAATTAATGGAGGTTTGAAATTAATAGTGATAAGAAAAAATATTTAGTGACAAAGAGGAACAGTATTAACATACAAAATCTTAATATACAAAATGTAAAATTTGAATATGTAGAAAAATTGAATGTAATCACGAAGGATAATAATATTTGAGAAGAATTTAAATCGAGGTATCAATCGGGAAACGCCTG
Source organism: Labia minor (assembly GCA_963082975.1). Classification (NCBI taxonomy): domain Eukaryota; kingdom Metazoa; phylum Arthropoda; class Insecta; order Dermaptera; family Spongiphoridae; genus Labia; species Labia minor. The sequence goes on along the minus strand of OY720345.1, from coordinate 93,397,917 downwards.
TTATCATGCAGTAAAGAGGCTTATCTCATCAAAATTATTATCAAAGGGAATCAAGACCATGGACGCATAGGAAGGGACATAAGAGAGATGGGACAAGGGCTCAGGATAGGGACATTTGGAGAAATGTGGACAAGAACTTTCGAGTATCTTTGAGCCATATAAATAGATAGATATAACATATACAATAATAATAATATATATAATTAATTTCTTGTGTCTTGTGTTCCTTTTATATAAGGTAATGTTATTTGTGATCTATATATTACATTACCTTATTACCTGATATAAAAGGAACAACCGGAAAAAATAGCGTCAAAATTGAGGAAACACAACATCAGAGTAACATATAAACCACATAAACAAATGTCTTCTCTCACCACAAATATAAAAGACAAAATTAAAAACGAAAATAATGGAGTTTATAAGGTAACTTGTGAATGTAAAAAAGTATACATTTGTGAAACAAGTAGAAAGATTTCTACAAGACAGTCTGAACATGAGAGAGCCATTAGATTGAAACATCCAAATCAATCAGCAATTGCAGAACATGCCTTAACAACAGGACATAAAATAAATTTAGATAATGTAGAAACACTTCATATTGAAAATAATTGGTGGAAAATAAAAATAAAAGAATCTATAGAAATTAATAATCATCCCAATAATATTAATAAAGAGGATGGATATAGACTCAATAAGATGTGGAACATAGTGTTGGATGAGTAAAATTTGTCAGATTGTGAATGAAATATAATTAATCTAATGTGTATTTATGTATATATATCTTGATTATAGAAATAATTTACTATCTTCTTTTTTATAGAGACATAATGCACTATCATACTTCTTGATTGTAAACGCTTGCTTTGACAATTGCTGCTGACTTCATGTTGAGATTAAGAATTGGCGGTAAAAATTGGCGCCAATATCACTGCCTATATAAGAGGTGACGTGTCCCAACATGCATCAGTCCGCTTGAATCGGAGCAAGCGTACGGTTACTTGAGAACGACTGCAGAATAAGCAGTTGAAACGTTGTACACAATTATTTTAATTTAATAAATAATTTTATACAAATAATGTGGTCTTTTAATAAAAATTCCCTTAATAATTATCAAAATAACCACAAAAGCTTTAATAAATACATTTAATTGACAACAGTATCTGTGAATCTAGCCACCTTGCAGATGATAATAGTTAATTGTATAAAGGTTTGTGGAAAAGGACAATAAACATTAATTGAACAAAATTTTATTATGAAAAATATAAATGATTAATATTCTTGAATTTCTATTAATTTCAATTGTAAAAATACAACTAATCTTTAATTTTATGTTGTATTGATTGTATCTCTGCTATCTCTGTGTCTCTACGGAACTCGAAAGCCCACTCCTCCCAGTATTCCTATTCTGAGCCACAACCTTCCAGTCCCTATCCTCTCCCATCCTTTTCTACATTATCCACCCACAGTGTCCATGTTCTTCCAAGCGGTCGTTTCCCAATCGGTCTCCCTAACAATATATTTTTCGCATTTCTATCTTCTTCCCTTTTAGCCATGTGTCCTGGCCACCGTAGCCTTCTCGATTTTATAATTAAACTATATAATTGGAGATGCATAGAGATCATGCAATTCCTCGTTATGCCATTTTCGGCATTCCCCAGTGACCTCCTCTTTCTTTGGCCCATAAATGCTTCGCAGCATCCTATTCTCCAATACTCTAAATCTACTCTCGTCACCTAAGGTCATAGATCATGCCTCCCCACACCCATATAATACAAACAACCGGTAAAATAATTGTTTTATATATTTTGATTTTTATCCCCTTGGATAATAATAAATATGTTATATAATTTATAAACAATACAATTATTATTAAAATATTTGTTATTTCGATTAAAAATCTTAAACTATTCATGTAATTTCACCTACTTTATTGAAACATTAAATAATAGCCTACATATAAATAATAACAAAAAAAAAACCAGCAAATAAAGGTTAGTGAAATTAACACTGTGGTTTTATTTAACAACATTATTATTTTATAATAAATCATCATCATAATTATTTATAGAATTTTATAGAAATTTTCTGCTTTGTCTTTTTTTAAAAAACCTCCTCTATACAAGTTTTATACAATTCTTAAATGTACACATACTCGTACACATGTGCCATACTATGTAACTTATATTATTGTTAAAATTATATTTTGAAATTACTTAAAGAGTTTCAATTAATTAGTGGAACTTGGAAAGTAATCGATTAGATTTTTTTTCTTTTAGTTTACGAATTCGCCCTCCAAATTTCCTCGGCAGTAACCCCACCACCACCACCACCACCACCAATCGATAAATATCAAAATATAAATATTAGTAATACTACTATACTATATATTGAGATATATATTTAAAATTAATTAATTAAATAAATTAAACTAGAATGTGTGTTCATTACATAATTATTTATTTTTTGATGTTATCACACACACACACACACATTCGCTTATTTTCAATTTATTAAGTACACAATAATTCTATTCATTTATACATTATAAATGTAATATAAAATGTGTATGTTTGAATATAAAACAAAATTAAATATATTTTTATTTTATTTTATTTTATTTATTTATTTATTTACTAATGGTAGGATCCGCTCTAGAAGGTGCCGCCATTTTCATTATGAATATCATAAATTATCTAAATTTCCAGGGGCGGCAATTCGATTCTATTCTATTTCCCAGAGTGGCCGTAAATACTTGAACATGCATTACTGCTAATTCTATTATTAGAATTATTAGAATTTAAAAAAAAAAAAAATGTATTTTATTAAATTTATTAATTATTATTAATTAAGTAAATATATAGATGTAAATTTCACAAATTACGTAAATATTATAAATAATTTCAATATATTATATATTTTGTTTTAAATGATAAAATAATATTCCATTTTATTATTATTGTGTAATTTGATTAGTATTTTTTTTTTTTCTTTCTATTATTTTAATGACTATCATATGTAAGTAAGTATCTAAAATATGTTTGTAATATAATTTTATTTACAACAAATGTAATATTATAAATAATGTATTATATAATAATTATGATTTCACAAATATTATCATAAAGTTACATTTATGGAACGACTAAAATTAAGTAAAACTCCCATTTACAAAGACTAGCGGACAATTGTCCTTGCTTTCATTTTAGGAGACCTTATCACGTTTTAATTATTGTACCTACTCGTATTAGGGAAAAACTTCTTGTACTTTACTTTACTACAGTTACGGATTCAAACGTTTATTGATATTACGTATATTTATATAATATCGTATATAAATGTGGATGCGTGATGAAAAGAAAAAAAAAACAATTTTATTGTACAAATAAACTACATAATGATATGTAATGAATAAAGGGCTTACAAAATATCACCGATATTTCTTTCTGATGTGAGAACTAAAAAAAAAAATATTGTAAATACCTACCGAAAAATTAAATATGTATTTATTATTTAAAAAAAAAGTGTGTAGGATACCTTTAATAGAAGGATTGGATGGGATGGGAGAATGAAATGAAATAAAATATTATATTCTATGTTAATAGCATTTATTTAATAAATTAATGATATAATTTTGTGTGTGTTTCTATTTTCTATTTTCAAATAAGAATGTAAAATAGAAAGAATAAATGTATATTTTGTAATAATCTCTATTCTACCTCGATAAAAGGAGAGAAGGAAACGGAAATATTGGTGAAATGTAAACGCCTCTGTTTCTCTTAAGTCTCTCCACTTAATTCCACCCCCACCCCCACCCCCCACCCCACCCTCACGCACTACCACTGACTAGTCTTTTTCTTGAGGGAGAGGATTGGAGAGAAGGGTAGTATAGTAGGAGTGAGTATATATGAGCAAGGAGAAAGGAGAAAGGAGAAGGGGGAAGGTGTCAAGGGTTGGGTATCTAGGCCGATCGAACTGGTAGCTTAGCGACGAAACCCGTCATTGTTCTTTCTATCCGACACCCAACACCAACACCAACACCACCACCACTACTACTACTACTACTACAAAAACAACTACTATTATTATTACTACTACTACTTTTATTTCATTTCATTTCATTTTTTTTTTATTATTATTATTATTATTATTACATAAGTATAATTTTTATGAAAATTATAATATCTTAATTAGTAATAAACGAAATGTATTATTTTTTTTTCATTCCATTCAAAATTTTAATATTTTAAAAGAACAAGATAGTATATTGGGCAAAATTATTGCTAGTCGGGCGGAAAACCAAAGACGCGGTGGGTAGACAATGTAGGAAGGGACTTGAGAGAGATAGGAGAGGGTAAGAGTTGGAGGCTTGTGGCTCAGGATAGGGACACTTGGAGAAATGGAGTTGCTGCTGCTACGGCCAAGAACAGCCACAGAAATAGATAGATAGAGAGATAATTTCTTAGGATCAGATAATAATTAGAATCATAGAAAAAAACATAAATACAAAGTGCAAAGTGCAAATTGATAATTATAAATTCTACCCTACCCTACAACGATATTTGCGTACCTATATATAAAATTAAAACGTCCGCTTGGAAGACCAAGGACGGGTAGGAAGGGACGTAAGAGAGATGGGACAAGGGCTCAGGATAGGGACACTTGGAGAAATGGGCTTGTTCCGGCCAAGAACTTTCGAGTATCTTTGAGCCACAGAGATAGATTTACGTATATAATATATACAATAATAATAATAATAATAATATATAATTAATTTACTGATTAAATTAAAATATATTTTTTAAATAAGAACACAAAAAGAAATGACAATGTTTTATGTAATACGAGTATACGGATTGAAACAAAATGGATGAAAACCTTTTACTACTTTCAACCACTAAATACTATGTACCACTCGGGGGTACAGGGGGCGGAGCCCCCGTCTAGGTGTGAAGAGCAGCTAGCATTTAAATAAAAAAATAATATATAAATGTCTGTGTATAAATAGAAATTCAATATACTTACAAGTGATAATTGAAAAATTACAAATAAAACACTTAAAATATTACATAAATGTATATTTAGCAATAACATTTAAGAATTACGAATTTTTCTATTTCTTATATTCAAATTTAAATTCAGTATAGAAATTCTATTTAACTGAAATATTTTATAAATTAACTGATCAGATGTTTTTTTTTGTATGTAATTATAAAAAAGATAACACGAAAATATATATAATAAATTTTAGCTTCAAATGTTCACCACCAGATTGTCTTGTTTATTCTATTCAAAATGTTATTGTTATCTTTTTATGTAAATAAATATTAGTATGTTTTAATGTATACATTATTAAATTATATCTATTTCTAATATCGAACATCTCCATCCTATAATATCAATTATATTATAATCTCCCGTCCATATCAACCATCAAATAAGATTATAACAATATATATATTAGTTCAATAGCTCTTGCTTGAAATCAAAATAAGAAAAAAAAAAGTAAATATATTGGGAGTTGTCTCGAGATATATGTATACAATAGAATATAGAATACGCGAGTAATATATAATATATATTATATAAAGTAACGCCTACGCTGGTTAGCTAATAGAAGCTTCCAATTATTTCCAAATTTATAATTCATTCATTCTAATAAAATATCTGCCTTTATAATCAGTTGTATTTGAAACTGTTGTTAATCAATGTATCACATATTAATTTTTTGTTATTATATATAACTTTTAATGAAATAATAATATTTAGATATAATAATATTTCAAAGACACATAATAAAATTCTTGTTTAATAAATGAAAATATTAAAAACTGACCTTTTCTATTATCTATAATTAAAAGAGAATGTTAAAATGATTTCTATTTAAATTTCAATTGATTTTTGATTTTGATAATCATGTAGAAGAAGAATTCTCAGAAAATAATTGATATTGAAAGAATAAATATTTATCAGAATTTATCATTTTTTTAGATAAATTAAACAGTAAATTACAAGATAAAAGAAAAAAAAAAGAAAATAAATTAGCCCTGCCGTTTGGGCGTCTCTAGAATAAATGTCACTTCAAATTGTGAAAATAAAAAAATTATATTTACTTAATGAATAATAATATCCAAATATATATTTAAAAAAATATCAACTCATATTGAATAGAAAATATTAAAAAATAGAATAATAATAATAATAAATAGAAATATATATATATAGGGTACGATATATTATAATATATCCTATTATATTAAATGAAATGAGAAAAATGAAATAGAAAAGAGATTAATTAGAAGAAAAGAAGATATATAAATTTTCAAATTCTAATAAAATGTGTAAATAATTTTAAATTAAATTTTGAGTAATATGCAGATATATCACGTTAAATATATATATATATATATATATATTAATAAATAAAATATCATTCATAATATGAATATGAAATAAAAAACAAATATGATATTTTTCTATTAAAATAATTATTAAAAAAAATCAGTAAATCATTTGAGACTTTATTATAATGATGGTAGAGATGATGTTAATTGATCGCTGAATTATGATAATTTCAATAGAAAATACACTTACGCTTTTGATATAGTAGAGAGAGAGAGAGAGAGAGAGAGAGAAAGAGAGCGTCATCGCCGCGGGCGGCCCGCCTGGTTTGATTTGGCATGCGCACTCACACAACGAAATCGACTGACTGACTGACAGCGATCGGTTCGTTCACTCGACTAGGAGCCCCTGGCATTTAGGCAACCAGCAATACAAGCCACCCAATTTAAACTTGAAATATTTAAATAGTATACTCTATTATTATAATTGATTATTAATCGTATTAATTCTGCATCTAATATTTACATAAACAATTTTAAAAGAAACTATTGGAAAATAAAATATGAATTATAGTATAATATCAAGATAATATCAAGATGATAGATATATCATATATATTAGGATTTTTTGGAATATTGTTTTGATATTTTCATAAATGGGTTTAAATAGAATTAATAAAAATAGAAAAGTAAAGAGCTATCAAAAGATGATTTAAATACGAGATAAAAAAAGAATATTTAAAGAAAATGTATACAAAATTGATTAAGGTACCTTAAGTCTATACCAGTCTATGCCAGTAGGTATAGATAGATGATTATTAAGAATAAGTAAATTTTCAAATTTACTAAGTTAATTAATAAGTTAATTAGTGTTTTATATTTTCTTCTTTAAATGACAGTGGGGTAAAAAAGATCATCCACCCCCTTTTGTATTGAATGAGATGTGAGATGTGTGTGATTCTATCTATCTCCGATCATAAGATTTAAAGATGAGGTCATCGGGGAATGAGGAAGACTGCATAACAAGAAATTGCATGGCCTCTCTGCATCTTCAGAAATATTATTAGAGTTATAAAAGGGAAAAAGCTGCGATAGGCAGGGCACGTGGCTTGAATGGGAGAGGAAAAAGATATTGGTGGGGAGACCGAATGGAAAACGTCCGCTTGGAAGACCAAGGACGGGTAGGAAGGGACGTAAGAGAGATGGGACAAGGGCTCAGGATAGGGACACTTGGAGAAATGGGCTTGTTTCGGCCAAGAACTTTCGAGTATCTTTGAGCCACAGAGATAGATTTACGTATATAATATATACAATAATAATAATAATAATATATAATTAATTTACTGATTAAATTAAAATATATTTTTTAAATAAGAACACAAAAAGAAATGACAATGTTTTATGTAATACGAGTATACGGATTGAAACAAAATGGATGAAAACCTTTTACTACTTTCAACCACTAAATACTATGTACCACTCGGGGGTACAGGGGGTGGAGCCGAAGGCGTTCTGAGCAGCTAGTATATATTGTAGTGATATTTTAGTGAATGGCGGTTCTTGTAAAATCCTATTAGTATAAAATTCCTAGTTAAACGACTTTAAAATAGTTTTTTTTTAAGAAAAAGCTATTTAATAGGAATTTTGTGTAAGAATAAAATGTTGCCAGAAATCCCTTTAAGCCGGGTCAAATAAAAACCTTCCCCGAGTTGCATCCATACCGAACAATTTGATTGGATGTCTGCGAGGAGAAATGAAGAAAAGAGGGGAACAGCGAGCCGGAGGCTAGTGTTTGCGGGCAGTCGACAACTAGTTCAGGAAAGAGAGTCCAGAGAGAGAGTTTTGAAGGAGAAGCAGTTGACAAGGAGAGTTCTAAGGGAGTCGACGAGCGGTCCTAAGCGGTTGACGAGGAGTCCTGAATGAGTCGACAAGCAGTCAAGGAGTCCAGAAGCATGGGCTGACGACATCTATAATTGGTCGATGGGGTGTCTACAACCCCAAGATCTCGGTCCAGCGCTGTGTCTCTCCGGGACCACCAGTTCGCGCTGCTTTCGCCAGGAATCATCAGTTCTCATCACATCGCTTTCATAGAATTCTCCACCCTTCCAGAAAGAAACACACCCTGAAGCTGAATTTACTATTCCAAAGTGCTACCAATATACCCTTGTTGCGACCAATACACCTAATATTCATCCGTCTAACCTATTTTTTTTATATATCATTACACACACTTAAAATATAAATAAAATGTTCAACATTTTGATTTTATAAAAATTTATTTTTTTCATTTTTATACCTTACTGCCCCAAAATAACACTTCAATATATATATATATATATATATTATACAAATGTTATAATTTAATATAATATTAATTAAACACAACAACAACAACTTAACATCTCACCTAATATTGATTTTATATCTATCTACATATGTATGTATAAGTAAATTTATTAACAAACCTTTTTTGATCAAAGACAAAATTAATTACTTTCTCTTCGTATTTGTGTTTAGATGAAGTCTCTATAAACCATAAAAAAGTACATTTGCCAATTAATTAATAAATCGAAATTTTGGCAAAAGTGTATTATGATTAGTTATAAAGGTATCACACATTTTTAAAATTTTTCATTTTTATAGAATATAAATATTATTAAATATTTTTTTTTTTATATATATATAAATATGATGGTATTGGAAACATTTTTGAAAGTAAATCTTCATATTGTACTTCAATCATTAGTTTTTTTGTTTCTTTAAGTATGTAGAAAGATTTAATATGTACCATTTACATCTAATATACTTTTAAGAGAAATTCATGAAGATTGGGGTGAGAGAGAATTTATGACTAGAAAAATTTTTAGAAAGGATTTTTTTAATGTATATAAATTTAATTTCATTCTAGGATTTTTTTTTTTTTGCCATTTACGCGAAGATGAAATTTTCTTTTTTTTTTTCATCCACCCATTCTCGTGGTATAAGTGAAAAATGAGTGAATACTTAATCCATATTCTCGTTGTTCTCTCAATAAGAAATAGAAATTAAATTTTATTTTAGATCCCATTAAACAAACAAATAAACAAATTAAATTAAAATTTTTAAATTCTCATCAATGTGCAGACAAAATAAAATTACTTAATTACGAAAATATATATTATTTTATATTAACAGACACGTTCAAGGAGTATATATTTTATTATTATTTTTTGTTCTTTTAAATCATTGGATGGATCAGTGGCTCGGTGAACCAGTTATTAGTATTACCAGCCAAATCCGCGATAATAAGGAATCATTTTTTTTAATGACAGATCGGCGGCGGCTCGGTGAACCAGGTACTTTAGTTTATTATTTAAATAATATAAACTTTGTTTATTGTTCAAGATTATTGTTAAATTGAGATTTATTGTGAAAACTGTAGGTACGTTTCTTACAAAATATATCAGAAATTTGTTTTTATTTAATATAAATATTTTCTTGTTTCATTGGTAAACGCGGGTGAATTGAATGAATTGTGGTTTGGAGAACTTTCAGTGTTTTTATTTCTTTCTTTAAATAGAAATTAAAAATAAAAACCTCTTGTGTGTACAATCGACAGATATTTCAGATATTTCTTATATATATTTGAAAGGTATTTGAGTTGAACGAGTAAACACATTGATTCCTAATTAGTAGGTAAATATTATTGACTTAAGCTTAAAGAAAAGCTCTTTTAAAAAAGATTGCTGCAGCCTTTCTATAATTATAAAATACATAATTGAAGCAAGTAGGGGGATTTAATTTTTATAATTTAGCATAAAAATTTAACATTATTCTTATTGAAATAAAAAAAAAAAATAATTATGTATTTATTTATTTATTTATCTATTTATTAAAACAGAAAATAAATTATATATCAATAAATATTAAATAGTAATTTAGTAGTAAAACCCTCCCACATAAAATAAAGAAGGCCAAGAGACATTGAAAAGTGTTAAATTTAAATAGCCTCAAGTCTTTTTTATAATGGAAATTCTATTTTCGTTTTTTTTTTTTTTTTTTACTTTACCAACTTTAAACAAAGACAAATCTTTTCTCTTTCTGATTTTTTTGACCCGCATTTTCAATGATTGATGCCTATAAGTTTGTTACTAAAACTTATATTGAAAATTTATTTATATTATTATATTATTATATTACTAAGATTAATAATCTGAAGAATCATGGAATTATGATTGATATTATCAAGAGAACATATATAATAAAAATAAAATAATTTTTAAATTTGTATCAACTGGTATTAATGAAAAAAACCAAACGGACAAATGATATTCATTACAAAAATTATTGATTTATTATCTCTTATAATAATTATATTAATCTATAGTTTGTTTGTTTGGGTTAAACGTTTAGCAGGATTTATATGCAAATTTTAATAATTTTTATCTCGTAAACTAGAAGAGACCGAGTTTCTTTCTAAATTAAAAAAGGAATCCACTGGCAAAGTTTAAATTCAAATACCTGATGCTTCCCGTTTTGTAAACAATTACCTTTGTTTGTTTGTTTTGTTTTTGTTTTTGTGTTAATTATAATAATAATAATAATAATAATAATAATAATAATATGGTATAATTTATTTTTTAATCAATTCAATTTCACAAGTATTCTACAGGTAAAGCATTAACATTTATCAATATTACCCTTTAATGGATAGTTCATGTTTCTGTGGTCAGAATGTCCTCTGTTTAATAGCGGTTTTCAACCGATACGATATTATAGCGAGTTATAATGTGTGTGTGTGTGTGTGTGTGTGTGTGTGTGTGTGTGTGCGTCAGTGAGAATGAATAATAATAAATAAATAATTAATCATTTTGCTTTTATTCTAAATTAAACATAATAATGTTGTAAATTGATTAAAGAGTTTGATATCTAAAGAAAAAAAAAATCACATTTCATTTAATAGCTATTTTAATTAAATACTTTCTTTACTGGTAAATTTCGACACAACTTAAATTAAATTTTATTATAAATTGAGTATACATTGAATTGGCTCATCATCGAAATCATAATTTTATAATTTCTTGTTTTGTTTAGAATATTTAATTTTATTATATCTTTAATGATTATGTGTTTAACCGTTTAATGATAAATGAATGTGAAAATATTCATACTAGAAGAGGGGAGATTACTATTTAAAATGTTTATCTTAATACCCACATGACAAAATTATTTTAACACAAAAATGCAAACAGCGGTCTGTCTCCCCCCCCCCCACCCCACCCCACTCCACCCCCCACCTACATGTTTAAATAAATATTTAAATAAACTCTTTTATACTCTTCTACTAATTTTCTTCTTTTAATCACACATTTTCATTATTTTAAATATATTATTAAATTTATTTATATTCAGACTCTAATTTAACTTTAATCTATTAGATATATTCTCAATTTCTTTAAATATTTACTCTTAAAGTGTTTGTGTGGGTGTGTGTGGGAGAGTGAGTGAGAGAGAGAGAATGGAAAAACCCTCTCTATCCCCAATTTAAATTTAATTTACCAACTCCACCTGTTACCGTATCCTCTCACCACCACCTCTCCAAAACTTTTCATCAATAAATTTCAGTTTGTACGTCAAATTGATTATTTATATTTATATATATATATTAAATAACAAGGGCTGTTTATGTAATTAAGTTTTTACAAATATATAGGTATCTATATCTCTATATTCTTGTTTTCTATTTTAATTCTAAAAATAAAAAATAAATAAAATATTAATTTCATAAATTTAATTAAATTGGCGTTTTTTTTTTTCTATATATGTATATTGATTAAATTTAGAGGTATCTTATATACATTATAAAATTCTCGTATCACATTTTAAAGTTAATGCTTTTCCGAAACGCGGTGAAATTTTATTTGTCTATTTGAGATAGATAAGGGAAAAAGAATATCTTCTATCTTCTATCTTCTATCTTTATATCTAAAAAATAAGTTATGAGCTGTGGGGCCAGCCACAGAACTGACCGACAATTTGAAATTTTGATTTATAAATTATTAAAAAAATTTTATAAAATAACGTTTTTCTCATGAATTAAAAAGAATAAAATAATGTTTCTATAAGCCTGACAAAGTTTATGGATGAATTGCTTCCTATTCAACTAAAAACGTTGGGCGCTTTTAAAATAATAAAAAAGGCACTTGGAGAATTTTACATTTTTTCAACAACTAATAATTGTCTTTTATTACTTCATTAATCCTTTAATATATTTGTGATGTAATGTTACAATATTACAATTAAAATGCATAAAAATGCAAATGCAAATGATACAGACAGATTTTCGATAGGAAAGTTGCTTGCTGCCTTTGAAAATACGGATTAGATAAATTTGCCCAATAATTTTTGCACTATCGATGATTCATAGAATAATCTCGTTGGTCCCATATTTTCCAGTATATATGTACGTACACAATACGTAAATCATTTTCTAATCCATTGATATTCGTAATCACCATCAATAATTCAGTCAGACCAACGATGACTGTTTACGGCTTATAAATTTTGCCATACCAATTTTTGTTTTTTGTTTGTTTTGAGTTTAATGTTCTCGAGTGGGCAAACCATTGAGCTTATTTGTGTTTTTTTTTTTTTTTTTTTTTTGATTAAAGACAGAACAGACTGTCAAAAAATATTGTACACTAAATTGCTCTTTGGAATAGTAGAAGTATTTATTTATTTATTTTCTTTTCATAGTTTAAATAAATTCTTATTGAAAGAATGAATGGTTACTGTTTTCATGTTTTTATAAGCAATATATAAGCGCGTTCGCGACAACCACTCCACTCCACTCCACTCCACTCACTACATCATCTCACTACACATTCCTTATTCTTACATACTCGTAAATCTCCCATCCCCACAAAGTTTTGTAAAACTAGGGATTCGTTTATTATTATATTTTTCTATATTATATCAATGCATAAATTCTATAATTATAATGTCAAGTCGTTGATTAACATAAATAAAGATAAAGATAAAGATAATCTGGAGGCGAGGGTTCACATTTACTCCTATATATTTTATAGATTGTTCTAATATAATAATTGAAATGATGAATAATGGTATAATAATAAATAAAATAAAATAAAATAATAAATGTAATGTGTATAAAGAGAAGAAATAAATAAGTATACTCACGCAAGCCGTGTGCCTCGAGTTGCTGGTATTAATTCTTCATTGGATACATTTCCAGGATATTCAAATGTAATTGTAAAATATTCACAACTACTTAATTGACTGCGACTTAATTTTGGTCTATTTTTCACATTGGATGTTGTTGAATTGTTCACTACAACTGGAGTGGGTACAGATGCTGCCGTTGGTGAAGTTTCAGTCACGTTTAGTTGTGTAAGACTTCGACTTCGACCCTGAAAAAAATATTAAATTATTTTCATTAATAATTTCTCGACTAAATCTCTTAAATATCATTTTTTTATTTCGTTTTTCTAGTAATTTTTCAATCTAAACAATGAAACAATGACTATAACGACTATAAAGACAAGTGGACAATGTTTAAACCAACCCCATTAAAGATAGTATTACTAATTTAGTAAGTATTTAGTAATTTCTTCAAATCTCGCTAAAAAGTTTATCATTCACTCAATCTTAAAACTCAACACCCTTCTCTCTCTCTCTCTCTCTCCCCCCCCCCCCCCCCGATGAGTTCCAATCTCCATCGATGAAACAATCAATGCTCGATGGTAATTGGTTACATTACGGGAAGCTTCAGGGATTGCCATTGGATTCTTTTTTTAATTCCAAAGAAACTTTCCTTATGCAATATTTCTCGGTCTCTTCTAGTTTACGAGATAAAAATTATTAAAATTTATATATATTTCCATTGATGATATTCTATTTAGATACCATGTTTTATTTTTTTGGCCAGCAGAGGGCTTCGCTAATTTTCTGTTGTTTTTTTGTTTTATTATTTTTTGTTCAATTTGGATATATGAAAATTAAAAAATTAATTAATTAAATAATTTTTTTCTATATCCAGTAAACCAGTGCACCGCAACCGGTGTGCCGCGGAAAACACTGGTGTGCCTTAAAGGAGATACAGGTGTGCCGCCGCGATCAAATGAAACTTTTAGAAACCCGCATAATTTTATATGCAAGTTTATTGTCATTTCTATTAGTGTCATTTTTCTGAGATTATAAATACAAGCGCTTGTCACCTTTATAACACACTCGCGTAAACAAACGTATTAAATTAATTTCTACATACAAACCTACATATATATATACATATATATATATATTTCAGCTTTTGATGTGCGTAGGTAAGAAAAGGTTGTGGAGCACTAGTGTAAACAATTAACCTCGAGCATAATTGATAACACAGGCCAACAAAAAAATTCTTTTGAAAACTTTTTTCACGTTAATAGGTGATGTTTATAGATTTTTTTGAGCTGAATCCAAATCTGGCCTTGGTTTTTTTATATCACGCACAGTTTTTGAGCAATCTGTTTTTTAATGATATAGTATAAAACCACTTTAGTATATAGGGAAATTAATGAAACGCTATGTTAAATCATAAGCATGGTTTGTATTTATAGTTTAAAACAGTGACCGAATGTGTGTGCCATTATAGGTTTTTATTGATATTACAGGTTTCACTTGTCAGCTGGAATTGGTTTATACTTCCGTTCTCTTTTTTCTTTGAAGCTTCTTATGTAGCTTTTTCTTCGATGTGTTGCTTGCTGAACTTCACGGTGAAGTGACCAACAATAGTCCCCCATCATGTTGGTGTTCCAGCGGCCCTGGTAGCGTTTTTCCATCACTTTAATGTCTTGGTGAAAACGTTCGCCTTGCTCCTCGCTAACATCTCCCAAATTGTCTGGGAAGTAATCAAGGTGGCTATTCAAAAAGTGAACTTTCAGGCTCATCAAACATCCTAAATTTTTAAACTTCTTTAACATGTTAGCTACAATCTTTTTTATTCCCCAAGAATTTTGTAACGACTTGCTTGAATGATATCCATGCTTCTTTCTCATTTACGGTCATTGTGGATTCAAAGTTAACGTCAAACATCATTTTTCTAATGTCAGGTCCGACAAAGACGCCTTCTTTTAGTTTAGCTTCTGAAAGGTGTGGAAACTTTTGGCTGAGATACTTAAAACACGGTCCATCTTTAGGCAGAGCCTTAACAAACTGTTTCATGAGTCCTAATTTTATATGTAGAGGTGGTAGGAGCACGTTTTTTGGATCTACAAGGTTTCTGCGTAGAATGTTCTTCTCACCTGGGTTTAAGGACTTCCTCACAGGCCAGTTCTTTCTGCACCAATGTTGATCCCTAGCCCTACTATCCCATTCGCACAAGAAACATGGAAATTTGGTAAAACCAGCTTACTGACCTAGGAGCATGCATGTTACTTTTAAATCACCACATATCATCCAACCATGAGCAGAATAGTCTATTTTATTCAACACTATTTCTAGATTTTCATAACCTTTCTTTCATATGTACAGAATGGCCAACAGATATAGATGCGTACATGTTACCATTGTGTAATAAAACTGCTTTTAAACTTGTTTTTGATGAATCCATAAACAGCTTCCAGTCTTCTTTTTTGTATTTAATACCAAACTCGTTCATGAGACCAGAAATGTCTGAGCAGTATACTAAATCACCTTCTTGTTTAAAATACTTGGAAAATTGCTGCTCTCTCTTTCTATACACATGAATGCTGGTTCCAATGGCTAACAAGTTCTTTTCTTTCAGTCTAGAGCCAAGCAATTCAGCCTTTTCTTTAGTCAAGCCCAGATCCCTAACCAAGTCATTAAGCTCGATTTGTGTAAACACTTTAGGCTCTACATTTTCAGTAGTACAATGGAATTCTTCATCATCTTGTTCATTTGACTCGGATTGCACATCAGAAAATACTTCAATAGAATTTAAATCATCTGGTGGTTCAGGGACCGGTAAATCTACACTGTGTCCTACTGGTCGGATGGCAGACGGAAGATTAGAATAGCTTATTACCTTCTTGTTTTTTGAGTTATGACCAGTAATATCAACACTGCAAAAATAGCAGTCATCAGAATGATTTTTCGGCTCCCTCCATATCATAGGAACAGCAAATTTAAAGGTTTCTCTCTCCTGTTTTGACCATTTTCTTAGATCTTCAACACAAACATAACATATCTTATGTGGTGCCCAAGATTTCTCCTGATCACCCCAAGTTTAGTTCCAAAATATGATAGATAAACCTTTTTCACAAAGTCTGTAATGTTTCTTTGGTGTTTTTTAATTACAAACTCACCACAAATATAACAAAAACTGTCAGCAGAGTTTTTACAACCGCGATTAGACATTTTACTGAGCACATGTACTAGAAACGTTAAAGTGAGGTTTGGTTGACAGTAAAGAAAACACCAGTTGTTTGACCAGCAAATGTTTTTTGGCAGTGCTACCAACATCATCTACATCCATTAGACCTACTTTTCCAATTTACTTATAAATATTATAATACTATAAATCTGTTTAAATTCTTTAAATATCGCTAAACGCAAAAATCTCGAAAAAAATGCATTTAACTATAAAATGTGAAGAAATGGTAGGTGATTCAGTTTTTTAAGCATCATATTTGGATTCAGCAACCTAAAAAACAGAATAATAAGGTATATTCATTAAAAAAGTTTTTTCATCGTTGGCCTGTGTAAAATGCAACATTATTACAATGCTTTACAATATCCTTATATGCTCCAGTTGCAATGTTCTTCGCTCGTTATTACACACGTCCAGATTTATTTATCATTTTCACATGCAATCCAACTTGAGACCAGATACGGCATCTTACTTTTTGGCCAAACCCACTTGAATAGGCATCATAACATCATAACATCATAACATCACGTGTTTTCAGACAAAAGCTTCAATCACTGATGGATTTTATTGTGAAAAAACATGAAATGTTTGGAGTGTATTCAGTAGAATCGGAAAAATAGAGGATTGCGCGCATAGATTTACTGTTACATATTAACTTAACTTGACTTGAGTAAAAATCGGCGATACGATATGCGCTGATATTGACTGACTCACGTCGATTAACGATTTGCATGCAATTGTTATCCAAGAGAGTTATTTTTACGAATTTGATTTTCAATGTGGTGGTGGTAGTAGATATTATTTTAAATGGTTAATATCTACTCATTATATTTTTTTTTTTTTTTTTTTTTTGTTATTAATCTATCTGATGCTCGAAAAAAAGAAAAATTTGTAATAAAATTAATTAAATTCATATAAAAAATGTTTTATTTTTTTATTTTTTAAGAGTTGAATGAAAAAAATATTTTCAAAGGTTAAACAACGAGACAATATCTCTTAAAAGTTGGAAACGCTTAATGGAATTAATTATGGGATTTACGAGTATATGACCCAAAGGAGACAAAAGATAAAGAGAGCGTGTGGAATGAAAGGAGGAGGCATACATTTACATTTCTAGTAGCAAGTAGCATTTCAATTCAATTCAATTCAATTGGCATTTATTTATATTTATAAAATAAAAGGTAAAGATTTTTTTTTTTTTTAATTCAAATAAAAATACGAATAATATCGTACCATAATTTAGTTTACATAAGTATAAGATTTTTGTTTTTTTTTTTAATTTGATTTTTATATATCTTTAATAATAATAATAATAATAATAATAATAATAATAATTTATTAAGATAAATCATATATAATTTTAGTTTAAAATGATATTTTCATATTTTTAACCAATAAATTTTCTAAAGAGATGTAAACTAAAAATAAACATAAACAGAGAAAATAAATAAAATTCTATTTAAATAAATTAAAAATCATGAATAAAAAAAAAGACAATTGAAATATTATAATTGAGCTGTTTATTTTGAAAGTGGCTTTGAAACTCCATTTATCTTCGAATCGAGATAAATATTTAAAAGGGTTTGCATTTCAAATGAATTTAAAAATTAAAAAAAAAATATACATAAAGGTTGCTACACTGCATAAGTGTATCGAATGGCCTAAAGGTGTTCAATTTATAGTTCTTATCAAAATAGTGGCAATTATTAAGTGAATAATTTACGTTTTCTTATCAAGAATGGAGTACTGATTCTCCATCGGAATGCTTTGCCCGTTTAAAAATTGCGCCTTCTAATAATTTTGCGAAACAAATTCTACTTGTCTCATTTCATTTATTGTACTAGAATAAAATTATTACCTTTCCGACACTTTTTAATAATCTTGTAATAATCTTGGGGGCCAAACAGTAAATTTTTAATTTTTTTTTTTTTTTTACCACGCCAAAAATCATGTCAAATTTTTGTAATAATAAAAATTTTATTAAACACATAAAGTGACAAAGTTTTTTATCATACAATAAAATTGATAGATTAAGTGATAATGTAACCGGCAAGCCTTATTATTTGTAAATAATAATTATTATATTTAAACCTGGTGAATCCATCGATTGGTTTTGGCTCCCAGGAGGTGCTGCTCAGATGGATTCCCCAAAATATGTAAGCCGGCCCTTTGCCCAGTTGGCCCAGTATGAAAAAGAGTCGATGTTGTGGGCATGGTTCTCAATCCTTAAATTCATGTTTATATGTTGTTCCATTTTGTAAACTTATATTTTTTTGTTTTATTTCTTGATATTGAAACAATTAACAACATACATATAAAGTTATTTTTATCTTATAATCCTTATTATATCGGCGCCCAAGTTAAAGTTATTATTATTATCAAATCATTATATTATTATAATAATATAAAATTAATGGGAGGTGGCTTGGCTGAGTGTGAAGCGTGGCAACCTTCTACACAAGAAGCCGGAGTTCGATTCTAACCAAGAACGGATTTTTCTAATAAATTCAATTTAACGCCAGCTGCCTCCGGCTCCAGGAACTGACAAGCCCTGGTTCTATACAACTCTGCTCCAGCAGGACTACTTCAAAAACAAGCATCCATAACCAACAATGGATCGTGATGAGAATAACTCCAGGTGGTACCAATCCACCCGCCACCTGGAGGATCCGAATCTTCACGAGCAGACAAAAAGAAGAATAAAGTTAACACCTAAAAAACAATTATATATGGGCCCACTTAACATCAATACCCTATTCAAGCAACAATGGTTTGTGATGAGAATGATACCTAACATTCATATATGGGCACAGTTAACATCAATACCCTTGTATATGGGAGCTTTGCGTGATCCTAGATGGTCCAAACGCAAATAATAATAATAATATAAAATTAATATTTTATTATTTATCACTGTAAACTATACTTAGTACATACAAAGTATGTAACAAATTTTAAAAGAATTATTATTTTATTAAATTACATTACATATATTATTACCTATTATTTATCAATCAAATCCAAAACAGTTGATTATATTAGAAGAAATAGTGTTACTTGTTAATGAAATGTTTTAGTGTGGTATGGTATGAAAGTATATATATATAAATTATAGTTCTATAAAGGAATTCAATTGCATAGAAATCAAATGGAAACTAATTTTTAGTTGAATATGAAGCAATTCATCCATAAACTTTGTTAAGCTTATAGAAAAATGATTTTATTCTTGTTAGTCTATGAGAAAAACGATATTTTATAAAATTTGTTTATATTTGTATTATTTTATTCTTTTTAGGGGGTAATTTTAATTTTATAAATTTATCTAATATAACAAAAGAAATAGAAAAGATGAAGTTATACGAAAATTTGCAAATTGAATAAAACAAAAAAAAAATATTATTCTTGTGGCGTCACACAAATTATGCTCGAAGGCTCCAGAACAGTCCAGACGCTTCGAGATGATCTCAGAAACTTCCAGAAGATTCCAGGCGCTTGGAGAAGAAATAACTCCGCCCCCGGACACGCCCAATAGGGCGGACCAGAGGCGCTTGCTGGAGGTATATAAGGGCAACCGGACAGCAGTCCGGCACCCAGTCCTATCCTCACCATCCACTCCTAACCATCCTCTCCAACACGGGTCCCCTCACTTGGGGACCTCAACGTGACGGCTACGTCCGGGCCTCATCGCCTCGACTGCCTACGGCCCTCATTGCCATGGCTGGCTCCGTCACCATCATTCCCTTCCTCACCTTCCAGGCTTGCAGAGAGTAGGCAGATAGAGACTCTGTAAGCCATACCTCCCCGGGCTCGAGCATCGTCCTCTGGGCCACGAGCATCATCCACTGACCATCCTCCGGGCCACGGGCATCGTCCAGTGACCGTCGTCCACGAGTCGCCCTGCGGTCAACCGCTCATCGGCCACGAGTCGCCCTCCGGTCCCCGCACACTGCTCACGGACCATCATCCGACCCGGCCACATCACCGACCGCCCAGGGCCATCTAGCAGCACTCCGAGAGGACTTCGTACTCTGGATCCCACACCGACGATCCGCCTTCGGCCACCTTCAGCGACTTCAACAACACCGAATTTGTAACCTCTACACTCCCGAACACGTCAAGCAATAAATACCGATTCTACAAACAACATCAGCGTTTTATTGCCCACTTGATCCTGCTGGCCCTCATTCTTCTAAAATTTATTTTATGTATTTATGTTAAGTAAATGTTATTATTGAATAATAATTATTATATTATATTTATAAGTAAATAATTTTTATTAATACGAGATTTTATAAATGTATCTAGGATATTGTACTCCTATTGTCTTCATAAAAAAAAGGTTTTCTTTGTTTTCTTTTCTCTCCGGGACATATATAAAAAAAGGGGAAACCTACTCCTATTTCATTGGCGTTACAACTGATTAATAAGAATTCATCATTAATTTATAAAATATTTTTAATTGCTTTCAAAATGAAAATAAATTCAATATTTATCCATCAGATGGCGTGAATGAAAGTTCAAATATTAAATCAAATTATTGTTAATTAAATTAAAATTAATTCATTATAATTAAATTATATATCTTTCATACCTTCTAGGGATCCATTGAATTATCTATAAAAATTTTCGAAAGTCTATCTCAATATTAAGTTGATGAAAAATCGATTTCAATTTGTCAAAAGAGCGAACAGACAGACAGTCATGAAGCGGAGTTGATAAAAATGTTATAAAAAACAATTTGAATGATTTTTTTTTCTTTTATAATAATTATAAATGAGACCAAGTAGATAATGATTGATTTCACATTTCAGAAAAAAAACTCCCATAATTTATTCATGGGTATTTGTACACAATTTTTCAAATCAGAAAACTATATATACATATTTATGTATGTATGTTTATATACAATTTTTCTATGTATATATATATATATATATATATATATATATATCTCCTCGTTTATAGAAATTTTAATGTGATTTAAGAGAGAGAGAGTATGTATATTTGTTATACGTTTGAGCGTCGAACATTTCATTTCCTTTTCAGAGATTAGTTTCATATGTTAGTGAAAGAGAGAGAGAGAGGGTAGTGATTTAAATTGAAATCTCTATTCCAAACCAAAATCTCTATCTATCGTTTCTATAACACATGAATGATAGATAGATAAATAGATAGATAGATAGAGTTAAATATCACACAATTAATACAATTTAGAATTTTATTTTTATGATGACAAATTTATTTGTTAAGGTGGATTGAAAATAACATACAAATGAATGTATATGTATTTCTTAAATAAATAAATAAATTTATTTGTTAAATATTAAATAATTAAATAATTCATTATTTTATTGTGAATTTTGAATAAAATGACTGGGGTATATAATAACAAAAAAAAAAAAAAAAAAAAGAATTAATAATCAAATAATATCAAATAATTAATATTAAATCTTGTGAATAGAAAACAATAAAAGATATGTTTATAGAAAAATAAAATATATGTATTATTAATTTATTATTAAATTAAATTAAATTAAATTAATTAATCACCTATTTTATATCATACCCATTAAAAATATGTGAAATTAATTTTAATATAAAGTACTTAAATGTAAAACGTTCATTTTATTTAATTTGTTAATTAATTAATTAATTAATTGACCACACGTAACAAGTGGGTATCTGTACAACATTTGAAAGTATTTTTATTTTATTCTATTATACTATTAGAAATAAAAACGAAAGGCAAAAAAAAAAAAAAAAATTCTAAAATATGTAGAAATTCATTCAATGTATAAATTTAGATCTCTTATTTCAAATTCATTTAAAATTATCTACTCTGACTATATACTATATAGTATTGTATATTACTATTATATATATATATATATATATATTTACAGATAAAAATTAAAGTCACCTGGTCGACTTTACAAATTTTAAAAAGGGTTAAAGTTTCAATAAAAGTAAAGTAAAGATTTGTATTTATTTCTATCAGTTGATTAGAATTTTATTTATAAAAGAGTTGTGCTTGTTATAGCACTGTTATGCAGCTGATCAGGCAAATGGATCGCTGAGAAATAAAATAATACAATAGAAATGTATTGTCCTGTGTCATTAGATAGCAATTATTTGTGAATTGATAACAAATGCAGGTGATTGATTAACTATCCCTGAGGTGAGCTTGTGCAAGTGATTCAAAGAATCCCTGGTCAAACCGGCAGAGGCTCCGGCTATGACATCAGCTAACAAAGAACGGATTATGAGCGTGAAACGCTGTCATTTATAGTCCATTTAGTGATGAGGTTGCAGAATTAATGATGTCATGAATTCTGCTAGCGTTGCAGAATCTGAGTCTGTAACTTGTCATGTAATAATTCTAACAGCAATTCATATTGTTTTTAGAGATTTTTAGAATCAATATATTATACAAAAAAAAGAAAAAAAAAAAAAAGAAAGAAAAAAGAAAAAATTATTGCAAAATAAAATCATTTCCTATAATTGATATAAAGATATGGATTATTATTATTATTATTAATATCGAATTTCTTTAGGGATTGCAGCATTTAGTATTTCAATGGTCAGAAATTTCTGCTCTCCCAGTCCTGAGTGTGCACCAAATAGACAGATTAGAGTTGCTTAGGAATTATCGAATATAATGAAAAAAAAGATTTAAGTATCAAATACAAATATTAATCTAGCGTCTAAATTTACTAAATTTTCTATATAAATATTTAATAATTTAGAAAGTTCAGACATTATAATAAAAATTTAAAATATTGTTTGTTTTATTAATACAATAATATGTATTACTTATTTCTTGATTGTGTTATATATATATTACCTATTTGTATTCATAAATATGCATATATGTTGTATGTGCAGTTTAAAATGTAATATATTATATGTATATCTAATAATAATAATTTATCATTCTTGATTATTGATCCATTTTTATTGTGATTTATTAAACAGAGAGAGAGAGAGAGAGAAAGAGTAAGCAAGATTAGCATCAGTTTTGCATTTTATCAACTGTTTGTGTTGTAATATTTATATGTATTTATAAGTATTTGACATTATTGACTGATTGAATGAAAAATGCCTTGCTCTATATTCTCCTTAGTTTATAAATAAATAGATAAATAAATAAAATTTCTATAAGTGAATTTCAACATATTCTTTAGAAATATTTTTATTTATATAAGGTATTATCATCTTTTTTTTAGAGATTTTAATATTCATTTTATAAATAATATATATATATATATATATATATATATCTTTATCAAAAGAAATAATGCTAATTTATGATAAAAGAAAAGAAAATTAAGCAAGAGTAATTAATATATTTCAAAAGAAATAATATTTATTAATCTTGAAAATACAATTTATTTGTAGAACGTATTGATTAAATACTAAAATAGAAAATCTAGTTCGTAGTTATTTTTATAAATAAATGTCTCCTCCACCACCCTCACCAGATTAATCAAATATAATTTTTTTTTTTTTTTTTTTTTTTTATTATTACTAAAAATATTTCTTTATTTAATGAATTATTTCATTTATATGCTTCATAAGATACTTTCGCTATGCCAACAAAGTTCTCATTGATTGTAATTACTTTACTAAAATGAGCATCTATTTAATTAAATTCCTAAAATAAAAATAAATAAAGTGTAAGAGACTACATGTATAATCGTATACCTACATATGTATTAAAAAAAAAACGTTGATGGCTTATCGCTATCCATTTAATAATAAATATATTTTAAGATAAGAAAATATTGTGAGTAATCAAATGAAATCCAATTATACCTATATATCTATATATAAAATGAAAATTAAAGTATTAGGTAACGCGGACGATGCAAATATAATATTTTAGGAAATATTTTCTTGCCGAAAATTAATACATTATATAATCTATTCTTATATATACTTGTATATATATAAATTACCTGAAGACGATTTCCAGGAGGTGATACAACTAAAAAAATTCTCATTGCTGCTTTTAAAAAATCTTCCCTTGCTTGTTGCTGCTCGTTAGAAGTAGACAAACTAGTAGTAGTAGTAGTTGTAGAAGAGGAAGTAGTAGCAGGAGAAATCGTAGTAGTGTTAATATTTGCATTAGTAATAACACCTGGCATTGATAAATTTATAGGATTTTTCGACGTTTGAATGGCCGTATTATTATTGGTAATTGTTGTATTTGACGTCGACGACGTTTTTGTACTACTAACAGTTGAACCATCACGACGTGGACGTCGTACACGTCGCCTAATGGAACCAACTAAACGACGCCAATCTTGCGTCGTCGTTGTTGTTGTTGTTGTTGTTGTTGTTGTTGTTAATGATGATGATGATGATGTTGTTGTTGTTGAAAGAGACAACGGCGGCGGTTGTGTTGTTGCCACCGCTGTGAAACACTTACGATTATCCGTTCGCGCAATTATTATTATTATTAATAAAAAAACAATTTAAAAAAATGTTTAAATAAAATTCAATCCAATCCAATCACTTGTAATTTTTTCAATTGATTATTAGTATTATTAATATATTATTATTATTTTTTATTCTTCTTCTTATATTATAACTATTATAAAATCAATCAATCAATTATTTAATTATTAGTGATTCAAAGTCGATTGTTGCGTATACGATTATAGAAAATAAATAAATACCAATGTATCTGGTTTGGTTGTCAAGCATAACTGACACTAAAATCGGCAAAGTGGTTGCCGCCAGTTGTGGGGGTGGCTATCGACCGCTGACGACGCCGCCACACGGTAATAAATGGAAAATCTCGATGGCCCTTTTATAAAGCGAATGCGCACCGAAAACCGCCATATTTTAGAAGAGAAGGATTCTATACCTACTTAAAACATTTGGCATATTGGCACCTTCCTCCTCCTCCTCCTCCTCCTCTCTCTATTCTCTTTCGCTTCCCTTCTTGTGTTTTCTACTATGCATTCCTATGCATTATACTGGATAATTTTTTTGAAATTCAACTAAATAAACCCTTAATGTTTTTTATTTATGTATTTTTCACTTTCTGATAGAATCTGTTTGTTGTCCAATGTATTAGACTTGAAAATAATTGTTTGTACTTTCTTCTTCTTCTTTTTCTTAAGGTGTCGTCTCCCTTCGAAGTTTGTACTTAAGTTATGTTAGATTTAGGAATTATGGGGCTGTCTTCGTTTGATGGCACTGGGCGTTTGTGCATATAAAACTTGTAAATAAATATTTATTAAGTATGTTCGTATATACGTAAGTTATTAGTAATTTTCTGTACACATTTTTACAAAATATTCTCAAATGAGGACGCTGGTCGCGCGTTAATGGTTAGGTTACCCTATTAAGAGGGCCTATACTATAAGAAAAATGGAAAACAGGAATATCGCGTCTGTCTTGATAATGACTGTTGTTCTCGAAGGAGCAGATGTCGGATAACATTCCTCCAACTACTGCAATGATTATATATTCACAAGTTTTTCCCATTAAAAAACAATGTTTAATCAAGACACGATATTCCTGTTTTTCCATTTTTCTTATGAAACGTCACTCAAACGGCAGTAGCTTGTAAACGAATGGACGAAATCTCATGATACTTCATACATAAACTAGTGACACATGAGCCTCTCGAAATGAGTCATGTTCATTTTCTAGTGGCGTCACCTATTGAAAAATCCCGGGACTTTTCAGCCCATGTAGTATACAACTTATGCCATATATATTGAAATATATAAATATAAAAATGCCTTTTTTTTATGCTTATATATTGGATGTATTATGATACTGAAATATAGAAAGTAATTTGTTTGAGCACATGGCAGAGTGTATAAAAGGGGTGACTTTCTAAAATTGATTGTTTTAAAAAGAACCCAGATGATATACCTCTTCGTTACCCCAAAAGGGAGAGAGGGGTGGACAATTTTGCCAAGTGGCATAGGAGGGGAGAATGACCATTTTTACATGTTTAGACATTTTTTGGTCATTCTTGGATTGAGTGTAAGGGAAGCGACTTCATCTGACTAAGTGAGAACAAAATACAAGGATCATCGAGTGGAGCTGGAAGCTGTGCCTGCCCTGATAAGACGACATGATACCTTGAGGAAAATATCCAAGAATCATCTTACTTGATGTCCCACTGTTCCCCGAACTCATTATCAATTTGAATAACAGCTAAGTAGTCGACTATTATCTACATATAAATAATTGCAATTATTCTATGAACTCAATTCCATTCAATTTATACTCCTCTTAATTTTTTACGGTACCATTAAATTTATTCAATTTCTTATTAATTTTATTATTATCTCTTGTATCAAATAAATTCTTCTATTCTTAGTAAATAAATAATTTTTAGTTGTAATTTAAATAAGTATTTTTAATTGAACCTATTCAATTTTATTATTTCCCATATCAACCTACGCGGATTCAAAATACCCTTTTAATTATTCTAAATTCAATCCAGAGTGCTACCAATTAATTAAACTAATTTTTTATAACCCATTTTTTCTAATAAAATACCTCACCCCATTATATCTTATATACGACAATATATATATATATATATATATAAATATAATGAAAACAACACACATCTCGTTATCTTGTGTACCTATATAACTCCATGTACGTGTACATGTAGTTACATAATTAATGTGTATTAATTAATTAATTAATAAAATAAATAATGTAAATAATATTAAATCTTATCTTATTATGCTAGCTAAAATTGTATATATGTATTTATCTATATATCATGGTTCTCAAAAACCGCTCTAACGATTTTTTTCAAATTCACACTAGATATAGTATTTATAAAGAAAAATTAAGTTTTATTGATGATATCTCTTGAAACATACAGCTTCATTATTAATTTCTTAATTGAAAATTATATATTATATGGAAAACGTCAAAATTTTTAATACTGCCTGCTAAGACAGTAAAAAAATGACAATTTTTTATCTAAATACATATAGTCCAGCGGTTGGACTGATGTTTTAACGAGTGGATTTCGTCGGTTCGAAACTCGCCGGGTGAATCGTTATTTAAAAATGAAAATAATGATTTTGTTATTTTTTTTTCTTTTTATCTATTGTTTACTTTTTAATAAATTACTATTCTATATTTATTTATTCATTGTTCTTTTATTAATAAAGTTTTAGATAGTTTTATAAGTTTTAATATTTTTTCAATAAAATATTATTCAATATATTTATTAATATTATTTTATTTATTATTATTGAGTACCCGAAGTTCCATTCATTTTAATCAGATTGATGCAATGATGCAACAGTTAATAATTGTAATATTGTAATAAATTTCTATCTTGAAAATTGTTACATATTATTCAGGATATTTTAAAAACTATTTCTTTCTTTAATTAATATTCATTTTTTCTATAAGTCAGATATATTTCCAAATATTAAATAATTTTTGAAGTGAAAACTTCTTTAGCGGCGTTGAGCACTTTTGCGGGATGGGGAAAAAGTATAGAACTCGCGTGATCGTGACCAACACCATGAAACCATCTGCTTTCAAATTTCTTATAACAGAGCGCGAAATTTGAATTGTCATTAGAACTGTTTTATAAATTATCTCTAACATATAAATATATATTTATTATGTAAAGTTCATTTCATATATACATATATAATCAAAATTATACGAAATGAACTTCACATAATAAATATATATTTTATGTTAGAGATAAGAATTATAAAACAGTTCGTATTGCAATATTTTAAACAAAGTTGTGTATTTATATATATATAAATATAAGTTACAAATTTGTTTAAAATATATGTTTAAAATAATATATAAGTTATATATATATACATGCATATGAAATTCATCTTTCTCGTGAAATAGCGCGAATTTCGTCTGTTTTAAAATTTCTTACGCAGAAGTTTTCACTTCTGTCGGCCAGTCCCACGACTGCCAATTTTGCTTTTTTAATTCCGAAAAGCTGCAAAGCACGTTTTTTTGTCTTTAGTTTGTTTTATAACCACTTGGGGCGCTAAACAGTTTTTCAAAAAAACACTATAGAAAAAAAATATATGTACCTATATATTATATATTTATGTATTATTGAGGAGCACAAGTTCATTAATTTTAATCAGATTGATGCAAATGTGTAACATTTAATAATTGTAATAAATAATTAAAGAATTGTGTATCAATATTTTTTAAAGGGTAGAGCGAGAGCTCGGTGTCCCAGGTATTAATATTACCAGCCAAATCCAATAATAATGAATCATTTTTTTTAACTTAAGTACCGAGCCGAGGCTCGGGGTCCCGGTACTTATAGCTTATCAGACAAATCAAGACAAGTAAAAATAATATTTAATTAAATGTACGAGAGTACCTATGTGTACATTATATTGGAAAATTAAATTAATAGAATGAGCACAATGAAACAGTTGACACAGATTAGTCATTTTCATCAAATATAAATGTTCTTTTCAATAAATTATTATAATATTTATTTTTATTATAATTATAAGTTGACTTGATAGCTGATAGCGTTTATGCTTTTATTCAAAGTATTCAAAATCATAAAATTAAAAAGTAACAAAATGTTTATAGGTGTGTGCTTGCTTTCCTTTCATTCAGATAATAAATTTGTTGTTTTTAAATAATATTATCGCTTGGATATTCTCCTCCATCCCATCATTCAGGTTGAAATATTGCTAGATTAAATGATTATTTGATCTTGTCTTAAAGTAAATAATTCCATCTTATATTACATAGTTTATCATAAAAGTATTTTATTAGAATAGGAACAACGAACCTATACGATATACATATATATCTAAATATTAGATTGTATGCCTATTGTCAATTTTAATTTAGAATGAGATACATACAGTTTTTAATCCTCGTTTGCGAGATACAAGTGCTGAAAGGGAGGCTGCACCACGAAAACTTGTTGTTCTTGTTACATGGTCAAGTGCAGCAAATGATGAACTAAACCAAGATCTTCGTTTCGCCCCCCCAAACGATATCTAAAAAGAAAATCAATTATTTGATTTATCTATTATTATTATTTTTATTATTATTACTATTATATAAGTTCATTATTTTATAAAAAATAAAAAAATAAACTTACTTTGTCAGAAGAAGCCGTTTTGATAAATTTGAAAATACTACTATATCCAGAAACGTTCTCTAAAATGTATATAAGTAACCAACTATAATAGTATATATATATATATATTATATTTTATTTTATTTTCAGTATTTTAATATATTCAAGTCAAATATTTTTATTTTTAAAAACATTAAAAAAAAAAAGTTAAATAAATAAATATATAACAAAATTAAAAAAAAAAAAAAAAATATTAATTATACAATCTCTGGGTACATACATACATACATACATATATACAAACATACATACATCTATGTTTGTATATAAATATGTATGTATGGTATACCTTTATATGTAAATAGTAGTAGTAGTAGTAGTAGAGTAGATAAATAATGATAAAAAAAAAAAGAATAGTTTTTTTCATTTATTTGAAATAATGATCATTTTATTTAATTCAAAATTCTAAATTATCATGTAATTAACATAAATAAATAGAATAGATAAAAATAAATTGAGAATATTTTTCATTTTCTTAGTCTATGAATAAATAAATAAATGAATGAATTAATTAATTCACATGAATTAAATATTATTACTAATTTCAACTTTATTATTATTTTTTTTATATAGATATTATTATTTATTTGGATTAATTTTTATATTATTTCTATAATTGTCTTTGCATGGTTTTAAATTGTTTCAAGGGTTTTCATTTTATGGATTGCTAGTCAAAAAGAGAAAAGAGATTAATATGTATAATACATTGAATATTTATCAATAATTTCATTTTTGATTATAATTAAGGTCAATTCGATTGCTTAAAGCATTGAAAATAATTGATAAAAGAGTAAAGTAAGTAGTGGAGTGGGGGGGGGGAAGGGAAGCGGGTAGGTAATTAAGGGTTTGAGAGATTGAGATTGGGTGAGAGGAAAAGGAAGAAACTGAACTATAACTAAAAATAGTATTGCATGTTTCTTAAATTAATTTGACCTCAATGAGGTATATTTTTTTTTTTAAGTTAATTTTGTAAATTACTTACATTTATTATTCGTGTTTTTTTTTTTTGTTTTTTGTTTTATTAAATATTATTTATTTAAAAAAAACAAAAAAAAAATTAAATGACACACACACACACACATGCACATGCACAGAGGGAGTGATTATTTTTTTTTTAAGTAAATAAATTAATAAATTAATAAATAAAAATATGATAATATAGAAAGAGAAGTTGACAATCTGGAAACCAATTCGCAACTACCTTACACACCACTCGGATTCTCTTGACGCGCGCACCAGGAATCACAAAAAATATAAAAGAAAAGAAAAAAAAAAAAAAAAAAAAACAACCTGCGTGTATAAAGACACTGACTTTGTTCGCGACCTGTGCTATTTTGGTATTATATCGTGGTGGTGTGTTGATAGTGGAGAAGGGGAGAGGTGGGCGCTACCGTTAATTGCTTAGATACCTACTAGAGAATTGGTGTGAGTGATAACGTCGTTCAAACTGATCTTATCATTAAGAAAGAATTGATCGAGAGAGATACCATATATACATATACATATATATATATATATATATATATATATAATCTAGTAAAACAAAAAACAAAAAAGCAAAAATTCCAAGACTATCTAATTATGTTTTTTTTTCTTATACAAATATATAAGTATATGAATGTTATCTCAATTTTATCAAAGCTTAATTAATATTAAATAATTATAATAATATTTATAATACTAATAATACAATATTTATTAGCTATTAATTGAAATACAAATATATACATATAAGTATTTTAGATTCTATTAGGTTTGATTTAATTTAACAATTTTTTTTTTTTTTTTTTTTTATTTATAGGGGAAAAATCTTCTAAATACACTAAAAAAAACTCCTTTTCTTCCCTCTGCAGAACCTCCGTGAGGTATTAATTGGCAGAAGGGAGCCCGATAGCTTAAAAAAGCTCAAACACTTTTACAAATGTCACAATTAGCCCCCTCTTCTTTCCATCTTCACATGTCCCAGTTCCATCATTGTTTCGGCAACAACAAACCTCCAGTCAATTTCCTCCCACTTGTTGGCTGACTCCAGTAGCTGTCGAATAATTGGAGGACACTTCATCATTTGCCCCCTTTCCTCGTTAAAACATGAATAATCGAGAAGGATTTCAACATTCCTTCACACGTTCCATAGTCAAGACTGTCATTTAATTCCGAAACTGTGCTGATCAACTCGAAAACATCCGTCCACAGTTCCTCATGATGATCTAAGAATGAGAATACATCTAGGAGATGGATTCCTCCCCTTAAAGGACTCATTCTTTCATTCCTTCTCTCGAAACCAGAACCCTACTTTCGTCTCTAATTTCCAATTTCTGCTGTCCCTCTTATGTGTCGCAATAAGTCATTGTTTGTATGATAAGCATAGTTTGTACCCCAGCTGCAAGCTCGTCATCTCTGCCTTGCCTCTAATCCTGTTACAATCTCATTTATTCTCTTATTATCAGTAAACAGGCTAACGACCCCCAGCAGATGCCTTTACCGCGACGCTAAACCCTGAATATTACTGGCATTCTTCAGCATAAACATGAACGAGTCAAGCTTCTCATTATGAACCTCAAAGTGTATAGCTTGATGGTCGTTATTGAGTGCTACTAGGGGAGGGGGGGGGCTGTACAGCAGAAGAGTTTGTGCTCTTAAATTAACATCTTTTAGACCCTGCCTCCTCCATCCATCTACTTAACATAATACATTCATCTGTCTAACTGCACCTACCGATTAGGCTCAACCACATCATATTCAACAATCTCATAACATTAGCTTATCCATCATCAAGTCTTCAATCTGAATCCCATTATAAGTTATATAATATTTATATTTATAAATATTATGCCTAGGTGTGAAGAGCGCCGAAGGCGCTCTGATACAGCTAGTATATATATATATATATATTTGAGATATTAAACCGCTCGATGGATTTTTTTTAAAATTCACATCATAGATAATATTTATAAATAAAAATCGATCTGTATTGGTTTCAGCCTCGAGAAAAATAAATTTTATTAGTATTTTCTAAATTTAAAATAGTAAATTTATATGATGGCACAAATTACTACATCATATTGATATCTTCCTCTTGCCGTTCTTTTTAAATTGATATTTATTAATATTTTTTTGTTTTTATATTTAAAATATTTTAAAATTTTTTATTTAATTTCGAAATAAAATTAAAAATATTTATTTTAATAATATTTAAGAATCAAATTTCGAAATATATTTACAATTCATCAGCTCAAAAAATAAAATATTCATGAAGATAGCAACATATAAAGGAATTAATTTCAAATAAAATGTTGGATAAATTTGATCTAATAATATTAAATAATTATATTATATTAATTAAAATGTTCTTTAGATTAAATTATAAATAATATAAATGATATTTGATTATTAAAAAGAAAAAGAAAAAATATAACCTCCTTAATACTCATTTCTTAATTAAAATATAAACAAATACAGAGGTATAATTTCAGAATTTATATATTTATCAGAAGTAATCCTTGGTCGAAACACTTGAAATGAAAATCAAGTTATTTTAATTAATTTGTACTGTTTTAGGAAACAAATTTTTGATGGGTCATTTTTAGAAAACCCATTTAACAATTGTAATAACCAATTAAAAAATTGTAAAATTTTTAAAGTTGATAATAATAAATTGTATAAATTTGTTAGAGTCGAGGGAAAGCTCGGTGTTCCAGGTACTGTATATCCGATGTACATTTTTAAAATTATACATTTTATTTTATGATTATTCTTAAGGATACAAGAGGGCAGTATAAAACAGCCTTTTAGAAACCACCTAAAATAAACCGCAAAAATATAAAATATTTTATTATAAAAATGAGAAAAATTAAAAAAACACTACATATTTATTTTAAACAATCTATAAATATTATTATATTAAAATTTATCAATTTTTTATTATTTTACATTTTATACTATTTACTTTTAAGACAATACAATAATATGCATCTATTATTAAAATGCTATTTAGAAGTATAAGTACCGGGACCCCGAACCTCGGCTCGGTACTTAAGTTAAAAAAAATGATTCATTATTATTGGATTTGGCTGGTAATATTAATACCTGGGACACCGAGCTCTCGCTCTACCCTTTAAAAAATATTGATACACAATTCTTTAATTATTTATTACAATTATTAAATGTTACACATTTGCATCAATCTGATTAAAATTAATGAACTTGTGCTCCTCAATAATACATAAATATATAATATATAGGTACATATATTTTTTTTCTATAGTGTTTTTTTGAAAAACTGTTTAGCGCCCCAAGTGGTTATAAAACAAACTAAAGACAAAAAAACGTGCTTTGCAGCTTTTCGGAATTAAAAAAGCAAAATTGGCAGTCGTGGGACTGGCCGACAGAAGTGAAAACTTCTGCGTAAGAAATTTTAAAACAGACGAAATTCGCGCTATTTCACGAGAAAGATGAATTTCATATGCATGTATATATATATAACTTATATATTATTTTAAACATATATTTTAAACAAATTTGTAACTTATATTTATATATATATAAATACACAACTTTGTTTAAAATATTGCAATACGAACTGTTTTATAATTCTTATCTCTAACATAAAATATATATTTATTATGTGAAGTTCATTTCGTATAATTTTGATTATATATGTATATATGAAATGAACTTTACATAATAAATATATATTTATGTGTTAGAGATAATTTATAAAACAGTTCTAATGACAATTCAAATTTCGCGCTCTGTTATAAGAAATTTGAAAGCAGATGGTTTCATGGTGTTGGTCACGATCACGCGAGTTCTATACTTTTTCCCCATCCCGCAAAAGTGCTCAACGCCGCTAAAGAAGTTTTCACTTCAAAAATTATTTAATATTTGGAAATATATCTGACTTATAGAAAAAATGAATATTAATTAAAGAAAGAAATAGTTTTTAAAATATCCTGAATAATATGTAACAATTTTCAAGATAGAAATTTATTACAATATTACAATTATTAACTGTTGCATCATTGCATCAATCTGATTAAAATGAATGGAACTTCGGGTACTCAATAATAATAAATAAAATAATATTAATAAATATATTGAATAATATTTTATTGAAAAAATATTAAAACTTATAAAACTATCTAAAATTTTATTAATAAAAGAACAATGAATAAATAAATATAGAATAGTAATTTATTAAAAAGTAAACAATAGATAAAAAGAAAAAAAAATAACAAAATCATTATTTTCATTTTTAAATAACGATTCACCCGGCGAGTTTCGAACCGACGAAATCCACTCGTTAAAACATCAGTCCAACCGCTGGACTATATGTATTTAGATAAAAAATTGTCATTTTTTTACTGTCTTAGCAGGCAGTATTAAAAATTTTGACGTTTTCCATATAATATATAATTTTCAATTAAGAAATTAATAATGAAGCTGTATGTTTCAAGAGATATCATCAATAAAACTTAATTTTTCTTTATAAATACTATATCTAGTGTGAATTTGAAAAAAATCGTTAGAGCGGTTTTTGAGAACCATGATATATAGATAAATACATATATACAATTTTAGCTAGCATAATAAGATAAGATTATTTTAATTTTGATAGTTTTCTTTTATACGTTCATCATTTATTAATTGTCTTTAAACCAAAGAAGGATACGGAAGATGGTGTTTATGGGTTATATAATAGATAATAGCCTTATAAGGACCTTTTTTCATTCTTTGTCTAAATAGCATATATACCATTCTATAGAATAGTAATTATATATATATATATATATATATATATTTAATTGAAATAATATAATTAGTATTATTATATATATTATTAACGTTGACATTTTATAAGTTTAATTCTTTATTTGTCTTTAAAATAAAAGAAACAGATAGAAATGCATGAGAAGAAGAGAAAGAAATGAAAAACTACTTCCTTATATTTCTTTGTTCCATGGGAAAACAAGTTTTAGTAGTATTTACTAAGGCAAAAGTATATATATAGTTAATACTAGATTTTTTTTTCTTCTACGAATTGCTATTCTCTCAAGAAAAATAATAAAACTTGACACTATTTTTATTTTTTTATATATATTTTTTTTTTATAATAGAATTATTATAGATACTAAAATATAATCAAAAATATAAATAATATATATATAATAAAAATATATTCTAAGTTAAATTAAATTTAATTTACTTAATTGATAAAAATAAAAAAAAATAAAAATTGAAAAATTTGTAATTTATACTTTTTTTAAATTTTCTATATATTATCTATTATCTATTAATTGTAATAAATATTAATTTAGAAATAAATAATAATTGTATCCAATCATTATTTATTAATAATCATATTTTTATTTTAATAATTAAAATCTATGGATTATATTACGTAATTAATATTATTTAAAATAATTTAATAAAATTAGAATTAAATTAGAATAGGATAAGTGCATGATCATTCATTCATATTATATAGAAATATTAATTGTTCCACTATTCTTCCACTATTCTCTCATCAAATCATAACATAGTCTGCTTAGAACTAGTAGTTTCTCCTTGCCAAATGTCAATAGAGGATAATAATAATAATAATAATAATAATAATAATAATAATAATAATATAATAAAATATAATGAATTACAAATTATAAAAATAAATTGAAATTATGTTTTTATTATTCAAAAAAATACAAATATATAGGACTTTCAATATATTTTGAAGTCAAAAAAAAAATGGATTATTTCTACTAATTGTAAGTATACAATTTATTATTAAATTAAATTATTAATTTAAATCTTTATTTTTTGAATTTTGAATCTTTTTTTTATTATAGAATTCAGAAATTTTGATTAAAAATAAATAATTTTAAAAATTTCTGAAACACATTTATCTCAAAAATATTGTTTTTTTTAATTAATTTTATTAATTTAATTATTAGGTTAATTAATGATCTTACTATTTATAATTGAGATAAAATTGATTTTTTTTATCATTTTACCTATAATAGTAAAAAGTAATAAGAAAAAATATTAAAGTATATTTCATTGTATTCATTTACTGGTATTTAATTAATTAATTAAAATAAAAATTAAATTGTTTATTTTTTTCATTTATTCATTTATTCATTTATATTTTAAATATTACTCTCTCTCTCTGTGAATTTATATATATAATTATTATTATATTATTATGTTTTAGAATGAATTTAAGAAGTGATGGGGAAAGTGAGAAATTGAAAAACTGGGGCACTAACTGAAAAGATGGATAGGTAATATTTAAATTGGCTCTGTGTCCAGTAAGAAAGAGGAAGAGAGAGAGAGACAGAGAGAGAAAGAGCAGCTATGGAGGCCGATTCGGCCATTTTGTTGTTGTTGGGTAGGTAGGTAGGTTCTATATATATATATATATATATATATGTGTGTGTGTGTGTGTGTGTGTCTGTGTATCTGCCCTCCCTTCCAATCGACAAAGAAGAAGCAAGCGAATGAGTGAGAATCAGTCAGTCAGTCAGTCAGTCGTTCGAGCGACGACAAATATTAAACATCTCTTAGAACAAATGATAAATAATAATTATACACGTGACAAATGAAATGAATCCATAAATATAAATTTGTATTTTTTTTTTTATTGACAAAGTACAAATAAAATAAATATGCGAGTGATTTTGTTTTTTGGTGATTTTTAAATAAATTTAATTTTTGTTTTGTTTTTTGTTTTTGTTTTTTTTCTCTTTTGTTGATTTTTATTTAAAGTGGATTTATTTATTGTTTTTTCTGTGTCTTATATTTATTTATTTATTAGTTGTTTTTTTTAAATGTGAATTGTATTTTTTATGTCGTGGTATTAGTAAGATAGAAAAGGAGAGAAGAGAGCGCACACGCAACTTGGGATAAAATCAATAAGTGCGACAAAGAGAGAGAGAGAGAGAGAGTGTGTGTGTGTGTGTGTGTGTGTGTGATGGTTCTATCTATCTCTCTATCGGAGCACACAAGTGAGCATATATAAAATCTACTAGCAGCAAGCAAGCAGCAAGCCGAGTATAGCAAGAAGAGAGAAAAGAGAGAAAAGAGAGAGAAGAGAAGAGAGGAGAGAGGATGTGTGTTGATGTGAGTGAATTGTGATCGGGCCCAAATGACGGTGGCCACATTATGGCGGTGAAATTAATAGGACGGCGTTATTTAGGACTTTCTGTTATTTTATTGACAATCTTATTATGTTTGTATTATGCGAATTATACAATTTTAAATCCGGGTAAACCACCACCAGCACAAACGGTAGAACAATCATTAAATAATCGGTTATTGTATGTAAATGGTGGAGCAGCCCCTGGACATGAACAACAACAACAACAACAACCACCACCACCACAAACACCGCCCTCATCCAATTCTATTAAAACAACAGGCACTAAACATGAATGTGGATTAAATGCGGCTCCAGCTGACATTGACACTGTCAGCATTTATTCCAATTTCGATTTTCAGGTACAATCGAATATTATTTCTATCTTTATCTTTTTCTTTCTTCATTAATCAATTAAATATCAATCGAAAGGTTCATTTCAATTCCTATTCATCATGAATTCATAAAATTTAGTTTTTGTCTCTCTATACAAGAAAAAATATAATAATCAGATTTGTGGATGATGATCTCATAGAAATGGTTTAATTCTTCTTCTTCTTCTTCTTATTATTATTATTATTATTATTATTATTATTAAAAAGAAATAATCACTATATTAGTTATTATTAGAGATGTATACAATATATATAATATCAATTGGTAAAAATGGAATATGCAAAAAAATAAAATTTCTAGTCTTGTATTATAACAATGGATGCGATGATATTTAATTGACTGAATTTAATTTTTTATTTTAATTATCTATTCCTATTATAGTATAAAGTATTCTTATATTTATATTTATATATAAGATATACTATCCTTATTACCGTTGATTACCGTTGTTTTCCATTATTGAAATGATGATAGTAATAGAGGGCGCGTCTGCTAATTATCCGTAAATTCATGCAAAATTAAGTACCCAAATTGTACTGATTCTAACAGTAATAAATTCAAAAATAAAATAAAAAATTGCAAATTATTAGATATTAGAAAAGAAAAGGTACAACGGAAGTAAGTAGGACACCGTTACAGGAAGCCATCAAGAGTTGGATTATATTTGTATTGTATTGTATTTATTGAAAGATAGAAGAAGAAAATAAATTGTCAACTATCATCTTTGAAAATGGATACCAATAAACAGATTTACCTTCTATTCTATATATTATACTTAGGTACATTTATTATAATACATAAATAATTGCATATTAGAATTAGAACCAGCTTAGGAATTTATATTATTGTATTATAACAATAGATATATAATAAATAAAAGTTAAAGTTGAAATTACTTAAAAAAGTAAAATAAAAAAGTATAAGGCTCTTGTGTAATAATTTTGATTTATATAATAAATATGTATACTTATATATATATTATCATTGCTATAAATAATGAAGATATCAATTATTATAAATTGAGTTTAATTTTAATTTTATCAGATGAATTTCATTATGGATATTGATATTCCCAATAATAAACAAATCGTTAAAACAAAATATGAAAATCTCACATAAATTAGAAACATGAAATGTAGATATTTCGAAATTGATTTGAAGATATGCTAATTAATTAAAAATAAATATAATAGTATTTTTATATAATAAAAATGTCACTGTGGCAAATCTATAGTAGTAGTGGTAGGGGATGTTTCGAACCTACTAATACTTAATACTTACCTAGTTCAAAAACAAAAACAAAAATTATAACTATCATATTACTATTTACTAAGTTAACAAACATTAAATTATGTGTTTGTTTAGTTTAATTCTATCTATCTCTGTGGCTCTACAGAACTCGAAAGTTCTTGGCCGCAGCAACCACACTTCTCCAAGTGTCCCTATTCATTCTGGGCGACTGTTTATTTTAATTAAAAATTAAAAATTAAAAATTTTAAAAAGCAATGAAAAAAATTTACTTAAATAATAAATTAATTTTAATTCTTGTTTTTTTTTAAAAAAAATAATAATATTCAACATCTTATATACGTATAATGATTTATTTATTTATTTTTGATATAATTATATAAACTGTTTAATGATTTTTTTTCTAATCAATTATCTAATTTTCTTTAAAAACAAAAAAAAATGACGTCAATTATACATAATTTAGCTTGAGAAAATAAATATGTTTATATTTTATATAATAATTTTTTTCTCTTCACTTCTCTTCTCTTCTCTTAATTTCTAAAAAGAGAGAGAATCATGATTGTGCATGACTACTGATGATCTCGATGATGTCCTCGAAAAAATATCATTTTTATTTTTATTATTATTTATTTTTATTTATTTATTTATTTATTTTTATCTATACATTTCTTTATGTTATGTTGTATTCTAAATTTAAAAGTATCAACAAACATGTCTACTATTTATATAATACATACATATATGTATGTATGTATATCATTTATAAGTCACATATAATTTACATGCACAACCAACCAATAATTCCTATTTTTACTCTTTCTCATCATTTCTCATTACAATATGGAAGTACCATCTATTGTCAGTCTAACTAACTTTAACCATTCATTGTCTTTCTCATTTGTATATCCTGTTATTGAGTTAATCAATTTTTTACCAATCTTTTCTCATCCTCGTGTCTCAACTTTGATCATTCTGATTCTGATGATGGTTGATCTTTTTTTTTTTTTTTTTGCTTCATCCTATTTTTATAAATAGCCTAAATCTATTCTCATCCTATAATGTCATGAATTATGTTTCACATCCATATAATCTAGCTATACACGTTTTCAATAATAATTTTAATTTAAATTCTTCTCGATGATGATTTTAAAAATATTTAATTATATTTTAATTTTAAAATTTCATATTTTCTGGACCTTTAAGATTTGGTCTTTAATTAACGAATTTATTCATTCATAGTGAGTTATGTACCTATATTGAATTGATCTA
The DNA here is from genome assembly GCA_963082975.1 of Labia minor. Taxonomy (NCBI): domain Eukaryota; kingdom Metazoa; phylum Arthropoda; class Insecta; order Dermaptera; family Spongiphoridae; genus Labia; species Labia minor. The sequence goes on along the minus strand of OY720345.1, from coordinate 93,357,001 downwards.
TACAAAAAGGTATAACCGTTTTTATTATTAGAGATTGCGAACTACTTTTTATAGGTAAACATACAAAGAGCATACTGAAACGTTCTAAGTATTGAAAGAAATTAAAATTAAAGGAAATTCTCTTGAATTAGAACAACAAAAATATAATTTTATTTTCCTTTTTATTTACATCATAATAATAAACATAAATATATTTATTTTCATAGCAACGCTGCAGCGGGCAATTAGTCGTACTTAACACCCCCACTCGACTCATTGCCGGAGAATCCCAAAAAATTTTTAAAATCTTGAAATTTATTTCCTCCAAGCGGTTTTGTTAATATATCTGCGATCATTTTTTGACTTTCACAATATTCAATTTTTATTATTTTTTGAATAATTAAATCTTTTATAAAATGATGTCTCACATCAATATGCTTGGTCCTCGGTTGAATTTTTTCATTTGATGCCAATTTTATGCAACTTTGGTTATCTTCATATATAATGACTGGAAGTGTAACTTTAACTTCAAAATCTTTTAGAAGTTCTATGTTCCATAGAATATCTTGGCATGCTTGTGAAAGAGCAATATACTCAGCTTCAGTTGAAGACAAAGCAACAATATTTTGTCTTTTACTGGACCAATTGATAATATTTTGATTTAGCTTCAGGATAAAGCCACTTGTTGACTTCCTGTCTTCATTGTTTCCTGCCCAATCTGCATCGACGTATGCAGTTAATTTCAATTCTTCATTTTCTTTAATTTCAGATATTTCTAAATTTAAATTCTTCGAGCCATTTAAATATCTTAAAATTCTTTTGATTGCCATCCAATCCTTTTTTCTTGGATTTGACACTTTTCTACTTAACACTCCTATAGCAAAAGAAATATCCGGTCTTGTGGTTGTAGATAAGTATAGAAGTCCCCCCACTGCTTCTCGATACATATCATTATCTGAAAATAATTCTTCATTTTCTTCATCAGTTAGATGATCTATATTCATGGGCGTAGACGTACTTTTCGATTCTTTCATTTCATATTTTTCTAAAATCATTTCTATTTTATTTTTCTGGTTTAAATAAAAATTATTTCCTTTCCTTATCACTTGAATTCCTAAATAAGATGATATTTCTCCTAAATCCTTTGTTTCAAAATCCTTGTTTAAAATTTCTTTAAAATAATCTAATGTTTCAGGATTTGTATATGCTAAAAGTAAATCATCAACATAAACCAGAAAATATATCCATTCTCCATCTTTCTTCTTTTTATATAAACAATTATCCGCTTTTCCTCGTATAAAACCATTTTTTAATAAAGTTTGATTAATTTTAATATTCCAACTTCGAGCTGACTGTTTCAATCCATATAAAGATTTCACCAATTTACAAACTTTTCCTTTATTCTTTTCATCTTCACAACCTTCTGGTTGCTTCATATAAATTTCTTCTTCAATTTCTCCGTTCAAAAATGCTGTTTTTACGTCAAATTGTCGTACTTTCATATTCTTCGTACTTGCAATTGCTAAAAATGTTCTAAATGTATTCTGTTTCACAACAGGTGCAAATGTTTCGTTATAATCTTGACCAAATTTTTGAGAATAACCTTTGACAACAAGACGGGCTTTAAATTTTTCAATTTCTCCTTCGGAATTTCTTTTCAGTTTAAAAACCCATTTATTTCCAATTGCTGTCTTTCCTTGAGGCAAATCTATTAATTCCCAGGTCTTATTATTTTTTAGAGAAATCAATTCTTCTGAAACAGCTTCTAACCAATATTTTCTTTCATTTTCAGGTAATTGAATCATTTCCTTCCAAGAATTTGGTTGGCTAGTTTCAAAATTTATATCTTCGACAACATATGCCAATCTTTCAGGAGGAATTCCTTTTGTCTCTCTGGATGATCTTCTTACTTCACTTTCTACTTTTTCCTTACTATTTTCTTCAAATTCATCTTCATTATTTTCTTCATTTCTATAAATTTCTCTTTTCTTCTGTGGATCAGAAAAAATTGATTCATCAAATATTACATCACAGCTTGTCACTATTCTATTAGTTATAGGATTCCATAATCGATATCCATTTTCTGTGTAACCAATCATATATAATTTTTCATTAATTTTATCAAATTTATTTCTTTTAAACTTTTGTATATAACAATATGCAACACATCCAAATATTCTTAAAATTTTTATATTAGGCTTAAATCCATACCATAGTTCGGCTGGAGTTTTATTAATTAAATTACTCGTTGGACTTCTATTTAGTAAATATGCAGCCGTTTTTATAGCTTCACTCCAAAATATTTTAGACAAATTACTTCCCAATATCATAGAACGAGCTTTCTCAACAAGGGATCTATTTAACCTTTCTGCTTTACCGTTCTGTTGAGGAGTATAAGGAGAAGTAAAACTTATATTAATCCCACTTTCTAAACAGAAGTTTTTAAATGAACGTGATGAATATTCTCCCCCATTATCACATTTAAGACAATGTATTTTAAAATTAAATTTGCTTTCTACAAAAGACTTGTATTGTTTAAAAGATTTTTCAGTTTCAGATTTATCCTTAAGGATATAAACAATTGTAAAATTCGTAAAATCATCTAGGAATGTCAAAAAATATTTACCTCCGTCTAAAGAAATCGGATTTATTGGGCCACAAATATCTGAGTGGATTATTTCTAGAGGTCTTTTCGCCTTTGGAGGAGATCCTTTATGGGATTCTTTTACTTGCTTACCCTGAACACAAATTTCACAAAATTTTTGAACATCCTTCGATAATTTTTCATGTCCATGTACCATTTTATATTTAGATAATTTTTCTAAGCCGGATCTTCCAATGTGACCAAATCTTCTATGCCAAATATCTTCAATAATCGATGATTGACAAATTCCTGCCTCGGATTCCATCATTTCTTGAAGTCTTAAAGAGACACGATATAATTTTTTATGATTAATATCTGAAGCAAATAATAAATTATTTCCATTATATATTTTAGCTTGTTCATTATTAAAAATTATTTTTAGATTATTTTGATTCATCTTCTTTACCGATAATAAATTATGGGACAAATCAGGAATATAAAGTACATCTTTAATAAAACAATTATCTCCTGATAATGTTCTAGTTTTTAATATTCCCCTTTTAGTAGCATTTAAACTTTGATTATTCTTAGCTGTCCCTATCTTAATATTTGGTTGTAAATTTTCATATTTAATAAAATAAGAATCATCATTAATCATATGTTCTGTGGCACCAGAATCTAAATAAAAATGAGTAAATTTGTCCCTAGATTCACTTAAATTTGTTAGAGGACATTCTTCTTCTTTGAAATTAAATGATAAGAAATTTAATTCTTTATCAATATCATTATTTATTGAAAAATGAGATTCACCTAAACTCGATCTATTCTTAAAATTTTCTTTATTAAACCAACAATACTGACTTTTATGATTGGTCCTATTACAATGGGTGCATTTAAAATTCTTCTTAAAACTAAATCTTCTATTCTTATTGTTATTAAATTCTTCATATTTTGGCTTTGAAATAAAAGCTGATTTATTATTTGAAATATTATTTTCATTTCGTAAATGATTCCTTTTAGCTTCTTCATCCAATAATCTATTTTTAACAAACTCTAATTCTAAGTTTTGGGGATTAAGAGTTTCGATAGCGGTTACAATATTTTTATAACTTTGAGGTAATGAATTTAGTAAATAACAAATTGAAGTGATTTTATCCAGCGATCCACCGGCGCTTATTAATTGGCGAATTAAACTATCAAATTTTGATAAATATTCAACCATTGATCCATCACCTTCAATAAATTTAAGATTTATTAATTTCTTTTGAATAAACAATAAACTAGAAATCCCTTTTCTATTAAATGTCTTTTCTAAAGATTGCCACATTTCATATGCGGTTTCTTTATCTTTTATATATTCAAGATGAGTATCATCAATAGCCATAGTTATTAAAGATTTACACTTACGTTCCTTTTTAAGATCTGCATTTGGCGCATCATTTTTTATTTCTCTTTCTATAGCTGTTTCACATTCATTCTCAACTAAAATAATCTTCATCCTAAATTTCCAATTATCAAAATCTTTACCTTTGAATGGTGTGATATTCCTTTCAGTATGCTTTTGAAAGTTCATGTTATTTTTTTTTTTGATGTTCTTTATTTAAATAATAATTTTTTTTTTTAATTTCTTTCTGGGCCCATAACCTATTGAAAGAAATTAAAATTAAAGGAAATTCTCTTGAATTAGAACAACAAAAATATAATTTTATTTTCCTTTTTATTTACATCATAATAATAAACATAAATATATTTATTTTCATAGCAACGCTGCAGCGGGCAATTAGTCGTACTTAACACTAAGTAAGTCAGATAAACCTTTCTAACACTCTTTTATTAATATTATATCTATATATGACGAACCATGATATATTTAAATCGTCCGCGTAACCTAATACTTTATTTTTTTGATTACAAATCTAGATTTCTCTTGAATTTTTCCAATTAGGTATTATCTAATGCTTAATTAATTTAATAAAAAGTGGATAACGAGTGGTTTTACGTCATTTCGAATTTCATTGAAAAACCTTTTTTTTCTACCTTTACAATTAGACAAATGATGAAGGTTAATAATTGTTTTTTTATTCCAGTGTAATATTTTCCTTACACCATTTTGAAAGTAATTTACAAAAAAAAAATCACTGTATTTATTTAATTCTGTAGTTTTATTACTATATTTTTAAATTTCTATAATAACAATAATTTACTTTATGAAACGTTTGTACTTTTAGTATTATTATTATTATTTTATTAATTTATTTTTACTCATGTTTACTAAATTTTAAATATAAATCTCTATTAAAATTAATGCTGCTATTTTCTAAAAACTTTCGTTTCATTACCATTTTTTGATCACGATCACTTATCTATCTGTATTATTATTATTATTATTATTATTATTATTATTTCTTCTCGTTTTTCTCGTGATAATCACGGTTTTCATTTACTCCTTTTACGAGCTAAAAGTCAAATAAATAGGAGAGCTGGTTCAGTTCTGGGTGAGAAAACATCTGACGATTGAACACGTGTCAAGAATGACAGATTTTTGCATCTCTTCAATTCAAAGTTTCTTCTTTTAGGAGACCATATCGGGTAGCAAGGAGTCTCTGCTGAGCTTTGGCTGAGTGCGGTTGGTTTTATAGTTAGCTCCTGACACGAATCGAATCTATAAAAGTGTTGAAGTGTTTTTTGTCTTGTTTGATAGTTAAGTGTATTAATTCATTTTTGCACTATGAATAATCAAGATATGAACGACTTTTTCAAATCTTGGAGAGAAGAACTAAAGGAAAATATGAGGAGAATGGAGAGGAAGATGGAAAGAATGGAAGAGTCGTTTATGAATGGCTATGAACATACAAATATAAAAATTAAAAACCTAGAAAGAGAACAAAGGAACAAAAACCTTCTATTACATGGACTCAAGGAAGATGAAGGAAATTTCAACGAATTAGAAGATGTGGTAAACAAGTTATTAAAAATGAAAATATGTGAAGAATTTGAGATCCGAGATATAGATTTAATTAAAAGATTGGGAAAAAAAATCAGTAATAAAACTAGACCGGTACTGATTACATTCATTGCCATAAGAATAAAAAATAAAATTTTAAAAAACAGTAAAAAATTGAAAGGGACAAATATGTACATAACTGAAGACCTCCCGAAAGAAGTGAGAGAAATAAGAAAAGAATTGATACCAAAAATGCTTGAAGCAAGAAAGGAAGGAAAATTTGCTATTATCAAATATGATAAACTAATCATAAAAGAGAATTTCAGGCATGAGAAGAATTCTAACAGAGATGATATTGATATCAATTATGAGAGAAATGAAAAGAAAAGACAAATATCAGAATCACCTCCAGGTCCTTCGGGTAAGACTGGGACCGACCAGATGAAAAAGAAAGAAAAAAAAGCTGAAACGCAAATTAAAATCTATAGATCTACAAAAGGTAGAGAAAATCAAAACAGAATAAGTGATTTTTTTAAAAACAAAAACCCAATACGCGAAGAGAGAAATGTCCAATCCGACTAGGAAAGGAGAACCAGGCCAAAGTTACCAAAAAGGGCAGCAGACCTCCACCACCCAGAAAGTCTGGTCAACGAGGGTGAGTCGGACCACATCCTCCCAAAAAGATTTAATATTGGTATTAATAAAAATATTGGTATTAATAAAAATATTAGTAATGATAAAACTAATTATTCAAATAATTTAAAAAATAATATAAATAAAAAACTCTTAAATTATCAAATTAGAAATGAACAGTTAAATCTAAAAATAAAAAATAAATATATGGATTATAAAAATAAATATGAGAATTCGAAAAATAATCTAAATTTGACAAAAAATAAATGCGATAATAAAATTCAAAGAAAAGAAGAGAAAATGCATAAATATGAAAATTTAAAGGAAATTTATATAAATAATGCTAAATTAGTTAATGAAATTGAACAAACAAATACATACACAAAAAATAAATTAAATATTGCCACATTAAATGTACGAAGTCTAAAAAATGATGAAAGATTAACTGAATTGAAAAATGCATTAAGTGAAACAAAGATTGATATATTAGGTATGTGTGAAATTAGAAGAATGGGAGAAAAATTATTAGATATGAAAGATGAATATGTTTTTTATCATTATGGTCAAACAAAAGGTCAAAGAGGAGTTGGATTTTTGATTAATAAAAGAATGAAAGATAAAATCATTGAATATAAAGGTTTTTCAGATAGAGTTGCTTTAATAAAAATTATATCTAAAAATAAGTATCTATTAACAATAATACAAATTTATGCTCCAACAAGCGATTCAACAGACGAAATAAGTGAAGATTTTTATAATATTCTGGATAACGCACTTAATTATAAATCCAATGTAAAAGAAAAGAAAATTGTTAAGAAACAAATAATTATTATGGGAGATTTTAATAGCCAGGTTGGAAAACGATTAGAAGAAGAGAATTTAGTAATGGGCCCATATGGATATGGTAATCGTAATGAAAGGGGAGAAAAACTCGTCAACTTTTGTTTTAAAAATAAGATGAAAATAATAAATACGTATTATAAGAGAAGAGCAGGTAAAAGATGGACGTGGTTAGCCCCTAACGGAATTTATAAAAATGAAATAGATTTTATTTTAACTCCACACCTTAACATAATTAATAAATTTAAAATAATGGATAAATTCTCCTGATAGCTGAAATAAATCTAAACATAATAACTAAGAGACCAAACCCAGACTGGAATAAAAAATTATACATAAACTTAAATAAAGATAATAATGAATTACTCAATAAAATAAAGAATGAATTGAAAATTGAATATACGGAATTTGACCAAATTCAAAATCAATATGATATAATCGAAAATAAACTCAAAATCATACAAAAAGAATATTTCGATACATCTGAAAAATTACCTAAACTTACAGAAAATACGAAAAATATAAAAAAAAAAGAGGGAAAAATTAAAATTAAAAAGAAAAACATTTGACAACCGTCTAGAACATAATACAATGTGTAAAATAGTGAAATTTAATATTAAGAAGGATCTTAAAAATTATAACGATAATTTAATTAAATCTTTAATCGAACCACATACCTCTTTGAAAAAAATAAAAAAAGAAATGTCCTCTGGTAATCAATTAATTACAAAATTAATAAATAAAGATAAAATCCCAGAAAGTAATAGAATAAAAATAATAAAAATAGCTACAAATTTTTATGAAAAGTTATACTCTAATAACAATAGAAATTATAATAATAATAATAAAAAAAATGATAAGGAATTTACAGAAAATGAAGAAAAAATTCCAGATTTCTTAGAATCGGAAGTTGGAGCAATTATAAACAAATTAAAACCAAATAAAATGCCTGGAATCGACGGCATAAAAAATGAAATAATAAAACATTGTCTAAATTTAATTAAAAAACCCATAACATTACTATTCAATAAAATCTTAGAAACCCAAATAATACCAAGACAGTGGCAATCGTCCAATATAATGATTCTTTTTAAAAAAGGAGATCCAACTGATATGAATAATTATAGGCCAATATCATTATCTTCAAATATAAGTAAAATCTTTATGAAAATAATTTATTATAGATTGGAAAAAATACTGTTATTTAACCAACCTTCAGAACAAGCGGGATTCAGAAATGGCTATTCCACATATGATCATCTGCATTCCATTAATCAAATTATTGAAAAGGCTAAGGAATTTCAAATTAGATTATACTTAGCTTTTATTGATTATGAAAAAGCATTCGATAGTTTAAATCATGAATCAATATACGAATCAATGATGGCACAAGGAATACATACACAATATATTAACTTAATTAAAAAAATCTATAGTAATTGCCAAGCTAGAGTTGTCCTAGATAAACCAGGACTATTCTTCCCGATAGAAAAAGGAGTTAAACAAGGAGATCCCCTTTCCCCAATGATTTTCAATTGTGTATTAGAAGAAGTATTTAGAAGGTTAAATTGGGAAAAGGAAGGAGTAAATATAAATGGTAATTACTTGAATAATTTAAGATTCGCAGATGATGTTGTCTTGATAGCGACATCAAAGAAACAACTAGGAAAAATGATAAATCAATTAAATATAGAAAGTAATAAGGCCGGACTAAAAATAAATTCAAAAAAATCGGTAATTCTAGTCAATGAAGATCAAGAGGAAGAAGTGAAATTCAGTGAAGATGAACCACCAATCATATGTAAGAAAGAAAATGTATACCTAGGTCAACTTATCAGTTTCGAGAATAAAGCAACGAAAGAAATTAGAAGAAGAATCGCGCTGGCATGGAAAAAATATTGGTCACTAAAATTTATTATAAAAAATAAAATAATAAATCAAGAAACAAAAATAAAAATTTATAAAAAATGTGTTGTGCCAGTACTGACTTACGGGGCGCAAACATGGTCTATGACTAGAATAAATATGAATAAACTCGAGTCTACCCAAAGGTCGATGATTAGAAGCATTTTAGGTAAAAGGAAAAGAGACAAGTTGAATATGGACCAAGTATATAAAAAATTCAAAGTGGAACATATTAATATGTATATAAGAAGGATGAAATGGAGATGGGCTGGCCATATTGCAAGAATGGAAAACAACAGATGGACCAAATTAGTGACGGAGTGGTGTCCTATGGAAAACAAGAGAAATCGAGGAAGACCTTATAAAAGATGGAAGGATGATCTGATAGAGATTGCTGGAAACAACTGGTCGAGGATGGCGAGAACGCGAAACGAATGGAAGACTTTGGGAGAGGCCTATGCCCAAAAGGGCCTGGTTCTATGAAGATAGAAGGAAAAAAAAAAAAAAAAAAAAAAAAAAAAAAAATTAATTAAAAAATGATATTATTGTATTATATTGTTATATATTGTTGTATTATATGATTGTTATGTATTGTAAGAACCAATAAGGGCAATAAATAAATAAATAAATAAATCGGGTAGCAAGTCGTTGGTGTATTATTCGGGCAACGTTGTCATGTCTATCTGGTATTTTTTCTCTGTTGGCCAAAGAAGCACGTGATCCAGTTATACACTCTGTTCAATTGACTCAGTTGAGACTCCTTGAGACATCTTCGGCATTTGTCGTCAAGCTTTTTTTTGAGAATATATTTTCGGTAGTGTTTCGAGTGTTAATTATTCGATGTTGGATCGCCATTGCAAATCCTCTAGAAAGCCATCATCAATTCGATCGATAGGGTTGATCCAGTTGGTGGGAGTTCTTTTGTTGTTTCCAAGATTTCTTTAAAAGGGTTGGTCAAGGTTGTTGGTTGGCAAGTTAAGTGGTTGGGTGGTGTTAGTTAGCCAGGGTGTAAAACTTTTCTGTATCGTGTCATTTTTACCCTTAGGGATCTTGCAAGATTATTATTATTATTATTATTATTATTATTGTAATTTGATTGGTTGTTTATCTTATTCAGTATTATTTGGTATAATTCTAAACCCTCCTTATCGAACGAACTATCTATCATTTATTCTTGAATCCGTATACTATCTATATATAATTTAAAGAATTCTGCTGTTTTAATTGCAATATTTAATTTCGTCTTCTCTAATTCTCTTGGGTCTTTTATTACATTCTCCCGTTTAACTTCAAACCAATTGATACATATATTTCACAAGAGTATCACCACATAAATACAATAATATATACATTCAATCTCTCTCTTTCTTATTCACACCATTAATCACCATAAATCATATTATTATTATTTTTTTTTTTTTTTTTTTTTTTTAATTTCAATATAATATTAAAGTATATTTTAATAGAAAATATACCTCTTTTGTTTAAAAATAGATACATAATTGTGTACATTTCCTGTTCGTCACGCTTCCGTTTTTGTATTTTTTTTTTTTTAAATTTCTTCAAATATACTATATTATAAGTATTATTTATTCCTCTCTCTTCTCACTTTCACTTTTGAAAAATGATTTTTCAATAGAAAATTTCCACTATAAAGGTATATTGTATGTTAGGTACTTACATTCCTATTTATTGTTCAGAATATTATTAAAAAAAAAGGGATTATAACAGATTAATAATTAATAATTAAATAAGATAATTTTTATTCTTTACTATTTCATTTTGATGAAAATAAAATGAATACAATTTTTTAATTATTAATTAATTTTAACCAATTTAGATTAAAAAAGTTAAATAGTTAATGTTAATGTTAATTGAATTAATTACTTACTTGAATTACTGTTTGTCATACTCGTATATGTATTATATTTTACCTCTCTACTTAGAAGTTAATTTTATTTTACTCTTCATTCAACATAATTTTAATTATTATTTATAATAATAATTAATATATGTACCTACTAGCTTGTTAGAGCGCCAAAGGCTCTGCCCCCCCCCCCTGTACCCCCGATATTTCCGATATAATACATAGTAATTCATGACGGTTCTAATGATACCCGAACCATTAAAATCCATGAAGCCGTTGAGAAGGAGTTTAGAATTGCGTAGTCGTTTAATAGATAGATAAAGATAATATATATATATACAAAATTTATTTTCTATTTTAATATATAAATAAAATACTAATTTATAATAATAATAATAATAAATAGATATTTTTTATAATCACTATTAATCATTATATATACATAGAAAGTTTTCAAGAGCATTTCCATTTCCTAATTTTGAAGACAAGAAAATTTTTAAGCGTGATATCAGAATATCGTTTGATCTAGATATCTAGATATTCTATGTAAGGTAGATCAATGTGCAACCATCAGTAACATGAAAAAAAAAAAAAAAAAAATCATCTTAATAAGAAGTGACCCAAGTGTGATTAAGTGTAATCACTATGAAGATGGCACATATTATTAAACTAATCTTTCTTACAATTCGTTAAAATGAATTCCATCTTCGCAACGTTCGTTATCCGCTTTGTGTTAACACGTTCAGTGTCACAACCCGGATAATAATAATAATAATAATATATTTTTTAAAGCTTAAATAGAATTTTTATCATGTTTTAATGGAGTTAAATTTTAAAATAATTTTTATTTTCTTTTTCTTTATATCAAAAATCCTCTAATAACGTGTATTTTTGAGTGAAATTTCTTTGAACAATTTTCATCAAAAGAGAAATAAATATACCTAATTATTTGTTATTATACATATAATATGCTAACATTATTTCCGCCTGAATATTTACATAAAAGTATTTGACAAGGAAAGATTTTGCTTTTGTCTTTTGATTATAAATTTTAAATTTTATTTAAATATAATAATTTCAATTTAATTAAATATAGTTAGTATAGTAAAGGAATTAGGTATAATAATAATAATTAAAGATAATATATATTATCTATGTCATAAGATACAATGGAATATAATTTTTTTTTTTATTCCATTAGCAAAGTTATGGTCATTTAAGATTTTATTTTTATCTTCGTTTAAAATAAAAATATTTTACGAGAAGTTAAAAATATAATATGTAGGTTCATCATTTAGTTATTACATAATAGTAAGTAATCCAATAGTAAAATTGTTTAGAAATGATTTATGATATACTAATAATGTAATTATATTCTTCTAAATTTGTCAAAGTCAAGTAAAATCAATGGATTTAATTATGATTCATCAAAATCATTGAGTTTCTGCACAAAGAGGGGCGGGGGGAGGGGGGAGAGAAAAAAAAATTTTATTGAATGCCTAAATTGAATATCTCGTAATTGATAAATAAATAAATTGTCAATTTTTTTTTTTATTATTATTTTAACATTTCTTGGTTAAAATTGTTTGTGTGTGTGTGTGTGCCTATGTTAATATTTAATATTTTTAATAGTCTTCAATGAATGAATGAAAGAATGAATAAATGAATAAATATTGTAGATGAATGATGATGCTCTATTGAAAAAGTCTGAGCAACTAATTTCATATCCTATCGGGGGGGGGGGGGGGGGGCACTTGACTTTAATCTTTAATCCAATCTATTTTTTATTTTATTTTTTTTTTCTCTCTCTCTCTCTCTCTCTTTATTTAAAGATATTTATATAATATAATACAGTAATACCCCGTTTAACGCGGGGGGGGGGGGATACGTTCCATCAAAAGAGAGCGTAATGCGAAACAGCGCTAAACGAGGCTATTTTAACATGTAAATAATGGGGTTAGGGGAAGATGGATAGAAAATTGGTTAGAGGTGTTAAATTTAATAATTCTGTTTTTTTTTTTTTTTAATAAAAATAAAACCAAACATTTATTTCTTATAAAAATAAAAACAATATAAACGAAAATATAAATAAAATTCTAAGTCAGACAAATCATTCAGTCTATTCTGTGTTTCTAATTTTCTGCCTTTTTATCAAGAAGGCATCTAATGTAGTTTGCGTTTTCCTTGTGCGTTCTGTTAGAAGTTGTTGATATAAGTGGATAAAGCATCTATAACACCTCGTCTTGCTTTTGAACTCGTGTCAAAATTTGGATCAATTTCAACAAATTGGTCCATAATTTCAGTTATAGTGGTCAAACTGCTTTTTACAAACGCCATCGAAATTTCTTTTTGCTCTTCTTCGGAATCATTACTATTAATATTTTTGTTTTCTTCTTGCTCAGTTAATTCCTTGAGCTCATCATTAAAAAGACTAGCTGTTGTTTCTTGAACTATTTCTTCGACGTCTTCCACATTTACCTCATCTAAACCGGTTTGTTTCGCTAATTCCACTATTTCTTCCAAAATTTTATTCATATCGACGGAGTTGTCCAATGTCTTCACTCTTACTTAACTCTGGCCAAATGTTGCAGTTGCCGATGAGAGTATCTTTTCTTTACTCTTAAGAATTGTTCTTATTGTTGAAGTTGTGACAAATTCAATGTAGCACTAATTTGAGATTGACGTTCACCAGAATCTAATCTTCTAATCACTTGCATTTTAATTTCCAGTGAAATGATTTTTCTGGTTGCTTTCTTTTCTTGTTTTTCGTTATCACCCATGTTAAAAACTAAAGATCATAATATTAATCGTTATACATATTATATAAATTTATACTTACAATAATGTCACCAAATGTTTCAAATAATAAAATTGCGTTCGCACAGCACCGTACCAAACAAAAAACACAACTAAACTGTTTGGAAAACCTAGCGCTGCGAACGATTTCGGGGAATCCCCGGGTTCAAATAAAAGAGCGCTAAACCGAGACAGCGTTAAGCGGGGTCTTACTGTATAATTTTTTTTTTTTTTTTTACTTAATTAAATCCAACAAAAATATTAAAAGTGTAAATTTTAAAATTCACATTTTATAATTGTTTTATTAATTTATTGCCACAAATTTCATCAAAATTATTAAAATAAAGATAAATTGAATATTTCTAATAAAATATTATAATAAGAAATTGAAATTCTATTTAGTAAATTTATATCTGCCAATATTTAAAAAATACTAATGTGTGTCTCCACTCGGCTATCTCGCAATTTGAGAATTGGATTAAATAACATAATATATTAATTATATTTAAATTAAATTTAATTAATTATTAATTAAAATTAATAAATAATATTTATTATATTAGCGCATGCATGTTGATGGATATTTGTAATGAATTAATTAATATATATATATATTCCAAAGATGATGAGAAGAACATTAAAAAATGAAAAATGAAATCAATGATCAAAAAGTAAATAACGTTTAGTTGTAAAATTCAAATAATTTAATCCAAAATAAATATAAACATCAATAATTAATTAAAATATTCATTTTAATTTTAATAGAGAGTGTGGATAGAAAATAAATAAATAAATAATATTTCTAATTAAAGAAAATTAATAAAATACTTAATACTTATTAATGAATTACCTGGCAAGGTGGACGGACACACATTCCAACCAATCACATTCACTTTGCAATGTAAACTAAAAGATTTATTTAAAAATATAAATATTAAAATAAATAAATTCTAATCGTATTTTTATTTATATTCTGTTTTTCCATGAAATTTAACAGAGTGGCTTATCACAGGATTAGAAAAAAAAAATTAATTACTCAAATTGTGCTAATGAGGTCCCTTTTACTTTTGATTTAAAAGAAAATATTATTATCTAATGTGTATATAATAATAATAATAAATTATACTATTTATTAAAAAAATAATTTAAAAAAGAATATTGACTGATAATCATTTTTACTAAGAATCAGATCTTTATTCAATAAAATAAATATATTATAAAATCTATTATATTTATAAAGGGTTAAAAAAAAGAGGTTGTGATAAGCACAGAACAGAAGTATTTATTTTTCATTATAATAGACAGAACAATTACATAATATTTTCATCGCGTAACTATAATTAATAAATGAATCAATGTTTATAATGAATTATAATAAAAAAAGGAGATGGTTGTAAATATACACGTATAATAAATAATTCATTTAATACTAATCATAATACTATTATATATATATACTAAAATCAATGATCAATCTACATAGGTTCTTATTTCTTATGAATAATATACCTAAAACGTCTTATAAATTATAAATAAAAAATTAATAATTAATATTTATTAAACCAGCGTGTGTTTGGCTCTTTGTTAATGGCACCACATCACGTGTTGGCGCGTGAGATTTGCAGTCGTGATAAAAAATGAATTCCGCCGGTACTTTCAGCGATTCAATCAAACTGAAATTCTATATAAGTATAGCAATTTTATACAATTTTTAATCAAATGTAAAACTATCAAACATAGATCTTTATTTTTACAGTCACTTTAGAGGAAAAAAAATCAAAACGTTGTAGGTAATGAGCCTCTTCCGGTTGAGCTACATTTCTCAAAAGTTGATTGAAATCTACGAAATTTGAATAATGCCCGTATACCAAATTTCATGATTCTAACTCAAACCGTTTTTGCCTAATCTTCTCTACATACATACATACATACACACACACACACACACACACACACAGAGAGAGAGAGAGACATTTTTCTCAACCTTAGTGAAAATGATTGAGGAACCTTGAAAACGTATAAAAACATCAAAATCTCGACATCGAAAATTTTCGTGATCGCAATACTATCTCTGGCGAAGATAGTAAAAAACATACAATATCTATTGTTTGTTATTTTTACATGAAAATAATAATATAATTAATTTTATATAACACGAGAATATATTAATATAAAGAATATTAAAATAGAATTTTTAATAGAAAGAGGTTTCACACACACAATTGTGATGCATATATTTATATTTTTATACAAGTTTTCTGGTTCAAAACACATAGATTCATTCGATTCACCACATTCATAATGTATGTCAATGACCTTGTGTGTTTGTGTCTTCAATTATTAATCCGTTAAGAAATAAACCATCATTATGGTAGAATGGTAGATGGTAGATAGAGTCTCACAAAAGTTGTTTTTAATGAAAAGAGATTAGAAGAAGAAAGAGTGATTCCTATTTTGATGTTTTGAAAATTGAAATTTCTATTATAGTTTATATTTTCAAAAAAATATTAATTTTAATATAAATTATAAAATTCTTATTTGTGAAATATTATAATTATTATAATACTTACATATATATTTTAATGAAAAATAAAGAAAATAAAAAAAATAAAAAAATTGCATAATTGAATTTTTCTCAATTAGACATTGAAATTTATTATTATTAGAAATTGAATTGTGAACTAAATCAGGCGAATATGGTGTATGTTGCAACTAATTATAATTTAATTTAATCATTCCTTGTTTAAAAACTAATGTCTTGTCATTTATATTTTTTTTTTTTTTTTTTCTTTATTCTTACCTATTTTAGAATATTTACTCTATTATATATTTTTAAAGAAATGTTTTATCTTCTTCCTTTTCTTTTTGAAGCCAAAATGGATGAAATCACGTGAATATTGGGATGAAGCAATGGAGAGACGATATAAAAATGGTGTATCAGGATGGAATAAACAACCACTTCATGTATTTCTTGTTCCACATTCTCATAATGATCCTGGATGGGTTAAAACTGTTGATATGTACTTTCATTATCAAACAAGAAGAATTCTTAATAATCTTGTTGAAAAACTTACACAGCATCGTAATATGACATTTATTTGGACAGAGGTTTGTGGTCTAATAATAATATGTATAACAATAAATTAATAAATAAATAAATTAATAAATAAAAAGACAACCAGAATAATGAAAATATACACTTTATTTTTTTTTTTTTTTTTTTTTTTTTTGTGTGTTTTTTGTTTTTCTAGGTAAGCCTTTTATCGAAATGGTGGGAATCAGCGCATCCATTTAAAAGACAAGCACTACGAAGATTAGTAGCTGAGGGTCGTCTAGAATTGTTAACAGGTGGTTGGGTAATGACTGATGAAGCTGGACCATCACTTTATGCCATGTTGGACCAATTGATTGAGGGTCATCAATGGTTACGAACCACACTTGGTGTATCACCCCGTTCCGGATGGGCAATTGATCCATTTGGTCATGGCGCAACTGTACCATACCTTTTACGTGCAGCTGGCCTTGATCTTGGCACAATTGTTCAACGAATTCATTATGCATGGAAACAATGGTTGGCTGTACATCGACAGGTAATCCAAATTAATTATTTCCTCTCACCTCAATAAATAATATATATTATAATAAACAAACAAATATATTTTGTTTTTGTTTTTGTTAAGGGTGATTTTCGTTGGCGACAAGCATGGGATTCTAATGGGAAACACGATATGCTTACACATAATCAACCATTTGATATTTATTCAATTAAACATTCATGTGGACCACATCCACAGGTATTATTAACTACTGATCATTAATAATAATAATAATATTATTATTATTATTATTTAAAATTATTATAGATTTTTCTCATATATTTTTAATATAATTATAAAAATAAATAGGTATGTCTGAAATTTGACTTTCGTAAAGTGGCTGGTGAATATACAGAATATTCTGATAAGGCAACACCAATAACATCATCCAATGTACGTGAAAGGGCTGAATTACTTTTAGAACAATACGGACGTACTGGATCATTATTTTCACATAATGTCGTGTTAATGCCACTTGGGGATGATTTTCGTTATGATGAACCACAAGAATGGGATCAACAATACACGAATTATGCTAAATTGGCTGATTATATTAATTCTAGACAAGAAATTTATAATGCAAAAGTAACATTTGGAACGCCATCTGAATATTTTCAAGAGGTATTTATTATTATTATTATTATTATTATTATTATTATTTATTAATTAATTAATTTATCAGCTAATATAAATGAAAGGGGGAAAAAAAAACAAACAATATGTGTTCGAAAATGTTTAATGTTTTTTGAATTTTTTTTTTTTTTTAAATGTTTTCACATTCTATTCTTTAGTTGTATAGTTTCACCCCAGTAGTCCAAATAAATAATATTATTCACATTTAATTTATAGGTTCTTCGTAGATCTGGAGGTTTAAATCTTCTTCCTACATTAAAAGGCGATTTTTTTGTTTATTCTGATATCTTTAACGAAGGAAGAAGTGCTTATTGGTCAGGATACTTTACTACACGCCCATATATGAAGGTATAATATATATATATATATAGTTATTTATTATATTTAAGGATAAACAATTTAATTATTATTTAATAATCAATATTTTTAGGTTCTTGCTCGTGAAGTGGAAGCAACACTTCGTCCAACAGAGATTGCTTATACACTTGCACTTCAAGCTTCCAGGGCTGCAAATGTTTCTGTACCATCACTTGAAAGAGAATTTGAACGCCTTGTTGCTGCGCGACGTAGTCTTGCTCTTTTTCAACATCATGATGCTATTACAGGTAAAAAAAAAAAGAGAGAGAGAGAGAGAGAGAGATAACGAAAAAACAAAAAAAAAAACAAAAATTATAAATTTTTTGATCTCTAAAATTGCTTATTCTTATAATTAATTATTATTAGAAGAAGAAGAAGAAGAAGAATTGATGTTTTAATAGAAAAATGAGAATAAGTAAGTAAGTAGACGATTTGTATAAAATATAGGAGGTCAGAAGGACGAAGGTGAAATGAAAGGCCGAAGCATGTTTTATTGATATGATTATACAATTATTGGTTGGGAGCGGAGAAGATGTCCGTCCCTGCGGTCATGGGTGTCTTAGCCCCTGAAGACAGCCCAAGCCGGAGGCAGAGAAGTATGACCGAGTGTGATAATAAAGCGAATGATGTGGGCGATCCGCAGGGCGGTTAGTGGATTTCAAAGTTATTTATAAAATATTTTTTTTTTTTCTTTTTTTTTTTTTTAGGAACGAGTCAACAGTTGGTGATGCATGATTATGCAATACGTTTATTTGCTGCACTTCAACATTCATTAGAATTACAAGCACGTGCTTTAGGTGCTCTTCTTGTTCTTCCTTCACCACCACCAGCAGCAGCCTTTCTATTGCCTGATGTTGATCGGTATGGCCGATTAATATAATATTTTTAATTAATTATTAATTCATATATTTGTTATTATCTAACTTAACTTTCAACTAAAATTCCAACTATAAATTGACAATGTATAATTTATAATAATATAATATCATTATAATAAATATTATCATATTTTTATATTTAAATTGTGATAATTAATAATAATAATAATAATAATAATAATAATAATTTAATAGGTAATAAATAAATAAATAAATAAAATTGATTTATTTTAGTGAATCCTATGAACGACTACCAGCTAAAGTACCACTTGTTATACCACGTGATTCACCACGAACACTTATATTATTTAATTCATTAGCACATTCTCGTCAAGAAGTGGTACGTGTACGTGTTACAGCATCCGATATACGTGTACGTGGACCCGATGGTGGAATTGTACCAGCACAATTAAATCCTGTATGGAATTATACGGCACGACCTGTTGCAATGTCACGTGGACATTTTGAATTAACATTTTTAGCTGATTTACCAGCATTAGCTGTTGTACGTTATTTAGTTGAAAGGGCACCAGCAGCAGCTGCTGGTCGTGCTGTCGTTTATTGTGCACAATGTCAATCAGGTACTACATATTACACTACACTACATTATCTCTCTTATCTCAAATAATAATAATAATAATAATATATATATATATATTATATCAGTTCAAATTCAGATTCTTTTATATTTTATTTTCTCTTACTTATTAATTAATTAATTAATTAATTAATTAATTGGAATGTGATTAATAAAAGAAGAATCTAATCTTTAACTTTTAAAATAGATATAAAAATAATGTATTAATAATAATAATGAAATTTAAATTTAATTTATTTTTATTTGTTTAGGAAATGAAGATTTATTTACTATACGACGAATAGAACCAGGAAATGTTCAATTAGAGAATCATAGAATGCGTCTTTTATTTGATGGTGCAAGTGGTTTTCTCCGAGCCATAACACGGAAACCAGATGGACGACCTGTTCAAGTTGCACTCACAGTAGCCGCTTATATGTCAGCACAATTTCATAATGGTGCATATCTATTCAGTCCAAATCCTGGACGAGGAAATAGTCCAGAAGTAGAGGTGAAAAAAAAAATTGTTTATATTATTTTTCTTTTAATTCATTAATTAAAATTAAATTTATCTTAATAATAATAATAATAATAATAAATTCATTAGTATTTTAAAATATGTATTTAAATGTTAGACGTTAGTACATAATAATTACATACCATATTTATATATGGTATACGCCGTATACGCGTATAGTGAGTGCTTGCTCACTATCTAATATAACTATCTAATATAATAATATTATTTTAAATATCCAATTAAAAATGTATTATCAAAAATGTAAAATTTAGTAAAACTATGTAGATAGTAGTAAATGACACAAATAGTTATAATAAATAATGTAGATTGTTATTCTAGACTAGAATCTACATACACGTAAATATATGTATTAAAATTTTATAAGAATAAATCTTTATTTTTGTTGTTCCACAGGTATTAGCAGAACTTGAAGCCACCATATTAATTAGTTCAGGCCCAATAAGTAGTGAACTTGTTGCTGTTTATGGTGATACATTAATTCATCGTGCATCTGTATTCCATGGTGCTGGTGCACCCGGTGAAGCTGTCTTTTTAGAAAATGAATTGGATTTAGGTCCAGCACCACGACATGGTAATGCAGATATTTTCATGAGATTAGCAAGTGAAATTGCTAATGGACAACCACCTGAATTATGGCATGATCAAAATGGATTTCAATTAATGCGTCGTGTAAAAGTAGAACGTATTGGATTAGAAGGAAATTATTATCCAGCAACACAAGCAGCATTAATTCAAGATTCAGCAAGGAGACTTACTTTATTACTTAATCACGCACAGGTATACAAGTTATTATTATTATTATTATTATTATTTTTAATTAAATTACATTTGTAATTAAATATTTAAATTTGGAATTTTAAAAATAAAACACTTTTTAGAAATTTTTTTTTTTTAAATAATTCATTGTACTTATATGTATTTATTTATCAATTTCTAATATAATACAAATAAAATGTGTACCTTTCATATATTAATATCTAATATGTACGTATTTATCTTTAGAAATTTTTAGAAATTAATTTTATAGAAAATAGAAAAATTCATTCAATAACGTATCAAACAAGTTTATAAGGCAATGCATTAACTCTTTATTCTTTAAATATCTTTTTTGTTTTCATATTTCATACAATATTTTATTGATATATATATATATATATATATATACTTTTTTTTTCTTTCATTTTGAATATAATATAAATTAATAGGTTCTTATATTATTTTTATTGAAGGGTGTATCAAGTTGGGAACCTGGTTGGCTTGAAGTAATGCTTGATAGACGATCACTTTATGATGATGCACGAGGAATGGGCGAAGGTGTCATTGATAATCGACGTACGGCTACAAAATATTGGCTTCTTCTTGAAGATATTCATGATATTCCTTTAACAAGAGGAAATTCTACATCGAGTTTTTCACAACCACCACCACCACCAGCAGCATTATCTACATTAGCATCACAATTGGCTGCTACATTACAATATCCAGCAAATGTCTTTGTAGTGGAAGGATTAGATACGGAACGTGCAACACGATTACCTGCACGTGTACCATTAATTAATGAACCATTTCCATGTGATTTACATTTAGTCACATTACGTACAGGACATGATCCAATATATGGTCAAAGTCCTGGTAATACAGCACTTTTGGTTTTACATAGGTAAATAAATAAATAAATAAATAAATCTATGTGTATCTATTAATACTAATACTAATTCATTCATTAATAAATAATTATTATTATTATCATTATACTTTATACTTACTATATATACCAGGGAATATTTAAAACATCTCGATCTCTATAATTCAGTTATATTTAGTATAGAAATAGTATAGAAATATATATTCGACGAGTAGATATATATCAATTTTTTGTTTTGTTTTATTAATCATACTTACTCTTTTTATAACTTATATATATATAATTTTCACTTCATTATTTGTTTGTTTTATTATAGACAAGGAGTTGATTGTACTGTTGGATGTTCCGGTGGTCCAACATTATGCCCTGATGGTATTGGTGCTCCAATGAAACCCCAAACAGCGTTATCATCAAATCTAGTTAATATTACTTCCATAAAACCAGTGACAATTACTGGATTACATGAAAATGGACATGCTATTACATCACTTAATCAACTTGAGGTGGCTCCTATGGAATTGGCAGCAGTAAATATTACATTTGCTCCATGAATATAAAAAAAAAATTATTACTATTACTAATACATTTTTTTTTCATTTTTATAAATCAATTGCCTGGGTTCGATTTGTTATTGAGACCACAAGTACGATTGGTATATAATAATTTATGGTGTACCTATATTTGTATACAAAAAAAAAAAAAAAAAAAATGGCCCAATTTCTTGTTTGAAAATTAAGAGAAAAAAAATCATTCATTCCTCTAACAAATAAATATATATATTAAAAACAATAAAAAAATGTGATGTCAAAATAATAACATTACTTATATGTTTAAAATTTAAATTCTTTAAATTTTATTTCAATATATATATATATATATATATATTATTAATTATATTAATTATTTATTATAATATTCATTGTGACCATGTCACCTTCATATTATTAATTTATTTATTTCATTATTGTTAATAATTGTAACTAAACAATTAAATTATATTATACTATTATTATTAAATTTTAATGTATTTAAGTATATCTTCTTTATATATATATATATATATATGTTTTATGTATTATGATGATGATTATTAATAACACTAGCTGAATGATTCTATTAATTCTTATTGGTTAAGAATCATTCAAGAGGAAAAGGAACAACAGCAACAACATGAGTTGTATTATATAATTGTATATTGTACCTAAATACATTTTTATTTAATATTAATTCAGAAAAGATGGATCCAATTTTAATCATGTATCGTGTATTTATTTTTTTCATTTTACTTACCTATATTTATTGGTATACATTAATTAATTACTTTATCACTTACTAAATTATTAAATTGATTTCATCTTTTTCAATCATTTATAGAGAGAGAGAGAAACTGTGTCTGATGTAATAAAGTTTATTGATTGCTATAAATATAAAAAAATTTAAATATAATATATATATATATATATATATGGGATGATGAATACTTTTAAAAGTTAATGGAATATTGTTTAAGAATAAAATCTATTTTTTTTTCTTTTTTGAAAAATATCTCTTTATGGTACCTATTAATATGCACTTTTTATGTCGAAAATGGTATATTTTCATCAAGTGATCCTAGTAATTTATTATGGAACAAAACTTAATGATGTTCATTTTTTTGTCAAGAATTTATAATATACTTGTCCCGAATTAAATAATTCATCATATCATGTGAATAATAATAAGATTATTATTATTTTAGGAATTTTAAAAATGTTATTTGTATACTTGTATATATATATTTTTTTTCCCATTAACTGAATGCAAACAAACATAAAAAAAAAATTATTCACTTTATTCATAGAATTGGTAAAAAATTGTAATTAATTTAGAAATGAATTAATATTCATATTTTGTATATTTCTAACTTTTCTGCTAAATAGATTTAAAAAAAAAACATTTGCATATATATATATGGTAGACCCCAAATGACTTTTTAATCGATATACCATATACAATAGTTTAAATATATTTGTTTCCATTGCTTATACTATTACTAAATATATTTTAAAAAAATCTTTTAATCAGTAAAATAGTAAAATACAACAACACACTCAAATACGTCAACAAGAAAAACATTTTCTTTTTTTTTTAATCAGAATAGCTTGAAACTTGGAGATCTGTCAAAAGCTGCATATCGATATTCACTTTTACTTTCCAAAACTTTGAAATTTGTTTTTTTACAATTGAAAAATAATAATTTACCTACCCATGTTTGACATGATGACATATATATGAAATAAATAAATAGTCAACATAATAGAAATAGGAACACCAGATAAATTAATTCAAATCATTCATTCACCATACTTCATATATATATATATAATACGGTAGCTTTTTTTTTTTATCTAAAAATTAACCAAAAACAATTATTTTATTATAAATACATATTATATATATATATATATATAATTTAATAATAAATGTATCTATTTATTGATTATAAAATATTATTAAATAAATAAACATAAATGAATATTTATTTATTAATTTATCATAAAACTATATTCTTACATAGTTAATTAAAAATAAACACAATTACAATATAGATTTATTATTAATGTTGTTTTATATAACATTAATTTTAATCTAAATATCGTCACATTTGATATGCAGTGTGTAAACTGGAAAAATGAATTGAAATTCATACCAAAACATTTAACATTTTCTAAACTTGAACATATTTTGGGGGCTCATCCGAGATAAATGATTTATTATATATTCTTAGATACAAATAACTAATATTTAAAAGTACACTATAAAATCTTAAATTAAATATTTGTTATTTTTGATTATAAATTTTAAAATATTTTTAAAATATATTAACAAATTTAAAAAAAAATAGATAAAAAGAAAACGATTTTGATTAATAATTTTATTATCATTCTTCATCATTTATATATATATATATTTCGTTTAATAAAGAAAAAAAAAAAGTAAAGGAGATGAAAATTTTTTCTATTTAATTAATTACACCCAGGCATATTGAAAAAAAAATTAGAAAAAAAATTTAATAAATGCAAGACAAAGAAACAAACAAAGAAAAATTTATCCAAAGATAATCAAAATATAAATAAATAAATAAAAATCCAAACAAACATAATACTAGTGTTGTGATTTATATATATATATATATATATATATATAATGGGTGTGTCTTAAAGACTTGATTGAGAAATATATAAGTTTATGATGATCAAGAAAATTTCCTAAAAAATTTAAATATTCATTGAATATATTCAAATGTAGTCCTTACAAGGTCTGTATAGAAAATAATTATATATATATATATATTCATAAACTGATCTGATTCCTCTATTTATTGATTATCATTGATTTTAAAGAAACACTTGTATATATATATATATATATACAAATCTTTGTGAATAAATAAAAAAAAAATAAATAAATAAGAACATTTAAATGTGTGTGGGTATGTGTCAATCTTAAAAGCGTGTGTTTTGAATATATAATATATATATATATTATAAACTGGTGATGATGAAAAAATAATGACAATGTTAGAGCGATTTGGAGGACGCTTTCCCCAGTGCCTAGTGCATGTGAACCTTGTTCAAATTACAACCCCGTTGGTTTTGTATAATAAATAAATAAATAAAATATATATATAATATAAAATAAATTAATTAATAATAAATAAAAACAAACTAAAAAAAAATGTATATATATTCATGTATTATTATTATTATTTTATTTTTCCAATATAGTAACAATTTCAGATTAAAAGAAAAACAAAAATCAATTTTAGGTAATATAATAAAATAAAGTTAAACAGAAATTTATTTATTTATTTCATTTTAGAATAAAATTATTACATTTGCTAGTTTTCAATAGCATATCTTTCAATTTGAATAAGATTTTGATAACTTTATTTTTATTTTTATTTTATTTTTTTTTTTTTTTTAATACAAATTTATGTGATATCTTACTTATGTTCTTTTGTGAGAAACAACCATTTATCTAAATCTATGGTATTAATTGATTTTTAAATAATTTAATATAAATAATTTTTTTTTTTAAATAGTTTACATTTTTTTATTAGATTAATTATTAATGAACAAATCAGAAATATTGACATTAACTTGAAAATATTAATTACTTATAATAATACTCTTTTTAATCTTTATATAATAAAATTTAAATATAATTTACAAATTTTTATTAATTAAGAGTATTATATTATAATTATAATAATAATATAAAAGAAAATTAAATTTAAAAAGAAAGACAATAAATATGAATTTACAAATTATCATTTTTATTTATTAAAAATAAAATAATTATTATTTATATTATTCAGGTAATGTAAAATTTGTTAAAATTGTTGTTGTATTATTTAATGGTGGTAGTATACCAGCAAAACCAATTTTTCTCCAAAATAATGGTTTATTATTTTCTTCAATTTTTAATAATTTCTCATTAGAGATAAGATCACCTGGACCAACAATTCTTGGTACTGATGATGATGATGCTAATGTAATATTGTCACCAAAAATTTCACTCAATTTATTTGAATTCAATGCTGATGAATTTGGATGTTTTAATATGGATAATGGATTTTTAAATACATCCATATTAGTTGATTGTATTTCAATATTTTGTGGTTGATAACCAGTTAAATTGGCTATAATTTTACCAATACGATTTGGATCTATTCTTATAGATGTATCATCTCTTTTATAACGATCATCATCATCATTATCATCATCATAATCATCATCATCATCATCATCATCATCACCAAGTAGACATGCTTCAGTAACGGCATCACAAAATCCACCAGAACATTCCATACCATATTGATTATTATCTAAATCACCTGAACATAAAGCAAGAATTTTATTATTAGCACAATGTAAACCACCATTAGCACAACGTTTCCAAAATCCTGGTCGTGTTTCAATTTTATTTTCACCAAAATAGATAATATTTAATTCATTTTGTCTTGTTTTGTCTTCTTTCTTGTTTTTTTCTATTAATTCATCTTCATAGTTTTTCATCTCACCAAATGTATTATCCAATCCTGATGGAAATTTAGTTAATTTTTGATAAAAATTTCTCTGTTGTTTTCTTATGGTTGGTTTTTTATCAGAAATTTGACGAACACGTAATACCAATTGATGATTTTGATAATTCAATATACAAGCACCCTTATTATGATCACAATAAGCTGTCTGTACAAAATCATTAGTATTATTATTATTATTATTATTATTATTACTTGTATTAGTGATACTGGTATTGATGTTATGATGATGATTATAATTGATAAGTGCTTCACAGGAGAGGAGAAATTCTGGTTCTTCATCTTCTTCATTACAAGCAGCCAATGTACCTGTATCAATACATTGTAATCCTTTTCCAGGACATGTAGTTGATGGATTTTCAATTGCTTCTAATGCTTCCAATTCATTTCGTAGACAATAACAAACGACAAAACAATGGAAAATAATATAAACGATATTCATTACTTTACTATGAAAAAACATTTTTTTTTTTTCCAATAAATTTAAAATAAAATTTTGATTTAAAATAAATTGAAAGACTACGCGATTCTATCTTGTTGATGATTGTGCAGTTGCAAGGAGAAAAAAAAAAATAAAATCAAGATTAACATTCTAATTTTTTTTTTTTTTTTTTTTTTTTTTTTAATAAAAGTTTAGCTACTTGATGATAATTAAATAAGCATTGAAATGATAATAATAACACTCTCGTCATTATATCAATATCTAATTTTTTTTTTTTTTTTTATTTTTTTTATTTTTTTTAAATAATAATGAAATGAAAAATTAATGATATATGATGGTTATCCGAGAAATTATTACATTTAAAGAATTTTTTTCTTTTATAAATTTTATAATAATAATGTATTTCTCTTTTCATTTATCCTCTTTAATTATATCCTAGAAGAAGAAGAAGAATAAACGAGTCTTAATGTGTACATATGTAGATAATACGATAACATTGGGACAACATGTTGATAGAAGCATCTGTAACATGACATTTTTTTTTTTTTTACCAAAAACAAGTCCACAATTCTACATGTTTTTTTTTTTTAATATATATTAATTATTGATTATAAATTGCTTTCCATCCATATTTATAATAAGATATATAAAAATATATGACGGAGACTGTATAACGAGGCATCTCCAGACATAGTTTGAGTTATAAAAACAGAACGCGTAGCAAGAATGGCAAAAAATAGATTTGTAAGGAAACCGATTGGGCAACGTTTGTCTGAACAGCTGGTATTCTATATAATCTAAGATTTACAGACGATATAGTCTTATTAGCAATGACCAAAAACCAATTATCAAATATGATAAATAGTCTAAATTTATAAATTTAAAAATATACAACTTAAAATTAATTAAAAAAATTACAATAACAATTTTTCTCTCCAACGGAGTCAAAAAAAAAAGGAATAAAATTGAATGAAAATAGCCACCCATCTACATATATAATGCATGTAAAACAGAAAAGATGAGTAAATTTAGGACTGTTGATTTGTTCAATTTGAAAAAATAAAACATTTCAAGAAATCAGAAGAGTTTGCTGCACAATAATATTTAAAGTATACTTGAAAAATAATACAAATTCCAAGATTCTCTCTCTCAATGTAATATATTAAAACAAAATACTTACTAACTCGAATTACCAGTATACAGTGTATATGGAGGTGCTCAACAACTGTACAAACCAGGATATGAAGGGTCAGGGGGAAAAATGATTTTAGTCCATAATTGATTTTTTTTTTTTTTTTTTCAGGGAACAAAAAAGAAATTATGATAGACAAATTAATATAAATTGTCAAATGCAAAATTAATCCTTTTATAACGCGTGACTGAGAATCTTTATGCCTATTTATGAAAGAAGAAGTAGATGTAGAAGAGCATGGGGATATTTAGAAAAGGTTGTCCGATTCCTACTATAAATAATAAATTAATAACATCCTACACATATATTTATGTTATAATTTAGAAATAAAACTGAATATGCATTAATTAAAGTTATTAAAGTCATAGTAAACACATATGATGTATTTATTTAACATCTTTTTATGAACAACCTTGAACATCTCACCTTTTAATAACAACTATAATGAAGAATTTTTTTTTTTTTTAACTTTGAAAATATTTAATTTGTAGTGAGTGAGTTAAACTCCAATGAGAATACCTCTTTATAAATTAAAAACACAAAAATAATGAAATTATAAACAAAATAAACTTAGAAAAAAGAAATCATCTATCAATATTTGCACAACATTGCATTTATTTATTTACTAAAATAAAAAACATTGTTCAATTCTATATGATTATAATATCTGTTCTCATGAATTGAAGAGGGTTTTAATTTAATATCTTTGTTATTTCTTAACTTATAAATTGAAAGATTATTTGTATTTTGCTCATAATGCCTAAATGAGAAGTGAAGTGGAAGCTGTTAGGGCTTGTATATTACTGGAAGAAGGGTATTCTCAACGGGAAATGGCTAGAAAACTATAAAATATGCATCACACAACTATTGGACATTTTTAAAAACGTTATCATGAGATGCGACGTGTTTACACTCTAAGAGTAGAGTAGAAGACCAGGCCAAGGACGAATAAGAGCGACTACCCCTGACTGAAAGATGACTAGAATTTCTTTACCTCTCCCCATTCAGAATTAACTTTATGAAATTAACAAAACAAAAATTAGTTGGGGAACAATAAAAAGAAGGCTCAATGAAGCAAATTTGTACGGTAGAAAGTCAGTACTATGCCCAGCATTTTTATTAGAGCCCATCGAGTTGCCAGGTTAAATTTAAAACGAGAACACCTCCATTAGAATCAATTATGACGCTCCAGACACTCTGCACCGGGCTCTGGATCCAATAATACAACGCGATGAGAAGAGATCTATCATCGTCATCCAATGGCACGAACCCCCCCCCCCCCCCCCGAGTCTCCATAGACCGACTCAAACTAGCATAAATCAACGCCTGTCCTCCCCCACCCCTTCCTACTATCACTACCACTATCATGGCAAAGTATATAACTCGTGCAGAGCGTAAAATAAAATTTAAAATTCGAATCAATCTTTAAGTCATATCTATTTTCAAAAAAAAAAAAAAAAAAAAAAAAAAAAAATTTCTTTCTCCGCATCACTTTTCTTCGTGGGGGGGGGGGCACATTGGAAATATTCGGTTAACCAGCTTTCGCTAGGGTTATAAATACATATAATCAAATAAACGACAAATAACAACAGCAGAGTACGTGATTGATATCTATATATATATAAAAGGCAATGTCTGTGTGTCTGTGTGTGTGTCTGTCAAATACTCAAAAACTACCCGTCCGATTACGGCGAAACTTTCAGGGATTGTTGTGGGCATCCCAGGGAAGGTTTTAGTCAGTTTTAGTGTAGTTAAATCCAAAATTAATTTAATTAGTAATATTTTGGTAAAAGTCTGTAGCGTCACAAAACTATCGACAGATGGCGCTACATAAAAACTTAAACATTCAAATATTTTTAATTTTTTTTAAACTGTCAAAAATAACATACCCATAATAACAGTTGTAATAAAAATAGATATATAAATCACAATGTAAGTAAAATATTGAATCGTTTTATTTATATTGTTTCAATTATTGTTTGAATATTTATTAAATTTGAGGCCAGCAGGATCAAGGGGGCAATGAAAGGCTGTAGTAGTTATATAATCGGTATTTATTGTTTGACGTGTTCGGGAGTAGAGGTTACAAAGTCGGTGTTGTTGAAGTAGGCCGAAGGCGGATCGTCGGTGCGGGACCCAGAGTACGGAGTCCTCTCGGAGTGCTGCTAGATGGCCCTGGGCGGTCGGTGAGCGATGCGGCCGAGTCGGAGGATGGTCCGTGAGCAGTGTGCGGTGACCGGAGGGCGACTCGTGGCCGATGAGCGGTTGACCGCAGGGCGACTCGTGGACGACGTTCTGGAGGACGATGAATGGACGATGCCCGTGGCCCGGAGGATGCTCAGTGGACGATGAGCCGGGAAGACGATCAGTAGACGAACTTCGTTGACCGGTGGATTGGTCAGCGTACGATATCCATGACCGGAGGGTAGTGGTGGCTTGCGGAATCTCTATCTGCCTACTCCCCGCAAGCCGGAAAGGATAAGTGAGGTATAGCTTACAGAGTCTCTATCTGCCTACTCCCCGCAAGCCGGGAAGGTGAGGAAGGGAATGATGGTGACGGAGGCAGCCGTGGCGATGAGGGCCGGAGGCAACCATCACGTCGGAGTCACCAATTGAGGGGACATGTGTAGGAGAGGATGGTGAGGATGGGACTGGGTACCGGACTGCTGTCGGGCTGCCCTTATATACCTCCAGCAAGCGCCTCTGGTCCGCCCTATAGGGCGTGTCCGGAGGCGGAGTTATTTCTTCTCGAAGCGCCTGGAATCTTCTCGAAGTTTCTGAGATCATCTCGAAGCGTCTGGACTGTTCTGGAGCCTTCGAGCATGATTTGTGTGACGCCACAAATTTATATATAGATTTATTAATTATAATAATTCCATTTACTTTCTTCAAATTTTTTTAATTTTTTATTTAAAAGTATATTTTCAGCATTGAAATTGCCATTAAATATGCAGGTAATTGGAACTCCAACATGAAATATTAGCAAATATTCTGGGTTGGGAAAAATACTAAGATCATGTCATGTCCTATTAAATATTTTGAATTTTATTAATCAATCTAATATAATGAAAATAAATTAATACTAAGATTAATAATAATAATATAATTAATATTTTGAATTTTATTTTGAATCATACAATGGTAATGAAATATTGTAGGTAGACACTTTTGAGAAAACAATAAAAATCTCTATAAAATAAGATAATATATATACTTATTCCGAAAACTGTTAATTAAAATGTAATAACTATTAACAATTAATAAAGTAGAAATAATTTTCGAACAAATAAAAATGTAATAATTATTAACAAAAAAAATAAAAAATAAAAATAAATTATTAACAAAATAAGTTGACCTGTGGCCAGGGGTAGAACCGACCGACGGTTTGAAGTAAATTAATTTCCAGCTACAGAAACAATTTCAAATAATTTTAATATATCTATTAATGTAATAAAAAAACAGATATGGACATAACATAAATATTTGTAATTTTATTTTATTTTTAATATATATGTAAGACCAAGCTGTGACGTCATGAATGGCTGGATGACGTCATATAATTTTAAATTAAGAAATATTCGTAGAGATATGTAAAAATCTCCACATGTGAAATTTGGTGTGAAAACAATACCTCCCTTACTATCGTCGGTCGGTAAAAAATAAAAATGAAAATGTAATAATAAAAAATAAAATTTCAATTATATTAATTTAATAAATTATTATTATTATTTTCACGTATTAAACGGTATATTATTATTATTATTATTATTTGTAATAATTCCAATAAAAATAAATAAAAATAAAAACCAAAAAAAAGTGCAATTAAAACTAAAATTTCAATTATATTCATTTAATACATTATTATTATTATTATTATTATTAAGTGTTCAGTTATCATATATGTAGATATGTATACAGAAACACACATGCAAAAGCGAAGCTTTTCCGGGTCTGCTATTATTATAAGTACCGGGACCCCGAGCCTCGGCTCGGTACTTAAGTTAAAAAAAATTATTCATTATTATTGGGTTTGGCTGGTAATATTAATACCTGGGATACCGAGCTGTCGCTCGAAAAAATGTTTAGACATTATTATAGACATTTTCATTCTGTAAATTAAATAATTTTATTTCATTTAAATAAATATCTATTTTTAAATAATTTTTCTCTCTACATTATTTATCTAATTCTGATAATATATTAAGATCACACCGGGACCCCGAGCCTCGGCTAGGTAATTAAGTTAAAAAAAAATAATTGATTATTATATTGGGTTTGGCTGGTAATATTAATACTTGGGACACCGAGCTGATATACAATTCTTTAATTATTGATTACAATTATTAAATGTTGCATCATTGCATCAATCTGATTAAAATGAATGGAACTTGGGGTCCTCAATAATACATAAATATGTATTATTAGATATGTTTCTAAGTGCATGAATATTTTTTTTTTATTGGAAGAATGATAAATATATATCGTAATTTATAATTATAAAATATTATTAAAATATATATTTTTAATTTTATTTCGAAATTAAATAAAAAATTTTAAAATATTTTAAATATAAAAAAAATATTAATACAATATCTTGAAATGATATTTCCATTTGTGGACAATTTATATTAATTAGTAATTAGATATTTTATTGAGATGAAACCAATTAAAAATTATTATAAATTTTAATAAATTATAATTGGTTTTGTAATTTGAGAATTTAAGAAGATAATAAAAAACATTGTAATTGTGTTGTGGTGAGGACAATCGTGACGTGTGTCTGTGTTGGGAGTTTGTTTATTTTTTTGTTAAAACAGCACTCTTATCTAAACCACGAAATAGTGAGGACGTTAAATTTTTCCCTCTCCTATTTTTGTAAGTTTTTGCGTTCCGAATGCTGAATTCACCTTCCAAAGTTCAGTTATCATTCCTTAATATATTGGAACGTTCCCACAACTAAAAGAATTATTAAAAAATTAAATAATTCTCTTAAAAATTGGAAGAAACTCCAGAAAGCCAGGAACCTTGTCTAAAAGCCCTCAAAGAAGGATGTCTTGATCTCTTTAACGAATTGGAACTAAATTGAAACCAAATCTACGCTGAAGAAAGAACGGATACAACTCACACACGGATAAGACTTTATAATTTATTTTATTTTTTCCTTACTTTATGTTAAATACTATATCTGAATTTCCTAAATATTAATGTTATATAATTTAAATGTTTTATTTTATTATAAAACATTTAAATCTGGTAAAATAAATTAAAGTTGCAATTTTTTCTTTTTAATTGGAAACTAATAAACTTAATTTTTATTATTCTCTTTTGTGTATTGTGTATTGTGTTATTCCTACAGCTTTCTCTATCTCTCATTCCACGTTGGATCATAGTTATCTGATTGCTACCTTACACCATGGACCAAAACCTCTATTAAAATTGAATCTTCATTCCCCCCTTACTCCCCTCTTTCCCCCTTTCCCTCAATCAAACGAGGATCAGTGCGCACCTAAGTCCGCGCATCGCCATTACACACTTCCCCCTTCCACTCCCTACCTCCCTTCTCCTATCTACCTGTTAATTATAAACACCCCCCTTCACCCCCCACTAAATACAAAAAACCATTACAATCTTTTAAAAAAAGGCGGGAGTCAAATTTCAATATGAGTGTCATTTGTCCATATATAAATTAATAATAAATAATATTAATAAATATTAAATTTAATAAAAGAACAATGAATAAATAAATATAAAATAGTAGATTAAAAAAAAAAAAAAATTATTTTCCGCCGGTTTCGATCCTGGGAAGTTTACTCGTCAAAACAGTCTCTCTACGCTCTAGACAATTTTTTTTTTTTTTTTTCAATTTAAAGAGTATGTTTATTAGCCAAAAAATTTTTTACAATAGTTGATTATCAGAACATACAAAAGATGAAAGTTACAATATTTATAAGATTAAATTGTTTCTTTTGCGATCATTTATTGATACGCTATTACAATTTTAGTTAATTATATTATGTTTTATTTACATTTTTCTCTTTTTTTTTGCTTAAGTATATTTTAAGTTTAATATACATATAATCAGGGTTGTGATTGTCAACTCACCAGGAAAGGCTAGTAAAACCTGGAGATTGCTCTACGCTCTAGACTAATATATTTAGATGGTCAATATGACATTTTTTACTCTCTTAGCAAGAATTATATGTTTTTTTGTTTTTGTTTTTGTTTTTTTTGAGAGAGATTAATAAATATATATATATTTTATTAAAAATAAATATTTTTAATTTTATTTCGAAATTAAATAATGAATTTTAAAATATTTTAAATATAAAAAAATGTTAATACAATATCATTTAAAAAAAAAAGCGGGAGTCAACCAACCGTATTTTATTTTGTTGTTTTTTTTTGAGAGAGATTAATAAATATCTATATATATTTTATTAAAAATAAATATTTTTAATTTTATTTCGAAATTTATTTTATTTTAAAATATTTTAAATATAAAAAAAATATTAATACAATATCCTTTAAAAAAAGGCGGGAGTAAAATTGATGACGTCACACCCATATATAATTTTTAATTAAGAAATTAATAATGAAGCTGTAAGTTTCAAAAGATGTGATCAATAAAACTCAATTTTTCTTTATAAATACTATATCTAGTGTGAATTTGAAAAAAATCGTTAGAGCGGTTTTTGAGAACCAATATATTAGGTCGAGTCATAAATAACTTCCGCCTAAGTAGTGTGCTTCTTTTGGTATTGTTTGTACACAATGAGATTCCCCTTGATAAGGGATTTTTGTTTTCGCTTAGCAAGTATAAACTGGTCAGTCTCTAGACAACCTCGTTTCGGTGCGCACGTAAATATTTTTTTATTTATACCTTTAAAATGGATAATCAAAAAATACACTTTTGACATGTGATGCTTTGGGAATTTAAACAAGGCAATAGTGCTACAGCTTCGGCTCGAAAACTTTGCAGTGTATATGGTGAAGGAGTGATAACTGATCGGGCAGTAAGAAATTGGTTTGTAAAATTCCGTTCTGGAGACATGACCTTAAAAGACGAGCCAAGGATGGGTCGTCCTTCTGACTTTGATGACGATGTTTTGAAGTCAGTTTTGGAAGAAAATCCACGCCAGTCAACTAGAGAGTTATCACAGAAGCTCAATACATCCCAATCAACTGTTAGAATACATTTTAGATTAATTTTTATTTGTTTTTGTGTTATCGAAAAATAAATGTATGAATAACAAACGGAAGTTATTTATGACTCGACCTAATATATAGAAATATATATATATAGATACAATTTTAGCTAGCATAATAAGATAAGATAGGCGTTTACTTCGTCATTATTATTAAACATTCGTTTTAATCGTTTTCATGTTTTATACATATATATGTAAAATAAAGAGCCACAAATATTAGGAAACATCCGGTGGAAGACCAAAGATCAAGGTGGGTGGACAATGAAGGAAGGGACATGGGAGAGATGGGACAGGGTAGGATTTGGTTGTAGCTCAGGATAGGGACTCTTAGAGAAAAGTGGATGCTGCGGCTAAGAACTTTCGAAAACTGTATAGACATAGAGTTAGATAAATATAACATATACAATAATAATATATAATTAATTTACTGATTAAATTAAAATATATATTTTCTAAGAAAACAAATATATGTCTTATCTACTTATACTGATTGAAACAAAATGGATGAAAACCTTTTACATACAGACTTTCAACCAAATACTATGTATAACTCGGGGGTACAGGGGGCGGAGCCCCCGTCTAGGTGTGAAGAGCGCCTGGAAGGCGCTCGGAGCAGCTAGTATGGTATATATTGCCATCTCCTATAATCATCATCATCATCATCATCATCATCCCACCTCATCTATTTATAAATCAACAAGCAACGAATATGTTGATGTTTGTAGTTCTTAAAATAAATTTATTTAAATTATTAAACACAAACATTATCACGTTACCATGACAATGTTAACTTATAAATAAAACAACATACACAAATAAAGAAAAAAAAACAGTAATTTTTTTTTTTTTTTGAAATAGGTATTTATTTTTGTTATTACAATTATTAGTATAATTATTTGATTTTATATTTCAGTATTTTTATTCAGTTATAATATAAAATTTGTGTTAAAAATAATTCATTTTTAAAAACATTCATACATCAATAAAGATAGGCCAGCTATACTTGGAGAAAATAATATTTCTTTATTAAAATTAAGACTATAAATATAAATATAACAATATATATTATTCTTTTTTATATATAGATTTCTATAACATGGATTACTATCAAATAATTTAATATATAATATATATAAGTATGTAATATATTTTAATAACAAAATGCACAAAACATTTTCTGGCATATTTTTATTTGTAAAAATTCTAAAGGAAATAATAAAAAATTCAGTTGGTGTTTTAATAAATTTCTTAAAAATATTAAGAGATAAGATATGAAAAAAGAATATGTATAATAATCAAAATAATTAAATGAACGAAGAAAGAAACAATTGCCATGTATAATAAATAAAATACATTTATCTACTAATAATCAAAAATATTGATGAGCAAGAGGGAGAGTAGGGGGGGGATTCAGAGGGCAAAGATGCTAGTTGGCTAGTACATATTGGTAAATGTTCACAAAATAGTTATTTAAACTTTATTTAAATATATTTTAATTATTGAAAAAAATATATGGAATATTTTTAATATAGTAATACTTATTCATAAAAGAAAAAAAAAATTATACAATCATCAACAAAATTAAAGGAATGATGAAAAAAATGGCTTGAAAATTGATTATTTTATTTACAATTTTAGATTATTTGTTTGTGTTTTTTTCTTTAAATTTTTTGTCACTTTTCATTCTTTGTTAAACTTAATTTGGACATTAATAAAAAAAAAATAAATTATTTGAAATTGAACTTATATAAAGTGAT
The DNA here is from genome assembly GCA_963082975.1 of Labia minor. Lineage (NCBI taxonomy): Eukaryota > Metazoa > Arthropoda > Insecta > Dermaptera > Spongiphoridae > Labia > Labia minor. The sequence goes on along the minus strand of OY720345.1, from coordinate 93,319,541 downwards.
TTAATGTTCAACTGTAATATTTTTTTATTATTTATTCAATTTATTGTTGAGATATTCGATCCCATTCGTGAGGGTATAATTACAACAAAAGTTTCAAATTAAAAGCTTCTTTTTATTATCATCCAAAACCAGTAATAGTTAATAGTTTGATCTACTTACACCCTGGTAATTTTTTTCTTTTCTTTTCATGTGCATGTTCACTAATTATAAATTGAAAAATTGTTCTAATATAAAAAAATAAAGTATAATAGAAATATTTTCAAATATTTATATAAATTATTTTAAAATTAAGTAATACGTATATATTTGTACCAATATATATATATATATATATATATATATTAGGTAATATACGATAATATTTGATTTAATGAAAAATAATACAAATAATAAAAATATTTTATAAAAAATATATTCAACATTTAATATATTATAATATATATATATATATGTAAATTTATACTTAATATAAAAATTAAATTGCTAAATTTTTTTTATCGTTACATAGTAAAAATATCTTGTCCAAAATGAATTCGTAGTTGTTCAAGGAAAATAAATGTAAGTATAGTGTGTGGTCCCAATCGAATAAATGCTGGTATATATCCCTTTAAAAAAAAAAATATTTATTAATGGATAAGTAATTTTAGTGTGGGTGTAATTTGTAATTTTTTAAAAATATCTAAAATATCAATTTATTTAGATCTTATATAAAAACTTTCTTTTTTTTTATTTTTTCCAGGTGCGTATACACAATATAAGATTGTACAATGTACAAGACAAAGTATTTAGTAACAGAGAGGAATTGTATTAACACACAAAGTCTTAACATACAAAATATAGAATTTGAAAATGTAGAGAAATTTAAATACTTTGGTTGTGTAATAACGAAGGATAATAATATTCGAGAAGAATTTAAAGTGAGGTTGCAATTGGAAAACGCCTGTAAAATTATTATCAAAGGGAATAAAAATTAAAATACACCTATAAAAAAATTATTTTGCCGGTTGTATTATATGGGTGTGAGGCATGGTCTATGACTGTAGGTGACGAGAGTAGATTTAGAGTATTTGAGAATAAGAATCTGCGAAGCATTTATGGACCAAAGAAAGATGAGGTCACCGGGGAATGGCAGAGATTGCATGACCTCTATGCATCTTCAGATATAGTTAATTAGAATTATAAAATCGAGATGACTGCGATGGGTAGGGCACGTGGCTAAAATGGAAGAGGAAAGAATGGCGAAAAATATATTGTGTGGTGGGGAGACCGATTGGGAAACATTCCTTTGGAAGACCAATGACGATGTGGGAAAGGACGTGAGAGAGATGGGAGAGTATAGGGACTGGAGGGTTGTTGCTCAGAATAGGGATACTTGGAGAAGTGTGGTTGCTGCGACTAAGAACTTTCGAGTTCCGTAGAGCCACAGAGATAGAAGATTGTACAATAAAAATCTATACTGTAATATTGTAGAAAAAATTATAAAAATTTTATATTCTAAAAACAATCTTTTGATTAGTTATTAAAAGAGAAAAATTGTTAAAATTGTTACCTTGAAAAAAGCCATTGGCCCTTCTTTTGCCGTTTGAATAGTTAAATCCATTAAATTCTAAAAAATTACATTGAATTAATAATAATATAATAAAAATCATTATATATATATATATATATGTGTTTTTTTTACTTTATAATCGCCAGGTTTTGCATTCATCATTCGTGTTTTTAATACATCTAAAGGTTGTGTTAGGGAGGTTGCAACACCACCAGCAAGGAAACTAGCAGTAAAATGTGTCCCTATATTATCGTCACATTGAAATTGTAATAATTTCTGTTTAAATATATCATAAAAACACAATTGTCCAACTGTCATTAATATTGCACGTGAAAATGCAGTTGACCATCCATTCATTAAACGCACAACACCCTCTTCTTTGACAATACGAATTAAACCATCCATTGCATGATTATAACTAGAAGAGAAAAAAAGAATAATCATTATGGAAAAATAAATGAATTATTTAAAGTAGTTTCTTTTAAAATTTATTCAGTAAATAGTTATCAAAAAATTAAAATAAGTAAGGTTTATATATGTTTTTGAGATTAATTATTGGTTAAATTTTTAAATTTTATGTATTCATATAAAAATATATAATCTTATCTTATTATACTAGCAAAAATTGTATATATCTATACATATATTTGTATATTGTTGGATTAATTTATTAATTAACCGCTGAAATGATTTTTTTGAAATTCACACCATAGATAATATTTATAAAGACAAATCTATCAGACTGGAGAAGAATCATTTTCATCAGTTTTTTCTTAATTTAAATTTATATGACGTCACAAATGAAAAAAATCTAAAATTTATCTTATTTCTCTTGCAAACATTGTAAATTTATTTATGATATTTTAAAAACAATTTTTTAATCCTTTTTGTTTTTAATCTTTAGTTGATTCTTATAAATTTTTATTAGTTAATTTTATATGTTTTTTTTATCTATTTTCGCGTTTATTTTTTATTAAATTACTAATTTATATTTATTTATTCATTGTTTTTTTATAAATTAATTTAATGTTTTAAAATTTTTAATATTTTTTCACTAAAATATTATAATTTTTGAGTCATTCTGTATATTTATTATATATTTTATATTTTTGTTATTTTTTCTTAACACAGTTTCTATAATATTCTAAAATTCTTTCTTACTTTCTTCTTAATTCTGGTGATAATTTCATATCATTTTGCATTCGTACATTAACTTGATCTGCAGGTGTACCAACAAGTCCACCAATAGCGCCAGCGGATGCTGCTACAATAACTGACGTCATAAAATTCATTGGTTTTTCATTTGTTGTTAAACGTTGTTTCATTACCTAAAAAATATTATAATTAATTAAAAATTCATCTATATATATATATATATATAATTATTATTATTATACTAGCAAAAATTCTATAAATATATATTTATTTGTATATGTTTGAGATTTTTTATCCTGCTAAGTTTTTTTTTTAAATTGACAAAATAGATAATATTTATAAAGAAAAATCGTTCTGTATTGGTTACAGCCTCCTGAGAAATCATCTTTGTTAGTTTTTCTTATTTTAAAATAATAATTTTAAATGACGTCAGCAACTACATCATCCATATTGAAATTTGCCTCCCATCATATTCTTTTTCAATTGTTATTGTATTAATCATTTTTTATATTTGAAATAATTTAAAATTTTTAATTTTTCGAAATAAATTTAAAAATATATAAATATTAATAACATTTTAGAAAAAAAATTAAGAAATATATTTATCATTCCTCCAACCAAAAATAAAATATTCATGAAGTTAGCAACATAATAATACATATGATCAATTATAAATAAAGAAAATAAATATTAGTTATTTCTTTTATTTAAAGAGGCATTGAATGAACAGAGGGAGCTTTAATAAATTCTTATAAAATAATTTATTCTAAAAGATTTCTGGAGTTTTGAAGTAACAAATTGATTGATATTTTCTATTAGTAGTTTAAAACTTTATATTAATCTAAAATTTATCTAATTAGTTTAACATTGTAATTGTTATTTATTATAATTTAAAAACAATTTTTTTCTTTAATTGATATTAAGTTAAAATGATAATTTCAAGAATATCTTATTTCAAATAAATTGTTAAATAAATCTGATCTAATAATATTAAATTATATTATATTAATTAAAATGCGACTCGGAATAAATTATATAAATAATATAAATTTTATTTTATTTATTATAATAAATAAAAAGAAAAAAATTATATATTTCAACAGGGCAACTGTCTCCCGTCATATTTTTGATAACGTTTTTCTCAACTTCACTTGGCGTCTGTCTGTTCGCTCTTTTGACAGTTTGAAATGGATTTTTCATCATCCATAAATTGAAAGACTTTTGAAAATTTTTATAGATATATTTCAATTGATCCCTAGAAGGTACAGAAGAAATATAATTGAATTATAGTTAATTAATTGTAATTTAATTAGCGATTAATTACTTTTAATGAATAACTCCTTTTGTATTGCTCCGATTAATTAATTTTAATTTAATTTAAGCATAAATATTGATTTCAGAATAGATTTTCATTTTGAATGTAATTAAGATTATTTTATAGCATTAAAATTAATGATCGCGCCCAACGTTTTTCGTTGAATATGAAGCATCCATAAACTTTGTCAGGCTTATAGAAAAATTATTTTATTCTTTTTATTCCATGAGTAAAACGTTATTTTATAAAAAAAATTTTATATTTATATTATTTCATTTTGAAATGGAAATAGAGTTATTTTAATTTATTTTTACCATTTTAGGAAACAAATTCTTGATGTGTCATTTTTAGAAAACTCATTTAATAATTATAATAATATAAGACTTTATGGCCATGAATATTCCGCTTCGTTGTCGGTGTGGATGACTCTCCTGGACTAACCCCTGAACTTTTTGCGCTTGGGATTGTCATAGTAGATCCGCTTTTCATCACCAGTCACAATACGATACAGAATACTCTTCTTTTTTTGCCTGACATGCAATGAAACCGTTCGAAATGGCATTTTCAGTCAATTCGTATGGTATCCAATTTCCCTCTTGAATCTTTCTCAATGCATTTAAGCGTCTTGAAACAAGTGATTCATCAACTGCTAAGCAGTCTGAAAGTTTAAGCCTTGCAATTCATTGTCTTCGAAATTTTTTGCTCCTTCAGGTCTTTCTTTGTCTTTCATATCAAAATCACCACTTTTAAATGGTTGAAACTAAAACAGACAATTGGGATATGACGGAGCAGCATCACCATAAGTTTCTAAAGGTGTTTAATGGACTTCGGTAGCAGATTTCTTCAAATCAAACAACAAAAGTAATGAATTTCGAAAATGCAATTTTGAGCGTTCCATTAGCGTTTAATTACACTGAATAACTTAATAATACTAAATGATGTTATTTTATGTAGGGAAATGTCCAAACCATGGAATTTAATAGTTAGGTTAGTTTGTTTGCATTAATACTTTGCATCTTCACCAATATTATAAATAAGATATATATATATTATCAATAATTAATTTTTAATACAATTAATTTTTTTTCTAATTTTCTTTTTTTCTTTTTTTTTTTTAAACATCATACCTTATACAAACCTCGTATACTCCAAATCGTGTCATAGAATAAGTGAGCTGTCGTAAACAAGAAGCACTTAATCCATTATAAAGTGAGAAAAATCCATCATTTTGTATTATTTTAATTCCTTGGCCTATAATAGACAACTTCTGACTAGTACTCTGTGTTTGAAGATGAACCTAGGAAATGAATGATTAGAACAATTTTAGAAATTAGAATTAAATTGATTATTTTAAAATTATTTTAAAAAATAGATCATAATTAATGCATTGTTTTTAATTAATTAATTGTCCTTTCAATGGAAATAGACGTTTTAAAGATGAAAATTAAAATATTCTATTGAACATAGGTATATACGAGAGATGTAGATTGTAAGTGGATTATCGATATTAGGTTATAAATAAAGGAATGTTAAATCAACTTTTTTACAATCAATTAAATCAATGATGATGTTAAAGAGACTAAAGACTTATTATTAATCAATAATTGTTAGTATTCTATTCATTATAAAATGACATAAATTTTTTTTTTTTTGGAAATTGTTAGAAATAAATTTTCTAATAAATTCTATTTCTATTGAAACATTTTCTTCGATTGTATGTAATTAATCGCATAAATAAATAAATTTATTTATTTAAATTAAAACAAAACAAATAAACTAGGTGAATAAATTTACATTCATATCAATTTAATGTGTGTTTATTATATTATATAACTATTACTAGTATTACTAGTATAAGGAGAGCATTGTATTCATAAAGCCAAGTGGTTGGTTAGTTTATATTATAAATAATAAGGAAATGATTTTTAAATTTTATTAAAGTGATGATGAAAATGTTGTTTAATATCTGTTATATACTTCAGACATATTATTTTACATAACATATTATCTCAAATGTATTTATTAACTTTAAATAAATTGAACATTATTCCGAACTTATTCGAAAATTTATATATATATATTTTAAATATATATTATAGGAATAAGAATATACATTTGATTAATACTCTGAAAAAATAAATATTTCAGATTTCAACAAGCATGGCATATTATATTTAGGTATTTGAAAAATTATCTAATCGATTTCTCTCAAGATAAAAAAAAAATGTTTGCCAAACATCTATACTTTGGTAGTTTGAAATGTTGGGTGGTTGGGGTGTTGACGATTAGAAGAAGCTAAAGTTTTTCACCAACGCCATCTATGAACTAACTAATAACTAATGGGTAGATGATATGCTATAATAATACTATAAAAATTACAATCCGATTAGAACATTAAAATATTCGTTTAGGTTTCCTTAAAAGTTTTTCATTGTTATTTTTATGTTTTTATACAAGATTTGAGTCTCGACGTTTCGGCGCCCATTTTGGCACCATTTTCAAGAAAAAAAGTTAAAAATTAATTTTTGGGTATCCAAGTGACCAAGAGTCATAGGGAGATTTTTGGGTTGATTGAATGGTTAAAATTTACTTACGTGGGGCTACGAAGTACACCTCTATGACTCTTGGTCACTTAGTTCAGAGTTTCCCAATCTTTTCCGGTTTGCGGCACCCTAAATAATCAGATTTTTCCGCGGCGCCCTTGGGCGTTGGTAATTATTACCTTTTACTAATTGTTGCATCAGTTTAATGTAATTTTGCGTATTGAAAGGCCTTTTTTGAGCAATCCCTGTGCCTGAGAGTAAACGGGTTCGTTTTGTTTTCCTTTTGTATGATAATACATAAATAAGGTAGGAAAAATTAGAAACTTGAATACAATTGAGGGGCAAAGATCCATTGAGGACATTTGCCTCGTCAGCATTGCGGATTTTCTCCCCATTTAAGAATTTTCATCAAAGTGGCACAAAAAATTGTATTGTTTACTTTAAAAAAAAAACAGGATTTAAAACATTTATTTAAGGGTAACAGCTTTCAATCAAAGACATTAAATAGTTAGACAAATGCATGCTAGTTCATGTTACAATCATAATAAAATTTATAAATACGAAAACTGTTCAAAAGAAAAGGTGAATTTTGAATTTTCGCGGGCTGTGTACATTTGATTATTGAAATTTTTTTGTTATGTTGGTACACTTATGTTTCTCATATGTTGACATTATCAGCCATTTTGGATTAGTAGTATGTTTTTGACAACTGAAAAAGTTAGTTACGTTTTGTGTGTTCTTCGATTTTTTACTTAAAAAAAAATCAGGAATACTACAAGGAAGTTTTGCAACGTTTACCTGAAGCAATACGGCTCAAACGATCAAAATTGTGGAAAAACAAATCATGGATTCTGCATCACAATAATGCACCAGCGCACATATCATTGCTTGTTCGTGATTTTTTGACCAAAAACAGCAATGTAATCATGCCTTAACCTCCGTATTCACCAGACCTGCGACTTTTTCCTATTCCAAAACTAAAGAGACCAATGAAAGGAAAGCGTTTTGCCACAATGGATGAGATAAAGTCGGAATCGAAGAACGAGCTGATGGTCATACCGAAAAGCGCATTTCAGAAATGTTTCGATGATATGAAAAAGCGCTGGTAAAAGTGCATTATATCTGGGGGGGGGATTACTTTGAAGGGAACAAAATGGACATTGATGAATAAATAAATGCTTTTCGAAATAATTCAAAATTCAGCTTTAATTTTGAACAAACCCCGTATGGAAGGAATGAGACAAAAACAAATTAACTTATTGTATACAAAGCTAAAGAATTTCGATGCATCTTCTATTGTTAATGTTATCAATCTAACATAGTAATTTAGAACTTCGCCAAGAGTATCAATAGTTTTAAAATGTGGGTGCCCTGTGCAGATCTTTAGATTTAGATGAATGTATATATATATATATATATTGTTTTTTTTTACATTCTTATGACCGTCATAATATTTTTAACACATTAATAATAATTTTAATATTTAAATATTTGAATTCTTCTGATCATAAAACATAAAGATATGTAATTTTTTCAAATTCTAAGTATTAATTTATATGTATATATATCATAAAAATTTTAAATAATAATATATAATTAAATAATAAATAATTATATTTTCATCTAAATCTAATTTGATCTTTAAAATTTACACATGTTTTTATAAGATTTATCTTAAAATAAAAAATAAATATTTAAAATAATAATAAATGAAGTCTTTAAATATTGAATTTACGTAACTAAGAGATAAATAAATTTTAAAATTTATTTTTCACATTAATCGCTTAGTTAAATCTTGTGATATTCTGTTGTATTATGTTTAAATTTGTAATAATTAGAAAAATCAAGATATAATTTATTTATCCATTAAAAGAAAGAAAGAAAGAGAAAGAGAGTGAAACCTTGATTATTTTATCAAACTATATATATAGATATATATATATATGATAAATGACGTTACTCTTAAATAATGTTACATAATATATTATAGATATATCAATAAAAAGAATTTCAAAATTTGAAATATTTCTCATTAATTATACTTACTTTAATAAATTAGATTATATGTTAAATAAAACAAAATTTATATTTATAAGTAATATATATATAAATATATATGTATAAATATATAAATATATTTATATTATATATATATATATATAAATTTTAATAATAGCATATGTTTTTAAAAATTGTTTAGACTTATAAGTATGTTTATTTATGACTTTCTTAAATTCTAACATAGGGTGCGCTGATAAATACAGGATACAGGTGGTTGTATTAATGTTGTTAATAAATATATGCATAATTATCTATCTATGTGTGTATTATATATATATACCTTAATGAGATCTAAGGGATGTGTAAAACATGCTGCACCACAGGAAGCCAGTCCACCGAAATACCATCTTGCTTTTCTTTTTGTTGAATCATATATGGCCATCTCTTTAATGGATGACCTAATCTTGAAGTGGCCGTCCTTTATTTGTCCGTATCTTTAAATCGACAGCGCTTTGTATAATGAGAACCCCACTCCATTTCTTGATTACGCATGGGGTTTGTCATTTAGTAATGAATATAGCTATACTCAAAACTAATAATAAGAATAAGAATAAGAATAAGTATAAAATCAGTAGAACCAACTAATATATTTTTAAATATAGAATATATTATATGTAAAGAAATATAATGTAATATCTAAACTATTCAAACCAAGATTTAAAAAAAAATATATATATTTTTTTTTTTGATAGTGAATTAAAAAAAATTGACATTTCTCCTTTTTTGGACTTTCCTTTCCCTTATTTACATATTATCAATGAACGAGTGAGTGAATGAGTTAGTGCCATCTAGATACAAGACATATAAACTGAGTTTAAATCAATGTTAAATGGTTACCAAAGACCATCACTATGGTTACTCTTAATAATACCGCTAACTTGGAAATTTATAATTTTATATTATTCATTATTACATACAATAGTTATTACAAAACACATATTGTTTTTCTTTTGTTTCTCATTTAAAAATATTATAACTATAAAATAATAATTAGATATTATCATCTTGTGTTCTAGATATATAAGAAAAATTTTAATTCTTGTTTTCAATGAATATACGCACACGTGTAAGGATGCCCTAAAAGGGTTGTAAATTAGTCTGTATGCAAATACTTTAACTCAAAGACAAAAAGGTGTTTAAATCTCAAATTATTACCTGGTAAATATTTTAAAATAAAAAAAAAAACTGGTTAAATAATAATAATAATAATAATAATAAAAACATCAACAATTTTTTTATTTCAAAGAAAAAAATATATTAATAATTTTTACATTTTTTCAAACAAATATAAATAATTAGAAGTAATCATTACATTTTATTAAAAATAATTAAATTCTATTATAAATAAATATATTTAATTATATTTCTATTTATATATATATATATGTTATTTTTTTAAGAAAATAATAAATAGCCCCATCTTTGACGTAATTGTTCAAAAAATATAAATGTTAATATTGTATGGGGCGCAATCCTTACGAGTCTTAGAGTGAAGCCCTAAAAAAAATAGTAATTCATATATGTGTACCAATTGAAAAAATTATAGTATAGTATTTACAAAATATAGTACATATAGTATTTACAAAATATTTTTATAATATATATGTGGGAATTGAAATTGAGGTCAAGGGATCGTCAGCGACAGAGAGTCTCATCACTCCATTTCCTTGTTGACACCCTGTGTTGTAAAATGCAACCGTGGCCACCGGAAGGGCCACGGGATGCCCGAACCAGGCAGATGGTGATGTCCTGGGGAAGGTTTCTCCCCCTTCTGACACTACAAGCGGTGCTTACCTTGATTTTCTACTACTTTTTATCAAGTAGCTTCCCAAGTATGATCCCGCTGTCTGGGTTGACTCCGTCCTATAGACCCCAGCTTGAGAAATTCCCTTGCCAGGCCCGGGACTTGAACCCGGGACCACGAGAATGAGAGCCAGCTACGCTACCTCCTACCCTGTGGCGCCTTTTGTTCATTTTCACAAAAAGAATCTAAATATTGCCCTTAATATTTATAAATTAGTTAAAAATGATAAATCTATAATAAAGTATTAATTTTCATAATATCCGAAAGAAAATCTTACCTTAAAAAATCCTCTAGGGCCTGCTTGAAATATTTTTGTACATATATTTTTAATACTCTAAAAAATAAGCAAAAAATGCACTTAAAATTAGTTTATATATGTAAATATTATTATTATTATAACATTTAATGAATTACTTTATTTGATGTTTGATCCATTCGTAATGTTTTTAATACATCTAATGGCTGTGTTAAAGCCGTTGAAAATACTCCCTGAAAACAAAATGTTAATTTTTTTTAATTAAAATATATCATAATTTAATTTATACAAAGGTTTTTTTCATTCACTCACTGCCATAAAACTTGCACTAAAATGTGTTAAAATATTATCTTTCCATTTTAATTTCTTAATTAATAATACATGCTTGAAATGATCATAGGTAGAAAGTTGACCAATTGTCATTAAAATAGATCTACCTGTTGCAAGTGAGCCACCTCTAAATAAATTTCTATACCCCTCTTCTTTAATTATTCTTATTATTCCATCAATTGCATGTAAATAACTAAAATTAGAAATTTTTAAAATTAATATTATTGTAAAGTTATTGTAAATTATCAATATTTATTTATTGAGTTTCGTAAAAATTAGTCTAAAAATAAAAGTATTGCTAACGATGCCAATGATATTTTAAAGAATTGGAAAACATTATTTGAATATATTAGAAAAAAAAAAATCACTTGTATGTTCAGAGTGATAATACATAAAGCAGATTTATAATAATTAAGTCAGAAGTCAATAAAGTAAATTTTATTTTATTTTTAATATCAAGTTTAGTTAATTAGATTATTTCAGATGCAGTTTAAATTTTGCATTTTAATAATTTATAAATTAATAATTGATGAAGAAGTTTTATAGGTGCGTCACTCAATTCCTATATGTATAAAAATTATGTAGATTATTTGACCTGATATATTTTATATAATATTTCGTTTATCATGTCTTATCCATAATCATAAAATATTTAACGAAATCGATTGATCAATGAGTAATAATTATGATAAATTAAAAATGAATGCTTACTTTCTCCTTGCATTTATAGGTCTTAGAGAGTCATTTTGCATTCGTATGTTAACAATATCAGCAGGTGTGCCAATTAAACCTCCTATAGCACCACCAATTGTAGCCCAAAATATTTTCACATTCATATTCCAATTGTAATTATTTTTAATATAATTTTGTCTAGCTTTTTCATATATAGCAAATCTAAATGTAGAATATGTAAGTTGTCTTAAAATAGCTGCAGAAAGACCAGCATTCAATCCTACAAATCCATCTTTTTTAATAATTCTTAATGCTAAATTAAATGCGCTAGGATTTTCTTTCAAATACATTTGCTTTTGAACCTCAAAAAAAAAAAGAAAAATAAAGAAAAGAATAAGATCATTATGATTATATACATAATTATGTGTGTGTAGGTTTGTATATTCTGGCTACATAGAATACCTCAAAAAAATAAACAACTAAATTTCAGAGAAAAAAAAAAATGTTTCAAAGTTCAAGAAAGAAGTAAATCCAAAAGTAAAAATATACTTAAAAATTATACCTTATGTTTTGTATGTATGAATTATAATTCTAAATTAAATTTAAAGCAAACTATTAATTGAACTTATTTATTTGTAGGATCTGCAATAAATAATGGAACACAAGATTACATATATAATTTAATGTAATATAATATAAATTTTCATACACATATCTAGGAAAAGTTTTGATTTAAGTTTTTTTTTTTTAAGAAATTTAGTTGTTGTTTTTAATATATTTGAAATGGCAAGGATATATAAATGCTTTATTCATTTAATGTATATACTTTGAGTGTATCCAAACATTGTGTGAAACAACATGACATTGCTGCACCTACTCCACCCATCCACCATCGAGGAAGTAATTTTTCTCTATCAAGTTTCTAAAAGATATAAAAAAATTAATATTTATTTCAATTTATTCTTTTTATACCTAACTATCAATGCTATCAATGGAACAATTGAATAAATGAATAAGATATTTGTCAGACAAATAAACAAACCATTTTTTAATAAATAAAATGATTTAAAGGTTGTTTTTTATAGTACAAAACTTATATTTTAAATTTTACTTATCTGTAATATTAATAATAATCAAATGATAATTTAAAAAAAAATTAAAATAAAATAGAATTTTATACAAAAATTTAAACACACCGAATTTAATGACATTTTAACATATTATCTTATCTTTCGAAACATAAGAAATGTCTATAATTCTTTTTATTAAAGCTAAAAAAATATTATATAATATTTAAATTTAAAAGTATTGAAATAATTAAAAAATTAATTTCATTATATAATAATAATTGCAGGATTATGTCAAACGATAAGCAAGAGAGTCGATCTAAAAAATAATACCAAAATAATTTCCATATTTAACACAGTATTTTTTATTTGTATGAAAACTTATAATTATAATTATTATACATTTAATTAATAATTAATAAATTTAAATAAAAAAATAACAGATAATTTGGTCTAGTTTTACATAAAAAATTTAATATTTTTTCAGTTTTACAAAATAACAATAATAATATTATTAACATTTATATTTACTGATGATTAATATTTTCATTAAAGATCTTATCAATAATAAAATATTTAGAATAAAATGAATTATTCAACTTATATCAATCTTTTTTTTTTTGAATGTATCATCATTAATTAATTTATAATTTTAAAAAAATATATGTTCTATATAATCACTAATTTCAATTAATATAATAAATTGAAAAGATTAAAGTTAAAAAATTAAAAAATATGTATTATCATTCCTTTTAGATGATTTATAGATAATTTAATCAAATATGTTATTAAATATGATGCAAATTTTTTTTTTTTAGATTTTTTGTTGTATGAATTGAGAATATTTTATAGATCGTTTCATTTTATTGATACGAATAAATTTTTTTAAAATAATTATATAATATATAAACTTTTTTATTCTATACCTAATAAAAATTATTCTTTTCCCACATGAATATTATCTATTAAAAAACACAATGACATAATTATTTGATTAATAAAATGAGAGAAAAACTTATTTATAAAAGAAAAGAAAATTTTAACAATATAACATAAATATAAATTAGTGACTTGTGGTAGAAAAATAAGGTTTATTTATTTATAATAAATTCCATAATAGTTTCAACTACTTAACTTTATTATAATGTGATTAGAATAAATTATACATACATATATATATATATATATATTAAAAATTGAGATTAAATATAATAATTTAATATAAAATTGTTTCCTTTATTTATAATATAAGATATTTTCATTTACGTAATAAAAAAATACCAAAAGTTGATCAAAAACTAAAAAGTTGATTTAACAATATTAATTTTTTTATATTTAAATTTACCACTAATTGGACTAAAGTTCTTGATGTTTAGAAAAATTTTTTTAACATGATGTAATTTGTTAGTTAAATTTTAATATTATTATTAATATTATTATTACTATTATAATTTATAATAAATAGTGAGTAAAATAATATTCCATAAATTACATTTCATTAAGCTGTCAAATAAAAAAATATTTAAATTCAAAATAAAGGGTATTACACACACATACACACTACACACATTTAATTAATTTATGGTTTGTATAAATTATATATCTATTTGTACCTTTTGTGTTTTTGTTTAAGAAATAATCATAAATGAAAAAACTAATTTTTAATTATAATAACAACGTATAAGTATAACACAACCCAGGTTCAACAGCACATCTTTCACTCTCATTTTATACACTTTCACTTATATATATATATATATATATATATATATATATATAAATAAATATAATTATATCTTGTATTTTACAAAAATCATAATATTTAATTGATATACCTACAAATAATTAATTTAATTTTTTTTTTAGATGAATATTACACTTTTGGATTGTCTTTTAATTGAACCAGATCAATTTGTTGGAAAACATATTCATTTTAATGAAATACATGGATCTGATGCTTCATGGGCGTTATGTTCACTAATAGCTGATAGAATCAATCGAGGTGAAAATGCATGTTTAATAATTTTTCATCATACATTTGGTCATTTTCATAATTGTTGCATACGTCTTGGTATTAATTTAAAATTATTAGAGGTACGTATTATTTATTATTAAATTATACTTAAATTAATATTATAGATTTATTTATTTATATTACAGAAACAAAAAAGAGTTACTATAATTGAAGGAACTAAACTCATATTAAAAATGCAAAATGAAACAAATAAAAATTTATTAAATATTCTTTGGAAAAATACACAAGATGCATTATTAACATTTGTTGATACAAAAGAAACTCAAACATTTATTGTTCTTGATGATGTTTCTTCATTATTGGATATTGGTTGTACATTAAGTGAAATTATGCATTTCATTGGTTATTATCGTTTATTAATTTTTAAAATGCCCAAAATGTCATTGATAACTGGTGCACATATCTCTGATGATATAACAAAAATATTAGCAAATGGTTTAATTTATCAATCGAATGCTGCATTATCAATTACACCACTTAAAACAGGACCATCAAGACAAGTACATGGACGTATTGAAATTAATCGTCAGGGTTCACATAACGAATCTAGACCAAAAGAAAATGTTACAATATTAAATTTGTATCATTTTCAAATAAAAGATCAAGAAATAAAAATATTTGCGCCCGGATCAATCCTTGCTAGGTGAAGAATTTATTTTTTTTTTTTTATTTTTTAAAGAAAATTTGAATTTATATATTAAGTGTTTTATATTTATAAAATAAATTTTTTTTTAATATAAAAAGTATTTATTTATTTATTTGAATTTAGAATTAACCCTAAATTTATTTCTTTGAAAAATTGGGCAATATTATATTCATACCCTTGCTCTAAATATAAACAATTTACAGTTTTTTTTTCTTTTATTGTCTTATTCACAAATTTCAAATATCATAAACAGTTACTAAGTTTTTTTAAATTTCAATATAATTAAAGAGTTTGTGTTTCATGATATTATTTCATTTTAAATAAAACCAAAGAAACTCAAAATTAAAACATTGCAATCACTCAAGCAATTTTATAATTTAATTTTAAATACACTCGATATATGATATTTTTACTATTTTTTATAAAATATTAGTTTCAAATCCTAGGCATCGCTTTGCAATAAATAAAGGATAATTTAAAGAAAAGACTAATTCTAAGACCTATTCTATGAGTAATGGAAAAATCCATTGTATAGATTATAGAGAACTGTTGTTAGAAAAGAGTTTTGTCATTCAGTAGTCAGTAGTCAGTAGTCTTTTAATTCGTATGATTAAATTGTTAATTAATATTATATTTTTTCCAATGAGTTTGCTAAACTATACGAATAATATGATTGAATTTTTTGATAATAAACAATTAATATAAAAAAATGCTATATATAAAGTATTAAAAATTAAATATATTTTATTCGTCGAGATTAAATCTGAGGGCATGAAAATTCTATACCGACGTTCAAGTTACAGTTTACAGTTTAAAAATTATATTTTATTAGCTAATGATCCAGACATAGTTAGGGTTATTAACTCGAGAAGGCAGCGATGGACAGGGCAAGTGGCTAGAATAGGAGAGGAAAGAATGGCGAAAAATAAAAGGTCTTTCAACAAGGACGAGTCGACGATAAAATTGAATAAAACAAGATGTGTGTGAGATATTAATGAAATTTATTTTTTATTTGAAAGGCCCATTTATGGATGGAATATGACATCGTCGAAATGTCTTATGGTGGCACGAATCCGAGAGGTCCAATTTTTAATGACTGTTGCATAGATCCGGCTGTATCTGAGCAATGGCTTGCGTTATGTTGGCTTTTAGGGCTGAATATGCTTTTTTCAAAAATATTAGTTTTATCTCCAAATAAATAATTTTTCAATTAACTGGAAATTGTACAATCTTTTATGTAATTTACACAACTAAAAGAAACGAATAATGTTCTATGTAATATATAATATTTATTTAAAAATCAATTAAAATTATAAATATTGTTTACAAATTATGTGATGATCTCACTAATAAACATATCTTTTTTTACATATTGTTTTGTCATATATTGTATTTGATTTTTCGCTTGAAGTCATCCATTGTCGCCTGAAGCGCCATCAAGTGGCAACCGCCGCGCAAAACACGGTTTCAAAACCTTCATAAGACCGTCCCAGGCCTGGGGAGAACGATTAAGAAACGTCCGGTTCCCGTTGGAAGACCAAGGACACTTGGAGAAATGTGGTTGCTGCGACCAAGAACTTTCGAGTTCCGTAGAGCCATAGAGATAAATGGATAGCTAATGACAGTGGCGTAACTGGGGGGGGGGGGGCATATGTCCCCGGGCGCCAAATTTAGGGGGCGCAAAATTAGGGAAGCCAATTTGGAACAAAAGAAGAATTAATATTTAAAGTTAAACTGTATTTTGTGTAAGTCAATAAATATTATTTATAGGCTTTAAATTAAAATCTGTTAAACCTGTTTCGTTATTCGTCATTAATATTCTTTAAAAAAAAATTAAATTAAATATATATATATAAGAAAGGGGGCGCTAATTTCTCATGCGCAAGAACCTCACGGTACGCCACTGGCTAATGATGATACACAGGGGTCGGCAACCTTTTTCGGATGGCGGGCCATTTTCAAAATAATTTTTTTTATGCGGGCCGCACATACAAATGTAACTTACATAGTGCTTATATATCATATACAAGTCTAAATATTATTAAAAGATTATAGAAAATAGTACTTTTTATTGACAACATTTTACAATTCTTAAAAAAAAACATACGATTCCAATTACATACTTATAAATATAATTAAATAATATAATAATGAAATAAATATTATAATAAAAAAACAAGAATGTTAGAAAACAAAAATAATACAGTTTGTAACAGGAAAAAAGAAAAAACAATTTCAATTACAAAAATACATTATTATGTGAATAAAAAATATCTTTCATTTTATTCATTCATTAAGGTTCAATGCGATGTTTGTTCTTGAATATTGTTGGATAATCCATTTACGTCCGATTGTGTTTGGGATCCTGAGATCCTCAACAAGTTTTGTAAATTTGTACTTCTGTTCGTATACATCAGGGATGGGCAAACTTTTTTAGGATGCGGTCTACTTCTAATTTTTTTACAATAAGTCGGTCCACCAGATATTAATTAAAATAATAATAATAAACAATGTGGTATAAATGTACATAGGTAACTAAAAAAATAGAATAAGAAAGGAACTTAGGTATATATTTTCAAACAAAATTTAAAGATTATAAAAGTATAAAAATATCAAGTTCATAAGAAATATTGATTCGAATTATTATTTAAGATAAAGTCATGTGAAATTGTCCGCATTAGAAGATTTACACTGGATATCCTCTGCTAATTTAGTAAATCTTGGTGTATAATTACTAACTGCCAGTCTTGTACTGCATTCGAGGTGATTGTCTGTAAGACGGGAGCGATATTTTGATTTAATTATATTCATCGTAGAAAATGCAGATTCACATAGATAGGTAGTTAGAGCCAAAGAACGATGTTAAATTTAATGCAAGACCTTTTAAATTAGGATACTTAACTTCGTCCATTAAATTCCAAAAAATATTTGTAGGATCTGAATTATGTGCTTTTAAAATTATGTCATTTTGAAGAAGAAGAACTTCATCTTCCTCAATAGTTATAGAAAACACTTCGTTTATATTTTTGGTTATTTCTTCCCCGAGTAATGGAATTTTTTATATGCTAAGGAGTAGTTTAAGTAAAAAAGGCAATGAGTAAAGGCGATCACTTTAAAATGACTCGGCGGTCCACCAGTCGATCGCGATCGACTTAATGCCCATCTCTGGTATACATTATTGCCACCGGTCACATTTCGGCACGTTCACGCTCACACTCTGTTGATTTTTTCAAAATTATATTAATGCTTTGGCGGGCCGCACAAAAAGTCGAAAAGGGCCGCAGGTTGCCGACCCCTGATGATACACATACTATATTTTTTACAGCCAATTAGTGACTCAAAGGTTGTAATCATTTATGTATAGATAAACATTTTTTATTTTTACAATATGTTACAAAATTTTTTAATAAACTTAAAATTTATAGTGAAGTTATTAATAATCTTGTTTAGAAAATTTTCAAAAAATTATTTTTATTATTTTTTTTTTTTTAATTACATTATGTGTATTGTTTTATTGATATTGTGACACCCTATCTGATAAGTGATAACGGATGGTCGTATGCGGTCGTATGGTCTGAGCATTTACAAAATTTGTGATATATCTACTATATTCTTTAAGTTTAATTTAAAGAACGCTCATAGTTTATTAAACCGACGCGAAATTTAAATCCAGATAAATATCTTATACAAGAATTTTTTTTCTCCCACATAAAAGTAAACTTAATTAATTCAATTTAATTAATGAATTAATATTTGAAAAAACTGAATTGACGTTTATTGACATCCAATACAATTTTACTGATGATTTGCTTTTGCAAAGTTGTATATAAAAGATGTGTTATTTAAATGAAAACTTTTAAGATGGTCAAAGGCATCAGATGATCGGATAACTGCGTGCGATATCCCAGCATCATAATTTTTTCATATTTAGTTTTTATCATTTGCCTTCAGGAATGACCCAATTGATGCCATACAATTCAACAAAAAATGCATTTGAACATGATTGGATGAATTTAACGAGTGAAAATTTTTTACAAGATAAATACAATATAGTAATAGATGATATAAATTTTGATTGCGTAAAGATATATCTATAATTTTATAATTTAATTTTTATTATTATCATTTAATTTATGTAAATCTCTCTCTCTCTCTCTCTATATATATATATATATATATATAATAAAAGATAATTATTATTTAATGTTAAAATTTTAAAATTACCACCAAAAATGTATTATTTTTTTTAGGGACCATTAAAACATTTGTTATTATTAAAATAATGTTAATTTATTATTATTATTATTATTATTATTATATATTAATTAATATATTAATTTAAAAAAATATTAAAATTATTATTTTTTATTCAAAAGTTGGTCAAACTAAATAACTTACATTTCCGTCGACCATTTTATTTTATCTTCCATTAAGTTTTAAGATTGACACAAGCATGGTATGTTGCAATTTTCCTACTTCTATCTGAATTCATCCTGTTAATTAAACTAAAATAATCTACATAATTATCTTACATTTAATAACTTTTCTTTTTACAGTCGGCTCATAAAACTTTTAAAATTAAGCAAAAGCTTGCTAAAAAATTAAAACAAAATCGACCAATTCCACAATGGGTTAGAATGAGAACAAACAATACTATTCGGTAAATATTTTTATTAATTATATATAATTGCATTAATTAAAAATCATAATATATTATACATATTATAAACATGTTCACCAAATTATTAAATTTTTTCAAAGTATTAAAAACTTGTTCCTCAATTTTTAATATTTATTTTTTTTCTTTTCTAATTAAACTATTAAAAATTCTTTGTTATTATTTTTTGAACATTTTATTAACGATATTATTGTGATATTAATCTTTGTAATTATGAGAAATTGTTTCAAAAATGTATTAATTCTTTTCTAGGTATAACGCTAAGAGGCGTCACTGGCGCCGTACTAAGCTTAAACTTTAAGATTTTACCTCATCTGGGGCATTTATTTAATTCTAATTCCATTATTATTATGGAGAAAGATTAATTGAATCACAACACGACGTTTGTCCCATATTTTATTTTTATTTATCAATACACTGTGTATTAAGTTAAATAAATTGTATCTATAACAACATAAACGACTTGTTAATAGTATAACCAATGTATACCCTATCCTTAATCCATAAATTTAATTTTTTATTAAATGATATAGAGAATAATATAAAAAAATAATTCATAAATTATTTTATATATGAATATCGATAATAAAATATTTATATATTTGCAATAATTTCATTCACCATCAGTAACATTCAATAATTGATCAAAACAACTTAATTATTAAGAGAATTTTTATTAAAAGACCACATTATTTGTATAAAATTATTAAATTAAAATATTTTAATAAAAATTCTCTTAATAATTATCAAAATAACCACAAAAGCTTTAATAAATTTTTTAAATTATAAATTTGAACTATCTTGTTCAATAAAAATTAAACCTATATTTGTTACTCTTCTCAATTAAAATTTTATTACTCACGTCTCCCTTTATATTGTCTGCATTTAATTCATTTTTAAACATAATATAATTTAAAATGTTTATTAATAATTTTCAATAATAAAACTTTTTCTTTCTCAAGAATAAAGAAATATATGAGATTTTAGAAGTATTTTTTTTTTTCATCCTGATTTCAAATATTTTAGTATTTTCCTAATAGGAAAAAACTGTCATTTACATTATTTATAATTTTCAATAAAATCTGTAACCAGCTATCGAACTCTAACTCAACCTGACATATTTAGAAAGTGGTAGATATTGTTATTCGGGCATATTTTGCATCTGGAACACCTCTTAGTTCACCAGTAGTCTCCAGTATATTAAAATTCCATTTGCCTTGGTAGCTCTTTTCCATTGTGCAAAATTGCTGGTGAAAACGTTCACCCTGCACAATAGAAAAGCCTTAAGATTTCCTGGAAAGAAGGGTGAGTCGAAAAGGTGGTTTTTTAAGGGGATGTTGCATCCCAGAGGTTTATAAGAATGTAGAAAATCAGCTACCATCTCACGATAATTTTTTGCTTTATGGTTTCTAAGGAAATTGCGACACACATTTTTGTGACTGCCAGGCTGTTTTTTCAAGGAATTTAATACCTCTTCAAAATGTTCATCAACCATTTGTGGCCATATAAAAATTTCTTCCTTCTGTTTAACATGACTGACTTTGGGCAATTTTCATTTCAATGATTTCAAGTAAAAGAAATCATCAGAAAGTTTATTTATAGCTTTGACAACATTTTTCATTACTCCTAATTTAATATTTTTACTGGACGTAAATATATTTTTTCAAGATTCACTAATGGGAAATGTCACACATTTTTCTGGTCTGAAATAAGAAATAAAACGTTTATGGCATGATTTTCTAACATTCTGACTTTTTATCTCTGCTGACCCTTTATAATAAAATAGCAAAACGAGTTGAAACCTGCACAGTCTGGTCTTTTTTGTTTATTCATCATACCATTACATATAATTTCCTTAAATATAGCTTGAATAAAATTGCTACATGTAAGGGAAAAGTTCCTTCCTATAACAAATTAAAGAGAATGCTAAAATCAATTATCATAAAGTAGCAGTAACAAAAAAACGGTGACTGATGGAAAAATTCTGACTACATATGTATCTGAATTTATTATATTTTTCACTAAATTCATTAATCACAGATTTCTGGTGAAGAAAATCTTGTCGACGAGTGTAATCAATTATGCGAGCGATTGGATCTTGCCAAATCATAATGCACATAATTAAAAATAACAAAAATTAAGGTTATTATAAATAGTATGGATTAAAAAATGTTATATTTAAGTAATTTTTGTTAATCTGATCAAATAACAGAAAGATTAAAACTCCTTAATTTAAAATACATTATTATTTTTATTAGGTGACAAAATAAATAAAATAATTATATTTCAATTTTATTATAAATTATATTAAATTTAATTTATTAACGTATATTTTTTATTATCTTATATTTTTATTTGTTTATAGATTTATGCATATTTGATTTAGAAAAATAAATATAAATCAAATAATTTTAAAAAGGTAAAATTGTGTCATTTTTTATTAATATTTTTAAATATATTTATTTTTTTATTTATTTAATATATCGATATACACAATGATCTTATTAATATTCACGATATATATCGATAATGGACGATAATATATCGCTGACATCTTTAGCTAAATCCAGACGCTAGACAAGTAAATATTTCTTAATCATTACTACGCAATATCTTATAATATTATTGAATCACTTATTATTAAATACACTTTATAAATAGTAAGTAAATTTAAATTAACAATTATTCAAATAATTATTTGAAATATCATTTAACATGGAAAGAAAGAAAAAAAAATAATATTGGTTTTGTTTATCACCAATCAGCTGATCTTTCTTTAAGCATTATAACCATTTTTCAATTTGATATCTTTTCATTTGTAAAAAGTGGAAAATAGATTTTCATTCAATTTCGCAATGATATGATAGAAAGAAAAAAATGCTGAAAATTCTTTTAAATATTAGATGAACGAACTCAATTTATATTACGTAATGTAATATTACCAATTTTTCTTTGTTAATGACGTCACTTTAATGTTTCAGCCTAACTGTCAGATAGTAGAAATGGCGCAGTGTCATGTCTAAGACAAACAGCTCGCTATAATTTCGTGAGTTTTTATTATTAATATTTAAAATAAAGTAATCCTTAAATCTTTTACTATTTATACTTTATTTATATAGTATAGTTCATTAATCAAATTATATTTATAGACACAAATGAATTTAAAATATTAATATAATATAAAACAAAGAAAAACTTTATCTTCCCCCCTCCCCAACTTTCCTTCTGATCCTATATTCAAAAGAATATTTATTCTTAGATGTGATGACAATTTAATTGTCACTTTTGGATTCTTTTTATAAGTTACAAAAGATAAATTTTATACCTTGATATGAACCTATAAAAATTTTTTATAATTATTATAAATTTAACTACTGTTGTTTATATAAAGATTATATATAATTTGGTATTATTTTCTTTTTCGTTTTAAATTCTAATAAAAATAAGATAAATATCCATATTAATAATTTATTTTTATTATTAAAAGATTTTATTTACCAGAGGGAAACAATGTCTGCGGATTCTTCACGTAAAGCCCGTTCATCAGTTGCCACACAAATTGTTACACCACAACCAGTATCAGATCGTTCTATTATTGAATCTGTTGCTGGTTTTATTAATGATGTTGTACCACAGGTTAGAAATTTTTTTAATTTTTAATAGTTACAAAAAAATTGTTTTGTTTTATTTAACTAAACTCTTGTGAGCCTTCTTTACCATCTCAATTCATTCCTTATCTGGTTAAAAATAAAAATTATATGATAAATAATTATTATTTGATTGGTTTAATTCATTTATTTTCATTTAAAGGATAAAAAATATTAGCAATTCTCATAATAAAAATAAAATATAAAGTATCGAGGTATATATTTTTTAATTGTGATGAGAATTTCATTTTTTAATTTTTAAATTAAATCTATTTTTAGGATATATAAAATATATCATTGGCTATTTAATTGGAAATTTTTGATTGAATTCGTTAAATGACTGGATATTGATCTGTGTATTTTTGTGAAAAAGAAATATTTATTCAAATTTTCATAAATTTTCATTTCATTATACATCTTTTATGTCGATATTTGAAAAATTAATATCTTTTAAAAAAAAAACTTAATTCCATATATGAAGAATTTTTATTTAATTTAATCATTTTTAATTTATTTGGACTAGTTTTTTGAATAGGACATCAATCAAACGGGCGCCTTCTTTGGTCGAAATAAAACGGCCCATCAACAAACCGACAAAAAAAAGGCACACCCTGTATATAAGAATCCAGTAGGACAGTAGGAAAATATTATATCATTACAAAAGTAATTCTTAAACTAAATTATTTAAATAATTTTTAAAAATAATAAAATATAAAAAAGATTTTACAATTTACAATTTAGGCTCTGAATATACACAAAATGGAATATTATATAAATTTTTAACAATTAATTTCGGCGCTTCTTGATTAGATATTAATAAAAATTTATAGTCTATGTTCAAATAGAGGCATATAAGAATATTGTGATATAATTTCATATTAATTGGTTGATCCAATTTTGAGTCCTTAACGTAAAAATTTTCCGGACAGACATGAAAAATTCTCAAGTCACTTTTGGATTCTTGAGGTCATGCAAAAAAATTTAAATTCTGAGCAATTTATATATATAAATATTCAATATTTATATTTATTCCAAAATACCTAATATTACACCTATACATACATTTGTAGAAAAAAGAAGACATCAATTGATTCTTTTTGTTTTTGAGAAATGTTAAAATTGAATAATAAAATGTAATATAAAGTTTCATAATGTTCATTTATTCATTTCATATTTATGTATATATTAAAAGGCTTATTCGGCTGCTGCAACAGCAGCAACTGGTGGATCTGGATCAGCAACTATAAGTGGAAGTGGAAGTGGAACTGGCAACAATAATATTTCTGAGCCTGTTCTTTGGGCCCATTTTGAAAATTGTGATGCGAATGATACCTCTCTTTTTACTGAAGATGATAATAATTCAAGTTCTTCTAGTCTCACATCAAGCTCATCACCACTTTTTCTAGTATTAGGATATGCCACTGGTGTACAAGTAAGTAATAAATATAATTTTATTTTTATAGTAAAAACACTAATACTTATTTTTATTTTAGGTTTGGTTTATACCTGGAAATAGTCAAGCGCGAATTGTTTTAAGTTGGCGTCAAGGTCCTGTTCGTTGTTTACGTCTTCTTCCTACACCATCTTCAAGACATGCCCATCGACCCGGATATTCTACAGATCAATATTCTACTAAAAGACCATTAGTCGCACTTTGTCAAACAACAACATCGGGTACAGCTTACTGCACTGTTGATTTTATATCTCTACGTACTGGTGAAACAGTAAAAACAATACATTTTATCCATGCTGTAAGTAAAATTTTGTATTTTTTTTATTTTTAATATACAACTACCTAGTCATAATTGGATTAAGAAATTTTCCTTCTTGAAAATTTAAAATAGAATTTCACACACGAAGAATTATTTTAAAAAAATAATTTTAATATTTATTTATTTCATTCATACATAAATACAAAAATATTATTAAATTAAGTATTAAGTTAATCATGATATATTATTGGAAATTATCTAGTTTACAATTACATTAAAATTTCACTTTTGACTGAAAATGTATAAATGTTCCAAAATTGTTGGTTATTTTCCATATAAATAAAATAAGGTTCGTTGAGATGAGTTCATTTGCCAAATAAGTATACAAGGTATTAACGTTTTAACAGAGTTCATGTCACCAAAATCGCTCCTTGCCTTTTTAAAAATATAGATTAACAATTTTGCATAGTGTATTTTTTCTAATCTATTCACTTTCAAATATGTTGATTTTCAAAAGATCATATTATATTTTATTCTAAATATTCATATATTTAGGGTATATTTAAAACTTTAATTAAATATACACATATTTTAAACTAGTATACTTAAAACCTTGTTTCTAAATTTCGTTTCGCTATTTGATTTTCTACACATTTATTTTTACTATCTCGTAAGAGATAGTATTGCGACCACGAAAATTTTCGATGTTGAGATTTTGATGTTTTTATACGTTTTGAAGGTTCCTGAATCATTTTCACTAAGTTTGAGAAAAATGTATGTGTGTGTGTGTGTGTGTGTGTGTGTGTGTGTGTGTGTGTATGTATGTAGACAAGATTACGCAAAAACGGTTTGAGCTAGAATGATGAAATTTGGTACATGGACATTATTCAAAATTCATAGTTTTCTATCAACTTTTGAGAAATGTAGCTCAACCGGAAGAGGGTCATTACCTACAACGTTTTGATTTTTTTTCCTCTAAAGTGACCGTAAAAATAAAAATATATGTTTGATAATTTTTCACATGATTAATAATTGTATAAAACTGCTATATATAGAATTTCAGCTTGATTGAATTGCTGAAAGTACCAGAATTAATTTTTTAATACTGCAAATCTCACGCGCCAACACGTGCCATGGTGTCATCAATAAAAAGCCAAACATGCGCTGGTTTAATATTTATTATTTATAATTTATAATTAATTAAATTTAATTTAAATATAATATATTATGTTATTTAATCCAATACAAATTGCGAGATAGTCGAGTGGAGACACTCCAGCTTATTTATCAATAAAATTTCATAAAAGAGAATTCATTAAGTAGTT
The DNA here is from genome assembly GCA_963082975.1 of Labia minor. Taxonomy (NCBI): domain Eukaryota; kingdom Metazoa; phylum Arthropoda; class Insecta; order Dermaptera; family Spongiphoridae; genus Labia; species Labia minor. The sequence goes on along the minus strand of OY720345.1, from coordinate 93,292,746 downwards.
TCATAGTTGATATGAGCTTCTTAGATAAAGTATTAAAGAGCAGAATAGAAGAAAACTTCCCAGGGTTTTAGAGTTAGAAGGTCCTGTATGACAACATCTTCACACGAAAACAAATTGTGAAAAAAAACTTGATCTGTTTAGTTTGCTCAAGGCTTAATACTGAGAGATAATTATGGAAAAGGTGGTGGGTTAGTCATGCACGCTGGTCGTAGCAGATTTGATGATTATAGTGGTCCTCCTTACCCAAAGATAAGTAATAATAAAACTGATAACTTTCAAAGTAATAGTAAAAAAACAATAATTTTTAATAGAAGGGATTTATGACTAATTTAGATTTTGTTAAGCTTGTTAATATATTTAACATTCCTTAATTATAGCTCTAAAGTCACAACTAATTTCGTTTAGGACAAAAATCCCAAAATATACTTTTCTTGGTGAGAGGGATATGAACACTTAATCATGTAGAAATAGGTCATGACCCGTGGTATATGCATTTGGGGTTTTTTTGAGCCCTGATTCTATCACCTTGAAAGATATAGTAAAAAAAAAGAAATAAATATGAGTAAACTAATGCGCGAATATCTAAGCTTCAAGTCTACTTTCAGAATATATATATATATAGTAATTTAAAATTATTATTTATGAATAAAAATTTTTAATTGATATATTTTTATAATTATGGAATACTAGAAGTGAGTGAGAAATGAGTTGAATAAAGTTGATTTATACATATATTTTTATTAAGAGTTTTATAGCAAAAATTAAGAGTGGTTGAAGAATATGCTTATAATAATGGGTCCGATCAATATAGCATTACAATATTTCCAAAAGACAAAAAATTTTTTAAAAATATTGAATTATCAAATACATTAATTGTCAAACAAATTAATTAAAAAAAATGTAAACTCTAAGCAATGTACAAACATTTATTTTTTAAGAATACATAGTGGGCAGCTCATTCTGCTTTGTTTTATATTTGATTTATATTTATAATTTAAAACTTTTTTTTTAATTTTATTTTTTTTTGATTATTATCTTTTTTTAGATATTAGATATACTTGCAAATGATAGACGTGTTATATTAACATTCTTAGAACGAATTGCAATATTTGATGCATCAACATTTGAAGATCGATTTACAATTACAACATGTTATTCAAGTCCAACATCATATCAGAATCCAGTCGCTCTCGGTTCACGTTGGTTGGCTTATGCAGATAGACAACTTCGACCAGCAAGAAGATCAGCTGGTGGCGCTGACCCTGTTGTATACAGAATAGCATCAACTTTCTTTCATACTGTCAAAACGGTTGGAAAAGGTAAATTCTTGGGCTAAATTAGTTGCTGATTTGTTTTATAGTATAAATGAAAAAAATCCGAAAGACATAAAAAAAACTAAATGAATCATTAAATATTATTTAAAAGAAAATTTAAGAAATATTAAAGGTTATTTTATTAAATATTACTATATTCAAGTAACAAAATTAGAATTATAAAAATAGAATAAGTGTGAATGATTGAGGAAATTTTAATATATTGTATAAATTTTTACTTAAAATATTTGATGCTCATTTCGGTTGTTATACAATGATGATGTAATATTGTATACACAAATTCAATTACAAACATTATTCAAAAATAAAAAATTGTCTCATAATATTTATAGAATGAATGGCAAAACTTGTACCTCTGTCATAATCTCAAAATGTTATTTTACTAAACATTACCTATTATTGCAAAGTAAGTAAATAGAACAGTTTTTATTTTATTTTTTATTATATCTGACTCAATAATATATAAATGATTATATTATTTTATTTTATAAAAATTCATAATATTTTGAAATTTTTTTTAAGGTTTAAGAGGTCTCGGAGAAACAGTGGCCTCTAGTTTAGGTGGAACATCATCCATTACAAGTGGTTCATCTCAATTAGCAACTGGCATGAATCAAGGTCATCATAGCAGTGGAATTCCTTCAATTGAAGGAATTAAACCAGGCGTTGTTACTATTGTAGATATCATGGTAATTATACGTTTTTATATATTTATTGAATAATTATAATTATTTATTTGTATGTTTAATTTTGCCTTTTTACAACTTTTTGTCATTTACACTTTATTTGTGTGGTATTACTATAATTAATTTTAAATTTATATTTATATGATGGATATTTGAGCTTATAAGTTTTTAAGTTTTTATGTTAAGCGATTAACTTGTAGATTAGACCAATGGATTCCTTAAAATAGAATAGAATTAGAAAATTTGAAAATAGCATTCTTAATAGAATTTATGGGCTGAACAAAGATGCAATCACTGAACAATGACGGAGACTGTATGACTTTTATAAACATAAAAATTGAGTAAGTTCTGATGGGTGAGACACTTACCTAGATGAATGGGTGAGGAAAGTCTGAAGAAAGATTGGTAGACTAAAAACGTAGTGGAGACATTTTTTTTCTCATATACTCTCATCTTTCATATCTCTATACATATATAGATTTGTCTAATAAATAAAATTTCATACAATTTTTATACATATTAAAAATAAAAACAATAAATAAATAAGTAAGTTTTACCCTGATGTTTTAGGGATCTAGTCCTGATAGTGAAGACACTGATGGTTCTTGCCAAAGTGTAATTGCTCATTTTGTTGCTCATAATGAAGCTATAGTGTCTATGAGTTTCGATTCCGAAGGAATGCTTTTAATGACAGCTGATAAATCTGGCCATGATTTTAATGTATTTCGTATTCATCCACATCCAATTGGATCAGCATCTGCATCAGTTCATCATCTGTATATATTACGACGTGGTGATACTACAGCAAAGGTATTAATAATTTTACTATTATTATTAAAATATCAAAATGTATTTTTTTCTTTTATCACCTTTTCAAATTATATATATTTCTTTAGGTCCAATCTATGACGTTTTCATCAGATAGCCGATGGGCTGCAGTTACAACACTTCGTGGTACTACACACGTTTTTCCTATCACTTCATATGGTGGACCAATTGGATTACGAACACATACTAGCCCCCATGTCGTCAATCGATTATCCCGATTTCAACGTAGTGCAGGATTAACTGCAGAAGGAAGAAACAGTCCTATTCCATTTCAACATTATGGTTCTTCTCATGGAAATACAAATCAAATAAATAATAGTTCAAGCACAATGGGAAATTCCGAAAGTATAGGGAATCAATCGGGCCATTCTATTCCGTGGTCTTCAGGTCCTGCTTATGCCTATCCTAATCCAAGGTAAATAAACTTATATTACAATTATTATTATTATTATTATTATTATTATTATTATTATATAATATATTATATATTATTTATATTAAATTGAAAGAGACTAGATAATTTATTTCAATATTAATATCGAACAAACATTAAAATATATTTTTCTTTTTTTGTCTTTTTCAATAGGGTACCTCCATTTCCAACTCCAACTATAATTGATCCTTTATCAAGAATACGACATGGAAGTTTAGGGATTGCAACAGCAAGTGGTGGATCATTACCTGCTTCACCTTCAGCTTCCACTGGTACATCAATCAATCAACCAACAACAATCAGGTATTCTATTGCATTTATTTTGTACATTTTAAACCAATTTACAATTTGTATAATTCAATGGTGAGATAATAATGAATATTTCTTAGTTATTGAATTGACCACTCGATTGTGAAGTCTATTGGTAGAGCTCAAAGGAGACTACTTTGAAAAATAAAATAATTTTGTGTTTCATTCAAAAAGTCACGGGCTTATTGTTTGATTACTAAGTTTCATTAATCTATTTATTTTTTTAATGTCTATTTTTTAGTCATACTTATAATAGTGGAGCAAATTTAAGTGGTGCTGGTACTATAGGATCTAATCGAATTCCACCAGTAAGGAGGGCAGTTTCTGCTGAAGATGCTATTACTGGAATTGCTGGATTAAATATAACTGGTCCTGTTCGTGTCGCAACATGTTTTGCCACACCACGGGCATCTCAATTTATTCAAGCGGAAACTTCTGGAACGGCATCTGTACCTGAATCAAGAGATGCAAAAAATCGACTATGTGATTCTCTCTATGTTTGGTCCTTTCATGCAAATGTTTTATATGAATATGAACTTGAACCAAAACCATTATCATGTAAGTAATTCAATTTTATATTAATAGTTTTCACATGCTAAAGATATAATAAATAATTTTCTTATGTTTAATCTTTTTTAATTCAAAAAATGTATCAATTTATTTATCGATGGTTTTGTCAAGTTGAAATATCATTATAATATTAATTTTTACATGTTTGATTTTAGCTATTCCAAAAGAAAAACAATCTGATGATACACCTATAGAGCTAGATATTAAATATCAATCTAAATGGAAAATTCCTGGAAGTCTTACTTCTAATGTAACAGAATCTTTACCTCCACCTTTATCTCCTGGAAATCCTCTTCTTATAACATCAGAATTAAATTCTATTAATTCATCGCACCGTAGTGGAACTAATGGACATTCAGAAATGGAAGATAATAATGGTAGTGAAACTACGACAGAAAAAGAAGATAATCGATGGCTTAGTCAAGTTGAAATAGCATCACATTATGGGCCTCATAGGTATTATATTAATTAATATATTAAAACTTATTGCAGTTTTTTTCTTTTCACTTTTAAATATATTTTTTTATTTGCTAATGATAAAATTAGATAATATTTATTTTCCTCACTTGATTTTTTCTTTTATATACTATTTAGTATTTAATATATGAAATTTTTGTTCAGTGACAACAGAAAGAATGCTATAATAGAATGAGAGCAGAAATCAAGTAGGAAATATTATATCTGAAAAGTTATTGTGAAAAAAGTAAATAGATTAGAATAAAGGGGGACAGAAATCTAGTCAATATAGTTCTTTGATTTTAAAAAAAATAATCTTGAATAAAAAGAGGCTTGTGAAAATAAGATGATCAAGTTTTTTATCACTAGGGACGAAGAATTTTTTTTCAATCGCTGATTAAATAAAAAATCCTAGGTTTGTTAATTTTATCATCAAAATAAAGATAAAAAGAGCTCAAAATCATTACTTCACTAATTATATAGATTGAAATTTAATTGATTTAAACTTAAAAACTATCAATTATTAATAAAATATATCTATGTTTTGAACAGACGTCTTTGGATGGGTCCTCAATTTACATTTAAAACGTACTCTGGTGGTGGTTCTGAAGCTGAAGCGATTGATGTTATACCTGGATCCAATAACAGTGGCCCTTGTTTATCTAGAACAAGTCCTGTAAATATTGGACATCAAAGACCAGTTTTAATAGAAAGTGGTTCTGCAAGTAAGTTTCTTTAAAAAAATCCATTCATATAATTCACTAATATCTTATAATATACATAGACATATTTATTAATGGATTACTAGTCAGTGGGCAGCCAGCTGGAAAACGAAAGTTTAGAAATTCAATTTTTTAACATTTTTTAATGAATATGCCGATATTTCGGTCCCTCTATCCTTCAGTATTCCTTCTGATTACCCCCCAACTGACTCCGAGTCCATTATACTTTTGCTAATCAACCAATATCATTTTAAAATAAATTCTTTTTCTATAGGTAGTTTAGAACATTCTCCACGTTACGGGATTGGAGCAAATAGTCATCACGGTTCGCATAGTTCATTAGGTGGCGTTTCTGGTCTTGTTGGTGGTGAATCTCAATTGCGAGAAGATTTAGCTGATGCAATGCTTGAAAGTCCAGGAGCCTTACCATCAAGTTCTCGTGATATTGGTAATTCCGACGAAGAATTTGATTTTATTTTATTAGAAAAAGCCAATTAACTTCTTCATTATATGAAAAAAAAAAATACATTTATATATAGTTTTAATTTTAATTTTTATCATATTTTTTAAATTTAAATTTCATTATGCATCATCTTGAATAGTTATTTAAAAACAATTTTCTAATTATAGCATTTTTTTATTTTGATAATAAATAATTATATATAATTACAAAATTATAGTTATGATTTCAATTGCTTTATTTTATATAAATACAAATTTTGTAAATTTATACTATTTGAATTACTCTTTTTTTATTTATTTATTTATTTTTTTATTTCCTTTATATCTTTCCAATATATATATATATATATAAACTGCTTAAAGAAAATCCTTAATTTTTTTATCTATTTTATAAATATAAAATATATTAAATTAAAAACAAATTAAAAAAATCTATGATAAAATTTTTAACATAATACTTAATAAATTTCGTATATTTTTGTAGTTCTAGTAAAGATGACTTAACGGTTTATGAATACTAATAAAATTTATTTATTTCAAGTTGCTTTTGAACTATTAGTTGTACATTACGGGACAATAGACTTGTAGAAACAAAACCCCTCCACCCCACTTTTCGTATTCAATAAGTTATATAAATAAATTCATAGAATTAATCGTAGGCTCACGTTTAAACATTTTAATATATTATATAAACTAAAAAATTGTTACACACACACATCATAATCAGACCCATTCTTCTCAATATAATATTAAAAATTTTGCTTAAATATTTTTAAATAATTTATTAAATATGTTTTTATGAAAATTATAATTTTTTTAATTGATAGAAATTGGTTTAAACCTGCATCAATGACAATGCAAAATTTATTAGTGAAATTGTAATGTTTGATGTTCAATTTTATTGTATTATTCTTTGTTTTAAAATAGAAAAAAGAAAATGTTTCTAAATTTTATTAAAATTTTTAAAATCCATACATATATTTTTAAGATAAAACAAAATTGTTTCTTATAAGTATAACCTTTACTCTTTTTATAAGTACTGTATATAGTACAGGGATTCTGATCGTATTCCTGCCCCCTGGGGATTTATGAACTTTGAATAGGGTCAATACCTGATTGGGTTGATGACGAAATTTCCTTTTTCAATTACTATAAAAAAAGTAAAGGATTTCCTTATGAAATAAAAACTAAATACAAACAACGGAGCCTGTTAGTACTAGTATTTATTAATGTTATATTTATTACACTTTTAAATATTTATATAATCGTTCATGTTTTAAGGTATTTTTTAAAGAATTTCCCAATAAGTTATTTGTTTTAAAATTTTTTTTATCTCATTAACTTAAATAGTTTTTTTAGAATGAGTTAGTTTTTTTCTAAATTAATCTTTTTCATTAATTATTATATAATAATTAAAATATTTGATATTATTTATTAGCTATATTATCGTATGCGGATGTTGTAAATTTATTATTTATCAAAAATTGAACCTATAAAAGTTGATAATAATTGGGAATGATGAAAATGATATCGATGATGATAGCAATTGCAAATTAATTTATCACTTTGAAATTTTTTAAGTTTAAATTTATTTCTAATTATATAATATATATATATAAATGAATTACAAAAAAACATAATTTGATTGGATTTGAATAATAATAATAAAATAAGCCACTCTGGCTTGAGTTAGGATTGGTTTTAAAAAAGAAAAAAAAAAAAAAAATGAGAAATCGCAAATTATAAGTTTACAGTCGAAGAGTTTCATTCCGATTACAATCACATGGCCCAGAGCGGGCAGCACCTCTCAGGAGCCAAAACCAGTGGCAGAATTCCCCTAATTTAACAACAACAAATCAATCTTAAAATTAAACAAATTACGCCTGTTACAAAGACATTATAAAAAAAACTTAACTTAAGCTACAACATTCATAAATTTTTCAGTTAGGAATGTGCCTATTAATCATTTATGAATTTATGAGAATATTAATTTATAAAATATTGAATTGTAAGTTTGTTAAATGATATTAACTCTACTACTACTACTAACGTAATAAAAATGTTTGCTTTTTGTTGTAAAATTGTTAAAAATATACTATATTGAAATTTATTAATTAATATACTTATACTGCATATAAAAAAATAAAATAAAATATGACTGTATTAATCGAGAAGAAAGTTTAAAAGAGATCGACGTAATCAAAAGGTTGGGAAACACTGATATAATATATTAAATCTCTTTTGCAATTTTTATAATATGAAAAATATTAAAAAAAAAAATTAAATAAAAATGAAAATATCTTCTAGGAAGTTACCAGAATTCTAATTGAAAAAAATAAAAATAAAATTAAATAAAATAATTAAAACCTCAACATAGACCTAACAAATTCTTTTATTCTTAATGAATCCAAAATAATTTATATAATTTAATCTATAATTTAATTTCAATTTAATTCCAAAATGCTTGGTAAAATATAAAAGTTTTATAAAAATAAATATAAAGTTGGTCAAATTTTAAAAATGGACTGATTAGATACAAATAAATAAATTCTAATATATATATGATAAAAATTAATATTAAATTATATAGAGAGCAGTTTATATATATTTATATTTATATTTATATATAAATATATATACTAAGAATTATATAAATAATTATTTCTTTCCTTTATTAATATTAATATTAATTTCAATAATATCTATTCTATGTGTGTTTGGTTTTTCTTTTTGTTTTTGGCTTTTTATATATTTATGCTGTTTTTTATTTTATTTATTTATTTATTTATTTTTTAATATTTATAATTGATGGTGCATCTATTCAAAGAAATAGCCAGAGTCCAAAATGCATTTAACAATCTTAGTTGATTTTTGTTTTCTTAATCTTTAATTTCCACTGTTTTTTCTGTTTTATTTTTGTTTTACGCGAAATTTAATCATGCATGTTATTTTATCAAACATGTTAAATAATACTTTTTTTTTATAATATATGTTTCGAAATTATTCGATTTATATTTATAATTGTTATTTGTTAATGTTTTTTTATTTATTTATTTTTTATAATAAATAAATATATATCTAGTAAAATGTTTGAATAAATTTTAGTCCTTATTTCATTGACTCTGGCTTCTTCTTTGTTAAAGGATGCGCCAACAACAAAAGTAGCGGCAGCAGCGGTGGTACTCGTTCACATGCAGTTGAAAAGGTGGTTAATCCTTTAGGCACTGTAATCACATTGGGATCTACGGAAGGCCTTCTAGCTGAAGTTACAAATGCAAATGATGCTGTACGTTGGCCGTCTGACGTAAAAAAACCACCACCAAAAATTACAGTAGCTGAAGAGGCATATTTTGCTCCGTCATCGCATACGAAAGGCCCAACATTAAAACCTCAACGCAATCCATTAATATTAACAAAAAAAAAATTAAAAAATGAACTTGATAAAGAAACAACAAATGATCCTTCTAATAAATTAAATAGTCGTTTTAAAAAAGAAGATCTCGAAGAATATTTTTCATTAGAATCTGAATCAGCAGCGGCAGCAATATCCAATGTATCCAAAGGATCTTTATATAAATTTAATGCAAATCAAAATGAATCAATACGAGAAGAACGTTTGATAAATAATACAAACTCTCATTTAAATGATAATGATGATGATGATGATGATGATAAATATTCCAAACCAGATAGACCAGCTATATTAGAAGGTCTTTATCATGATGATCTTGATAATGATGAGAATAAAAAGGAAGTGCTTGATTCATATTTTACATTAGATGAAGAAAAGAATTGTTCTAAAGAAGATTTAGATACGTATTTCTCATCTGAAGATGAAGGACAATCACGATTAAAATTATCTAGTAGTAATAGTGAAAAAGAATTTAGTAAAGATGATCCCGATCTTTATTTTTCAACTGAAGATGAAAGTGGCGGGGGTGGTTCCAAAAGTGAACAATCGGAATGGTTTCCAACTAGTTTATCAGATCTAGAAACTGAAACATCTATAACATCAACACAAATATCAAGCACCCAATCATCGAGCTCTAATGGTAACATCAAAAATAAAAGTGGACGAAGAGCTAAAAAAAAAAGAAGATAAATTAATTAATTTTTCAGAATTAATAATTCAATGACATTGATTATATACTTATTAAAATAATAATAATAATAATAATAATAATAATAATAATATAATATAATCTATATTAAATAAGTATTAAATATAGTATAAATATAGTATAATCAAATATATATATATATATATATATATATTTATAAGCTAATTCTGTTTTTTCACTATATTTGAAATATTAATGGGTCGATCGATAATAAATGTTATCATTATGGAATGGCGTAGGTTGTATAACGATATTCATAAAGAGAAGAATAGTAAATTGAAATCGAAAATAGTTTCGCTGGACGAGACACTTGATTTGCATGTAGGAAAAAAAAACAATTGGAGAAATAATCGTGATTGAGAATGATGGAGGGATATTGGGAGAGGACAAGAAATGGACGAAAAATTGAATATTAGTATTTTTTTTTTTGTGTATTATAACGCCATTAAAATAGAAAGATACATTTCTAAAATATTGTATATAATATATATTGAAAATATAGAAAAAAGATTTATTATACTTGAGAATTTAGCGAAAATATTTCAATAAACTATAAATTTTCATGTAATTTATAACTCTACATTTATTGAATAACTTTTTAAGATGATATGTAGGAATGTTTATTGTAATAAAACGATTTATAACAAAATGTAGATCAAATTCTATATTGAGATTATATAATTTCATATTAAATCTTTGATCTCTAACGTCGCAGTTAGTTAGATAAATAAAAATAATGTAAAATTTTCTTTTTAGAATTCGAATCGATAGTAATAATACATGAAATTGTGTTAAAACAGAATTGCCTTTGTATATATATATATATATATATATATAATAAAATTGTTTTAAAATTTAATTAATTATGAAATAGGTAGGGAATAGATTGAATTTATGCCAGTTTAAAATTTTCAATATAATTCTAATAGTTTTTTATTTATTTATTTTTTTTTTAAATAAAATTCTAAATTATATAGATTGAGATACTGTAACTATAAATGTTTATATTATTTATATGAAAAAAATAATAGATATTTAATTGAAATATTTTGTTTTATCTTTATCTTAAATATATTAAACATACATAAACATTAAAAATATTTAAAATTTAATTTAAATTTATAATTTTAATTAATTTTTACATTAATAAATAAATTTTGGAAATTAATTAGTTATAACATTTCAGTATTTATTATAGAATAGTTAACTATTTTTAACGATTTAAAAACAAAAATTCATTTTTTACAATAGTTTTTAGTTATTTATATAAACGTGCATTTATTTATCTTTTCCTTACTTATGGATTATCTTTATTTTTAAGTATCCTATGTAAATACTTATTATCAGGTCACTCTCATTGAATTATTTTGATGATTTGCTATTATTCTCTATAAATAATCAAACCTAATATTTTGAGTATAAAAAAAAAAAACTTTTAATTTTTACCGACCGACGATAGTAAGGGAGGTATTGTTTTCACACCAAATTTCACATGTGGAGATTTTTACATATCTCCACGAATCATGCATTTTCTTAACAGAAACAAGTATTTTTAGCATGATGTCTGTCTGTCTGTCCGTCTGTCCGTCCGTCCGTATAGATGTGTACAGCCTGAACGGCTGAACGGATTTTGATGAAATTTGGTATATTTACTTAATCCATCAGTGGGATGAATTGATCAACTTTTGGTGCAAATCCGGAAACCGGAAGTGGTAGTATTAGCGATCGACGATAGGAAGGGAAGGGTTATTTTCACACCAAATTTCACACGAGGAGATTTTTTTATATATCACCACGAATCATGCACATTGTATTGGTTTTATCCTCGGGAAAATCATATTTATTAGTTTTTTCTTGATTTAAAATTATATGACGTCATCCAGCCATTCATGACGTCACAGCCTGGTCTTACATATATATTATAAATAAAATAAAATTAAAAATATTTATGTTATGTCCATATCTGTTTTTTTATTACATTAATAGATATATTAAAATTATTTGAACTTGTTTCTGTAGCTGGAAATTAATTTACTTCAAACCGTCGGTCGGTTCGGCCTGGCCACAGGTCAACTTATTTATTTACAATTTGCCATGTTTTAATGAAATATAAACTCTGAATCTTATTATTGATATTTATGATAATAGCTGTTATATATATATATAAGATAATGATAATTAACGATTCATTAATTAAGTAAAAGAGCATTATTGGTATATAATAAATCTTATAATTCTGTATATAATTAAATTTTTTATTTTTTTCAACCTTGAGAATTTGAATTAATAGTTTATATGTATTTAGTTCATTTTAATTTTTTTTTTTTATAATAATTTATAAGGCAAGCAAAGATGGATATTATTATTTTTAATTTGTAAAAGATATGTATATTTATATTATACCTAATATTATTAATTGTAAGATTTTAGTATTAGTTTTAAACTTCTAAATCAGGGGTGAGCAATTTTTTTTATCAAATGGTCAAACGAAAGATCCACATTTCTTGACGGATCACAGACAAAAACAAAAATCATAACTTAATAAATTATTAGAGGTTCCATATTTAATGAACAAAAAGCATAATACATGTCTCTTTCAAGGTCTCAAAAGATCGTTTCAATGTTTTGTAGCGATTATTATAATATATATTTATTTAATTTAACAGTAAAACCAAGTGGTCCTCAAAATTTTTAGGATACCAACCATAAAATAATGAGACTCTACTATTATTACTACTCTACTGTAGGTTTGCTCATCCCTGTTCTAGAATATATATATATATATTTAATTTCTTTTTTTAAAAAAATGTTTTTTTTACATCCTCACCCACCCACCCACCCACACATATAAATATATAATGCTTCTGCCTGCCTTCACACTTACCATTGTGCTCTTCAATATTGATTGTGATGTTTCTGTGATACACTAAAAATATTAATAATAAAAAAATAGCAATTCTCATAATTAGTATTTTTGCGAGGCCTTTTGACTCCAATATAGGTGCTATACATTGCTATTAAAAGCACTTTTCTTAGTTAATTTTAGGAGTTTGTATTAATTTTTAAATATATATTTTAAAAAGCATTTTATTAGGAAAAGATATTGTATGTGTCAACATTTAATGATTGGGCAAATAATTATTTTTTTCATCACTGTTAGAAAAAAAAATATGGTATTTGGTATTATATATTTTCGGTTTTTGTCAAAATACCTTTTAAATCTCATATACATACAATAATATATAAATATTTAAAACATTTTTTGAAAAAATACTTATAAAAATTAATGCATTCTCCTAATTTTAATATTTAATTTTTTAAATTTTTTTTTTTTTTTTTTTTATTAATATATTTTATTGTTTTTTTAATAAAATATTAAAATATGATTATATATAATAATATGAAATATTAATTAAGATGTACTTCCTTAAATATTTTATAAAATAAATAAATAAATAAGTCTCAAAATTTATGGTTAAAACTGGTTTATTATTAATTTATACATATAATAATAAAAATAATAATAATATTGTAAAACCAGATAACCAATGATGTTTATTAGTAAATTTTCAATGTCTTTTGTAATAATAATAATAATAATAATAATAATATTAATAATGTCAGTATATTTAAATATGAAAACATATTTTATTTAATTTCTGATTAATTTCGTTTATACATAATATCATCAAATTATTTATTATATATATCTGATCTCATTTTTCAAAAGGCATTAAAAACAACAACAAAAACAAGATAATTTGTAAATCATGCAATATTTTTATTAGGTATAATTATAGATTATAATTTGGCATAAATGATATATATATATATATATATATATATATATATATATATATATGGAGAGAGAGAGATGATTATATTTATTCTAGTCATTTGGATTATTTTGAAAAGTAAATTTCTAATAAACAAAAATAAGGTACAATTTTGAGAGGGTCTTATTAAAAAGTGATAAACATTTTCAAATAAATTCAATCTTTCATTACATATACTTTTTCTATGACTTAAGACAATTTAATTTTATTTTGAAATAATTTTTTTTAAAGTTAATAATACAGAAAGTCATTCTAATAAAGAAAATCATTTTATTTATAATGAATAAAATTAATATTCATTTTTAAATGACAGATTAATGAAATATTTTTTTTTTTAATTATTCCAAATGACCAGAATAGATTCTCTATTTGGGATCATTATATTAGTGTGTAGACCTGTAGACTTTCAAGGGTTTTATTTTCAATTAATACTTTTTATGGATATTCCACCTTTGTAATTGAGAACATTTTCTCAACTTTTTCTCTTTTATCTACTCTTATCATCATATTTTTTATTTTTAGTAAATGAAAATTTGCCGATCTTGGAAAAAAAAGATCGCTTTAATGATTTTCAATTATATTCGTCCGATATAATAATTACAAGTTTTTATTTTTATTTTTAAGGCACCCATTAAACATTCGGCCCTGTTATATCATCCATCCAACTATACTACAGACCTAAAATCTCAACATTCTAAAGCTACCCTCCCACCATAATCAAAAATTATTCATTATCATTTAATTATATATTTTTAAAAAAAATGTTGATTAATATTTATAATATTTTCAATTTAATATATATATATTATATATGTATATGTAACTTGGATTTTCAAAATTATATTTATTATTAAATTATTATTATTATTATTATATTAAAACCATTAAAAAAAATGTATATATATGTACTATATATTATCAAGATCTTTGATTATAATTATTTATTTATTTATTTATTTTCCATAAATATATATATAGATCTTACTAAAATAGAACGTTTTTATCATATTCATTCAATTTCCTCCTCCAACATCACTCCAATTAATTTATTTATTTTTTTTTCTTTTCAATATTCTCAATTTGATTTTTCTATAAATCTTTTTCAGTTTTTTTCATTAATAATAACCTTAAAAACCTTAATATAATTAATATATGGTATATTATAATATTATGTTAAATTATTGTTATATATTTTGTTTAAAGGTGGGAGTCAATCTTTGGATAGTCCTTACGATGAATTAAGTGGTGCATCAAGTATCGATTCATCATGTGTCCGTTCTAATTCTTCTGGATCGCCATCATCATGGGGTGAACGAGATGTTTTTGGATGCACTGGAGGACCGACAGATGCAGGCTCGATTTAATTCTTATTGTTATTTTAAATTTTAAATTTATTTTAAAATTATTACGTATTTTACGGGTGATAATGATTAGAAAAAGAAAAGAAATGAAATAGAGGGCTGTGAAAAAGATTGTTTTTTTTTTATTATTTTTTTTAAATAATAATAATTGTTATTTTCCAATAATAATAATAATAATAATAGTGATAATAATGATAATAATATTTTTTTCAAAGGATTTATTATTATTATTATTATTAATATTTTTAATTTTTCGCTGCTTTTAAGTTATAGATTAAAATAAATATAAGTGAAAGATGATAGTTAAAATATAGTACTTTAAACAAATAATATTTTGATCTCAAAACACTATTTTCCAATGATAAAATTAAAAAAAAAAAAATTCATATAAATGTTAGGTATATAAATTTTTTTGCTATTTTTTTTTTCTCCTTTATCATTATTATTATTATTATTATTTCACTTATGCTTTTTTTTATATACCTGTATATATATTGATAGTATAAAATTTATTTACAAACGCCGTAACGATGGGAAAGTGGAGGTTAATTATCCATGTGATTTTTTTTGCATTTAAGTAATTTCCATTCATTCTCAAAAAATATCTTTTTTTTATATATATTTTAATTGGAAATTGGATATATAAGTATAATATTAAAAGAATCAACTAAAGAAATAAAATACTATCTATTTCTTTAGTTGATTTCTTGAAACAAAATACTATCTGTTTTTTTGTTAATTTTTTTAATATAGAGAATATATATATATATATTAATATAAAAAAATGTATGATATGATACCTGTAATTAATTAAAAGAATTAAAAATAAAAACACTAAAATGATTTTTTCATAAATACATTCTTTAAAGAACAAACAGAGAGATCGATTCTTCACATCAAAACCACTTTAATACGCGAATTTCATAAATAATCCTGCCAATCATTTTCAAGATAAAAAAGACATAGATTGTTGTGACAATTTCTGCTATTATATAATAAGTTTAAATAGATATAATACTATTTTGGAATTAAATTTATTTATTTTTTTTTATTATATTTAAAATTTGATCATTTTATACAAACAAATAACACATCTCCTTTTGAGTATTATAATTATTATGTATATGTTTAAGTCTGTATATAATTATAATATAATAAAAAGAATAATTGGCATTAGTGGCTAGGAGGATTTTTTTAGTAATACTTTTTCGGCTTACAAATAATATTATACCTATTGTAATTTCGTTTTTTAATATAAGCAATTTATTTATAATAGAGGTATCAAATAATAATAATAATAATAATATATATATATATATATATATATATATATTTATTAATATTTCTTTCTTCCCGGCATATTTTATTATTATAATATATTACGTATATAAATGATTTGGAGAGAAGGATGTGTGTGTGTGCTGTAAATTCTACATATACTATTGGCATTTTACCATTTTGTACTCGTTACGGTGTACATTCTAAACCACAAATCTAAATTAAATTTAGATATAGTTATTTTTATTTTCATATTTTTTACTTTATATATATGTATTTTCTATTAAATTTTATTATATTAATTTTTTTCTTTTTATTAAGAATTATAATTATTATTATTATTATCATAATTAACGTTCCTTTTGTTTTTTTTTTATAATTATGTTGCGTGCGATCTACTTATTAATATTTACTTAGGGATATTTATTTAAAATGTTTTTTTAAGAATATTTTAAAATAAATTAAATAATTATTTTATTATCCTCCCCATAAAAAAAAAGAAAAAAAAATTAAAAAATTAATAAAATTATAAAATTTATTCTTAAGTAATTCGTTTTTATATGTTTTCCATTTTATATGTTGTTTAGTCTCATATAATAATTAATTAATTGGTAGATCGCACACTACTTGAATACTACATTTAACAAATTTATATAAATATTGAAATTTGATTTATGATCCATTATTTAATTTTGCAATTATAATTATTTAATTTTTTTTTAATATTAATTCTCTTTTTTTTAAATATAAACACACATAATTCGTATGTTGTATTCTTTGTGACTTTTATGAAATTGGTTAATGATCAAAAATGTATTTTATCATGTATTTTATTTATTTTTCCATATTTCATTTAAGATAAATAAATTGTATTTCTTTTTATATGTATGTATACATATAATAGCTGCTAACACAACCTGTTGCGCTCTTCGCACCTGGACAGCAGCCACCTCTACCCCCGAACAATCATACAAAATTTAAATAAATTCAATATTTATTTTTTAATTTAATTTAAACTGATTGTGAGTAATAATAATTGATGTACAGAAATATGGAATGCTCTTAGCAAGATTAGATTGGATCTAATCTACTAACCACACTAAGACCGCCTTTGGCGCTCTTCGCACCTGGTTAGGGGCTCATCCCCCTCTACCCCCAAAGTAGTAATACATAGTATTTGGTTGAAAATCGGTATGAAAAGATTTCATTCATTTTATTTCAATCAGCATATTAAAACATTCCTACATTTTTGTTTTCTTATTTAAAATATATTTTAATTTAATCACTAAATTAATTATATATTTTATTGAATATTTTTAATTCTAATGAAATTTAAGAAAAGCTCAAGTTAAAGTCTTGAGCCATTTTATAAAAGCAAAATTAATATTTTTAACGTTCTTTCTATTTATAGATAAACTGAAAATATATATATATATATATATATATTACATTTGTTTTGTTTATTTTTTTTTATTAATTTTTCTAGAATATAAATATTTTTCTACCTTTGAACAAACTTTTTACTATCTCGCCAATTTTCGATGTCGAGATTTTGATGTTTTTATACGTTTTCAAGGTTCCTCAATCATTTTCACTAAGGTTGAGAAAAATGTCTCTCTCTCTCTCTCTCTCTGTGTGTGTGTGTGTGTGTGTATGTAGAGAAGATTAGGCAAAAACGGTTTGAGTTAGAATCATGAAATTTGGTATACGGGCATTATTCAAATTTCGTAGATTTCAATCAACTTTTGAGAAATGTAGCTCAACCGGAAGAGGCTCATTACCTACAACGTTTTGATTTTTTTTCCTCTAAAGTGACTGTAAAAATAAAGATCTATGTTTGATAGTTTTACATTTGATTAAAAATTGTATAAAATTGCTATACTTATATAGAATTTCAGTTTGATTGCATCGCTGAAAGTACCGGCGGAATTCATTTTTTATCACGGCTGCAAATCTCACGCGCCAACACGTGACGTGGTGCCATTAACAAAGAGCCAAACACACGCTGGTTTAATAAATATTAATTATTAATTTTTTATTTATAATTTATAAGACGTTTTAGGTATATTATTCATAAGAAATAAGAACCTATGTAGATTGATCATTGATTTTAGTATATATATATATATATATATATATATATATAAAATAGTATTATGATTAGTATTAAATGAATTATTTATTATAAGAGTATATTTACAACCATCTCCTTTTTTTATTATAATTCTTTATAAACATTGATTCATTTATTATTTATAGTTACGCGATGAAAATATTATGTAATTGTTCTGTCTATTATAATGAAAAATAAATACTTCTGTGCTTATCACAACCTCTTAAATATCAATTATAATCCAAGAACGGATGAAATATTTAGAAAATTGATATTGAATCTACTTGCGCTTTTCGTATATCAATCAAGTTTTCTTTACATTTCTATTTTTGTGATAATATCATTAGAAATATATATATATATATATATAGATTCATCAAAAATAAAATTTTATTTAATAAATTATTTACTTAATAATATATTAATAATTTAATATATATATATATATATTATAAATATAATATATTTTATAATTTATTTATTTTATTGAATAATTTTCTGATTCTTAGTAAATGATTATCAGTCAATATTCTTTTTTAAATTATTTTTTTAATAAATACAATAATTTATTATTATTATAATATAGATAGATAATATTATTTTGTTTTAAATAAAAAGTAAAAGGGATTTTTTTTCTAATCGTGTGATAAGTCACTCAGTCAAATTTCATGGAAAAACAGAATATAAATAGAAATACGATTAGAATTTATTTATTTTAATAAAATCTTTTAGTTTCCATTGTAAAGTGAATGTGATCAGTTGGGCTGTGTGTCCGTCCACCTTGCCAGGTAATTAATTAATAAGTATTAAGTATTTATTCATTTTCTTTAATTAGAAATATTATTTATTTATTTGTTTTCTATCCACACTTTCTATTAAAATTAAAATGAATATTTTAATTAATTATTTATGTTTTTTTTTTTTGGATTAAGTTATTTGATTTTTACGACTAAACGTTATCTACTTTTTGATCATTGATTTCATTATTCATTTTTTATCTTGGAATATACATATTAATTAATTCATTACAAATACACTATCCATCAACTAAGAGCCAAACATGCGCTGGTTTAATAAATATTATTTATTAATTTTAATTTATAATTTATTAAATTTTAATATAATTTAAATATAATTAATATATGTTAATTAATCCAATTCAAATTGCGAGATAGTCGAGTGAAGACACTCCAGCTGATTTAACTCTGTGACGCTAGGAGATGCGAAAATTATCAGTCACAGCAGGCAGATTTCACTAAGAGTTGCTAAGAGTCTTTGTCCTGAACCACATCCATCCAAC
Source organism: Labia minor (assembly GCA_963082975.1). Lineage (NCBI taxonomy): Eukaryota > Metazoa > Arthropoda > Insecta > Dermaptera > Spongiphoridae > Labia > Labia minor. Next base: position 93,272,937 of record OY720345.1, on the reverse strand, counting down.
ATCTGTCCTCTCCCAACTTCTTTAAGATCTCCTTCACTTTTTGTCTCAATGGTTGCTCACATGGTCGCACCCATAACTAATTTTACATTTTGTTAATTTATTTACGCTTTAATTGAAACTGAGTCCTTATATGCTCTGAATAATTTATGAACCAAAATATTGAATGTTCTTAGCGAGATTAGATATGATCTAATGTTGGCCGATTTGGCTTTAATCTGCATTGATATTCTCCTAAGATTAGGCCGCGTCTCGATGATAAAAGCGCCATGGACAGGTTTATTAATACTATTATTATTATTATTATATATAAAACAAGAATTGAACATCCACATTTAAAAAAATGATGTAAAAATCCACTAACAGTTGTCACATTTATAAACCTATAAAGATTTTAATATTTTTTTTTTAAAAAAGATCGTTAATTGGTATTCTAAAGGGGTTTGGGTTTATGTACATTTCATCCTTCTGAACTTCTAAATTTTTCTAAAAAAAAAAAATAAATTATAGGGGTATAAATAAAATAAATTTAAATGAATATAATACATTTAATAAAAAAAAGATTACAGTACCATAAGGAAATTTATTGTAATATAAATAGTTTATATATATAAATATTAAATATATTTGTATGTATATAATGACTTAAAATAATTAATGATTGGCTTAAATGCAGTTCTTAATAATATATATATATTATTAATAGTATATCAAATGAGATTTTGTCAATGAATTTTCTTATTAAGCCCTTAAAACCATTTAGTCTATATATTAAATACATACAAATAATGTAGAGAATTAAAAAGTTGAATGAAGAGAGTGTGAGACTAAAGCTAATGGATAATAATATCAACTACTGAATGCCATAAATTTATATATATATATATATATATATAGGGTGTACTACAATAAAATCTTTGACTTATTATTTTATAAAATTTTGAGCTATTAAATGCATTCTTCTGGCAGTACCAATAATTAGGGACATATAAATTTTAGCTAAAATATGTACACACAAAAAAAACAGAGAAATAAACATTTTATTTTTGTAGAAATATTTAAAAAGTTGGAAAAATATAATCAAATACATATAAAAAAGATGGAAATATAAAAGTTTCCTTTTCCTAATTGAGAAATATTTATTTATTATTGCATGTATAATATATATATATATTTTTCCTAAAAAAAAAAAAAAAATAAACATTTAAATAAGAAAAATTATAGTATACAAAATTTAATATATAGGTATATTTTATTTTTATTTTTTATTATTATTATTATTATTAGAAATTTGGCAGTATATTTATTTATTATCAATGTGTGGCTTTCAGTATTTGTTAAAATATTAAATATATAAATAACATGAATATTAATAAAATAATAAATATAGGTGAATTGTTTTATATATATAAAGCTCCTTTCAACTTAAATGGAGGTATTTCCTCCAGATGAAGAAAAATTAGAGCAGATAATAGGCAAAAGACCTGGGAACAGTACTTTTGATATTTTTTTGAGTAAGGATTCAAGCGACCAATAAATATAATGATAAACACCAATGACCCTGTCGCTGCTGAATCTATCTTGTGAATGTTATGAAATTAATTATTCTCGTATTGAATTGTAAAATAGGAAACTTTTTTGTTTTGTTTGTCTGAAATGCTTTTGTCTTAATATTCCCACATAGTGGCTTGATCAAGATCGGGGCCACCAAGTCGAAATGATCCATTTTTGCTGGAAACAAGATAATCGCCAGTAACACTCTTGATACAGATGCGTGTTGGTTCCCGTAATTCAAGGAAGAAACCTTCTGGTGTTTCAGAATCGCAAGTAACCGATTCACCATCGACGTGCCAATATTTTCCATTTTGCCCTAAAAAATAAGAAAGTACAACCACCAAAATAAATTCATTATATTTTATTATTAGTGGCAGCAGCTCTGGCTTTTGTAGGGCCCAGAGCTGAAAATACCACGTGGCGAGTTTTAATTAAAAAATTTAAAATTAATTATTATTTATTCTTATTTTGTGTTTTGGGGACCATTTGGCATCCCTTTGTGAGTAGCGTCCGGAGCATGATACCACCTTGCCACCCCCCCCCCCCCACACCCACCCAAGCCACAGTTTATCTTTTATTCATTATTCATTTTATCTCTTTGTATAATCTTGAGAATCCTTGTTATTTTGTCCCATTACAATTAGTATTAGTAATACGTATTGGACAGAAAATAAAAATTAATAATGTAACATATAATTTATCGTAAATAATTTTTAAAATTAGTGCACAATTAATTTGAGTTCATTGTTTGTCAAATGTAATTAAATCATTATATTTATTATTTTAAATTTATAATTTTTAAGTTTTATTAGTTAGTTAAAAAATATTTCATAATTTTTTTTTTATGTGTAATTAGAGACCCTTTAGTTGGGGCTTAAAACCCAATTAACGTGTGGTGTATATACCATAGATGTTTGACTAATTATATTATTATATGATTCGATTGGAGGACATTTTTTCAGCAAATTGCTGGAAAACTTTCACCCACCCCAAAAGATGTCGAAAGATGTGGGGAGAGGCATTAACAATTTTTGCATAATGTATTAGTTGCTTGGATTTCGCAACTTGGCCAATCGTTGTCCCTGGTCAAAATACATGCAAGTACCTATTAACACGTTTGCACTATAACCGATTAGTTAATTAGTGGCAGATGATTTTCTGTAATTCACAATCTATTTAGGTTTTTCTTTAAATTCGTACTGGAGATCCCCTCTTCCGGGATAATCTTCACCAAATGCGTCTGAGTATTTTCGTATTTGTTTCTCATCTCCCTTTCCGTGTTTCTGATGTTATGACTCGTTGGGACTTTCTTTTTTATTAATATTAACAAGATGATGATGATGATGATGAAGATCACAGGCCTTGTCTTTTAACACCGGACCACCTATCGATCATTGTCTAAGACAGGAGAAGGGACATACTTGTAGTAAGGAGTGGAGCTAGGAATCCGTTGATGTTTAAGGGACAACTCTTACTGAACATTTTTTGAAACCTGAACACCTGTTACACCTTCACCTTGTCTTGGCAAGTGTAGGTAACACAACCCCAAATGCATGCTTCATCTTCCCCACACCTCCAGCATCGATTAACGACTTTCATTTTGAACTTTTTATAACCTTTTTTGGTTAGTCGTGATAAATAAAGCAAATAAAGCTTTACGTTGAAGGATATAATGGACCCTTCTGAAGACCGATCCATGTGAACTCGTTATTATTATTATTATTATTATTAAGTATAAATTAAGTATAATTGGGTTCAATTTAAAATTTTAAAATGTGATTTTCATATTTAACATTAATGGAAGGGAGATTGAAAAATTATTTCATAAATATATAAATAACAAACCTTTAAAAAATACAACGCCTTTTTCCGATCGTTCCACTTGAATTGTTTCATATGTGGCTTTGTTACATTCTAATTTAGTCGAGCCTGTGGATTTATATCCAACAAATCCTTGTTCACATTTAAGTACTAGAATTGGTCTAAAATTGTAAAAATAGATTATATAGAAAACATTTTTTTATATACCTATTAGATATATTATCTTAAAAATAATACCGATTAATTAGATAAAAAAAATATTTGGCGTGATCTTCAACAGATTCACAATTAGCATACAAATGTCCACTGCGTTTTGTTGCAACAAATTTTCCATTATTAGCACGGAAGGCAACGGAGCCATCACCTTGCCAAATTAAATCAAATAATGCATTGGAGGATCTGCAAATAAATAAATAAATAAAATAATAATAAATTTCAACCAATATAAAATCTTCTTTTCTTGTAAGATAAATCAACTTTCACTAGCTAACAAGTTTTCAATCAGAAAGTAGAACTTTTGAAATTGAAGACAAAAATAATTGAATGTTGAAGTGAAAATATAAAATGTAATGAGAGAGACATGAATATATATATATATATATATATATATATATATATATATAGAGAGAGAGAGAGAGAGAGAAATAATTTTAAAATAGGTTAATTGATAGAATTAACAATAATAATGAGAAATTAAAGTGAATTAATTACATTGCAAAGTTTTTGAATAAATAATAATAAAAAGAATAAAATAAATAAAAATAAAGTTATTTTTTAAATAAAAATGAATTAATTTTTATATCTGGGTATTTTTGTCAATATTTTTATAATAAATTTTATTAGGAATCTTAAGTTAAGTACAAACGGGGAATGTTAAATGAAAATGGAATGCATTACTTAAAATTCAATGAATAAATAAATAAAAAACAACGACAAACCTTTTATCTCCGCTTGCTTGGACACCACCGCCTGTCTCAAGTGTCCAATAACGATCTTGCATAGTACGAATATACCAACGTTTAGTTGAATGATCAAATTCCAATTGAAATGTTTCATGATCAGAAATTTCATCCTGATTAGCTGTTACGTCAACACCTATAAATATTATACATAATTATTTAATAATTAATAATAATAATTCAATTTCAATTGGAATGATAAATCGATATTTCAATTAAAAAATTTCTTAATGCGCGAATACTAGTATCACTTTACTTAATTAATATTACTTTTGTTTTGCTAATAATAAAAGGGATACATTAAACATTTCCAGATTACATTTATTATTTAATTCATAAAATATTTATAATTGAATGTTATTTAAAAAAACAACAACGTTAAGACTAAGAAATACTATATATACTGGTCTTGTTTCCTTTGTTATTTAAATTCTAATTAATTTTTTATATTTTAAGAAATATGGTCATTTTTTACTTTTTTAATACTATTTATGTTGGATATTTAAAGTTTGACAAAGTTATTCTTATAAGAGATGAAATTTTTAGAATAAAATTCTCTATAAATTGTTTCATATAAAATTGTCTATATTTTTATACTTTATAATATATGATTTTCGATATTTATTTATTTTATTTATGAATGTATTTAAGCGACAATGTTGGGAGGTTGTTATCAACCTAATAGAAGCATTAATATAAAGTTTGGTTATGATCGGATTGACTGTTTGACCGGAATTTTGTTCACAACATTTCTACCACACACACACGCGTCAACAGGAAAACCACTTTTTGGAATCAGAATGCCTTAAAACGTTTAGGCCTGGAAAAAACCGCATATCGATAATCAAACGGGATTACAATGCCTTTTATATTTGTTTCTTATTTTTTAAATTAAATTTATTGAATATCTATTTTAAGAGTAGATAGAACAAATCGTATCGATTGAAGATGCTTTTGCTGGATTTCAAAAAATAATAAAATATTCTCCAAGTTTATAAATAAGCATTTTTTTTAGAGTAGTTAACAAGTTTGGATTGATTTCGATATTTAGACGAATTACTTAAGATTTTGATCACGGATGGTCTGTGATTTTGATGTTGAATCATTAAAAATTATTAGATCAATTGGAAAATTTTGTAAACCAAGGATAGACGAAAAAAAATTTGTACAATTACAATTATTGATTTAATTTTCCAAAGTTATTTTCACAATAATATTATATATGATTTGTATGAAAATAAATATTATTTCAAGCAGAAATTTAAGATGAAAATTTTTCAATTTATAAATGGAACTAACAATTAATAATAAAAACAATAGGTTAAAGGTCGTATAGTATAGTATAGTATAGTATAGTACAGGGGTGGCCAACCCGCGGCCCGCGGGCCGCATGTGGCCCGCCGTAAACATTTTTGCGGCCCGCGAGATTCATCACACTTTTATATTCTGCGCCCTCATGAAACAAATATCGCACTAGTGAAATATATATGATTTCATTTTTTTTTATTTTAGTATTATATATTTTTTACAATGTGCATTCAGTATCATTATTATCCGATTTATTACACTTACTCAGTACTACGTACTGGTAAAATTTCACCTACCCTAATTGTTCTTTCCTTTTCTAAGGGTTAGGCTCGGGCGGCCTGGGGAGGGATTTCACCCTATCCCAGACAATCCTCCGGACAATGTTCAATTGAGGAACTTTCGAACTATATGACAGGTTTGGAGCAAGATTGCTCTTTGGCCTATTTTCAGCAAGTTGTTGGGCATGGAAAGCTTCTCAAAGGATCTTGATGTTTTTTTTGAAATTACTCCTTCAGCAGAGATGACGATAGGGTAAATTAAAACTCTCTCGAGTTTCCAGATTTTTTTTAGTTGAAATGCAAGTTCCTCATATTTGGATAGTTTTTCGTTTTCACTTTTTTTTAAGTTATGTGTTAGAGGAACTGCTATTTCAACTAGTGTGGCCGTTTTGTCATTCTGGTTAATTAACAGTATGTCTGGGCGATTATAATCAATTGTCTGATCCGTTACGATTGGTCTATCCCAATAAAGGATAATATTTCCTTTTTCAACAACTGGTGGCGGGTTGTATTTATAATAGGGCGGTGTTGTTTCCCTGTCCATAATACCGAACTTGAATCCCAGCTCTTGATGGATTAATTTAGCCAATTGATTATGTCTTCCCAGATAAGCCGAGTTAGCAAGCGAGGGGCATCCAGCCATGACATGCTCAATCGATTCCCCTATAGCCCCACATTTTCTGCACCGATCTTCCACATTCATCTTTAGGATATGTTTTTCATAGTTTTTAGTTCTCACAACTCTATCTTGGATGGCCATCATAAAACCCTCGGTTTCCGGATATAGACAGCCATCCTTTATCCATTAGATAGATGCCATGGTATCGATGTATGGATCGTCTATCATTAAGGGAAATCTACCATGAAGTATCTTCTCTCTCCAAGTTCTACTTATTTCCTCTTTTACTGGGGCAGGATTATTCAATTCCTTCAAGTTGAGGGGAGTGAAACCCTGGTCGACTTCTCTTACCGCCATAATAAGGTCGTCCTCAGATGATAGTAGGCGATTTTTCATTTTAAACTCCTGTGACCTACATAAGTTCAAGATATTAACCAATCCTCTCCCACCTTCTTTCCTAGACGTGTACAAGCGAACCACAGATGAATTTGGATGTAGATGTCGAAACTTTGTCAATAACCTTCTAGTTGTTCCATCTAGGTTGTTGAGATCTGTGTTAGTCCATTTTAATATGCCAAACGAGTAAGTTAGTATGGGTACGGCCCATGTGTTGATGGCTGTAATTGTGTTTCCCCCTGATAATTTTGTGTTTAACACTTTAGTTACTCTCTTTTGATACATTTCGCGGAATTGCTTTTTTAGTTGGATATGGTCTATTCTGTTGTTTTGTGTTATCCCTAAATATTTGTATACGTCGTGGGATTTCAGTTCTTCTATTCCCGCAACTGATTCTCCTGTGTTCTTTATTTTTCCACGTTTAATATTCACAACAGCGCATTTATCGAGGCCAAACGACATACAGATGTCCTCAGAGAACCTCCGAACCGTAGACACCAAGGTGTGAAGACTCTTACGGTTGTCCGAATACAGCTTCAGGTCATCCATAAATAAGAGATGTGATAACCTTACACTATTACCATGTCCGCTGACCCTATAGCCCAATCCGGTTTTAGAGAGTAAAGTCGAGAGCGGGTTCAGTGCCAAACAGAACCACAGGGGAGAAAGAGAATCCCCCTGGAAGATGCCTCGCCTGACGTCAACTGGTCCGATGTCTTTATTATTGAAGAAGATGTTTGTCCTCCAGGTTCTCATCATTTCCTGCAAACAGTCTATGATGTTGCGCGACACTTTGTAAATTTCGAGAGTTTTGATAAGCCAATCGTGTGGTACTGAGTCAAACGCTTTACTGTAGTCAATATAGCTCATGTGGACATTACGTTTATTAACCTGTACCTGCTTCAGTATTATTGCATCAATGGTGAGTTGGTGTTTACATCCCAGCGCCCCTCTGATACATCCTTTCTGTTCTTCACTTATAAGCTTGTTGTTCGTGCAGTGATTTTGGATTTTCTGACATATCAGTGATGTAAACAGCTTGTAAAACACTGATAAGCAGGTTATTGGGCGGTAGTTGTTTGGTTGGGATGGATTTCCTTTTTTTATTATTAGATAGGTTTTGCCTTCCGTTAGATGTTTTGGGATTAAGTTTGGCTGTCTTAGGGCTTCCGTGAAGCAGCGGGCCAGTGCCTCATGCGTTGATGGCAAATACTTAAGCCAAAAGTTATGGAGTTTGTCTAGTCCAGGTGACTTCCAGTTAGCAGTCTTCTTCAGGTTCGATGTTATATCACTTGTCTCAAAAACAACACTCTCCATAGGCTGGACATCTGCGGTCTGATCTTCAATAGTTTGGATCCAATTTACTTCTTTTTTATATTCTTTAGGTGCAGACCAAATAGAGCTCCAATAGTGACGGAAATTTTCATTATTTTCTTGCTGGTGTTCGTTCGTTTTGCATTCTTCCTCTAATTCGCGAAAGAATTTTTTCCTATTATTTTGAAAGTTATTATTTTGTTCTTTTCTTTTCGTCAACTCATTGTATCTTCTCAATCTTGCACCTTTTGATTTCGCTTTTTGTCTATATGTATCTTTCAGACATAACATTTCTTGTGTGCTTTTGGGGGATTTAAGATTTATTCCTGCTGTCCGGGCCAATTTTTTTACCTTTTTATTTACTCTTTTAGATGGATTATTTTTTAGATATTCATCTATTATGTCTGCTTTTGCTCGTAATTCGTCAATATTTTTCTCAAGTCTTCTCCTCCAGGGTTGTACTTTTATTTTGATACTATTCTTATTTAGTTTTTTTGGGGGTAGAGATCTTTGGTTATTAAGTTCAAGTATTGTTATGGCAGCGCTGTATAGTACCAAATGAATATTCATTATTATTATTATTATTATTATTATTATTATTATATATGTTTATATGTAAAAATAATAGTAAACATAATAAAAATTCATTATTTTTCAATTTGTCACGCCAAACAATATCTATAATGGGTCTAAATCTAATATGGGTATGTATAATTTTATATGCGGCCCGCGAAGTTATGATGCATTTCCAAAGTGGCCCGCAAGATCATTTGGGTTGGCCACCTCTGGTATAGTATAAACTTCGAATAATGACTTCACTTCATAAAGTTAAAATTTATTCTGAAATTTTAATAATAATAATTTTAATAACCTACCTTTATTTAACCTATTGATTTTATTATTCATTTTCAATTCCATATATAAAATATAAATTGAAAATTGTTAAAGGAAATATCTTTCAGGTGAAATTTCCAATTAATAGATCCATTATTTCAACGAGAACTGTTAGTATAATCTTTAAATCTAATTATTGAATGGATTTGTATTAATTACCTTGTTTAACAGAAACATATCGTCCATTGAGATTGGCAACAAAAGATGCCTGAGGTAAAGAATCTTCAAGACTGAAAAGCTCATCCTTCGTTACAGTAGTTGAGCGAGATTTAAGCACAGCCTAAATCAAAGTAATGACATTGTAATTGAAGGGAAAGCAAAATGACAAGTATCTATTGATGGTTGTATAAAAGAGTAGAGAAATGGCAATTGGGATTGGGAACATGGATGAAAATGATTTTTTACCTTGGAACCAATTGGTGATAAATAGGCACCGGAACGATCCCGGAGCGCAAGTTGCCCAGAATGATATTCCGCTGAGAAAAGACAATTTGGTCCACATTGTTCGACAAGGCGGCCCTCCCGTGAAAGATATCTATTAATAGAACAATTAGAAAAATCATCATCATTCAATCTTTATTTAGACCAAAAATATAAATATAAATTCTTTTTAGTTTATGATAAAAACGATATTTTATAAAAAAATTTTATATTTATATTATTTTGTTCTTTTTAGTGCAGTTTTAATTTGATTAATTTATTTAAAATAACAAGAGAAATAGAAAAGATGAAGTTATACGAAAATTTGCAAATTGAATAAAACAAAAAATATATTAATCTTCTAAAATTGATTTTATGTATTTATGTTAAGTAAATGTTATTATTGAATAATAATTATTCTATTATAATTATAAATAAATAATTTTTATTAATATAAGATTTTATAAATGTATATAGGATATTGTACTCATATTGTCTTCATAAAAAAGGTTATTCTTTTGTTTTAATTTTTCTCTCTGGGACATATACAAAAAAAAGGATCTTTTCTCTATGCCATAGGAGGGGAAAAAACCTCTCTTCATTGGCACTACAACTGATTAATAAGAATTCATCATTAATTTTAATGCTATAAAATATTCTTAATTACATTCAAAATGAAAATCTATCCTGAAATCAATATTTATGCTTCAGGACCCGTTGAAAAAATATTAATCGGAGCAATACAAAAGGAGTTAGTTACTAAAAGTAATTCATCGCTAATTATATTACAATTAATTAATTATATTCAATTATATTTCTTCTATACTTTCTAGGGATCGGTTGAAATATCTATAAAATATTTCAAAAGTATATCTGAATTTAAAGATGATGAAAAATCGATTTCAATTTATCAAAAGAGCGAACAGATTCATTTAAAAATTAAATAAATATTTAATTTAATTCATTTTTTTGTTACTCGTATTGAATAAAGTTTAAAAATGTAAATAAACTAATTAATTATTTATTATTTTGTGATTTTAATAATAAAAAATATATTTAATATTAGAGATGGCATTGGTATGGTTTACCTGTTATTGCATGTATGAAGTGCATATTTTCCACCTTCATCAATACGAAATTCCAATGTAAAAAGAGTATCTTCACCCCATGGAATATTTGCATCCACATGAATTTCATCTAAATTTTCAGATAAATGAGCAAATCGTTTACGACCAACTGAACGTAAATTAACCTGAAATTTAAAAACATATATATATATATATAATGTTTAAAACAATAATCAATTAATATGAGAAAAAGAAAACAAAGGCGTAAAGAATATAATTATAATAATATTATATTAAAATGAGAGATAATTATTTTATTTTATTACGCTCGAAGAAATAATAACTACAAATAAATAAACATGAATATTTTCTCTTTCTAAATTCTTGATTATAATCTTAAATTGGATTATTGATTAAATATTTCTATAAAGATATCTATAAAAACTATTATTAAACATTTATTAGCTTTTGGAGTTGAAATTGAGTTTTTAATTTAAAAAATAATTTATACATATATATATATATATATATATATATATATATATATAAGTACTAGCTGCTCCGAGCGCCTTCGGCGCTCTCCACACCTAGACGGGGGCTCCGCCCCCTGTACCCCCCCGAGTGTCCCTATTCTGAGCTATAACCATCTAACTCCCATCTCTATAGTTTTTTATATATGTTTATTTATGCAGAAAAAATTAATTGACAAAAGTATTAATTTAATAATAAAATTTAATTTAATAAAATAAAATAATTTAATAAAATATTAAAATAATAAAAATTAATAAATTTGTAAAAAAAATATATAATACTTAAAAAAAATGTGCCTTTGCCAGTTTCGAACTGAGAGTGCAAAGTCATAAAACAACGCCTTAGACGGTTCACCCACGAACCACTTTTGTTTGCAAGTCTACTATTACGATATATATACATGTCAAATTATCGCAAGCAGCGCCTCTATGATCTAGTATGGTAACTAAACTATTTTTAATTAATTAGCACCCCCTGGACACACCTTAGCAATTAGCGGTTTTATAAAAGAAGTCTGACATGCCCTGAGACCTACTGAATATGCATAAAAAATTTCATAAGAATCGGTCCAGCCGTTTCGGAGGAGTGTTTTGTGACACGAGAATTTTATATATAAGATGTACTAAAACACGAATACAATATTTCTGTTTACCAATTATTTGTAGACTTTAGTAAAGCATATGACTCACTAGACCGGAATAAACTTTTTCAAATTTTGATCTTCATGGGTTTTCCAAAAAAAACTAGTACGTATGATTCCAATTTGTCTTGAAGAGTAAGATGCGGGAATCCACTGTCATAACCTCTTGAAATTCGGAATGGGTTAAAACAAGGAGACGCATTATCAACAATTTTATTGAATTTAGCTCTTGAATATGTGATTAGACAAATTGAGGAAAAATCAAACGAAATGCAATTAAACAAAAACATTCAAAAATTAGGTTATGCAAACGACTTAAATGTAATAGAAGATTCGGCAATTGCAATTAAAGGTAGCATAGAAAAGAGGTGGGGCTGAAAATGTATAGTGCTAAGACAAAGTATTTAGTAATAGTATTAACATACACAATGTAGAAAAATTGATATACTTAGGTTCTGTAATCACAAATAATATTCGAGAAGAATTTAAATCGAGGTTGCGGGGTAACGCCTGTTATCAAGCAGTAAAAGGAGATCAAAATAAAATTATATAGAATTGCATGACCACTATGTACTATGCCTAGGTTAGGGTTATAAAATCGAGAATGCTGCGATGGACAGGGCACGTGGCGAAAAATAGATTGATGGGGAGACCAAGGACGTGTAGGAAGGGACGTGAGAGAGATGGGAGATGGAAGGTTGTGGCTTAGAATAGGGATACTTGGAGAAGTGGGCATGCTGCGGCCAAGAGCTTTAGAGAGCCAAGAGAATAGAGAAGTAGAAAAAAATGGATCTGTTTTTTGCATTTTATTCTTTAAGATGATGATCATTGTAACCGATAGCTGCTAAAACAACATTGATCATTGTTAAATAAATAATATTATATAAATGCAAAATATTTGTACTATATCTATCTCTGTGACTCTATGGGACTTGAAAGTTCTTGGCCGCAGCAACCACACCCCTCCAAGTATTCCTATTCTGAGCCACAACCTTCCAGTCCCTATCCTCTCCCATCTCTCTCACATCCTTTCCTACATTATCCACCCACCATGTCGTTGGTCTCCCAAGTGGACGTTTCCCACTCGGTCTCCCTACCAATATATTTTTTGCCATTCTATCTTCTCCCCCCTAGTAGCCACGTGTCCTGGCCACCGTAGCCTTCTCGATTTTATAATTCTACTAACTATTACTATCTGGAGATGCATAGAGGTCATGCAATTCCTCGTTATGCCAACTTCGCCATTCTCCGGTGACCACCTCTTTCTTTGGCCCATAAATGCTTCGCAGAATCCTATTCTCAAATACTCTAAATCTATTCTCGTCACTTAAGGTCATAAACTATGCCTCACACGCCTATAATACAACCGGTAAAATAATTGTTTTAACTTTTATCCCCTTTGATAATCATTTGGATGCGATAAGCCCCTTTATTGCATGATAACAGGCGTTTCCCGATTGTAACCTCGCTTTAAATTCATCTCGAATATTATTATCTTTCGTTATTACAGAACCTAAGTATTTAAATTTTTCTACAATTTCAAATTATCTGTATGTTAAGATTTTGTGTGGTAATACTATTTCTATTTGTACTATATTATACATTTAAAATAAAATATTATATATATATAAACTATAACTATAAATTATAATTTGATCACAACGATATTTATTTATTTATTTCATCTAAAGAAAGACCAATTATGGGAGGGGAGGAAGTGGGAAAGGAGAAAATATTTTATAAAGTATCTATTTATTTTTATAACATCTCCTTGGTTGAAACAATTAATTAATTAATGAGTGAAATTCCAAACAGGTTATTCATTTCTCTTAATCGTTCCTATTGATCAATTTCTACAGATTCAATGCTTTTTCAAGTTTTGTTTTGTTTTCTTTTTTAATGATTTATTTATTTTTAGAAAGAAAGAGAGTTCTTTTTCTAGTGTAGTTAGCCAGTCAGTGATCCGACTTTGCTTGATTGGCTTGTTTCGGCCGAGATCTACATTCGCAACGACAGATGCGCTCCAAGCCATTCCAACAGCATCCAAATGAAACATGTTGGATTGCTCCTCTCTAGGAGAACTCTCTTTTTTAAGTTACCTTCCTAATTACTTCTCATACTTTCTAAGAGATTTCATTTCTATTCTGGCTACCAATACAACAACATTTAATGACACTAGAAAACAAAACAATGTTATTTTTTTTCTCATTATTATGCAGAGCTCATTAATAAATACAATTGAAGGAGATTAAACTCAAGAATCAGAGGACAGAAAAACAAAAATGAAAAGAATGATAAGTGAAATTTTATCATTTTTTTACTACTATCACTGGAATTGTAAAATTTCATTTTCTAGTTCTTTCTTAATAGAATGGTTTAGATCGGTGAATTCTGAATAAAATATTCTACCAAACCGAGCTGAAGAATATTAAATTAATTACTTTTGGTTTTCAATGTATTTCTGGGTTCATCATGATTGGGAAAAGCGTGAGTGGAAATCATTGAAATGTATATATAACTTATTATTATTAATAAAAAATACAAATTCAAAAAAAATTAGAGCTAACAAATATTTTTAATTATAAGATGGATAATTAATTAATTTTGAAAATAAAATGGAAAAAAAAATAAAAATAATATTTATAATTTATTTATTTAATATCTTTTTAAAAATACCGTGCGATGTCTTTCGATAAAAATATAAATAAATATTTTAAAAACGAGAATTGGAAAGAATAAAATTAGGGGAATAACCAAACACAAAGAAAATGATCCAATTTATCATTAAAAGGAACTTGGAATGGAACATCATTGCTTCCGTTTTATAAGAACAATTGTCGACGTTTCCTATTTGCATTGTAAGAATTATATCGTACTTATCAAGATGACAAATCGTAGAAAACACACAGAACTTTTTTTTTTGAGAACACCACTATACAAATTGAACTGAACCTGCAATTGCTATTGAATGACAAACATTATTCAATCTTGTAACAATTTCCAATTGTTTTTCTATTCCATCAATAACTACATCTTTGTAGATGTTGAGATCTTCATGGATGAATGATGAATGATGAATGATATTGTATAAAAAATGATAAATGTAAACAAACACTGGTTTGGAAACGAATAAAAGAACAAATCTCCTTGTTATTGCAAAAGTTTAAAATAAAATCAAGTACCTGAGGTCGTGCGGCAAGATGGCAATGCCAAAATTCCGAATCTCCAGGGACTTTAGCTGTACAAGTGAGTTTATCACTGCTTGCTCCAAGGAAGTAGCCGCGAGTAATATTACGTAAAGCCCAACGTCCAGTTCCTGTTAATATAATATGTCTATATAATATACAATAGAATAAATAGAAAAATGCATTAAAATAGATATTATACCGTCATCAGCGACACTAATTTCAAAACGACTTCCAGGATCTTTTTCATCGCTCTCACAAGTTACATTACCAAACGAATCAACAGCCAAATATTTATCGAGATGAGACCTTAAATAGACGGATGCATCGGAACTATTTGGATTTGCTGGCTCTAAAGTCCATACCTTGAACAAATTTATTACTATTATTCATTTTCATAATTCAAATTTGAAATGAAAAAAAAAAACAAAAACAAAAACTTACTTGTTTCTTTTTCAAAGAGGCTCCATTGGCATTGATCTTGAATCCAAAAGTTTCTGCAGTTAAATATCGGAATTTACTGTTAATCAGTCCAATAGTCCAGGCACCTTTCGGGAGTGCCGTAGGATCACCACAACCCTCAAGAATTCCATTACTATGGCCGTTCATTCTATTCTCTCTCTTCTACAAATCAATCCTTTATTATTTTTCTTTTTTTCCCTCCTCCGAATAAAAATATTTATAGATTTGATTTACCTTAATATATAATCAAGTCGATGGAATGAATGTCTTGGAATGCAAAGTATATATATCTATAAATTTCTGAAACAATAGAAAAGTATACATTAATACTCTATTATAAGAGAGAGAGAGAGAGAGATTTGTATATAGAAAAGTTAAAATAATAGAACACATGACATTTACATTCATATATAGAAATAACTTCTTAGTATTCGAGAAATGGATTTAAAAATTCCGTTTCAAGAATATTTAAACAGCTTAATCAACCGGAAATGAATTGTACTCCTATGAGATGCGATTAGAAAATTACAAATAAAACCACAAACAAATAAACAAAAACTAGAATTATATCAATAATTAAATAGATTATAAAATTGTTATTATTTCCAATTTCTATGTCAGAGTATAATCTTATCTAAGAGGGTAGAAAAGTGATTGAATAATGTAGAAAATCAAATATTTATAATTATTTTAAAAAGATTATATATGCATTGGTATATGAAGAATATATTTCGGATTAGTTAAAGAAAGTAATGAATAAGAATTCCAAAAAGGCAGAGATAACAAATGCTTCTCTTTAATTTTTTCCAAGGGATAATTTTAAGCATTTTCTAAATTCTAATCTATTTCTAATATGTATTCTATATTGATGATAGAATCTATATTGTTGAAAGAAAACAAAATGCAAATTTCAGTTGATGGAATAAACTAAATTGGAATGGAGGAGGAAGGTAGACTAGGTGGACGTGGAGGGGAGTCTATTTAGACGGTGGTTGTCATGGCAATGGGGTGCTACCCAAAGCCCGGACCACAGGCACAAGGGCACTATTGATCCTCTCAGGGCCAATGCACCCCAGGAACCAACCCTACGGGAGCAATGTCCTATAACCCACCCCTACACCTCGCCATTTCATATTGCGACATGGCAGGAATTCCTTCCTCTTCGGTTTCTGCCTACGAACGAAATAAAGAATGCAATAGCAATGCAATGAGAATATCCCTTCCACGATAGGTACACATGTAGTATATAATAAGATAATATGATAATACAACCAATTAACTAACTACGAGTATAGAATGATATTGTAGATGCTCCTTTTTTGAGAAAATCATTGATTGCATCTTGGAAATGTAATATGCGTTTACCAAAAACAATACTTTTACATTTTTCAGGAGTCAACAAAGATCATAATAATCATAATAGGTACATAGATACATATCTACCATAGATCATATACCAGGGGTGGCCACACTTGGTGATACTTGGAGCCATATCGAATAAAATCGAAAATGTTTAAGAGCCAAATCGAAAAAAATTTTACTTTTTTTGCGGGGGGGGGGGGAGAGTTTGTAGACACAGAAACAAAAATTACGAATACGTGAGCGATTCAAATACCTAATTATATTAATAATAAGTAGTAATAATAAGTCCGCATGCAATAGTTCTGCTGTTGCTATTGTAATAAAGTAGACAGAGTTGGGATAGATCCGATACATTTTACAACAAACTTTTTAAAATTTGCAGAAATAACTAAATTTTAAATTTCCTTTAAATAATTATATGTAAATAAATATGGTCATAGCGTAGCCTTTTTCCAGTTTAATATATAATGTAAATTCTAAATTGTGATAAGTTTAAATTTTTTAATTGAGCCAAATTAAACTCAAAAAGAGCCACAGTTTGGCCACCATTGTCATATACCATATAATATTTATTTTATTAAAATATTAATTTGTTTTTCTTTATCTATCTATAAGTTTTTTTTATTCTTTATTTACCTAAAAATACATAGCAATAAGAAACATTCATTAATAAATTCATAATTTTACAAATCCATATATTAAAATAATAATCCTATTTAATTATTTTATTATTATATTCATTTTTTAAATGAAAATAGAACTGTCACGATGTTATTGACCTTAATTATTGTAATAGAATAGGAAAATACTTGATTTGAGGTTGATTCGTGATCATTTTTTTATTTAGTCTTTCAATAGAATAGAATAGAATAGAATAGAATAATAATAATAATAGATTGAAGTATTGAGGATTATGGGAATGAGAACAAACCTTTATAAAATGAATATTTCTATAATAAAAAAATAAAAAATTGAAAAAATTACCCAAATACTCACACAAAATGATCAGATTTAAATATATAATAAATAATTTACTTAATATTAATTTTTTCAAAATGCAAATTAAATAGAGATATTTAATTAATAACATGAATTATAAAAACAAGGTAATTTTAAATATTATACAAAATCATGTTAAATTTTTAACCATTAATATTAATATAACATTAATATAATATATGTAATATTACAATATAAAAGTTGATATTTTACCATAATAGAAAACAAGCAAATATTTTTGATTAATTTTATAATTTTTAATGAGAAAAAAAATAAAAATATAATTAATTATTTACTCTAAAGTTTTTATTAATGCTTATTATAAATATTTTTATTTTTAGTATACTTTAGGGCCCATAAGAAATTAATTTTTGATTAAATTTTCAAAAGTTTTTATTTTAATATTTATTTCTATAAATTAGATGATTTTTATTATTGCATTTTATATGTATGTCCATAAAACCAGCCAACCATAATTATAAATAATCTCATTTATTTTTGCATATAAATTATATATGAAATTTTTGTGAATTTAGTGAAGTTGGAAACCTCAATATCAAATACAATAATAATCTGTGTGTGTGATTTCTTTAACGTGACTGTAGAATTACTTAATTGTTATTATAAAAATAATTATACCAATAATTTACCCTTAAAAATAAATTAAAAAAGATTTTACCCAAATATATTAATAATTAATATTAAAATTAAAATAATTGAAAAAAAAGTATAATCAAAAATTAATCAAAATTGCCAACTTTAATATTCAATTAAAACAAAATCACTAATAAATTAAATATTTAATCCATAATATATATATATATTTATTATTTAATTAATTTTTACTAAACGTTTTTACCAATAAAAAAAATCAATTGAATGATAATTATATCAAAAATTATAATTATCTATATAATTTTAAAATACGAGATGTATAGAATTTTCGATTTCTTTTGTTACCTTTATAAAAATTAGAGGAATGAAGAAACCTGACCTTTCTATTCCATGACATATCAGACAAAAGATTTTTATTATAATAATGAACATATTTTTCTAAATAAACTTAGAAATATTAATCTTTTTTTTTTTGAAATGTAAACAAAAATAAATTATGATTAGAAACAAAGTATTCCAAATCATAATCGAAACATTTGAATTTGTCACCTACTCATAGACAAATAATTATAAAAGTATACTTTATTTTGAATGTGAAAAATAAATATTTAATTATTTTTTATAATTTTGTGAAGATGATTTCAGAGTTTTCAAAATGTTCACCAAATTTATTATTATTTATTGAAGTTGATTTTGATCATCCCACAAAAGCCAAAAATTTCAATTGTTCTACAAGTGTCATCAGGTTACCAGGCCGACATTTAAATCGGATATTTTGTTCCATATGGAATCTCAACAGTTATTTTTCTTTATTAGAATAAAAACATTTAAACTTTTCAAAAATACAGATTTTTTTAAAGTGTTAATGGGAGAGTAAGCTTTTGTAGTGCTTTGTACTTGTTAGATTGTGTCATCTCTTATCTTTAGCTTTCGACAGGAAATAGACAGTCAAAGCACCTCCAAACGTGTATATATTTTTTCATCAAATATGTGAATTTTAAATATATATTAACATTATGCGGTCCGATAATTTAACCAGCCTTCTCAGGAGCCGGCAATAACCTGAAGTCAAAATTCAAAAATCTAACTTTTACATAGCTCCTGGGTACAAAAGATTTCAAAAAAACAAAAAAAAAAAAAAAAAAAAAAAAAAAATTAAATAAATAAATAAATAAAACACTTTGTTGTAATTCTGCAGAAGGTAGTTGATTTTGAGTGTAATCGGTAAATAATAAGCACATGTTTACATGAAGCTACATTACACTACATTTTATTCTAAAATAAATGAATTAACCAATCAGAAAATTATGAAGATAAAAATTCATAAAATTCTAAAACGAGAGCTTTATAAATTAGATATTTATTATTTGTTTGTAAATCATTATTTATATTAAAAGCGAGAGCATTTGGAAATTAAATGAACATATCAGATTAGGATAGATATATCTTATCTTATTATGCTAGCTAAAATTGTATATATCTATCTATCTATATATCATGGTTCTCAAAAACCGCTCTAACGATTTTTTTCAAATTCACACTAGATATAGTATTTATAAAGAAAAATTAAGTTTTATTGATGATATCTCTTGAAACATTCAGCTTCATTATTAATTTCTTAATTGAAAATTATATATGGAAAACGTCAAAATTGGCCTCCATTTTTATTTGTATTAATATTTTTTTTTATTTAAAATATTTTAAAATTTATTATTTAATTTCGAAATAAAATTAAAAATATTTATTTTTAATAAAATATATATAGATATTTATTAATCTCTCTCAAAAAAAAAAAAATAAAATAAAAAACATCAAATCTGCCTGCTAAGACAGTAAAAAAATGACAATTTTTTATCTAAATATATTTAGTCAAGATGGTAAAGTGATGTTTTAACGAGTGGATTTCGTCGGTTCGAAACTCTCCGGGTGAATCGTTATTTAAAAATGAAAATGAAAATAATGAATTTCTTATTTTTTTTCTTTTTATCTATTGTTTACATTTTAATAAATTACTATTTTATATTTATTTATTCATTGTTCTTTTATTAAATTTAATATTTATTAATATTATTTATTATTAATTTATATATTGATGACATCACAAATGACATTTATATTGAAATTTGACTCCCGCCTTTTTTTAAAGAATATTGTATTAATATTTTTTTTATATTTAAAATATTTTAAAATTTATTATTTAATTTCGAAATAAAATTAAAAATATATATTTTTTTTATATTTAAAATATTTTAAAATTTTTTATTTAATTTCGAAATAAAATTAAAAATATATATTTTAATAATATTTTATAATTATAAATTACGATATATATTTATCAATAATAATGAATTTTTTTTTTTAACTTAATTACAGAGCCGAGGCTCGGGGTCCCGGTATGATCTTAATATATTGTGAGAATTAGATAAATAATGTAGAGAGAAAAAAATATTTAAAAATAGATATTTATTTAAATGAAATAAAATTATTTAATTTACAGAATGAAAATGTCTATAATAATGTCTAAACATTTTTTCTTTATAATTTTACATTATAATAATACTAATTACAGTAGTTATAATATATGGGGAATTTTCAACTTTGACTGCCGATTTGACCATGTTCCCAAACGAATTTTAAAAAAACCAAGACCACTTTACATTTACACATTTTAAGCTCTAATCGAATCCAAAATCAAAATTTAAAAAATCGACAAACAGACACACAGATATATAGATTTTATAAATGAACATTTATACAATTTATTTTAATTAATTTGAAATATTTTAGGAAACAAATTTTTAATGGGTCATTTTTAGAAATCCCATTTAACAATTATAATAAATAATTAAAAAATTGTAAAATTTTTAAAGTATATAAAAATAAATTGTATAAATTGGTTAAAGGGTCGAGTGATAGTTCGGTGTCCCAGGTATATATTTTATATTAACACGCCTACTTTTCTGTATAATAAAGATATAAAGAATCATATTTTAATTTTTATATAACCAAGAAATCATTTTTTCACTTAAAATATAGTTGTAAAGCCCAAATCTCCGATCCATATAACATCATCGACTGGGCCGCTACCAAAAGGAGTCTTCTCTTGCTCTGACTAGGGCCACCGGTATTTGCCATTAGTCTCGAAAAAATAATATTAAATTTTATATAAATTTATAAATTAGAATATTTGAATTTGTTTAAATTTTAACACATGTAATCAATCATATGCATAAAGAATAAAAAATTTTGAAAATCAACTTGGTATTAAATTCAGAAAAAAAAAATACTCATATATAGAATATATAGACTATTCGAATATAATTGAAACTCTTTCTCTCCCTCTATTTTAAATTTGAAAAAACGGAGTGTTAAGAAATTAAGATTCCTTATACAACATGGATGGTTAAATGAATTGGGCTCCCTACCTCCCTGAGAAATTCACATTAAAAATGTTTATAATATTTTAGTTTATTAAATCAAACTATTATTTTTTTATTTCAATATTTTTAATGTTAATACAATAATTTTTATTTTATAATCTATAAAATAATTTAATTATTTTTAAAAACAACGGTCTTCAATTACAATTTTTTTACTCTCTACTGACTGTTCATTTCATAACTGAAAATAGTGTCGAATAGAAATAGACGATATTACTTGGATTAATCTTATTATGCTAGCTAAAATTGTTTGTTTGTATTATTGAGGACCCCAGTTCAATTCATTTTAATCAGATTGATGCAATGATGCAACATTTAATAATTGTAATAAATAATTAATTGTAGATTAATATTTTTTAAAGGGTCGAGCGACAGCTCGGTGTCCCAGGTATTAATATTACCAGCCAAACCCAATAATAATGAATCATTTTTTTTAACTTAAGTACCGAGCCGAGGCTCGGGGTCCCGGTACTTATAATTATTATCCCTATCTTGGTTTATTTAACATATGTGTACAATTTTAAAATACATAATATGTATTTTAACTGATAAAATTATTATCAAATAATAGAAAAACAAAAATTTTATAATCATAATATAATTTTATGGAACGTACGAAAGAGAAACATGAACTCATACTATAGATTTATTTCTATTTATTCATTATTTATTCGATTAAATTTATCAATTACAAAAATATTGTGCAAAACGAAAAAAAAGTAAAATATAAATTTTTAAAAAACAAAAATCTTAATGAATCAAATAAATAAACGTCCGAATGAGTCGGAGCAAGCGTAGGGTACTTGATAACGAGTGCAGAATAAGCGTTGTACGTTTATTTAACTAAATAAATAAATTATACAAATCTGTGGTGTATTAATAAAAATCCATTTAATAATCAAATAAATCTTCTTTAAGGGGGGCCCACAGGTACGAATTGATTAATTTCCGATCAAAAAACAACATTTCTACACAAACATTTGTATATCTATATATGTGATAGATCTTTGGAATATATAAGTATATATATATATATATATATATATACGATATATCAATTTATATACCAAATAAATTGAAATCATATTTGAGAATGATATTGTATATAAATAGTTTAATAGCCCCACCTCCAACAGAAACAAAAGGAAGAATGATCTTGCTATCTCTATGTCTTGTAGATAGTAGGTATACTATCTATATGATAATATAATAGATAAATAAAAATAGAATAATTTGTACTTTTCTACTATATAACAAAATAGTGCCAATTAATAATTATACATATCTATGATAAATATTTATTGAAATAATTAGTATAATAATAAACAGTTAGTCATGATATTATAATATTATAAGATCGCTCTACCTATCGATTTTAATTGAATGCTAAATAAATTCTATTTTAAATAATTCCATGAATGAATTATCTGTAAAATTATTGGATAGTTTATGAATAGAAAAAAAGATTTTGATACTAATTTTAGCTTATGGAAGAAAACTCGAACGACGGACCCTTTTACCATTTTAGAGAGAACATAAAACATATGCAAGATTTTTCATTCTCAGAGTGCATTTGAAAATGGTTTGTATTTATAAATTGGATGTGTTGGTGGAGGGAATGAAGGACGAAGGGTTCCAAAGTATTGGGGTGGAGCTGATAGTGAATAAAGGGCGTGGAGTCTGGAAAAAATTATTTCAGGGAGGATGCAGTGGGAGGGCTTTATATTGATTAGACAGACCAACTCAATTACATAAAGAATTTTTCAAATTAAATATTTTGTTTTTGTTTTTGTTTTATCTGCAATTTATTCTTTTTATTTCAAAAAGATAAGTATACCTTTTACTTTGTAAATTATAAATATATAAGTATTGTTTAGCAACAAATATAATAATATTTTAAAATTTTCCTATTTGATATGCTTCCTAAATAAATTTTACAATAATCATTTTAACACCGAATTATTGAAAATATTATTAAACTTAAAAAAAAAAATTAATTAATATCTAAAAAATGAAATTCTATATAAATTGATCGAATTTTGATAGATGATTGATGAGTTTAGGTTGTTGTTGTTTGTTTGCTTTTTTTTAATATCTCGCCAGAGATAGTATTGCGATCAAGAAAATTTTCGATGTCGAGATTTTGATGTTTTTATATGTTTTGAAGGTCACTAAAGTTGAGAAAAATGTCTGTCTGTGTGAGTATGTAGACAAGATTACGCAAAAACGGTTTGAGTTAAAATAATGAAATTTGGTACACGGGCAATATTCAAAATTCGTAGTTTTCTATCAACAACTTTTGAGAAATATAGCTTATCCGGAAGAGGGTCATTCATTACCTACCATATTTTGATTTTTTTTCCTCTAAACTGACCGTAAAAATAATGATAAATGTTTGATAGTTTTTCACATGATTAAAAATTGTATAAAACTGTTCTATATAGAATTTCAGCTTGATTGAATAGCTGAAAGTACCGAAATTAATTTTTAACTTAAAAATGATGCTAATTTAGCAAAACCATAGAAGAGCACATACAATTAATTGTTCTATATAAAATTTCAGCTTTCAATAAAATGTTATGAGTGAAAATGATGCTAAAAATCTTAAATCCTATGATCGGATAGAATAAAATTTTAATTAATTTTCAAATATAGATAAAAGCTTGATTATCCAATTCAAATTTGCGAGATAGTTGAGTGGAGACACTCCAGATTTTTTTTTACATCAAATCGAAATTTTATTTTTTTTATGTACATACGTACTCGTGCTTATTTTTTAAATTAGAATGTAAAGAAAAATGCATATGTCAATTAAATTTTTTTTTTTATTGGATTTGAAAGACAAAATGAGAAAGAGATAAAGAAAAAAAAATTACTTTTTGGCGCAACTAACGAGCTCGCCTGTTTTTGTTGGTCGGTAAATTTCTGCGCTCCGTTTAGCACATCAGTTTTAGCGCACACACACACACTTATAGAAATACAATGTCGATTAGATTATAGGTTTGAGGGCAAAGCCCTCCCAACCAACTCCGACTATGTTCACATAATATTTTTTAAAAATAAAAACATAAATATATCCATCGTTTGAATATCAATTCAATTATTATAATCAGGTATTTACATTATTTTATTTATAAAAACCTTTTAAAATTGTGTTTTAACTTCACATTACTTTTTTTCCTAATAATATTATTAATATTGAGAATAGGCCAAAGAGCAATTTTGCTACAAACCTGTCATATAGTTCGAAAGTTTCTTAATTGAATATTGTCCGGAGGAGTACCTGGGAAAGGGTGAAATCTCTCCCCAGGTCGTCCGAGCCTAATCCTTAAAAAAGAAAAGAACAATCAGGGTAGGTGAAAGTTTACCAGTACGTAGTACTGAGTAAGTGTAACAACTCGGATAATAATAATAATAATAATTAATTAATCCAAAAATAATTGTTTAAATTTATATCACTAGAAATAGAAGAAAAATATAAATTTTTTAAAATCTTATCCATTTCCATACCTAATTAATATAATGTAAAGAATAATTTATTATTTTTTTTTCTTGATAAAAGTGATTTAAAATAAAAATGTTTTTTCATTTTCATTAAGTATTTTAATCTTTGGTGATGGTCATCAAGAAATTGAACTCTTGATAAGTGTTAAAAAAAAAATACAGACGCTTGATGTTACGCCTTCTCAGAAAAGAAAATATGAAATTCTAGACATGAATAGATTTGTTTGTAATTTTTATTTTTAGTATACTCTAAGGCACATAAGAAATTGATTTTTGATTAAATTTTCAAAAGTTTTTATTTTAATATTTATTTCCCTAAATTATAGATGATTTTTTTCTTGTGTTTACTTACTCCCCACCATTAATATGCTTTTCATATATTAATATCATCAATCTTTTTCCTAAATTTAAACAAATATAATAACCCCCTTTGTAATGTTTTTAAAAATGAATGATACATATTTTCTTATTTAATTAAATTTAATTAAATTTAATAAGAAAAGAAATAAAGGAGGATATTTTTGGGCTCTATATTTACATTTTAATTAGACATTTACATTGATCTCTTGATATAATTAATCCATTTTTGTGTTGATCTTAGAATTTGATAATTTTTTCATAATAATATAGTATAATATAAATTATTATAAATATTGTATTATTTGTATAAGATTAACTTAATTATAATTATCATCTTGTCCTATGTCTATGGAAGTGAAGAATAAAAAAAAGGGAGGGGTTATCCATTGAAATTGTAAAGTTTACATTTGGATTTTCTTCTACATAGAAAAAGTGTGATGTGTCATAATATTAATAAAAACATTTACAAACAAGTTTGGAATAAATTTCTTTTTGTTTTTATATCTTGCCCAACTAATCATAATATCCTTATTTTTATAACGGTAATTAACGATGTAATAATAGTAAGTAGCTTAGCATAAATATTACTAATTAGTCTTAAATGATTTTCAATTTACTTAAAATATAAAGAATCATTTTTTAATATAAATTAAATGTTGCTATGTTCATTGTTCATTGTTATCGTTTATCAGTTTTCATGTGCAAAAATTGAAGAATAAATCTTATAAAAAGGTTTAAGATCTTTTAAAAACATTATGTATTTTAATTTCTTAAATAAAAAAAGGAAAATAATAATTTCGAATAAATCAAAATATCACTTCTTATTTTTTTCCGACTAATGAATGCAAGGCTTATACTTATAAGTACCTAGCTACGTTCCTGAAAAAACATGTAAATCAAATTTATATATTTTGTTTGTTTTTTAGGTGAAAAAATGAGCTGTGTCAGATACAGAACCGACCGACAATTTGAAAATAATTAATTTCCTAACAACACATAAAAAAAAATATTTTTAAAACTTGAATAAAAATGGCTAAATTATATTATCTTGGTTTTTATTTTTAGTTTAATTACTCAATTATTAATTACTACTATATTTTAAGTGAAAAATTTCCGATAATGAATATAAAATTAATACTTTGTAAATTACCACTTCCGGTTTCCGGATATACACCAAAAGCTGATGAATTAAGTAATTATACCAAATTTTATCAAAATCCGTATCTATACGGACGGACAGATATCATTCACCAAAAATACGTTTTTCTATTAACAAAATGCATGCATGATTCGTGGAGATATATAAAAATCTCCACATATGAAATTTGGTGTGAAAACAATACCTTCCCTTCCTATCCAGTCGGTCGGTAAAAATAAAATAAAAATATGGAACACCATATAATATAAATTATTTTTAGTAATTAATTGATTAAATTAAAAGGAATAAATAAATTGAAAAATGAAATCGTATAATATAAGGTTTCATTAATATTGGTATCTAATTAATTCACCTAAAAAAAGAAAAGAACAATTTAATAAAATGAATATATATATATTTATTTAGAAATTCACACATTAACTTAAATAAATTAAGTAAATTTTTAATAATTAGAAGCTTTCATATAATTCTTATTTACGATTTGTATGAAAAAAAATTTACAAACAAAAGTTTTTAAATTAGCAATTCATTTTTCCTAATTCTCACTATTAAAAAAAAAAAAAACCTGTATTTATTCTATTATACATATTTAATATTCGGAGAGGGGTTGTGTAAACATTTTATATATGTTTCTATACTAATAATATATTCTAATTGATAAATATATAAGTTTGAAATTCACTTATTGAATATTTATTGAGTTATGGTGTTATATATATGGTAACTAACAAAATTATTATTATTATTATTATTTCTTTAGGAATTCAATTTAATAATAAATCAATTAATAATAATTGTTAATAGATAGTTTGGGGATTCAGAACATATATATATATAATATCAGTGGCGTACCTAGGGGGGTGCGGTGGGTGCGGTCCGCACCGGGCGGCACTTATCTTGGGGCGGCATTTTTTATATTTAATTATAGTTGTAAAAAGCAACTTATTCATTTCATATTTATTTTTTTTCTTTCTTGAATAATAAATGATTATTATGATTATTATAAGTTTACTATTTGATTTATATAAATTATGATTAACTATATGATTTCGAATATTATTCCTCGGTGTAAATAAATGCATTTTAGTGTAAATTTTGAATTCGAATTCCAAGAACAGGATAATAATTTTATTTTATTGTATTCATTAAAATTCGTTGAATTCGTAAACGCATCTTTACGATTTTGTTTAGCAATTTTTCCTAACTAAAATTTTTTGATATCAGTTTATAAATGTCATTTCTTTTGAAAAGTTTATATGATTATTTTGAAGTGATATACCAATATTTTTTTAAATCATCGATTTTTCTTTTGAAAAGCAGGCCGGCGGAAAAAAATATAAATATAAATTTTGAGAGCATTATACACGATTTTTCTAGTATGAAAGCTAGAAGAGTTAATATTATATTAATATGTTTACGAGTGCATACAAATATGTGTAAAAAATTTACTATATGTGTATTAATTAATATTGATTAAATAACTTAATAATTTATTTATGTGCATTAATACCACTATTTGATTGACTTATAATAAAAAGGGCGGCAAACTGGAGATCGCCCTGGGCGGCAAACTGGAGACCGCCCCGGGCGGCAAAAGTTCTAGGTTCGCCACTGTATAATATATTAATATTAATATTAATTAATATATTATTAAAATAGGAGCATTAATATTTATGAAGAATTAATTATTATATTTGTGTCTAAAATTTATACCTACTTATATTAAAATATTAAATAAATAGGATAGCTAATATAATTTCATTAAATGAATAAATAAAAATTGATATATTTTGATTTATATTTTTTAAAAAGAAAAAAAAAAGAAAACAGGAGGGGGATACAATATTGTTTTAATTTTTTTAAAAAAATAAATGTTATCTGAATTTTATTAAAATAAATAGAATAAAACAAATTTTTCAAATTAGAAATCAATTGAACCCAACAGATTAAGTTCAATATTTATTTTCTTTTAATAATAATAATAATAATAATAATCTTTTGTTATTCAAATTTTGTATAATTTCACTGACCAGCTGACGTTATTATTATTATTATTATAAAATATATAAAATTGGTGTCAAAGATCTCAATATACATCGATGTCATTTATAAATAATATAAAAATCTATTGTATGAAATACGTATCTATTACTGCTGACAAAGATTAAAATTTGAAATGAAAATTTATTATATATTCATTGGAAAAATGACTTTGCATAAATCAATTAGGATACATGATACATGTCTATTTCCATTCATTCATTCACAAATTTATTATTTTTTTTTTCCATTCAATAAATTAATAATAGCATAAACATTTCTTATATTATATATATTCGTTTAAATTTCCGTGAAAGTTTTTTTTATTATAAATAGAAATTATTTCTGGGTTATTTTCACCTTAAATTGTGAAATTGGGTCTCGACGTTTGCTCCTGAAGATAGTCTGAGGCCGCCCTCGGAGTGTCGGTGTTCGTGATTCGTGCCAACGATTTTTAGGAGCTTCAGAATATCGTTAGTCCAAAATCCTAATATATCAACGATTGGTCCTGCAGACGAAGACCAAGAATTCCTAAATGATTCCTTCTTAAATCAACTCTTTTGAAAATGGTGCCCTCAAGTTGAGACCCAATCCCATAATTAAAGATGAAAATAACCCAGAAATAATTTCTCATAATTCTAGATAATATATACAATATATCTCGTAGTTATATTTCTTAGCCATTTCTTTAATCTTGATATCTTATTTTTATACCTAATTTAGTAATTAAATTATTTAATTATTAGGTGACGTTTCATTATGTTTCACTCCAATTCTTTAATTCGTAGACATTATAAATAATTGTGATAGATAATTTCCACTTCAAAATAATTGGATTATACTCCAATATTGTAGCTATTAATAAAATTATTTTATTTTATTTGATTAAAATATTATAAAAACATTGATAAATTGAAAATAAGTTGATTCTATATTTTACCAGAGATGAATAAATCTGTTTTAAATTAAAAAAGATTTGGATTATAAATAAATTAAATTGTATGAAAGAAGTGGGTGATAACGGTTTTTTTCTATAATATATAGAATCAAGTTAAACCTGATCACCTCAATGCATATACATGGAGATCGAATAAAAAAACAAATACAAATACAAAATTTCATACTAAATTTTTTTGTTATTTTAAATTATTAGTGTATGTTAGGATTTGATATAATTACAGCTTTTGAAAATAAAATTCTTTATATGACCAAAAATGATTGGTCCTATACTAGATCACTATATATTACTATGTACATATTATAAAATTTAATTAGAATTATAATATCGAGAAGATTAAGATCTGAATGGAGCACAAAGAATACAGTGGAATTAGGAACTAGGAAATCAGATAGGAGAGAGAATTAGAAGAGAATACAGTTTGGATGGAATTGGCTAATGTTAGGAACAGTTGAAGAATTTATAAATAATAATTTTAAATTTTTTATTTTTATTTATATATAAGTTCTAAATGTTTACATTTTCATTTGTTTCATATTAGAATATATTATTATTAATTTTAATATATGAATATACGCCTATTAATTGATAAAAGAAATATAATTACTTATAGTAATTATTATTATTATTATATTTTCTTAAGTCATTATAAATTTTTCAATATTCTATGGTCTTCTATGATATTTAATGACCCTTGCTGATTCATTTATTATTTTAATAAACCAAAAAAAAAAAAAAAAAAAAAAAAAAATTATTGATTTTTCATTTCAAAAAATGTCTTGATTTAGTGATTTTTAATTAATATATATCTAATCAACAACTATTTTGTCAGAGAGAGAGAGAGAGGTATATGTATATATTGAATTAAAATTAAATTAAAAAGAAGAGTTCCAAGTTTTTATTTCAAATTGAATTAAGTCGCGTTTTAAAAGTGGATTGCCATGTTCGCATGGCTGCAATCTTTTGTTAAAGACAAACCAAAAAGTATTTAAAAAGTTATGAATTTACATAAACATTATTAGATTATTATGTAGATCAGTTTTTGCCAAAGTTTTTTGTTGCGGCACACTTAATAAAAAAATTCCAGGAGGGGTGTTCCATTCAACTCATATGGAATGAATGACCCAACGAATTCTGGCTAAAATTTTTCGGTGGTATATTAAAATGATTCTAAATATTTCAGGGCAGACAGTTTGGCAGACACTCATATAGGATAAATAAATAAATAAAAAAAAAAAAAAAATTAAGCGATCCGTGTTTTTTTCACTGGTATTTTACCAATCAGCCAACCAATCCAAGCAAAAGAAAAAGGTGCATCTCTTAAAATGACCCACTCGGTTTTTTATTTGTTTAGTAGGTCGCCTTCTTCTAACTCATCTCCATGGAATGACGACACATCATTTCTTTATCTTCTTTTATTTATTGATTAGACACTCCAATAGAAGAAGAAGGAATACTTTCACCTTTCCCTCCCCTCTACACCCTTTACCAAATTAATTTTACATATTTTACTCCCAATAATAAAGTAGTAATAAGTACATTATCATTTAAGGAAAACCTGTAGTTTTTGATTTTTTTTTCAATAAATAAATATTCATAGTAATAATAAAATGAAGAAACGTGAATTAATTAATTTCATATGAATTAAATGGTAAATAGAGCCATTTTATAACAACTACAAAACTACATAACTAGTCTTGAAATTTCATTTAATTATTATATTGTGGATATTGAATAAAATTCAATTTCCATTTTTTTACTACCTATCGAATTGCTAAAGTTTCTAATAATAACATTCCCCCCACCCCCTAAATTGGTGCGAACCATATTGAATAAACGTCTGTCGGGTTTATCCAGTAAAACTGATTCATTTCTTCATGTTGCTTTTTAATGAATCCACCTGTCGAATGATTCTATTGTATACATTAATGGACACATAACAATGTGATTACATTTCCTTTTCTCTCTTAAAAAATGAATTATTAGTTTCAATCGATGATAAGTTCTTTCGTTAAATTGGATCATTGATCTTTTTTTCTATTATTTGGTTTCATCTTCCATAATCAATCGATCTATAAATTTTTATCATCCAATTTCTTATAGGAAAACAACATTTTTTAACACTTTTCATCTTATTCCTTTCTATTTATAAATAATAATAATATAATTAATTAAATTGAAATCAAAATAGATACTTTAAATTTAGAATGAGAACAGCACATTTTACTTATTCTCATTTGTAAAAATAAGATTCCATAATTTTATCACACTCAGATGAATGTATTATAAATAGTAAATGAAAGTAAAATGATGCTTTCTTTCTATTCTTATATATATACATTTTAATATTAAATATTAAATTTTTAAACTGGATGAGATTTAATCTTAGTTATATACATATAAGATTTAATATAAATAATATAAATGTATTAATATAAAACAACAACAACAACAAAATAAAATTCAAAAATTTTTAAGACAATTATCTAATCTAATATATTTATTTTTAGTACCGGGACCCCGAGCCTCGGCTCGGTACTTAAGTTAAAAAAAAATGATTCATTATTATTGGGTTTGGCTGATAATATTAATACCTGGGATACCGAGCTGTCGCTCGAAAAAATGTTTAGACATTATTATAGACATTTACATTCTGTAAATTAAATAATTTTATTTCATTTAAATAAATATCTATTTTTAAATAATTTTTCTCTCTACATTATTTATCTAATTCTGACAATATATTAAGATCACACCGGGACCCCGAGCCTCGGCTAGGTAATTAAGTTAAAAAAAAATAATTCATTATTATATTGGGTTTGGCTGGTAATATTAATACTTGGGACACCGAGCTGATATACAATTCTTTAATTATTTATTACAATTATTAAATGTTGCATCATTGCATGGAACTTGGGGTCCTCAATAATACATAAATATGTATACCGGGACCCCGAGCCTCGGCTCGGTACTTAAGTTAAAAAAAATGATTCATTATTATTGGATTTGGCTGGTAATATTAATACCTGGGACACCGAGCTCGCTCTACCCTTTAAAAAATATTGATATACAATTATTAAATGTATTAAATAATATTTTATTGAAAAAATATTAAAAATTATAAAACTATCTAAAACTTAATTAATAAAAGAACAATGAATAAATAAATCACGAAAATAGATAAAAAAAAAATGCACGCGGCGAGTTTCGATCCTTCGAACTCGGGGAGTAAAAACAACTGTTCTTACCGCTGGTCTATGATATTTTGATAATTACAAAGATATTTTTACCATCTTTCAAAGACATTTATTTGTTTTGTTGTTTTTTTTTGAGAGAGATTAATAAATATATATATATTTTATTAAAAATAAATATTTTTAATTTTATTTCGAAATTAAATAATGAATTTTAAAATATTTTAAATATAAAAAAATGTTAATACAATATATCATTTAAAAAAAAAGCGGGAGTAAAATTTCAATATGAATGTCATATGTCATCGATAAATAATAAATAATATTAATAAATATTAAATTTAATAAAAGAACAATGAATAAATAAATATAAAATAGTAATTTATTAAAAAATAATAGATTAAAAAAAAAAAAAAAATTATTTCAAAACCATTTTTTATTTTGTTGTTATTTTTTTTTTGAGAGAGATTAATAAATATATATATATATTTTATTAAAAATAAATATTTTTAATTTTATTTCGAAATTAAATAATAAATTTTAAAATATTTTAAATATAAAAAAAATATTAATTCAATATCTTTTAAAAAAAGGCGGGAGTAAAATCGATGACGTCACACCCATATATAATTTTCAATTAAGAAATTAATAATGAAGCTGTAAGTTTCAAGAGATGTGATCAATAAAACTCAATTTTTCTTTATAAATACTATATCTAGTGTGAATTTGAAAAAAATCGTTAGAGCGGTTTTTGAGAACCAATGGTTATAGATAGATAAATAGATATATAGATATATACAATTTTAGCTAGCATAATAAGATAAGATAAATAAAAAAAAAAATTCAATATTAAATTTAAAATTAAAAACAAACCGTATGGTGCAAACACACAGTTTATATTATTAGACAGCCAGCAATCTGCAAGTAACAAATTAAAAATACGAGTAGAAAAGAATAAAATTTAAAAAAAAAAAAATTCTTAAAGTAGGTATATATTTTGGATATTGATATCTGTTTCCAATAAATGTTTAGTTAATTAAATTTAAACTGTAGATCTTGGAATAGAAGAAACCTTTTGGATTTACAAGGCCAATATCATTCATTCATTAATCATTATGACGGTGTTTATTATTTTTTTACTTAATTTGAAACATCTTTATTATCGATAAAACTCGGATTAACCTCTTCCTGCATTGAATTCATTGCTGAGATTTTTTTTAAAGCAGGACGAATGGAGAATTTTTTATTTTCTTGACTATATTTTGAGCAAATAACTGCTCTCCTCTTTAGAAATTTCAAGAGGATGAAATGTCCATCTGGCGTAGGCATTTTTTTTTATCCTTTTATATATTTGCTTTATTCTTCTTCCATTTCATCAAAACGCTTGTAATTTAATATTTGATCATGAAATTATATGTTCCTGTTTATTTGTATAAATGCTTTCTTTAAATTCAATTTGATATAATGGAATTTTTATAGAATAATCGCGTGAAATTTTTTAAATTACATTTTTTTTTTTTTTTTTTTTAGCTTTATTTTTAATTACAATCAGCCTAAAAGAGGCTATAAGTAATTTTGAATAACAAAGAATTGACATGAGTTTTAAATTACATAAATTTATTTTTTTTTCTTAATAAATGTATTAGAATGTTTCTGTTGTACATCTTTATAAACTCCTATTCTTTCTATTCTCCAACTTAGAAAATGTGAAGTTATTATGTAGGTTCCTAATCTTTCTTTAATATAAATGATGTTAGTGATTTATGGATGGGGAGTTCGATCCTAAAGAATGTTATGAATTTATAAATTACAATAATTTGTAATGAAGGTACTTCAAAAGGAAAAAAATGTAATAAATGATCGTTTGCTAGTCCGAGAATGTTCGATATCTTGTCCCAAAGAAAGAAAGGAGTTCAAGGCTGGCAACATCTGTTCAAGTTCAAGTTCAGGTTTGCTTTCCTCGATTCGTAAACTTGACTTTTTTTTATTCTTCAAAGGTCATTAAACATATGTTAAGAAGAATTTTCTTGAAATCAATTATTTATTTAATATAACCCTTTTAGATGCAAAAAAGGACAAATAAAAAAAAAGAATGTCCATTTGAAATAGTATAATAAATTGAAAAACGATAATATAATGTAGTATCATGCAATGGAATTTGTTATTGAATGGATTTAATGAAAGTTGCATTATCATATAGGACTGAAAAAAATATTACCATCCATTTTTTAATATTAATAATAATAATAATAATAATAATAATAATGGTATGATTTCATGATTAAAATTTGGATTTATTTATTTAAATATTGATAGACAAATTGGATTAATAATTTTTATTTGGTATATTAACATTTGTTTAAATATAGATTTGGAACAATATTTCAATAATGAACAATTTTTCAAAAAGAATAACAAAAAGTGTAGTTTTTATAATTATTTAAATATGTACATGTTTGTATTTTACAGTCAGAATCACATTATAAGAGACAGTGACATCCAATCACAAATGGCCGCCATAATTATCATCGACGATCTAAAGTTGTTATATCAACAAGGTTTATTGAATAGCAAGCTGGCATTTAGATATTCCAAAGGAATCCTAATCTAATAAATAAATCCCTTATTAATTGCCATCTTTGGTTGTAAACCTGGTAATGTATGTCTTCATTTTCTATATTAATTCTTAAGGTAGTCTAATTCATTATTTAATTTTAAATTTTAACGTATAATAGTAAAGTACGTGGAAGTTAGTGAGGTATCGTTCGACCCTTTAACAAATTTATACAATTTATTATTATAAACTTTAAAAATTTAACAATTTTTTAATTATTTATTAGAATTGTTAAATGGGTTTTCTAAAAATGACCCATCAAAAATTGGTTTCCTAAAATATTACAAATTAATTAAAATAACTTGATTTTCATTTCAAGATGAAAAATGTATTCAAATTTACTCGATAAAATATTTGATCCTATATTATATATTATTATATGTTGTTATAAACTTAGATGGCTTCAGTTTTCTATTTTTCCAAGTAGCAATAGCTTATAGACTGTTTCGACCACACACACAAGGATTACTACTGATAATACTATAAATTCTGAAATTATATTAACACCTGTACTTGTCTATATTTTAATTAAGAAAGGAGGATTAAAAAAGAGGGTTATATGTTTGCTTTTTTTATTTATAATAATCAAATATCATTTATATTATTTATAATTTAATCTAAAAAAACATTTTAATTAATATAATATAATTTATTTAATATTATTAGATCAAATTTATTCAACAATTTATTTAAACTTTTTCATTTATAATTGTTCATGTGTATTACTATGTTGCTAACTTCATGAATAATTTTTTTTTGTTGTTAGAGATTAATAAATATAATTTGATTCTAAAATATTATTAAAATAAATATTTTTAATTTTATTTCGAAATTAAATAAAAAATTTTAAAATATTTTAAGTATAAAAAAGTATTAATATAATATCAATTAAAAAAGAA
The DNA here is from genome assembly GCA_963082975.1 of Labia minor. NCBI lineage: Eukaryota > Metazoa > Arthropoda > Insecta > Dermaptera > Spongiphoridae > Labia > Labia minor. Next base: position 93,236,348 of record OY720345.1, on the reverse strand, counting down.
TGGCATGAGGCAAATTTCAATATGGATGACGTCATTTAAATTTATTATTTTAAATTAAGAAAATACTGAAGCTGAATCCATTACAGATCGATTTTTCTTTATAAATATTATCTATGGTGTGAATTTCGAACCTTTTTCACTCAGAAATTCATCATCACAATATACTTCAAATGAAATAATATTAAATTCTATCTGTTCCAATGTAAAACTATGAAATAGAATCAAACTATTATCCCATCCTAATCCAATCCAATGCTATCCTGTTATTTTCAAAGAATATTCTCGACTTTCTTGGAGAGATAATGATAAATCATTTCTTTTTTTTTCTTCACCCTTTATTCAATTTCCTGTATGACAAAAACCCTAAAAGATTATTCTTAAAAGAGATAATGTCATTTGGAAATAAATACATAACTGGAAAATTAATTACTGAACCAAGTCTTGACAAAAATCGAATATCACAATAAATATCATTTCTAGATATGCTATAGGATTTTGTATCAGTAATTATACTATTAAGATTGATTTACATAAATATCTGTAAAGTAGGAATATTTATTTAAAAATACAAGTTTATGTGTGTATATTGTATAAGAATATATAAATAAATCCATGAATATTTAACATATATTAACTAGTTATACCTACCTATACAAAAAAGAAATAAGAAGAACAAAGAAAGAAAGAAAATAAACAAGAAAAGTTCCAAGAGAGAAAGGAATGAGGAGAATGCTTATTTGTTTCGCTAGAATCCATGCTAATGCATCCTGAGAAAGGCTGATGAGGCCCGGAAATCCTTTCCATCTTTTACTCCAATCACATCCAAAGGAATAAAATAATAATAAAATGGATGATAAATAGAAAATGACCTAGGTCCTAGTTATTGAATTATTCATCTTTTTACTTTTCTATTTCGTTTCATTTATTAATTATATCAATATCAATTAGAGAGTAGAGAATTCAAAATAAATAAATAATAAATTTCAACTTTGAAAAATAATAATAATAAAGTATAATGAAAAGTGGAAAAAAATAAATGAAATTTATTTTGTAGTATATTAATTACAGGTTAAAAAAAATGAAAATGAAAAAATTCAATATTAGGAACCCAAAATATTGGTGGCTTGGTGAACCAGGTATTATTATTGAGGACCCCAAGTTCCATTCATTTTAATCAGATTGATGCAATGATGCAACATTTAATAATTGTAATAAATAATTAAAGAATTGTATATCAATATTTTTTAAAGGGTCGAGCGAGAGCTCGGTGTCCCAGATACTTATTTGAATAGTTTTTGGTTTTAGCTAGAATAGCGATTAACTAAAACACAACTACACACACTTTATTTATTTATTTTTTTATTGCTTTAGGAATTCTTAAAACGTGCATTTCCGTTTTAATTATATAAGTTTAATTATTATTCTATTATGATTGATTTATATAAGTAGCAATTATTATTGGAATTGGCAAGTGAAATAAAGATTAAATATATATATATATATATATATATATATATAAATATTTTTAGATAAAATAGGATAGATAATTTTACATATGCATATACATATACATACATATTAACTTAATATCCTAATTAGTTTGCTTTATTTTTAATTATGTAGAACGAATTAAATAAATAAATAAATACATGGAGCAAAGCAAAGCAAAAGGCATGCAAATTTAAAATGGCGTTAATTAAGATAATATTGTAATATTGAAAGCAACCTTTTCATGTTTGTGAAGTAGATTTTATAGGTCCGGTAAAGTTCTGCTTGGTTGAATATCACGCACAAGAAACTTAACGGTGACCGGCAAGTTTTAGTAGTTACATTTAATAAGGATTTTTTTTTCTTCTTTTTTTACAAAAAAGAGTTTAAAATCCTGTTAATATTCGAAATATCATTGATGATTGTCCCTTGTTGGCCACTCGAGGACAGATGACAGTTATCATCGAACGGAGGTCGGACACTCCGATGATTCATTGTTCAATAGCGTATCGATTGAAGAGAGGAGAGAAAAGTTGAAGGGCTCAGGAAATGTGCCTGGCATTTATCAAGCTGCAGATTTTTTCCCAGGATCTAAATTCCATATCTCTCTTCTCTCTCTTTCTCTCTCTCTCTCTCTCTCTCTATATATATATATATATAGATGGGCTCCAACTAGGAGGGTGTTTTTTTTTCTTTTACACAACCCAACTAAATGCCTTATTCTAAATGGGGGAGGAGGATTTTAAAGGATATTTTGAAAAAATCAAAATAAAAAAAAATATTTCAGCAACATTCGTTGAAATCAAATGATATATTTATTTTCATTTTAAAGTAAAGTGTTAGAGATTTATAATAAATATAATAAAAACAAGACATAAAAAAAGTTCTATATTGTGCCTAATTTAAATATTTTTTTTATATGTAAATTGATTTTTAATGTTTTTTTTTTATATTATACAAAACAAATTTTGAATAAATTGGAAAAGAAAAATGTGATTAGTTAATTTTCTTCTTTAAATTTTCATATAATAGTAGATGATATATGATTTATATTTAAAGAAAATATCCTCTATTTTGATCAAATTTAAAATCATTACTTTAATCATTTGCAAAACAAGATATTTACTTATATTGAAAAAAACAACAACAACGTATACTTATAGTGTCAGAATGTAAGTTATTATTGTATTTTTTAATTTTATTAATAAAAATTAATAAAATTATGATTTTTACTAGAATATTTACATAGGAATAATTTTAATTCTATTAAAAAATCAATTATTTGGATTTTAAACAATTGAATAATAAATAAAGAAAATCGATAAATGAAGAGAAAAATCAATGATTAATAATCAATATATTTTTGTAGATTTCAATAGATTGAAATATTGAAAATATTTACAAAAAAATTGATAATTTTTATTTTTATTTGTGATTTATATATATATTTAAATTCAAAGAAAATAATTTGTTTAAAGATTATTTTCTATTATATTTTATTAATAATAATAAATAAAAAGTATTATAAACTTTATATTTATATTTATATATATATATATATATATAAATAAATATAAGTATATATATACAAGATGTCAATTGCTTTATTAATTTATATATTATTAAACGAATAAATAATAAACGAAAATAGGAAATAGATTTTACCTTTAAAAATAAATGGTGGATGAATTGTTGTTTCTTTTTGAAGCAATACTGGATGTAACCAACCAACACTGTTGTTTCAATTTGTTTTTTTTTCGATTAAATGTTATTAAAAATGAACAACACCGTCACGAGTTTTGATTATTATTTGATGTGTGAATTCGATAGAATATATATATATATATCAAAGTTGAAATTAAATTGAAGTAAAGTGAAGTGAAATGAAAAAGAATGGAAATGTTGACGAAATGGTGTGAAGTCTGTCACTGACGGCAAACAGCGGCTGCGGCTACTCTACAAGCGAGCGTTGGCCAATCACAAACGTGACTGCCCCACTCCATGCCCTCTCCAAGACAACCCCACCTTTGGGACCAACCCCGGCGACCTGTTTTGGTCTGCAAACCCTCCACTTTTACCATATATAGTAGTAACACAATTAGTTTTACTTATGGATATAAAATATAATTAACTTCTTTTTGTCTTTTAATTTTATTTAAATCAATTTTCTTCTAAAATGAAAAAAACAAACAATGTGAACATCACAAAATTTTCATTTTTTTGATAAATTATTTATTAAAAAACTTCATAATTATTATTTTTATTTTTATGAAAATACTAGTTTTTAACTGCAATCACTAAATTTAATATGTACATTTTATTCTGTTAGTTATGTAAGCTAAAACGAAATTAGAAAAAAAAGCTTTGTTGAATTTTAATTTTTATTTAAACCCGCGGAGAAGATTCAAGTTGATATTTATATACTATTACATTGGGTAGTTCGAAAAGACATTTCGTTTTTTTTTTTTGCAATGACTGAATACATAATAATTCGAAGGCGGCAGATCTGGAGAATAAGGTGGGTGTGGTGTAAGTGCAAGATGTAAGTGGATGGACAGTGACCAAATTTGTAAGAGGTCTCGTATTATCTTGGTAGAGCACTACACCCTTTCTGTTGATTAATTCTCACCTTTTCTGTTCAAGTGCATCATTGGATGTACCAATTGATGACAGACGTCAACACAAATTTCTTTCTGTGAGAACATGGGGAACCCATATATTCGAGCTTTGAGGTTAAACCCAAACCCTTTTTAAGTGAACATTAACAGTTGAATTTGATAAATTTTGAGTGCCCTTATCACGTCTCGATCAGCTTCAACCATTTCAAATCATTTTTATAATTTTTATTTTTTTAAATTCAGTACAATTCAATGTTTAAATATAAAATCATCTTTATAGCAGATGTTATCTTTGTAGGAGATTTCATAGGAAATTTAAATATATAATAAATAATTAAAATTTATATCTACTCACCGACAAAAAAACGCACATTAGAATTTTTTTTAGTTATTTTTATTTTTATTCAATAACGTATATTTTTAAACTTTAACTTAATCACATTTGTAAACATTTTAAATAACTTTATAAACAAATTTTAGAAATTTTATTTTAATAAAATAATATTTTCTTAAAATTAAAATATCGAGCAAGCTAGAAGAAGTGTCTTCCTTTCAATCGAGTGGAGTCATGGAATGTGAAATGTGTCACGTTATGTGAATGAGTTTTAAACAACGTACGAGTGATGTTGCTGATCTTAGACAAGCACAACAGAGTAGGCAACAACACACAATGGAAAAAAAATTCTTGAATTAAGTGCATCAACTTCAATGGAATTAGGGTCCTATGTCTCACTAGATTGTTGTTTGCTTTCAGGTTCATACGAATATATTCAAGTTTCGTCTTCTAGTAACAATGTTGTATACAAATTTTGAACGCTCTCAACATTTCGTAACATCGATCATCACGCGCCTTTTTATACGGAATTCATCTGGAATTTGTTCTTTTTCCTGCACGATATTCTAAGAGACACCTCTCTATTTGACTGCTGTAAGTCACATGCCAATTTTCTTTTAATCATGTTGCACACAGCATCGATGTTTCTTGAAAATGATAGCCAATTTTGGTCGATCTTCTCGACATTCATCACTGACGGACACATAACTATGACGAAATTCCGTACACCAATTGTAAACAGTCTTCTCTGATGATGCTTCGTTACCAAAAGTTGTACGAAGCGATTCTAAACAGTGTTGTTGTTGTTGTTGTGTAAGACCTTTTTTAAAGTCATAAAAAATCATCCATCGCAAACCTTCACAAGTGATTTCCATTTTTGCACAAACTTTCTTCTTTTAAAGATTCACTATCAATAACCTGATATGTCAGTTAATACCTTGTCACTGGTTTCCCAATAGCAATCGCCATTTGTCACCAATACAATGTTGCCACAGCTCACTAACGCCATCTATTGTTCGATTGCAAAAACTTTAAATGCAACCCTCGTATATTTATTGTAGTGAATTTTATAATTTTATATATTTTTTTTATTTAAATGTTACTTCAACTAAACAGTAGTGAAAATCCTACATGGACTACTGGATTATATGCATTTATGCAATCTTTATACTTACACTAAAAATAATCCTATCCTCTGTGTTCAGGGAAAACCGTCCGCAGACATTACTTCAAGGTGTGGTCCACTCTTTACTCTGTTCACTTCTAAAGTTTATTTGTTTTTTGTTTTTGTTTTTTGTTCATTATCTCGATCATCATGTCCATTATTTTATTTCTCAGTTGTTGTTGTTTTTTTTATCATTTATCATTTATCAAAATTGCTATAAAATTTATTATAATTGTCTGCAGACTTTCGCCGTGTTTGTTTGACTTCTCTCCTATCTTTCCATTAATTTCCATTTAAAATTTATTTGTTTGTTCAGGGCACAACAAGCATTTAGGTTGTCTGTATTTGTTGAAATATGAAATCACAGCAAATATTCTCCAAATTAAGAATATAAATTGAATGTAAATAAATTATCCATATTGTCTTTTAATTATCTACATATTTTCTTCTTTTTTTTTTTTCTAATCTCAACTTTCAAATAAAATAAAATCAAAATGTCGATTTAATTGATTCGTAATGAACACAAAGAGAGAGAGAGAGAGAGAGAGATAAATGTATATAATTAATAACGTTAATTAATAAATAAATCCGGGTTGACCGGTTGGACGCTTTTGTGGGTTGTGGGTGCTGTGTTGTTGCATGCTAGTTAGGTAGGGTCTCTGACTCTACGCGAGTCGATGCCCGTGAAGGACTACAAAACTCCTCCTCTGTGGCATCCAATCGAGAAAACACAAATTTCAATAAATCTGTGAATCACTGTGAAATACAAGCCATACATACATCTCTAATAATTAATAAATAAATAAAACGGGCATTTAATCTAATTAAAGTAAAAAAATTTTACTATACAGTAGGTATTTAGCTATTCCTATTTTATTATTACTATTATTATTACTAATATATATTGAATGATGATTAAAAGAGTCACAAATTTACAAATAAATCATTTAATTGTATAATTTATTATTATTATATAATTTATTATTATTATTATTATTAATTTTAAATAAATAAATCAATTAATTAATTATCTCATTACAATTCTTCTTTATTTATTTAATTAAAGTATTGAAATATTTAGTTTAATCTCTTTTATCTATACTAGATACTCTAGACACTACACCAGTGATTCTCAACCTGGGCGATCGACATCTTAAAGGGGGCGATTATTTGACTATACGATCGATTTTGGGGGGCGAAATCATTTTCAACTCTTAAAAAAAAGGTAAGATGATTTTGCTAACAGGCTTTTTAAACATTTCCTCTTTTTTTCAATTTTTTTCGATATGGTTCTAAAAAAAAGGTCAGATGATTTTGCAATCAGGTTCTGAAACTCGATTTTTCAATATGGCTCTAAGTAGGGTTGCCATATTTTTTCACGGACCAACCGGGACAGTTCTGTCTATTTTACTTTAGGTTTAGGGATGTCGGTTTCGGGGGGGGGGGGGGGAGTGGGGGGTTATGAAAACAATAATGTAAAAAACACTTAAAATATAGAATAGATAATCTTTGTTATTTTATTCATAATGGTACACAAACATGATATTTTTTATAAAACAAAACAGTTTTCTAATGGGAGTGCTTCCCATAGATGTGCTATCTAATGCAGCCTGGACTGCGTTGTGGACAATGTTAGCTCCACAACCAATACCATTTATTGTTCTCCCCAGTTCTTTCTTTACAAAAGTAAAACAATGTTTTTCCCTGCCCTCTTGACTCCACCAAAGTTTATGTTGCAATTGTCACCATAAAAGCCCACCACTTTATCTTCCAGTTTATTTTCCCTGATGACAATCATAAGATGACTTGTCTGCAGTTTCACCAGATACAGATTTAAATTCTAGTATTTTGACTTGCACTCCAGATTCCTGTTTAAAATAACGCACAACTATGGGGACAAGTTTAACCTCTTTTCTCTGTTGGAAGCATCCATACTTAGTGCAACAAAATTTGCATTTATTAAATCATTCTTTAATTCTTCCAGCGCTAATTTAATATTATAGCCTCACATTTGGTTTTTCCCAATGAAAATTTTGGATCAAAAAATGTGTATTACTGTGTTACTTGCCAAAACGTTACTAATCACACAAGAGCAGATTAATCATTCTCTGATCTAATAATTTTGCTCAATTATTTCCAAGAAACTGTGCCCTGAATCTAAACCGGGACAATTTCAACAACCGGGCGGGACAGTCCCGGATAAACCGGGACGTATGGCAAGTCTAGCTCTAAGTATCACCTAGTGTACCTACCTTATATTAGGGATTATCATGCAATTTTTATCTATAAAAATTTATAGGGGGGCGAATTAAGAAGCGGGTTTTATAAAGGGGGCGTTTGGTCCAAAAAAGTTGAGAAACACTGCACTAGACTATACTTTATTAGAATTTTATTATTTATTAAATTTTACCAAACATACCAACATATACGTAGATTGTTTCTTTTATTTTATTTTTTTTTTTGTTTTTTATTTCTTGTCGCTTTAATAAACACATACCTAATATAATATTTTATTATTAGTATATACTTACTACCAATCAATAATTATTTGTATATATTACAGATTTTTTAAATAGAAATACTTCCTTGCAGTGGTGTATTGGGAGGGGAAAGCGGAGGAACGACGTTCCCTTACCTTTTTTTTTTTTTTCAAAATCGGAACGCGTTCGTGTACTTTTTCATGTCCCGACAACTCCCACCCACTTCAATCTACTGTTAGAATTTCTTTTTTTGTGTTCATTAATATTTTGTATGCTAATAAGAATAAGAAAAAATAAAAACTTTATGAAATAAGTTGACCTGTGGCCAGGTCCGAACCGACCGACTGTTTGAAATAAATTAATTTCCAGCTACAGAAACAATTTCAAATAATTTTCATATATCTATTAATGTAATAAAAAACAGATATATAGATAGAACATAAATAATAAATATAAACATTTTTAATTTTATTTTATTTATAATATCTATGCAAGACCAGGCTGTGACCTCATGAATGGCTGGATGACGTCATATAATTTTAAATCAAGAAAAAACTAATAAATATGATTTTTCTCGAGGATAAAACCAATACAAAGTGCATGATTCGTGGTGATATATAAAAAAATCTCCTTTGGTGTGAAAATAACCCTTTCCTTCCTATCGTCGATCGCTAATACTACCACTTCCGGTTTCCGGAATTGCACCAAAAGTTGATCAATTCATCCCACTGATGCATTAAGTAAATATATACCAAATTTCATCAAAATCGGTTGAGCCGTTCAGGCTGTACACATCTATACGGACGGACAGACGGACGGACAGACGGACAGACATTATGCTAAAAATACTTTTTTCTGTTTAGAAAATGCATGATTCGTGGAGAGATGTAAAAATCTCCACATGTGAAATTTGGTGTGAAAACAATACCTCCCTTACTATCGTCGGTCGATAAAAAAATAGTTTGCTGAAAATAGGCCCTTTTTTTGCGTTCCCTTACTTTTTATTTTACCAATACATCACTGCTTTCTTTTAATTTTATTAAAATAATCTAATAACTTATAAATAGATAAATAAAATTCAAGTTTTAATAAAGTTATAAATAAAACATATGAGAACTTAATATACTCCTAAATATTTTACTTTTTTTTTATGTTAGCGTTAGATAGTAGTTTTGTATATTTTCTATAATATTATACTAAAAACGATATAAATTTAATTAAATTTGAAAAAGAATCTAATTTCATTCTTTCTCTACCGAAACAGATTAGAAAAAGATATTATAAAACTAATTATTAATATAAAATAACCTCTCTAAGATTTATAGAAAGATTAACATTAAATAAAAATGAACATGGCATATAAAAAATAATTAACTTTTAACCAATTATATTTCTTTCACAGCACAGTTAAACTCATCATATTAATTTATTCTCCATAAAATTATATATATATATATGATATACTTAATGGATGTTAAAAATCAATTTTTAATTTTGATTAAATTAATTAAGAAAAATAATACTTATATTTATATATCACACCATCACACCATCACACTATCCGTATCAGACTTGGACACTCAATGTTAATTTTTGAAACACTATTTTAGCTCTAAGAAGAAATAAAAGAAAGACAAAAAAGAGGGCTTGGAAGATCTTTTAAATTTATTTTTATTTAGAAGGAATATTGGGAATTAAAAAAAAAAATTGTAAAATTTTCAATTATGTGAATAATTGTTTATTTGGAGATAAAACTGACATTTCAAACATTATTTTGTAATTTTAATTAAATTTCAAATAAATATTGTATATCACATTTTTTCTTTTAGATATGCAAATTACATAAAAGATTGTGTAATTTTCAGTTAAACGAAAATCTATTTATTTGGATATAAATCCAAGATTGAAAAAGCATAATTGATTGCTACAATGTTAGTTTTTGTTGTTATATCTCCAAATAGATCATTTTTCACTTAACTGAAAATTCTACAATTTTTTAATACTCAATATTCGTTCTAAATAAATTTAAAAAACCTGGCAAGCTTTTTTTTTTTAATTTGTTACATTGAGTCGCTAATAGAGGCGCTAAATCTATGTATTTATAATATATCATAAATATATATATATATATATATATATAAAGATATAAGAGGCACTGAATGTGACGTCATAAAAACGTCATTTGTGACGTCATATAAATTTAAAATAAGAAAAAACTAATGAAGATGATGTTTCCCAAGGATCAGATCAATAAAGATCGATTTTTTTTTTATAAATACTATTTTATGGTATGAATTTCAAAAAAATCGTTAGAGCGGTATCTGAGAAGCCATTTACAAATATATATATACAATTTTAGCTAGCATAATAAGATAAGATATAGCAACTGGTTTAACCAAGTCGCCACTATAGATGCTTGAAAAAAATAAAAGAATAAAAATTTTAAGAATATTACAATTTTGTCTCTGTATATTAATAAATTTAAATAAAAAGGCCGATTATATATATACCCGGGCATGCGCGTGCAATACCTGTTTGTTAAATTGATGGTCTTTTTTGTGTTTTTTTAAACTGTAATTTATTCTAATAGCTTTTCATAAACAATATTTGATGCAAACCCTATTAGGAGTTTATTCGTATAAATTTGCAGGCTTTCCAACGAAACAATAGAATATCTTGCCAAAGGCACACCACGGATTTTCTATAATTATTCCAGCTACTTGAAGCGATTGTTCTTCCGCTTTATTGATATTCATCTCAAAAGCTTTTCACACTGGCACACTGGACACACTGGAGTCGTTTTGAATTGGAATGGGATAATCAGAATTTCAAATTCGGTTTATGAATTTTCATTTATGATTGATTGTTTAAGATGATGTGATGTGATGTGTTAACCTTGGGACCAATTACTTTACTTTTATTACTTTCTCGAACCAGGTGATTCGACCACCCTATTAAAAGCATTCAGTTTATAAGAATAAGTTTATATGATAAACCATTGCAAGCTATTCGATTCGATTGAAAATATTTGAATATTATACTACGATAGTATGTATAAGGGGAAACAGGGGAGGCGGAAATGGAACAAGCAATAACACTAAAATAATCTCGAGTGATTAAAATTTATGCATTTATTTCATATATTAATAATAAATAATTGTGTACATATATTTATATATATTTATTTTTTTTTTTTTTTTCTATTTAAATTTAAATAAATAATAATATTTATTTGTATATTCAGTCACTTTGAATCATTGTAATATTATGATTGAGAATATTTATTTACTGACATCTGACTATAAATTAATTTAATTAAAAATATATAAAACATTTAAAATTATTTTCATTTATTTATTTATATATTTGGGATATTTTCTACTTATAACTAATTCCTTTTATATATAGTGAATTTTCATCAAAAATCTTGTGAACAAAATTTTTTACGATAGATAGATTGATAAGATTTAAAAAAAAAATTATTGATAAAATTACTATTCAGAGAATTTTTCAAACTACATATACACTACATATATTATAATGTAATATGTAACATTATATATAATAGGTAAAATGATGATGATGATGATGATGATGATGATGATATGTGCAGGGACATGTAAATAATTTAATATTTGGTTACTTTTAAGTTTAAATTTATTTTTAATTGTATATTTATAAATATATATACTAATATTATACAATAGAATAGAAAATAATTAAAAAAAAAACAAAAAAACTTGAGATTGTTAAATCAATACTACAAATAAACCAGACTGGCTTAAATTAGGATCGAAATATGTAGTTAACTTCCTCTAGGATAAACAAACTTGTCTTCTATTAGAATATAATTTGCACTTTTAGTAGTGTATCTAATATGCAATGTAAAAGAGAGAAATGTTCTTAAGTATGTTTATAATATTTGTTATATCATTTATTTTTTTTTTTTTGAATTTTTTTTTTCAATAAATAGTTCTTCTTGTTAACATAATATTTTTTTTAAAAAAATTTTTAAATCATTTGAAAACATCCATAAAGTTAGAATATTCAGAACAATAAATAAAATTTTAATATTTATTAAATAAGCAAATATATTTTAAATTTGAATAATGGTAATTTATAAAATTCACCTTGGCGCCATCTTATAACTGAAAATTGTATCAACAAACCTAATTTCATGAATGACAAGTTTATTTGTATCAGGTAACTATTTCAATTGAATAAAATTTATAGACAGCAACAGCCATCTCTTATTAAATCTATCAACTAATAAAGTTTTTAAATATGTTTTTCGCCATCTATTGATTTATTTAAAAACCATATATTAGTGTGATTTATTTAAAAAAAAAAAAAAAAAAAAAAAAACATTTAACTAATATGAAGAGGAATCTGGAAGATTATTAATTAACTAAAGAAATTTATATTAATCTGTACTAAACTAAAAAATAATGTTTAATCTTGAAATATATATATATATATTGTCGTATATTGGAGGCCTAGAATTGGTTTGGATATAAATAAAAAATGGGTTTTTAAAATTAATAAATTTGATATTTAATTTAATTTGGTAGCACTCTGGTAATTGTGAATAGAATCTGCAAATAAATAAATCAATAAAATAATTTAGATTTGTTATTAAAGCAATTTTTTTAAGAATTTATATTTTCTATAGCAATTTTACAATGCAAATAATACAATTAACATACAATATCCTTTTCTTTATAAATAATTTAACCATTATTATTTTTATTCTTCCATTAAAATGAATATCCTCCAATATCAATGGAAGATATTAATTATCTTTAAAAAAAATCTTACTTTAGTAATATACGAGTAAGTTTAGTATAGTATAGCGCTCTGACATTAAAATTAAGAGAAAAATTCAAAAAGTGTAGATTTAAAATGGATTTGGCACACTTGGCACATCCAAGTGAGATTTTCATATTCATCTAATAATATTGGAGAAGAATAAATAAACAATTTAAAAGTAGGAAATGCTTTGATCGAAGAGGATAGTAGTGGGACATTAGAAACATCTGAAATATTTTTAAAACGTATTTTTAATTTGCACATTGCCATGTAATATTTTGTAATTTTGTTTGGTAAGTTTCTTGCAATTGTTTTTAATTAATGTACTTTATGTTGAAATATTTGTACATTTTTGGTAGGATATTTGTTTAATAAAATAAACTTGTGTAGGTTTGTTGTAATAAATACTGTACAATTTTATTCATGTGCTTGCTCCACATCAATTTAAATTTACCTTTTTTCTTGTTTATTTTTTAATTGTTTTAATTTTTTAAGTGTTTTAATTGTTTTAAATAAATTTATTATTAAAAAAAAAGAAAAAGTTATAAAGTTAAGTGTTAAGTACACCGTAAGTGTAGAAAAAAAAAAAAGAAAAACATTGAACCAAGTCTGGCGTGGAATTGTTTTTTTTATAAGTTTTTAATTCAAGAAGAGAACAGGCAAGAACAGCTTACTTATTGGATACTTAAACAAATAAAATAACAAAGGAGAAAAAGAGAAGGATTTGAAGGAAGAAGTGAAAAGTGAAAAGAATAAAAAGAAAGAAACAGAGATTTCCAGTAATGTAGATAAAACGATAAAAACTACAAGAATGAAGTAAAAGCGTGTAAAAACAGCTGTTGTATTTTCAAATGACAACTAATAGGGAAAAGGGAAGGTAGAAAAACATCAAACAAGTGCAGGTGACGTTTTGATTATAAATTGAACAACAACAACAAAAAAAAAAAACTTTATAGCTAGCGAAACTATATGAAAAGAAAATTCATTACAGATTATGGATTTAAACAATTTGGTAAATCTATTTAAGCTTCCATTAAATGGACTGAATGTTTATAAAATTGCAGATAATGAAAAGTGAATCGGGTTCGAGAAGAAAGGAACATTTGAATTAAAAAATTCAATTTTGATAAGATAAACTCACTTGTGTGAAAGTATATTCGTACTAGTTTGTTCATTAGTGTATGTGTTCAACTACTCTTGGTTAAATAAAATTATTTGAAAATTTATTACATTTTTACAATAAATTATTTGTTTTTGTTCATTGATGTTTCATTGACAGTAATTCAAGATGGATGGCTTTTGTTTTATTTTATAATTAATGTAAATGTTTATTTTTTGTATAAAAAAAAAAAAAAACCCTTCAACCTCCACTATGACTGGTATTTTGTGAGGTGTCCTTGTATGATGAACCCTCAACTGGCTCAACTTGATTAGCTTGATTAGCTTTCACTGTGCGGGGGATTATTTTGCGTTTCTATGTGTGTTATCCATTTGGAGTCATTCATTTAATGAAAATGAATGAATGAATGAATCGCGTAAGCCGTGATTACACAGCCACGTGTGTGGTGAATAATTTAAATAATTAAAAAATAATAAATTTATTTATTTATTTATTTAAATTTTCTCTTTGATGGAATGTGTAATTATTTATAAGGTATTATCACAATTTAATATATATATATATATATAATAATAATAAATTTTCCATTATTATCAAATTAAATTTTATTTATTTATTTATTTTTATATGTAATATAATAAATTATATATATTATACATACATAATATAATTAAATATAAAATTAAATTAATATTTCTTTTATAAAATAACAAAAAAAAAAAAAAAATATTTAATCCAGTCTATCAAGTTATTTTTATTTCGATTCTTATCCAAAAGTTTTCT